>CAWUFW010003136.1:0-1200000 GCA_963921515.1 Calotriton arnoldi
ACACCGAACAGGCACAGCAGCAGCACTCTTAGCCCTCCTCCCCCTAAGGCTTTTGCTATCCACAGCAGCAAGCCTGCCCATAACTCCGCCCCTCCGCTTCCCAGCCCCTCCCGAGGACCGCCCCCTCCTCCTGCCCACTACGGAGCGCTGGGCGTGTACGGAGTCCCGGGCCACAGCACATACCTGGCCGGTAGCTGGCGGCAAAGTGGGGGGATCAAAAGCCTCCTCCTGCCCATTGGCATCGACCTGCACTGGAACCAACAGCTGTTCACCATCGTGCTCCTCGCTGTCAGCAGCCTGCGGGGATAGACAGGCAGCCACTGCGTTGGAAACCCCTCGCGCCGCCTTCCTCTTCGTGCGAGCGAGCCCCACCCAGGCCTCACCGGGAACCCCAGGCTGCAATAAATCATCCCTGCCAGCTGCGCAGAGCACCCGAATGGCCTCCCTGACCTCCTCATTCTCGCCCATCGTGAAGTAGAGGCACACTCAAGGTGAGAGACGCAGTGGAAAAATGCCAACTAGGACAGACTACAAAATGAAAAACCTCTCCTCCCGCCGCCCTCAGGCACAGTGATTTTTCCTGCCCCACCAGACCTCTCCAATTAACCTCCCCGCGCGCCCGCAGACTTCCCCAATTATCCCTCTCCGCACCTGGGTGGCCGTTCCATTGTGCGAAACAACCCAGGGGGAGACCGGCTTGCGCCCATCTCCCCCTGGGTCCCCCCTTCCTCCGCACTTGGAAGGAATTTAAATCGTACGGCATACAAAGCGCGAGTTCTGAAGGTGAGAGGGAGCACTTGCACACACACACACACACATACACACGTGTCTCTGACACAATTCATCCGTTAAAGAGCCTTTCTCTGAAAGAGCGTTTATTATCATTTATAACTTTTAACTCCGCAGTACCCGACCCTCTTGGCGGCTTTACTAAAACTAGCAAACTGAAATGGTCTTTGTACAAATGTATCCATAGTTCAGACAAGCCTGGCTTATTGACACAGTGTGTCCTCCGCACTCGTAATGAATTTAAATCTACAGCACATGAAGCGCAAGGTTTGAAGATGAAAGGGAGCGCTTGCACACACACACGCGTGTCTTTGGCACAATTTATTCCTTAAAAAGCCTTTCTCTGAAAGAGCGTTTATTTTTTAACTCCGCAGTACCCGACCTTTCTTGGCGGCATTATTAAAGTTAACAAACACGGCATCACAAGACTTCAACCGGCTGGTGGAAGTTAACTGTGTGAGCCAGGGCTCTTCTTTAAGGTATGTTTCTTTCCTCCGGTCTAACACTCACTTGAATTGTGCACGCCTACGACACTAAACGAATACCTTGCTCAAATTTTGTTTAGACTCCAACCTGCTGGTGGAGTTCTCCAACGACTTCAGCGCTTGTTTTGCAATAAGGTATGTTTTTAATTTGAGTCCCTTATACATTAGTAAAAACGGGCCTTCACTACATAATGACGGGACATTCAATTTAAATCTTAGACTCCGACCGGATGTTGGATGTCTTCAACGCTATGGACCCTTGCCTAGTGAATTGATCCATTAACTTACCTTTGGATACCATTATTGGATCCCAACTACGTCCTGACTTTCGGCAGGATTTCTGGTAAGGCATGTTACCAGTTACATCACTATAACTTTGATTATATACCACCATTAAGTTTATACTAATGGCGGTTTTCTTTTTGTAAACTTACCTACTTCCAGTGGATTATTCCACCAGGATCAAAACTCCCTTCTAATCCAATAATTGGATTACCTGTCTATATGTTAAGCCATACCAATCACTAATACACATGTTAAGTTCTTTGACTTTTAGAACACACCTGACTCCTTTTAATTAATTTTATAGGCTGTCCACCGCTGTTTTTCACAGTCCTGAGGAAGACCCGTTGTGACGCATAACATTCTGCGCTGTTTCCCGGGTCGAAACGTCGACGTTATTGTCATACTTGTCCTTACGGTCTCCTTGACCCTAACACAAAATTGTCATTGGGTCTAGTATTCATGTTAAAAATCAAGGGACAGGACAGAAATTTGGAATCTAATTTACCTATGTCACTTATGTATGTCATGAATATAGTGCACCATTGACTTCACTTGTCACCATATGTCACTCATTCTCACTATAGTCACGTTTGTATCGTCGTAATTTAATTGTGTCTGTGACAGCCATACTCAATTTCTTTGGAAACAAAAAAGAAGTAAAAAACTTTGTTTTTGCAAATCTTCTTCTTCTGGTGTGTTCCTATCATAAGGTTTCATTTCCTGCTTTAAAAAATTGTTTTGCATTTGCTGAGAACTAATTGAGGTACATTGTTTACTTTGTATTAAATACACAGATTACAGTAATTGTATTACCCAACAGGACCAATTGTTTTCTATATCCCTACACAAGTGAGGCACAATTTTTATCCGCCTGACTTAGTGAAATTCTAGGTGATAGGACCTTTGTGGCTCCCCACAGACTCCAGAACTTTCCATCTCATCAATGTGACAATAATGTGTGTTTTTAATCAAAGTTTGAGATTTGCAGGGGATTCTGAGTGAGAAAACCTGGTGTGAGCTATGCAAGTCACCACAGCCTGGTTTTCCCCAGCGGTCTAGTTTTAAAAAATGTGTAGGTTTTCTAGGTTTCCATAGTTGCCGGATCAGCTAGGGTCCCAAATCCATAGCTACCCACCCACATTGCAAAAAATAGGGTCAGTTTGGAATGGAAAAATGTCATGTGTCCATGTTGCGTTATAGGCCCTTTACTGTCATAGGCAGTAGGTCTACCCACACAATTGAGGCCAATTTTGTCAGGATACTTTGGGGAATACTAGGGGGAAGGAAGTTTGTGGGTCACAGCAGATTCCAGAACTTAGAAAATGTGTTTTTTTAGGCAATGGTTGAGTTTTGTAAGTGATTCTGGGTAAGAAAACCCTGGGGCAGCTATGCAAGTCACTCTACCCTCGATCTCCCTGGGTGTCTAGTTTTAAAAAATGTACAGGTTTGCTAGATTTCCCTAGGTGCCACCTGATCTAGGGTCCGAAATCTAAAAGTATCCACTTAGCAAAAAAAAGAATAATTTTTCACCAGAAAAATGTGGTGTGTCCATGTTGTGTTTTGGCCCGTTTCCTATTGCGGGCACTAGGCCTACCCGCACAAGTGAGGTACCATTTTTATTAGGAGACTTGGGAGAATGTAAGGTGGAAAGACGTTTGTGGCTCACCGCAGATTCCAGAACTTCGAAAATGAGAGGAAAATGTGATTTCTTTTATCAAGAGTTGAGGTTTCCAAGTGTAAGAAACCTTAGGAGAGCCATGCAAGTCACCCCACCCTGAATTCTCCCAGGTGTCTAGTTTTCATAATTGTGCAGGTTTGCTAGGTTTCCCTAGGTGCTAGCTGAACTAGAATCTAAAATTGCTACCCATATTGCAAGAAAAGGGTCAGGTTTCAGTGGAAAAATGTGATGTGTCTGTGTTGCATTTTGGGCCCTTCCCTGTCATGGGCATTCGGCCGATCCACACAAGTTTGGTACCATTTTTATCACAAGATTTTGGGGAATACAAGGTGAAAGAATGTTTGTGGGTCCCCACAGAGTACAGAACACTCCATCACAGAAATGTGAGGAAACCTCTTTTTTTAGTCACTCTTTGAGGTTTGCAAGGGATTCTAGGTAAAAAAGAAACCTGGTGAGAGCCACGCAAGTCACCCACCTTGTATTCCCCTGGGTGCCTAGTTTCCAAAAATGTGTAGGTATGCTAGGTTTTCCTAGGTGCTGGCTGAGGTAGGGCCAAAAATCTACAGCTACCCACACTGCAAAAAAGGGCCAGCTTTCTGTGGAAAAATGTGGGATCCTGTTCTGTTTTAGGCCATTTCCTGTCGCAGCACTAGGCCTACCCGCACAAGTAAAGCACCATTTTTATTGGGATACTTTGGGGAATGCTAGGGGAAAGGAAGTTTGTGGCTCCCAGCAGATTCCAGAACTTGGAAAATGTGAGGAAAATGTGTTTTGTTTAGCTAAAGTTTGAGGTTTGGAAAGGATTCAGGGTAAGAAAACCTTGGAAGAGCCATGCAAGTATGCAAGTCACCCCACCATGGATTCCCCATCTGTCCAGTTTTAAATAATGTGCATGTTTGCTCGGTTTCCCTAGGTGCCAGCTGAGCCTAGATGCTTGAGGTTTGGGATAATGCTGTGTGGAAGGATATTTGTGGCTCCCCTCAGATTCCAGAAATTTCTATCACAGAAATGTGAGGAAAATGGTGTTTTAGTTTAAGGTTTCTATGGGATTCTGGGTTAGAAAATCTTGAAAGGACCATGCAAGTCTCCTCTCCCTGGATTCCCCATGTGTCTAGTTTCCAAAAATGTGCAGGTTTGCTAGGTTTCTCTAGGTGTCGGGTAAACTAGGACCCAAACACCACAGCTACCCACATTGCAAAAAAAGGGTCAATTTTCAGTGGAAAAATGTGATGTGTCTATGTTGCGTTTTGGGCCCTTTCCTGTCACAGGCATTAGGGCTACATCCACAGGTAAGGTGCCATTTTTATCAGGAGGCTTGGGGGAATGCTACGTGGAGGGAAGTGTGTGGCTCCCTGCAGATTCCAGAACTCTCCAGCACAGAACTTTGTGTAAAGTTTGGGGGTTTTCATCAAAGTTTGAGGTTTGCAAGGGAATCTGAGTATGAAAACCTCAAGAGCTCCATGCAAGTCACCCCACCCTCGATTTCCCTAGGTGCCTAGTTTTCAAAAATGTACAATTTTATAGGTTTCCCTAGGTGCTGCCTGAACTAGGGCCCATAATCCACAGTTACCCACAATGGGGAAAAAAGTGTCAGTTTTCAGTGGAAAACTGTGATGCGTCTATTTTGCATTTTGGCCCGTTTCCTGTTGCAGGCACTAGGCCTACCCATACAAGTGAGGTACCACTATTATTGGAAAACATGTAAGAACACAGAATAGTATAGTAATTGTTATTACCAATTAGATCTCGCTGCATTTGTGCCTTCCTAATGTAAGCTAGTGTGTATGAAAGAAGACATTTTGAAAAATGCCCTCTGAATCACATGCTAGTGTGGGTACCCACAAGTTCAGAAATGTACAAATAAACACTGCTCCTAAACTCAAAATCTTGCGCCCATTTCAGAGATGTGCAGGCTTGCTTGATTCACACTACATATTTCAGCATATGAATTGGTCTATACTCGGTACATAATGATAAACCATTGAACGGTGCAGCTCAATTGCTGGCTGTGGGTACCTTGGGATTTTTGGAGAACGTACAAACTCTATGTAGAAGGGTCTAGTAGACGTAATGGTATATTGCTTTTGTAAATCGGCCATTGTGACAAAATGTTACAGATGAAAACGTTGTCACAAATGGCCATTTTTTTTTGCTCATTTTCAATATTTCTTTATTTCAACACTGAGTTTTTTTGGGAAACCCTTGAGGGATCTTCACATATGACCCCTTGGTGAATTCAGAATGTTGTCAACCTTTCAGAGCTCTATAGCTTTCCTGGATCACACTGGTTCCCACCACAAACTGGAAGAAGGTTGAAAGCACAAAAAAGGGCAAATAGGCTACCTATTTGAAAAATGCCAAAGCTGTGGTAAAATAATAGTTTTTTTGTTTCAGCTCTGCATGTTCCTAAAAGCTGGGAAGATGGTGACTTTAGCACAGCAAACCGTTTGTTGGTGCCATTTTTAGGGGAAAAAAACAACACTTATCTGTAGCACGTTTTTTCCATTTTTACCAAAACTCTCAAACTTTAGCTTCCAGACAAGCTGTCAGGCTGTAGACACGCGGCTAGACGGGAGACGGGAGAGTTGAGTGCGGAGTGCGGAGTTTACCGAGTTTGGAGCGGAGCTTGGGGCGAGCCGTGCGCCAGTGTGTGGTGCATGGTGCGTAGGGGGCGGAGCCCCAGCAGCAGCGGCGGCGGTGGTGGTGGTAGCGGACCACGGACCGCTCGGTTAGTTGGTTGTTCCGCCGGCCGGCAGGCAGTGCTGGCGACCTGTGGTCTGAGGTCTGTGGCGGCCTGTGGCGGACATAGGTGAGGTGCGGGCGGCGAGGCAGCGGCAAGGCGCGGAGGTGTGGAGAGGTGAGAGGCGTGGAGGCGGCGGTAGGAAACGCTGCAGGGATCCCTTCTGTGGATCGGTGAGGCTTGCGAAGGTGAGTCTTCCATTTTTTTGAACTCCTAGCAGCTCCCCTTTGTGGGTTTAGCCCCCCGCCGCTCCCCCTCGGTGACCAACGGTGTCCTAGGTCCCTAACTCCCGCCCACCACTATAACCATCAGCATAACAGTGTGTCTGCTGCGCCGTGCTTGTCTGCTGCCTTGCTGCCTTGCCTTGCCTTGCCGCCCCCCCCCCTGGACCGAGTCTCTCACTTACGGTGTCTGGTCCGAGGGGGGTGGACAGCGTGACTGCGCCGCTTTGCACTGTCCTGTCCTGAGCCGCCCCGCCCTGTCCTGCAGCTGCCAAAAACCTGCCAAATCCACCTGGTTCGGTTGGCTCCGTCCCTGGTCACCCCACCCCACTTCCGCCTCGCGCAGCCTCAGTTCCAGTCTCTGCACTGCCAAGCCCAGCCCGGTCCGGTCTGGTTTCGCTCCCCCCAGCCCCCGTCATCCATCCGACACCCCGGCCCACATCTTTACTCTGACCCTACTGGCCTCCTGTTGGGACTCCTGTACATCCCCCATATGCGCAATATACCACTTCAGTTCCATTTCTCATAGAACTGTTCGAGGCGGCAGGGGGGTACAGGGGCCACAGGGGTCGTAAGGCAGGTTAGTGTGGGCAGGGAGGAGGAGGGGGTGGAAGAAAGGGGGGGTGTCTAAGAAGCACCGCTTGTACCCACCGGCCACGTGAGCCCCCCGTGAGTCTATCGCAAAAACCGGTAGAGGTGGAATCAGCTTCACATCGGCTTCATATCGGCAACGCAGTTAAATCAAATAAAATAGAGTGATGAGATCCGGGAGAACAAGGAAGGTGCTTTCATCACCGAAACAAAAAAAACTAAAGCAGTTGGCAGCAGCGGTAGAGGGAGCAGCAGCGAACGCCTCTAACCAACTGATGTCCTCGTCCTTGTCCTCACTGGACCCGCTGGTTCCGTCCCTCGGTGGACGAGAGCCTGTTGGTAATAGGGACCGTATCTCTCCGCTGTGCCGCAAGACTACACAACCTCTCTCGATTCTGGAGTACTTTAAAAAAACACCTGGATCAGTTAAGCCTCTTTCCCCCCCACAAACATTGGTGGCGTCAAGGATTAGCAATTTCCAACAAATAACCGAGGCAATCATTCATATGTCACCGATCAGCAAAATCACACCGTCACTAGTTACCACCAGCGCTAATCTTAGCGTTAGTCCATCTGAGGATGACTCGAAAACGCCCCCCGCGCTTCCTATGGTAACCTCTCCGGTCATTCAGCAGTCTTCCTCTTGTTGCCTATCCGCACCTCAGGAAAACTGTACGCCTCCTGACTTAAGAAATCATACTCGGACTGAAACAATTGAACGAATATCTAACGCCGTGCTACAGCAATCAGATATTCTCATGTCCACGTCAACACCACAACTGCCATCAAGTCCCTCACTCCCACAAAATAACCAATCCCCAAGCCTCGGAGCACCCAGTCCCATCGTAATCCAACGGGAAAGGGCCCTGAAGGAGGATATTACATTGTTCCCACTGCAAACGTTGTCAAGTGTAACGGCAGCCACAGCAGCAGCCATAGCCACGACCACAAGTGCAGCCACAGTTTCCACAAAGTTTGAACGAGGAACTGACACAAAAGATCCTAAAGATCAACTGCTACTGGACTTATCCTTTTTTCTCAAAGATTCAGATGAATCACTTAACATGAAACAAGAATCAGACTCACAAGCCGCTTCTTTGTCATCCATGTCTAACATTTGGCCGCAACTGTTACAAACTTTTCAATCTACAGTCACGGCACTAAACTATCACTCCGACAAACTGGATATGCAAGTCGACCTTTTGAATACCTTAGCCGTGTTTACAGCAGGCATCGACAACAAGTTAGAGAACTTAAACAACCTAATAATAAGGGCTCAATCATCTTTAAACCTGGTACAATCAGTCTGCTGTTGCTCACCCATCATTGACAGCCTCTCAGCACTTCCAGCCTTTTTAAACTGTGTTTTAGACGAAGTCAAACAACTGTCAGGAGGCAGTGCCAGCAAGGGCCAGGTTCAGGAGCTCGCACAGTCTACAGACTCCGTCAAAACAAATGACAAGACACCGACATCAGAGGCCTGCGAGATCCCAGAAAGCAAAGAGGCGAAACATTCAGCAGCATCTAAGCCGTACCGCACAGCCCAAGGGTTGCCAACACCAGCTAAGTCGACTCCGCCCTTGTTGTTGAGCCCTCAAATTGTGAACGACCTTATAAATGCAGTCGACTCTACCATTGCAGACCCTGATTCTAAGTCACCCACTCTGGTCTCACCCCACTCCAAGACAATTTCCCAATCGCTTCACCCTCTCAGTAAGAGAGAGAAAAAACATCAACGCCAACAAAGAAACAAACTAACAACAATATGTGCGGCTGCATCCTCCAAACTGTTTCCATTGTTTAAGAACCGGGCCAACGAACAAGTCTCAAACCTTATTCCATCAAATCAGGACCAGCTGACCACAACAGCCCCTCTATCACCAAATCTCCAGCAGTCCACCCTCGTATATAATCAGGCCCAACCCGATCCTCCCCCCGGCCGAAGAAGCTCCGCACAAAAATCTGAGGAAGTTCTGGTTGCTGAAAAACCAAAACCGCTTTGAAACGGCATGGAGCAAGCAACTGGTCAATCACAAGTTGTAAACACAAACCTGTTTATCAAAACGATTACTCACACCCAACCCACTCAATACTCTTGCATTCAAACTGCTCCATCAAGCACCGGAAGTCATCATCCAAAAGTAATTTTCAAGAAGACTCTAAAGACATCAGAGGATTGTTTGACAACTCCGGATGGGCTTCAAGGTAATCCTCTACCAAATCTTGGAATAGCCCCCGACCCTCTAATTGAAAAAAAGGTCTTAAATGATAAGGGCCATTGTCAACCAAGTGCCGTCAGTGATCCTCAGTGCTCCAAGATCCTTTTTGGCCCTGAATATAAATCAAAAGGTCATCACGACGTCCTCAATAGAGCGAACATTATCAAATTACTGAAAGGAGTCCCGGGTGTCGATGCATTGGCATCTGACGACATTGAATACATAGAATTTCTTCCACCAAGAGGGTCGCAACCCTCTGAAGTAACCTTGGTGACATTTACATCTGTAATCCGGGCACGAGCTCTTTTAGCCTGCAAAGATACTCTTCGGTCATGGGGAATCAAAATCTATCCCCACTTCAACCCAGGCTATCCCACGATACTAGCTAAACAATCGGCCACACAGGCAAGTGTGCGTCGGTCCTCGATCTGCGACAATAGCAAAACATACTCAATCTTAAAAAATGCAGTAGGAGATGCATCTCTAACAGGAAGTCTACAGACCGCACCCCCGAACTGCCATGAAATCCAAGACTGGGGGTGGCTATCAGCAGCTTTGTCCCTTAAGAACCTACCCTGACCACTTGGACAAACTTTGCCAAAATCGACCCTCTTGGAGGCTGCCAAATCTAGCACTCCCCAGCCTAAACCCACAAATCCGACAAATCTCCAGCTACAGTCTCGCCTATCCCTGTGCTCATGGAATATTAGCGGCCTTCAACTCAAAATGTCCTCACTAGAGACCCGAAACTTTACCTTTGGTCATGATCTAATTGCCCTCCAGGAAACATGGGCTACTTGCAATTATCCCATTGATGGATTCATTGAACACTGGAAATCAGCCGTTAGAGACCGTAAATACGGCCACCCAAAGGGAGGACTGTCAATTTATATTTCATGCAGTCTAAAGGGTCCAACAGAGCTACTAAATTTCGAGGAGGACTGGTTGCTTGGAGTCAAAGTTAGCTCGTGGAGACAACAGCGCCCCCTGTTGTTGCTTAATGTGTACATCAATCCAAGCGTACGGACAAAAAGGGCCCATTTAAACCGCTTGCTTAAAATTTTGTGTGATCTAGCAGTGGCCTTCCCTTATGCCGACTGTTTGCTTACTGGGGATTTCAATACTAACTTGTTCCAAGGAAATTCGTCGGATTTGGGAGGTTGTCTCCCATTGTCGTTGTCGGTATTGAAGCCTCAGTCCAAACCCCTAAATCAAACACACTGCGCCTTGGGGGAGCTCTGTGTGTTGCAATTCTTTAGCGCAGGTTTCATAGTAATGAACGGCAGGTTCACACAGGATACTCCTCCAAACTGGTCATGGACAAATGGCCGAAAGTTCTCTTTTTAGACTACACCATCTGTAACCTAGCTCTGTTCTCTCACTTGGAAAATTACAGCATCAAAGCTCGATCAGAGAGCGACCACCGTCCACAAGTTGTCATCATCAACACTAACCCAGCCTTTCACAACTCAGCTCCAACAACTCACAAGGGAGTTCATTCAGAAAATCTAAAACGTCTAAGATGGAACGATGAACTTAGCATTAACATCCTGAAGGAATGCCTGTCTCTCACACTTGGTGGTCCCCCTCCCACAGCCTCTCACATTGTTGATTGGTCAAATTTCTGTCAACACCTGCTAAACCTGTTTCCATCTCACCCGCATGCTAACTCGACCACCTGCTGTTCTCAGTTCCCCATTTCGAGTCAAACAGTAAAATTAAAGAAGATTAGAAACGCTGCCCTGCGGGCAACCAGGAAGTATCCAGAATCCAATGAGCGCCTGAACGATTATAAAACTGCTCAAAAAAACTACAGACAGGCACACCAAAAAGATAAACAACTTCATCTCGATCAATTTTGGTGTAAACTTCTCTGGGAAAGCAAAAACCATAACTCAAGAAAATTTTGGGCACTATTGAACAGACAAATCAATGGAACAACTAGACAGGGGAGTGCAAACATTGAGGAGGCAGAATGGGTCTCATTCTTGACTGATCACTTCAAGGCCAATGGAGGTGCAGACTCCTTAACAGTAAACACCTCCGCATTAATTAAAAACGGGCCCTCACAGAGAGCCAGGACAGCCCCCACGAGTTGACGCAGCCGCAATGCGAGACGATCTCCACCACTCAATTAAGGTTGATTAAAATATTATCAAAAGCGAGATCAGACAGAGCGCCGGGTCCAAATGGCCTGCCGCAGGCCCTGTTTAAGGAAAACATCCCCCTTTGGGCACAACAATTGGCAATCCTTTTTAGATCTGCACTGAGTTGTTCAGTCATACCCGACTCATGGCGAGGTGCAGTAATCCATCCAATATACAAGTCCGGTGCTCATTCGTCCCCAAACAACTACAGGTTGATAGCCCTATTGGACAACGAGGCAAAGTATTTTGCGAGTATCCTACTTGAAGAACTAAGGGGCACATTACGATACCCGGCGTAAATAATTCCGCCAGGCATGGAAGCGGCAAAAATCCGCCCGCACACACCGCCTGAACACCGACCACGCCATTACGATTACACAAACCGAATACCGCCATCGGCGGAAAAAGCACACAAAATACCGCCCGCCAACGTCCGAGTCGGAGACAAACCGCCCGCCGCGGACGGAAACACGCACGACAACACAAAACCGCCCGCCCTCACGGCCGACACACCGCACGTGAAATTACGATCGCACCGACATGAGCGCGGAAAAACCACAAATATACCGCCCGCCAGCGCAAACAACGCCGATGAGAATCGACACGGCAGAAGCCATGGCGCCCACGTACCTGCACAGAAACCATCCGCACACAAAACCAATAGCACACAACATGGCCAACAAGTCCACACAGCAAGGCACGCACAAATACACAAGCACAGTACATATCCCGAAAACACCCCCCGGACAAACAAAAAATACAAAGGCCAGAACCCCAGACACAACACACCTGAAAACAACAGACCATGAGGACACACCCACATAGGTGAGTACAAAAGCAGCACTCCCACAGACCACAACCCCTTGCTACATTGCAAACCAGAGAGGAGAGGAGAGGACACAGTGACACAGCAAGGACAGCAGCACACCACAGAAACGCACACATCACAACCACCACCACCACCACCACCACCACCAAACACCACCACCACCACCACCACCACCAAACACCGGCACCACAAACCCCCTGCACATTACACAACACACACCGCACCAGCACCACAAACACCATGGCACCACAAAGGATGCCCAAGTTCACGCCCATGGAGCTGACGGTCATGGTCGACGAGATCATCAAGGTGTACCAACAAATCTATGGGAACATGGTCCAGCACACACCACTAGCCACCAGAAACAGAATGTGGAACCGGATCGTAGACCAGGTCAATGCAGTCGGGACCCTGCCCAGGAACAGAGTCGAGATTAACAAACGTTGGAATGACGTCAAGAGCCTGGTCAAGAAGAAGGAGGGCAAAAACAGAGAGCTGGCTGCCGTCACTGGCGGAGGGAATCCCGCGCTCTTTAAGACCTTCAAAGCGTGGGAGGAGAAGGTGCGAGTCGTAATCCATCCGGAGATCCTCGCCGGATTAGCAGGGGAGTGGAGGCTGGTAAGTACAAACTAATGTATACCAGCACACCGCTATGTACTCACATGCACTACCACCATGCCACAGCTCCCAGGGACAAACACCCCCATGTCCAGCACACAATACACAACACATCACACACACATGCAACAGACACCACCACACACAGCCCAAACCGAACAACTGCAAGATGCGTGGGGACATGTGTACACTAAGCCAGCCACGTAACCACCAACAGGTCCCCAAATATGCCAGAAGCGCCACAACGAGCACCCACCACACCCATGTGTCCGCCACAGCTGCACCAACCGACAAGTAACAGGTAAGTGGCAGGAACACAAAGTGCAGTGGGTAGGACGGTGGACAGCCCAAGTACAACACACACCAGGCCCCAGTCCCACAGCACAGCAAGGAGGAGTATCCCCCACACCCCACACCCACGTGTCAGCCACCGCAGTGCACAACGACAGCCGAAAGGCAGACATCACGGTCCACAGCAATCGGTGTCAGTGGGTATCCAGCCACCCCCACGACCCACAACACCCTCCCACCCCCACAGACCTGCAACATGGAGCACCCCCGCTTAGAGCCATGTGGCATCCAGTACAGTGCACGCACGAACAACTTGCAGGTGGGAAACTGGACAGGGCTGGATTACTGGAGGCATGAGGACCGTAACACGACCAACACATGGGACATGTCACGTAGCAGACGAACACGCAGCACCGCCCACCGTCACGAACAAGTGAACAATGTGCACACGGACATGAACAACAGACTCACACCCCACATGACCCATCACAGACATAGCAACACCCAAGGAGCCACGTCTGCATGCACAAGCCACACTGAATATAGTACCACACGGCAGCCACTGTGCAACTCATCACACACAACCGAAACACCATTGAAGTCCTGTCCATGTAGCCCCAACTGCCTGTCAACCACACACCCCACAACTACGCCTATGTAAGACAAACAACACTAGACGCAACAGAGCGGAACAACATAAATGCACACGAACACCACTGAACCCATCAAACACACAGACACACCATGCACAAACAACATACCATCCATCCCATCCGTCAGCCCCAGTCTCATGAAAGGCATGTCATCCGCACAGCTGCCACACATACAGCAGTCACGCTAAGATACATGCCCATTACCAACCATGTGCCAGAAGTCAATGAAGTGCACGACACACTGTGAGCAACAACACACAACATGGGCCACACCCCCCGAGCACTGCAGTGATGCACATGGCACAGGGCAGCACGCACACCAAGGAGATGGGACAACTGCAATACGTTGGCTGGCACACAACCATCACTCACTCATAACGATGCGTCCAATGCCATGTCCAGTAATCACAACAGACAGCAAATATGCAGGCCATGTCAAGCATGCACACACCTCAAACCATGCACTGTCATGCTGCCACAACACATGTCACGTTCGGCACCCATGGCTCACAGCATGTACCCCAAAAGCATATTCCCTCCCAAATGCGAATCCGGGGCATGGCCCCCATGTTGCCATATGCGTTCCTAAGCGTTCCATTTGAACCCCAAAAGCATATTCCCTCACAAATGCGAATCCGGGGCATGGCCCCCATGTTGCCATATGCGTTCCTAAGCGTTCCATTTGAACCCCAAAAGCATATTCCCTCCCAAATGCGAATCTGGGGCATGGCCCCCATGTTGCCATATGCGTTCCTAAGCGTTCCATTTGAACCCCAAAAGCATATCCCCTCCCAAATGCGAATCTGGGGCATGGCCCCCATGTTGCCATATGCGTTCCTAAGCGTTCCATTTGAACCCCAAAAGCATATTCCCTCCCAAATGCGAATCTGGGGCATGGCCCCCATGTTGCCATATGCGTTCCTAAGCGTTCCATTTGAACCCCAAAAGCATATTCCCTCCCAAATGCGAATCTGGGGCATGGCCCCCATGTTGCCATATGCGTTCCTAAGCGTTCCATTTGAACCCCAAAAGCAAAGTACAAACCAGACCCAGGATGGGCCAGGAGCCCGCATACACCAGAGTCACAATAAGTAGGGGCACAGCAACACACCCATCGGCATGGCCAATCCGTCCCATGCCACATGTGCACAGCACACAGTCCCATTGCCAAGCACACAACTACAGATGCTACAGCCACACACACGCCTCTGGGAAACCCATGTACGAGATTGCACGAACTGTCAATGTCAGACGACAAATACATACTTCGCCAGGTGCAACACAATAACTAATCTCATTCTCTCCACAGGTGACGAACTGCTGGATGCTGGGGATGGAGCCAGCAGCCAGCACAGCCAGCCTACAAGCCCCCAACGAGGACACACGGATCTGGAGGATCTGTCCTCCTCTTCGGACACGGACAACCAAGCAGGCCCATCTGGTGTGGCAGGGCCCAGCCGCTCCCCAGGACCCCTCCTACCCACCAACCCATCATCCAGGGCTGCTGAACATTCACAGCCCCCTGCAGCCACTGTTGTTGCGGCCACACCCACGGTCATTGTGGCCACTACCACTGCCGCAACCGCCACCATCGCCGCACCGACCACCACCGCCGCCACCACCGCCACGTCTCCGCTGGCACCAGCCCCAGCGCAGGTGGTGGCCCGGACGACTGGATCCACCCTGGGAGCCACAGCGAGGACCGTGGTGAGCAATGTGGCTAGTGGGCAGGCCGGTGGCAGCAGGACTGGTAGGAGGAGCAGGGTCAGGGAAACGCCAGCCTCCCCTGGGAGCCATGCCCTGCCTCACATGGCCAGAGTCCTTGGGGCCTATGAAGAGGCCCAAGGACAATGGGTCCGGTCTGCCTCAGACACGCGTGAGGTGCTGGGGGTGTTGAGGTCCATGGACGCCCGTATGGGCCAAATCGTGGACCTCATGGGACAGCTGGTGGTGGCGGTGAGGTCACAGCCAGGGACAGCAGCTCCCCCTCCGCCACCACCTGCCGGGGCGCAGGGTGGAGCAGCAGTGTCCAGTTCCCCTGCGTCCACAGCCAGTGATCACACCTCAACCACCAGCATGTCGCAAGCAGGCACCCCCCTCGCAAACGTGGAAGGGGCCGTCCGAAGAGGAAACAGATCTCCCGGGAGGACTTCGCACGCTCCAGTCGCAAGTGAGGCAGCCAGCCAGCCTTCCGCCAGCCTTCCTTGACCAGCCACTGCATTGACTTGGACTACGATCCCACTCCACACAGCCATCTGGATGGCATGTGTGTGTTGGACTATGGACATAGAACCAGTGGGTACACCCTGATCATCACGCAGCCATGACCGACAGCTCATTGTCACTGCACGCACCACTTTTGTCATCACCTTACACACAATCACATGTCACAGTTTGTAATAAATGCACCTTTTTCACTAACTGCTGTTTGTGCCCTGTGTCTTATTTGTACGGAATACAACGGCCACCTTGGGCGGAAAGGCACCTGATGCGTGGCATGGCATTTGAATCCGGAGGGCCTGTAGGGACCTAGGGGTGGGAGACAGAACAGGAGCACATTCAATGAGTGTGTCACACACCCATCACACAGTACATGTCAACAACTACAAGCAATGTACACACATCGCACAGAGCTATAGGGCACAATGCCACAGCCACCAACAGTGGCATACTACCCTGGCCATGGAGCGTTGACACACAGCACGCAGTGAACAAACGGCCACCCTGACACAGCACACACACACCTGCACAGATACAGCCACATCAGCCGTCGTACATGGACACTCACCGTCAAGTGAAGTAGCGGGCGATGAGCTGCTGCCGCACATTACCAGCTTCCTCCTCTCCGCTGTCCTCCTCACTCGAGCTGTCCTGGTCTGCGGGCTGGGGCCCTGGTTGATCTCCGTCATCCACGATGAGGGGGATCTGCTTCCGAATGGCCAGATTGTGCAGCATGCAGCACGCCACCACTATCCGGCACACCTTCTGTGGGGAGTACGCCAGCGCACCCCCGGTGCGGTCCAGGCACCTGAACCTGGACTTGAGGAGGCCAAAGGTACGCTCGACCACACGTCTGGTCCTCCCATGTGCCTCATTGTAGCGATCGTCTGCTGGGGTGCGAGGATTCCTCAATGGACTGAGCAGCCATGCCCCATTCGGATACGCAGAGTCACCTGGGTGTGAGGGACACAGAGAACCGTTGCTAATCCAACTGGACAGGGGACAGCATCGCACAGCCAGCACGCTACACCACTCCACATACTCACCGACAATACAGGCACGATCCTGTTGCATATTGGACATCAGTCGTGGCAAGATGCTGTTGCGCATTATGTGTGCGTCATGGGCCGAGCCTGGGAACTTTGCACACACGTGGGTGATCACCATGTCCGCAAGGCACACCACTTGCACATTCAGGGAGTGCGTGTGCTTCCTGTTGCGGTACAGGTGCTCAGTGGCCTGTGGTGGAACAAGGCCGACATGTGTGCAGTCAATGGCTCCAACGACGTGTGGGATTCTGCCAAGGGCATAGAATGCACCCTTCACTGCCGCCAATTCACGAGCCCTGGGGAAGCGGATGTACCTGTTCCGGTACAGCATCATGGCTGCCAGTACATCCCTCAGCACCTTGCTGAACATGGGCTGGGACATCCCTCCTCCACTGCCCACTGTGTGCTGGAATGACCCAGTGGCGAAGAAATGCATGGCGGCCATCACCTTAGCCGTGGGGGTGACAGCAGTCGGATACACCCTGCGGGGACGGAGATGGGGTTCTAACATGGCACACAGTCGATGCAGGGTTGGCCTGTCCAGCCGAAACTTCCTAATGACCTCCGTATCCTCCATGTCTGCCAGCAATTGGTATGGGCGGTCAATGTTCGGTCTCCGCCTAGGGACAATGGCAGAGGACACATGTCAAAGCAACATGACACATAGCAATTTCGCATACACATCACTGACATGACTGTGCAAGCACATGAGCCACAGCCCAGCTGTCAAGCTGGGACGGCACGGCCACAATACACTTACACAGGTCTCCCACCAATGGCAATGGCTAGTGATACAAACCACTGCCATGTGCATGCACATGGGGATCTAGGCCCCAATGACTTGCGGGGCGTGCTGATGGGGACTGACTGCATATCCGTCAAGCGGCAACGCCACGGCAACATGAATGTCTGCTGAGCATGGAACTGCTTCCGCGGCTGGATGAGTATGGCACACGACGACGACGATGTTGGCACAGGCTGTGCAGGCCAAAACAAGTGGGACCTGTGGCACGAGGGGATATGAGACAGTAGTAGGTGTCAGCACTGCACCCTATGTACAGCACTGTACGGATCACACCTCCCGAAACATTGACAGGTGTCCACATTGACAGCCCCATGCCAAGACGGCTGTGTGCTTGCAGTCACACGTCACAGGTGAGAGGTTACATTGCACGTGCCAGGTGGCAGACGTACACAGTGGGAGCTGGCATGTGTGTGCATGTGTCTCCTGTTCAGGATCCACCACATGGGCGCTGACTCTGTACTGACCATTGGACACAGCATGTACCGTGGAAGGCTTGTGTGTGTGGGATGGTGGCACTGGATGTGCCTCCGTTGGGTGGGGGGCCATGCACAGGGCGGGTACGTCGATGATTGCGCATTGTTGGTCACGGTGGGTGCACCAACTAAGATGTGTTGCCCTGTGTTCAATTCCTATGTCCGCATGATGATGGACTGTAGATGTGGGCAGACTACACATTGGTCGATGTGCTGTCTATATGCATGTGCCTTCACACCAGGCACAGCTGCCCCTGCACATGTGACCCCTGCTGGACTCGCTGCTGGGTCTGTGGAGCTGATGCACCTTCTGCGCGTGGGGCGGACAGCTCTCCTCACTTCCCTCATTGCGCATGTCATGACTTTGCCGCAGGTGACATGGATCATGGAGGGCCCACATGTACGCGTGGGTAGGCTACACATGATGGTACACTGGTCGCCACCCCCAGTCAGTGTTTCGAATGGGAAGGTTGTCGTGCTGGTGGTATGTTCGATGTGGCGGATGGGCGGGCCTAGGTGCGGGCTTACATTCCGGACATGGGGGGTAGTTGGATTGGCGACTAGTTGCAGTACACACGGGACACGTCTCTTCCTTTCCACATCTGGGTCATCCCTTGTACTAACTGACAGTGATACAGTCATCTTCGCCCCAGCCCTCATGTCCTCCCCTCGCTCCCCCAATATGCATGCTCACCTGCGAGGCTAGCGCTTGCACAGGCAGCCCCAAGCTCGCACCAGAGAGGGCAAGGAGTGTATGTGTGGGTCCAGTTGCATGAGTGGGCTGTCTCAGGGTATGATGTGTCGCGGGACGCCGTCCACCTGCGTGGTGCCCCAAATGGAGACCCGGCCTGCATGGACTATGCATCACAGTCTTCGCCTTCTGGATCCGCCACCTGCGACACCCAGTGGCTGTGGCTGCCCTTGCGGCCAGGCCGCGTCCGTCTGTGGCTGATGGCCCACACATTCACTCTTTGGCCTCTCTGGGGAGGGCTCGGGGGTGGTGGCGCACGCGCTTGCACTTAGTCGCAATGGCATGTGGCGTGGTTGGTATGATGGGCAATGGATGGGATGGTGCGAGCCACCTCCCGTGACGTCAGTGCTGCTCGTGCTGTGGTGCATCCCCCCTACACTTCCATCTGACTTGTGCCATGCTAGACGTTGAGGTTCTATTGCCTGCGTGATATGACCAGGAGGAGCGCGAGGAGACCTCTCACACACCATGCTCCACTGCCATCCCGTGCCCTGTATCGCCTGTGCGGATTGACTATGTTGGGGTTACACCTGGTCGACTGGGGCTGTGTGTGCCTTGTCAGGGGCATGGCGGGCGCACAACAGGATCCAGCTTGTCCACAGAGGGTGGGCTGAGGTGCGCCTGGTACCGCTTTGTACGTGTGCCCGGCTGCTATGCACACACGTGTTCACTCCCCCCGACAGGTGTCCTCTCACAATGCCCAGGGAAGCGGTGGTGTACTGTTCATGACCCCTCCCAACACGGCGTGCTCCAACTTGGCATGTGCGCATCTACCCGTCGCACCCACCCACCTGAGCACTGCGTCCATACGACTTCACACGACACATGTGTGTCTTCCACAGTAGTGCTACTCATTTGCGTTGACATCCAATACCAGTGGACTACATGGTCATGTCACGACTGCCGTGTACTTCACATACTCTCATCCTCTCTCATTCGTACTTGTGAAATGAGTCAGCGGAGACAGTTTTGGTTTCAAACATTATATTGAGTCTTCTGTCCTCTGTGATGCAGTATAGTGGACACTACTGGCAGCGGAATACATGTTGAGGATATACTGAGCATGATTGCAAATGGGATAGGGAGTGGGGTTACATGTGATTGGCTGTTGCATGTGGGATGTGGGCTTCAGAGTGACATCTGCTTGGCCAAGGCTGTGCTAATGTACATTTACGTATAGCTGCGGAGCTGCGGACTTTGACACAGACGGTATACATGTAGCCTACCAGACCGCTTGGCATCATGGGCACAGTCCATCTCAGTTCCATGTGACAGGTTTGCTGCGGTTGTTCCTCATGCACGCGTGCATGTGAGATGACATCAGGGCATGTGCTTGCGTGCATGCAGCGGCGTGCCACTTGTTGTTGCACTGTGGTGGTTACTGGACATGTCACAGTCACTGGGGTCGTGTTGTTGTTGTATGCACTTGTCGTCCATGCAAAGGTCCTGGTATGGGATTCCCGGGGCGGGGGTGGGAGGGGTGCAGCACCCACAGACTCCAGGCGACCTATTCATGTCCACTGAGCGGTGTGTGTGTCCATGGGCGCTGGATCCATGTCGTGTCCTGGTTGTTCGTGCAGTTCCGTCCATGTGGGTGCGATACACAGAGCCCATGCCACTGCCTCCCACGATGCATGCGGTGTTCCTGGATGTGATGGGGAACAGTGTGCATGTCCCGGTCATATCCGATGTCATGGCGATGTCGTTGATGGTGTGGTTACAGTTGCCGGTCGTTTGGTATGGCTGTTGTGGTGGTGACTGGCCAGTCCGTGTGGAAGCTAAGCATGGGTGCGGGGTTGGACATCATAGGTCACTCGGGGAACCTGCGTTGTGGTCCGACGTATTTACAGGTTGTCAGGTATGCGATGCCGTCCAGCAGGGCTTCCATGTCATTGGTGGTGTACATGTTTGCCAGCCAATGAAGCGGATGGTGGCTGTCAAGGTGTTGTTCGTAGGTTGTCCCTTGGAGGACCATGATGGGGCATGCTGGGTGACATTCGATGTAGCTGTTATCGATGATCCGTCGTGTGGAGGCACAGTGGTCCCATTTCAGTGCGGGTGCGATGTTGGCCACATACGCCATGCCCCCATAGGCAGAGCAGGCCCTGTCGTGTGCGTCCAGAGGGAGGAGTAGTGGTAGCAGGTCCGCCTTCAGACATGCCGGGTTGGAGAGGCATATCTCGACGGGATGCTGGTAGGGACACCTCCGACAGTAGAAGACGGGCATGACGCAGCTGAACAATGTGATGCGGTAAGTCAGTCGGTAACTTACGTTCAGCAGGGACAGGAGATCGCATCCCAATGTATGGCACAGGTTGGTTTTGTACAGCTTGAGCTGTTCGGCGTAGTTGGGTAGGTGTGTTGCGGTTGCCATTTCGCAGCGGTTCGTTGAGGTGGCGTGCTCCGGCTGTGTGTGCAGTCTGCAATGTGCACGCTCCGGGGTTGCTGTGAGCTCTGTGTAGTCGTAGGGAGACAGGACTTGTGTTCTGTTGGCTTGTTTGGAGGACACGGGCCCTCTTCCCACATGCTTCTCAGACAGTTCAAGGTCAGTGCTGTGTGACTCCTTCCAATTAACTTGCATGTGGCCGACATGGGGGAGTGTTTTCTTCTTTCTTCCCCGTCCGTTGTGTGCTTCTGTGATATGCGCTATCTGCCCTGTGGTCGGTCTCCTCGGCATGCCTGTGTTGGTCTATTCTTGGACAATGGCTGTATTCACCGGCTTCTGTCATAGGGCTGTGGTTTCGGAGTTGGAATGGAAGGTCATTCAGTGCTGTCTGCTCTCCCTTGTGTGGGCGGCAGGCTGCCTTTCCGCTCTGCGTTGGGCCTTGTGTGTGGATGTTATTCTTGGGCCACCTGTTGTCGGTCCCCGGGCTCTTTGGTGTTCCGTTTTATATGTCTTGTTCATATGTGCAGGGTGGTATGGGTGTTTCTGTGTGGTACTGGCGTTCCTCTTCCCGAAGGGGCCCTGCTTCTCCTAGTTGGTGTTGCCGCCGCTGTGGGCTACGCCATGTTTGTTACACTGGGGTGTGTCCTGCTGTTGCGTGTCTTCACTGACATGTGTGCGTCGGTTGTGTGGCGTTGGGTGTTGTCCGTGAATTGGGCGTTGGGGACATGTCTGTGGCCGGCCTGTCACGTGTCATGTGCGTTCGGGGTGGGGCTGATGTGTGTGCTGCTTGGTTGTGTCCCTGTGTCTGTGTGCGACGCATGCATGGCGCTGCGGTTGGCCTCTGCGTTGTGCGCATGTGTGGCGGCGTCATCGGCGCTTTGGGGCCGTGACGGGGTGGTTGGTTCCTAGTCCCAGGTGGTGTGTACACATGTGTTCTGCGATGTTACGATTTGGCCTGTGTGTCATATGTGGATGCGATGGTGGATGTGTTGTGTACACGCGCTGGTGGGGGGTTGTCCGCTTTTTCCGCCCTTGCACTGTGTGCGCTGTTTGCGTGCACTTGTTGTGTGTGTGCCTACCTGCGTCTCCGCGGTACGTTGCGTCCTTGGTGGTGCATCAGCAGGAGCATGGGGAGTGCCTGCAGTGCTGGATTCATGCTCGGGGAGCCGCTTTTCGTTGTCCGTGCTCGGCGTCCGTGTTACCGCTTCGGTTTGTCGTACGGTATCTCTTGGCCGTGGGAGCCGTTTGTTTGCGGCATCGTAATTTATGCGCCGGGCGGGACGTGTTTCGTTGGACGGTGTGTGTCAGTTGGGCTGCGCTGCTACGTGTACGGGCGCACTTTGATGGCGGACGGTGTTGCTGGCTTGCCGGCGGTGTTTGGCCTACTTTTCGCATCGTAATTGGGCGGGCGTGTGGACTGCTGCGTGCCGGCGGTAACTGGTGCTTTTTGCATCCGCCAGCACGGCGGTTGTGCTTCCGCCCGCCATCGTAATGGGCCCCTAAGTTCCTGGGCCGATCAGAAAGGCCTGATTCCAAAAACCAAACAGGCTTTACAGCAAATTCGGGCACAACCTCCAATCTACTGGCACTATCAATATTTATTGACAAATCGCTCATCTCATCGAAGGTGTTTTTTTGTTGTTTCGTCGACTTCAAAGCCGCCTTCGATCGGGTCCCCAGGGCAGCACTTTGGGCAAAATTAACAAAATGGGGAATCCCGGCCAAACTACTGGAGGCCATTGTTCAACTGCACACCGACACTTGGATACAAGTCAAGCTTGGCACTGGCACACACCTGTCCCGATAAATCTTAACAACAAGAGGAGTGAAACAGGGGTGTGTGCTTGCCCCATTGCTCTTTAACCTGTTTATTGCCGATCTCTCAGCAGAACTGGATGAGATAAACAGCCATTCCCCAAAGATTGGCGGTGTGCAGTTGAGTAATCTTCTGTACGCCGATGACCTTGTTCTTCTTAGTCAAACCTGAGTAGGGCTGCAACGATTGTTAAATAAATTATATAGTTACACCACTACAAACAGCCTAGAGGTTAATCTAAAGAAAACACAAGTAGTCATATTCGGCCGAAAACATTACGGAGGTGGCGGCTGGATGTACAACGACTCCAGCCTTGTCGTAGGAAAATCTTACAAATACCTGGGGGTCAACTTCGACTCAAGGGGCACCTTCGCCAAACATCGTAGCGACATTTCAATGAAAGCCACAGCTCTCCGACTGAATTTTTCAAAACTCTCTAAAAAACTGATGGGTCCGAGTCTAACCCCAATGATGGAAGTTATGAAAGCCAAAGTCGGCCCTACGCTGTCATACGGCATCGAAATCTTTAGGGGAAAAATTAGCACAACACTAAATCAACATGTGACCAAGATCTATAAAAGTGTTTTTCGCATGCCAAAATCCACCTCCGCCGCACAGATTCGATTAGAATTGGGCCTTTTAAACTATGAAATTTCCAGCTTAGGTGCCTATTTAAACCTGTGCCACAAGCTAAGGCAGGCAGAAGGTGGGTCCCTTGAGTCAATGTTGTGGTCAGACATTAGTTCTAATAATCCAAGTGTGACCTACAGCAAGCTCTTCCATGACTGTGTACAGCAATTTTCAGCAAGTGACCTTTGGAACCTAAACCCCAGTCAAACGGCCTTTAAAATTAGCATCAAGAAGCGCACTCGCATGCTGTCCCATATCACAGACAAAGCTGTTCTCGCCAAACGTAAGCATGCATGGGCAGTAATTAATTCCTACCAGTTGGCTACACCGTCATCATATCTGCCCTGCACATATTCTTTGTATCTAAAATTGCGTTTCATGGCACTAAGACTGGGGGAATGGCATCTGCTGAAACATTTACCCATCTGGCGTCGCACGTCAGACAACCAACAGTGCAGGGGTTGTGGAGACTCGGTGGAATCTATGGAGCATGTTGTATGCCTCTGCCCTGCACTGCTGACTCAGCGCAGATCAAAATTGAGGCCAGAATGGAACAGATTGGGAGTTCGGTCCTGCAGACAGGCAATCATCGCGGCTTTGAACCCGGAGAACACAGCTCTAAATATAAGCTTCACTATTTTTATTCATTACGTATATCGCAAATTTAATCGGCAAATTGTAGGCCCGGTAGCAACTGTAAAAAGGGCCTCAGGTGACTAAAACAAAACTGTAGATTTACAAAGCCCAACTTTGGTTTCTTCTGTGTTCCCCGTGCCTGTAACACTAGGGTATGTGAACCCGATGATCCTTTATGGACATTGACATTTGACAGTCGTTTCAATGAATTGGTCACACTCTCCGCGTCCTCTTGTAACTCCCGGTCCCTTTTTCCTCAGACTTTAACAGTAACGCTCACTTTTTTCTTTGTTTGTTTACATTATTAATCCTTTTAAAAATACTTTGCTGTTGCCTAGTTTTAAAATTTCGCATCTTTATACCACTTTGGTCATTTTAATCATCTATTTTGTATATGTATGGCACGCATGTCCAGCTTTTATGATTATATTTTAATCAAATAAAGTTCTTCTAGAGAGTCAAACTTTAGCTATATTTTAGCTGTTTTCTTGGTCCCCTTCAGGCGAATCCACAAACCCTGGATACTTTTAGAATCCCAAGGATGTTGGAAAGAAAGGATGCAAATTTGGCGTGGATACCGTATTTGGAAAATTGTTATGAAGCCCTAAGCGCGAACTACCCCAATTAGCCAAAAAATGGCTTAACACTGGGGGATGGGGGAGGCACCGCAGATAAGAGGTTAATTTCATGCCTAAACCAAGCAACAATGCAATACAGTGTCAATATTCATAAAATGCTAACTGCAGCAACTTAAGATGAAGAGAAGGAAATAAACATGAGCAAAACTAAAATTAAAAATCCCCAGCCAAACGTACACTTCCACACCTATTCTAATTTCAAAACAGTGGTTATATTGTGAACGACGGCAGCCATGTTGACCAAACCACATGTGCACTTGAGGACCAATCACAGATCAATGTCATCAGAGCATCAACTGTCCTGAACATAATACAGCTTAGATAAGTAAGACAGTCGTCATATTGAAGTCATCTATGATGGAAAGAAAGGTGTTGGTAACTCATCAAAAGTGAAGCTGGCAATCATAATAACAAGTTAATATCCTTAAAGTAGTCTGTCATCACCACCCATACCATGCTGTTATCCACCACTTAAAGGAAAATATAACAAGATCCTGTATATAGGAAGGTACATTAGTAACCAAGGATTTGAAGAAAACATCAACAAACTGTGATAGACACTCTGGGGCCGATTCCGATCTCGGCCGGTAGGGCTCCGAATCGGATTCGGATTTACCGGATCCGATTCGGAGCCCTGTTTCCCGACCGAATCGTACGCGGGTCCGGCCGAGCGAGTACGATGCAGGCACCCGCGAAAACTCCGACCGACTCGAACGCGGCTTCAACGCGCTCCGACCGACTCGCATGGACACGACTCGCACCGCGCTATGGAGACGTTTTCCGGCCGGGTAAGTACGATGCGCGCCGTGAGCAGTCCGATCGACTCGCGCCGTCCGGCTCGAAAAAGCTGTCGGAGCCGGACTTTGGGGGTCCGCGTCGGACCCCCCTGTACGCGTAGGCGCGCGAGTCGCACACAGGGGGGACCCATGGGTCCCCCCTACCTGTGCGTGTACGGCACGAATCGCTTCGCCGCGTACACGCTGTAGGGGGCGCCCTTGTCCGCCTCGCACCCATTGAGTCAATGGGAGCCCGCGTACGCGTTGTACGACAGGCTCCCATTGACTTCAATGGGAGTCCGACCGACTCGAGTCCGATGGCATGCGTGCGCATCGTACTCGATCGGTCGGACTGCCAGAGTCCGATTCGGTCGGAAATCTCTCCGGGTCCGGCTCGGTCGGAGAGATTTCCGGCCCGAATCGGAATCGGCCCCTTTGTCATGGCACCATTATCAGAGGTAATTGGCCGCCCCAGTGGGAATGGGGCCTTTTTGTGGATCTTTGGTAACAGATAAATGCAGGGGTATTATGGACAGTTGATCTTGAGGAAACCAAATTCAGCTTCAGATAATAGCCCCACCTCATGCCAACGTGATAATTTGATGTTGATTAATGTTGTTACCTCCTGACAGGGATTGTAGGCCTATTTTCTATAACACAAAGGATCACTCAGTTGTTTAAATACCTCATCATAGTTGGTTCTATTCATTATTAGCATATTAATCACCTTTGTGATGTACAGATGAAATTAATATTGTTGATTAGAAGGTATGGATATTTTATGCATTTTTTACTTTACACATACATGTGTACTATATACTCAAGAATATGATGTGTGGTTTTCAGAATACCAGTTCTATTTATCATTAGGTAAGATGTCTTGACTATATTCATTTACAATTAAATTTAGTTTACAGTACACCAGATACAGTATTCTTATTGATTATTAGCGTATGACTCAGTCCCTCTTTTGAGTCACAAGCAGGTGGGGCATACAGGTGGATTAAGTCTATTAATATCATCTGTACAATGGATCACTAGATCACTACACCTGTGTAAATTGCGATGTGAGATTAATTATGAATAAGAAGGAGCTACTGACATATGCACAATGTGTTATAATGTTATTGTACACTTTGGCCAGCTTAGAGGGGATGAAGTGTTGGTTTCATGTTACATGGTTTATAATAGTATTGTATCTCAATAAAAAGAGGAGACATAAGTGTTTACAACGCGTTGTTCATGAATTGTTTCACTTATGTCTTGAATCATTGTCATTAATATGCTATTGTTTGCTATGTTTCCCCTTTTTTACCCAAATGTATATAGCATGATTGCCTAGGATTTTCGGATCACTGACAGAATATCGACAGTCAGAATATTGAGCTTACAAAAATATTGACGCAAGAATATCGATGTCCAGAATATCGAAGTCCTATCTACATAATGGTAAGTACAAAAATATCGATAAACTATCGTTTTTTTAATGTATAAAAAATAATGTAAAATAAAGTAAATAATACATATAATTAAAAAAATAGTTAAAATTATTTAAAAATATTTAAAATTATAAGTAATACATAGAATGTAAAAATCAATTAAACATATATATGTATAAAATATAATATATATACTTAATAATATTTATAAATAATTATTTTAATAACTCATGAATTGTTAAACATATTAAAAATTATAAATACATATATATGCACATACACTAATAATATAAATAAAAAATATATATAACAAATTAAAATATTGCAATATTTTTAATCTTTTTAAAATACATTTTACACAACATTAACTAAAACAGTAGAGAAAATATTGGATAGCGGAGGGGATAAAATTACCATTCCCAGTCCAGTGAGTGCAACAGTAGGGAAAGTGTTGGATAGCGTAGGGGTAAAATTTACTATTCCCACTCCAGAGAGTGCAACAGTAGGGAAAGTGTTGGATAGCGTAGGGGTAAAAATTACTATTCCCACTCCACTGAGTGCAACAGTAGGGAAAGTTTTGGATAGCAGAGGGGTAAAAATTACTATTCCCACTCCAGTGAGTGCAACAGTAGGGAAAGTATTGGATAGCGGAGATGTACAAATTACTATTCCCACTCCAGAGAGTGCAAGAGTAGGGAAAGAGTTGGATAGCGTAGGAGTAAAAATTACTATTCCCACTCCACAGAGTGCAACAGTAGGGAAAGTGTTGGATAGCGTAGGGGAAAAAATTACTATTCCCACTCCAGTGAGTGCAACAGTAGGGAAAGTGTTGGATAGCGGAGGGGTAAAAATTACTATTCCCACTCCAGTGAGTGCAACAGTAGGGAAAGTGTTGGATAGCGTAGGGGTAAAAATTACTATTCCCACTCCAGAGAGTGCAACAGTTAGGAGAGTGTTGGATAGCGAAGGGGTAAAAATTACTATTCCCAGTCCAGTGAGTGCAACAGTAGGGAAAGTGTTGGATAGCGTAGGGGTAACATTTATTATTCCCACTCCAGAGAGTGCAACAGTAGGGAAAGTGTTGGATAGCGGAGATGTACAAATTAATATTCCCACTCCAAAGAGTGCAAGAGTAGGGAAAGAGTTGGATAGCGTAGGGGTAAAAATTACTATTCCCACTCCACAGAGTGCAACACTAGGGAAAGTGTTGGATAGCATAGGGGTAAAAATTACTATTCCCACTCCAGTGAGTGCAACAGTAGGGAAAGTGTTGGATAGCGGAGGGGTAAAAATTACTATTCCCATTCCAGAGAGTGCAACAGTTAGGAGAGTGTTGGATAGCGAAGGGGTAAAAATTACTATTCCCACTCCAGTGAGTGCAACAGTAGGGAAAGTGTTGGATAGCATAGGGGTAATAATGACTATTCCCACTCCAGAGAGTGCAACAGTAGGGAAAGTGTTGGATAGCGTAGGGGTAAACATTACTATTCCCACTCCAGTGAGTGCAACAGTAGGGAAAGTTTTGGATAGCAGAGGGGTAAAAATTACTATTCCCACTCCAGTGAGTGCAACAGTAGGGAAAGTATTGGATAGCTGAGATGTACAAATTACTATTCCCACTCCAGAGAGTGAAAGAGTAGGGAAACAGTTGGATAGCGTAGGGGTAAAAATTACTATTCCCACTCCACAGAGTGCAACAGTAGGGAAAGTGTTGGATAGCGTAGGGGTAAAAATTACTATTCCCACTCCAGTGAGTGCAACAGTAGGGAAAGTGTTGGATAGCGTAGGGGTAAAAATTACTATTCCCACTCCAAAGAGTGCAACAGTAGGGAAAGTGTTGGATAGCGTAGGGGTAAAAATTACTATTCCCACTCCAGAGAGGGCAACAGATAGCAGAGGGTTAAAATTAACATACTTATCAATTAAATAATTATTAAAATTAAATAACCAATTAATAATTAATTAATTATAAATTAATTATAAATACTAATAAATAAATATTAATAATTACTTTATTATAATTAAATTACTTCCCACCCAATTCCCCTATAAACCCACAACCCGCTCCTAAAAAAACAATTAATATAAGTATCAATTAATAAAAATGAATAACCAATTTTTTAATTAATTAATACAACAACCCGCTCCTGAAAAATAACACAATTAATACAATGATCTATTAATTAATTAAGATTAATTAATAACCAATTAATAATTAATTAATAATAAATTAATTATAAATACTAATAAATAAATATTAATAATTACTTTATTATAATTAAATTACTTCCCACCCTATTCCCCTATAAACCCACAACCCGCTCCTAAAAAAATAACACAATTTATGTAATTATCTATTAATTATCTATTATTAATTAATAACCAATTAATAATTAATTAATAATAAATTAATTATAAATACTAATAAATATTCATAATTACTTTTTCATAATTAAATTACTTCCCACCCTATTCCCCTATAAACCCACAACCCACTCCTAAAAAATTACACAATTTATATAATTATCTATTAATTAATTAATATTAATTAATAACCAATTAATAATTAATTAATAATAAATTAAGTATAAATAATAATGAATAAAAATGAATAATTACTTTTTTATAATTAAAATACTTCCTACCCTATACCCCTATAAACCCACAACCCGCTACAGAGCTAAAATACGCAAAAATGTATTTACATAAAAGTATTTACTGCTAAAAATTTAACACATACATTAAAAAAAAAACTACACTTATCCCCAAAAATTACATCACATACTTTTAACACACATACTAAAATACAGAACACTAATATAAACATCGATATTATTAACAACAATATTTTTACAAACGATATTACTGTCTTCGATATTAAAAAAAACGATATTTCTTACCTTACTGTCGATATGCTGTACCACGATATTCTTGCAGTCAATATTCTTGACCTACGATATTTAAAACTCGATATTATGATAGGTCGAAATTAAAAACTTGATATTCTGTCTGTGCACCAGGATTTTCGCTATAAATCCACAAGGAGGAAATAGGAATATGTTTTGTTCTGTTGATTTTCTTTTGGTATTTTTTACAGTAGGTAGAACAATATATTGTCACATAATGTGTTGACATATTTGTGACATGTCTATAGTGTGACTTTTTAAATTCTGTAGTGTCATTGTATATATGTGTGTTTTAATAATAGAATTATAAGTGTTTTTTGTAATTTACAGCACTGCAGACACTCTCATTGTGAAAAGCGAAACATGTTGGCGGTATATCTATGATGAACTGTTATCGAATGGGCAAATAAAGATTCAATGAATATAATTTACCTCTGCAAGAGGTAAAAAGTAACTGAATCAATGAGAATCTTCTTAATGGATCTTTATCGGTCCAGAAGATGGTATGCTACCAAATGATGCAGAAGCTATTTTTAGATGAGTATTGGATTGTCTACCAAGGTGCACATAGGGGTTGTTTGTAGAAAGTGTAGTGACAAAGTCACATTTTGCTGTCCTTTTCCTTGACAATAGAGACACATTGCATCACTTCCTTGAAACCATACTGTAACCATTATCATACGAGATGGTTAATTGAAACATGAACAACATTTAAATTGTGGTGCAAATGCTTACCTGTCCTGGGATGACCAGGAACCGTATCAACAACAGCAGCACAGCTCAGAAACAGAAACAGGCAAACCCTACTTGTTGTTTTAAACTGTGAATTATAGACAGTCCAGGCGCATAGAAACAGGTGGGGGAGGCTCCGTGCCAAGTCAGCACAGCTATTCATAATTAAGGCGGTGAACTCTGGTCCAGCAGCTGAGTTTGCAGAGTTTTGCCAGCTCTGCTGGGAGTGTGGAGTTCTGCAAAAAAACTCTGATTCCGCCGCGTGGTGGAGTTTGCCCCCACCGCCCGCCCCTAATTAAGATATACAGTACAGTTAAACTGTGGATAAGAGTTGCAAGTGCTCTTATAACTTTGCTGTTTGTGAAAAGCAGCAGCTCTGCTAGGTCTTTGGCTCCGCAGCGTGGCTCCTTTTGTAATGGCCAGTATATTATTTGCTTCGAGAGAGTGAATGGCTTTGGTGTTGCTTTATGTTGTATCAGTTGCAAGTGTAATGATTGGCTGATCTTGGGAGTGCATCATTGCTTTGCATTGGAGAAGGCGCTGCTTGACCGGCATGTGTGTACGCTGTGTGACAGGTCAAACATGGCGGCTCTGTGTATGCGGTGGTGTTGCGGCAGACTTTGCTTTTGAGGAGCACATCATTGGGCCGAAGTGCACGGAACGAACCACAATTTGACTCACCATAAGTGTGAAAAAGGCCGCTTTATTGAAGACCGGTGCACCTTACACAACATAACCTTGGCCTTTGCCTTACAAAACTGTAGCTAACTATACAGAGACATCTACGTATCCACCTCCCCCCACCCCTAATGTTTTCCCAAACACAATTGCAATTTATTTAACATACCCCCACTTAATCAATAACTTTCGCCCCTTTAAAACTTTGTAACCTGCTTCTCAACCTATCTAAAGATCTACCTACTCGATCAATAACTTTTAACCCTTAAACCCTGTAACCTCTTCTCTAACTAAGTATAACCTATGCTAACCTCATTACCTACCTGTCCCCAACCAAAAATGAAACAGTAACAAACTGGCCAAAAATAGGTAACCGACGCCACTCAGAAATTGTCCTTATGACATTTCTGACCCCCCCCCCCCTTCTAGGCCTTGTCTAGGGTAACGCCTGATGTCCAGTGCAGAATCTAAAACTTCCTTTATCTGAATCAAATATAACTCCATCCCGAAGCGAGACAAATGTACACTGTCATCCCTGAAAAATTGTTTGGCCGAATACTTGTGCTCCGGATAATCCTCCGCCACATATTTTAACTCTGGGTGCTCCACCCTGCCAAAACCTGCCTCTCTACAAAACACCCTTATCTCTCTGTTTATCTTCCTCCTGGCCTTATCAATGGCCACCGGCCGCTCAGCCCCTCTCCAATGCCTCCTGGGAATAAACTCATTCCAAACTACAAAGCACCCAGACCATTGCCTCTTGATCTCCCTCAAATCCCTCTTCATCTGCTTCAACAGAGACAACCCTTTGCAAACCACCAAATCATTCTCCCCAGGTGAAGAACCAGTACATCTGGGCAAATGTGACGGCGCAGCAACTTATTTAAAAGAGGGAAAAGCTCGTGCCAACGCATGCCTCCCTTCCCGTGCCAACTAACTTTAAACAAACCCGGGTCCAAACCCAAATTTACTCTTTTTCCTTTGTTACATTCGTGTCTTTCCGCCCATTTTACAAAGGAATGCCCAACAATCCAGATAGCGATCGCCTCCGACTCGGGCCCAGCCACTGCACCTGCAAAGACACCTGCGTGAGAAAAAAGTTTTACATGACATTCTACTTCCCCACCCACCCTCCTCCCCCCTTTGATATAGCGTTTATAACAATCTGATGACCAACGTCCCAGTTGCTTCAACCTCTCTGAGCCCCACCCCAAACTTGCCGCATCTGAAGTCATCCCAATCCTGAAAGAGTGAGTGCCAAAAGCCTTAGGCACCTCCCCTACTAACTGTAACGCCTGCCTCATCACCCAAAGAAGCTGTGCTGCCGTGACTTCCCGCCCCGATGACCTGTAGAAAACTGGCCCCACCTCCCTCATTGCACCTCCCCGCAAAAGACACCCCCATCTCACCAGGTAGGTCATAGGCTCCTCTCTAGCCCACAGCGTCACCGACCTCCCCATCCCCCTTTGATCTGTCTTTGAGCGCCTCAAGAAGATGAAAACTGCATCACTCCCTGTTTCGCACCCTTGTACTTCCTCCCATTGCAGCCCTGGGACCCCTTTCCTTCCCAACGACTCTGACACGCGGAAAGCTCCACCGTAAAGCCAAGCCATTAGCGCCGAAAACAGTAAGGCCTCCTGCCAGCTGCAGCACACCTCTGGCAATACTGCTATCAATCTGCCCAACAGCACATTGGTCACTGGTAACCTAACCCGCAGTCCTCTACCCAACTCCCTGGCCCAACTCTCTATCAACCTCTTCCCCAGCTCGCCTGCCGTTGGAGAATAACCCCACAATAGCTTGCCCATGAAGGATATCCCTGCCAGCTTCGCCGCTATGGTAACCTTCGACAAACCCTTCCCAATCAAGTCCAAAATGAACTGAACAACGTCCTCTTCCCTGTCCAAGTCCCACTTCTCCACTTCGCACCTCCCTGCAAAAATTCCTGCCACGCGAGCACATAGGCCTTCCTTGTGGAAGGTGCTAAAGACCCTACCACCAGTTGCAGCATCCTTTTTCTCCTACGGACCACATCCCGTCGGGCACCGGCGTCCTGTGCGTTTCCGCCTCCGTGGCCAGCCCATGGAACCTCTCCCACTGCAAACGAGTCAAAGCATCCGCAATGTCATTGTCTACACCCGGGACGTGCTTTGCCCTGAACTGAATGTCGTTCTGCAAGCAACCCAACATGAATATGCGCAATAGCTTTAAGACCTGCTCGTCCCTCGCAGACTGCCTGTTGACTACCTGCACCACTGCCATGTTGTCCACCCTGAAAGTTACCTTTTTGTGCGCTAGGCTCCGCCCCCAGAGGGTAACCGCGACCACAAGCAGAAACAATTCAAGGAAAGCAATGCTCCTGCCTCCATTTTTCCAATGATTCGGCCACTCTTCGGCGCACCATTTTCCCTGCCAATACAAACCGAAACCTCCTGATCTTGCTGCATCAGAGAATATCCGCGCATCCCAATCCCACTCTTCTGGAGCTGCCATGGGTATCCCATTGAAATCCTCCAAAAACCTGCACCACATTCTTAGGTCTTCCTTCGTCCCTGCCGACAAACGCATATGGTGGTGTGGCAGCGTGAGACCTGCCAGTGACCTGCCCAGTCTCCTGCAAAATGTCCGTCCCGCTCTCACCACTCTGCATGCAAAATTCAAATGCCCCAGTAACACTTGGACCATTCTCACTGTCACTTTCTTTCTGGCCAGCATGTCATCGATCAACAGCCTCATGTGCAATTTCTTATCCTCCGGCAACCTGGCTTCCATGGCCACAGAATCCAGTTCAATCCCCAGAAATGACAAAACCATGCTTGGACCTTGTGTCTTCTTCAGTGCCGAAGGGACACCCAGAGTCCCCATGAGCTTCTGGAAACTGTCCAGCTGCTGCTGGCAGTCCGTTGAACCAGGCCGGCCCACCAGGTAGAAGTCATCAACATAGTGTGTCACCGTATCTTTTCCTGTTTTCCAACAGAAAACCCACTGCAAGAATGAACTAAACTTCTCAAACAGCGCACATGATATGGAGCACCCCATGGGTAACGCCTTATCCACAAAAATGTTGCCATCGACTTGAATGCCCAGCAACTGGAAGTCCTCCGAGTGTGTACTGGCAAGAGCCTGAAAGCGGCCCTAATATCGCATTTGGCCATTTCCGCCCCGTTTCCTACCCTTTTCACCAGGGCCCTAGCTACGTCCACTGAAGAGTAAGAGACTGACGTCAAGTCATCAGGAATGAAATCGTTTACTGACCCCCCTTGTGGCCATGACAAGTGCTGGATCAGACGATACTGTCCTCTCTCCTTTTTTGGAACCACCCCGACCGGGAAAATAATCAAATCCCTGATCGGGCTGATTGCAAATGCCCCCTCCATGCGCCCCTCCCGTACCTCTTTTTGCAATTTCTCCCAAACGACTGGTTTGTGAGCAGCCACTGATTTTAGGTTCTCCGCCCATCGCGCTAACCTCGGTCCTTCGTAGCCCAATCTAAAACCCTCTCTGAAACCTGCATTGAGAATCTGCGCGTCCTGCTTGTTTGGGTAATGTGCGAGCCAGGCCTCTAAGCAATCCAGGTTAATGGGTGTATGAGCCTTTGCAAAACACACAAGATGATGGACGGAATGCTGCACATTGGCAAACATTCACCCCCAGTCACAGATCTGGGTTTAATCCATCGTTATTTTGCTTCACCACGCCACCCCAGTTCAGACATAGCCATATGCAAATCAGTCTTGACCCTGTGCCTCATGGGAACAGTCCAGACCGAACTGCCAAGCCATGTCTTCCCTGGACCGGAATCAAGCATCCTAGGACCGGTTTCAGGCTATCAGCCTTCATCAGCCAGGATAGCTTGACTCCAGTGGCGTAGTGAACTTGTTTTTTGCATTTGTCACCCCGAGTGGGACGGGTATGCCCAGACGTGGGTCCCGTGCTCTCCATGCCACTGGAATCAAGCTATCCTGGCTGAAGAGGGGTGAAACCCTGAAACCGGTCCTAGGATGCTTGTTTCCAGTCCAGGGAGGACCTGGCTTGGCAGTTCGGGCTGGACTGTTCCCATGAGGCACAGGGTCAAGACTGATTTGCATATGGCTGGGTTCAAACTGGAATGGCATGGTGAGCAAAAAAACGATGGATTTAGGCCCAGATCTCTGTACTGGGGTGAATGTATGACATTGTTCTGCATTCTGTCCATCAACTTGTTTTTTGCATTTGTATGAGCCTTTGCCCATATAGCCCTGCGCCCCTCTACCTCCCCTGCCTCCCATCCCCTGCTGCCCACTGCTGGCATTCTGCTGCTGAGGCCCCTGCCCCCCGGAGTAACCTTGTCCTGCGTATCCTGGCCCGAAGCACTGTACCAGAGGGTGTCTCCCCGTGCATTTTGAGCACTCGTGCCGAAATCTGCAGTAGTCTCGTGCGCACATGCCCTTGTTGTAATCCCAACAGGCCCCCGGGCCTCCCCCCATGGGCTTTTGCGTGTATCCCAGCCCCCCCCCCCCGGGTGGGACGGTTCTGAAAGGGGCGATAGACCAACGGCAACCCGCTGGCCGTGTAAGTAGTCTTTCCAAACTTCACCGCCCCCATGGTCTGCTGGTAGAGATCTGAATCAATCTCCCCCCAGTTTGCCTCCGGGTCCCAAGCGAGCCTGGCACGAAATTCTTCGTCATAGTGTGACCACGCGTAGCCCCCGTATGTCAGATGTGCCCTCCTTATTACATCCATGTATTTAAACAAAGCCACGGACCTATCTGGGTACTTCTCACAGTACACACTTGCAAAAATTAAAAAGGCTGCCGTCCAGTTCTCTATAGTCATGGGTACCCTGGGTCTGGGTCGCCGGGATAACTCCAGCTCCTCCTCTTTAGATCCCTCCTTAGATCGCAATTCCCTATGCAGCAACTTCAACATATCTACATATTCGCCCTCCCATATTTTTTCCTTCGTGGCTAACATGAGGTGTGCTCCCAAAGGTTTCGTCACCCCCATGTACGGCAATTTCGGCAATCTGATCTCCTTGCTTTCTTTGCCGTCCGTCACCTGACCAGCCCCCCCTTCGCTTTTGTCACCTGTACACATAGCCGCTTCTGTGTCCTTCTGTGCCGTTTCGTCCGTCTTCCCCCCTACCCCCCTTCTCTGCCTCCTTGACCATCGTCTGCCTGTCAGTACCACCCCGTGTCCCTCACGTACCTACCCTAGCATAGTTTGAGCCCGCTGTCCCCCTCATCCCCCCTTGCATCCGTCCCTGTGGACACCCTCCGTTTTGTGTTATCCTTGCCGTCCCGCCCTCCTGTCTTACCTGGCGTCAAGGTTGGCATCCTCACCGGATCCAACCGCCTAACCAGTGTCGCAGAGGGTGGAAACCTCTGAGCCTTCGCTGCGTACTCCGCATCCGGTCTCGCCTCCTGTAACAGACTAGGCACAGAATTACTGGTTCCCCCCCTTCTTCGGCCACTATCTCCCCTTCCTCCAGACTAACCTCATCAAAATCCAGTGGGATGTCCTCCCATCCCCCCCTCGTCCTCTATTCTTGCTACCCACGTGTGCCTGGCCTCCTCCAACAATCTGTCTATTGTGGCTTCAGCCTTCCGCTGCCGCCCGTACTCCGTCACTGCCACCCTGGAGGGCCCTGCCCCTCCGGGCTGTCGCCCATTTGTGACCATGTCACCGTGGACCACCTTTTTTGTTACCAAATCGGTCGTCGTACTGCCCGCTGCAGCCTGCCCTTTGTTTCCATTCGTTGCCACTGCCGCCCTAGTGGGTACCTGCGCCCCACTGGGCTGTCACCCCGCCATGACTGATGCGGACCTCCGTTCCACTTTGCCACCGTGGTCCCTCGCCGTGCTCCAGCTGGTCGCCCTGGCCCCTGCCTTCACTTCTTCCCGGTAGCGCGGAGCCGCATGCAACTCGCCCACCATGTATGTGCCCCACGCATGCTGTTCCTGTAAAGCAAATGGAAGGTCCGGCATGCCGTGGTTAGTGTCCCTGTCTGTCCCTACCTGCCCCCTCTCCAGGCACCACTGCCAATACCCTCCCATACCTATGGCCCTTGGCTGTGCTTCTGGGAAGCCCCCTGCACTCTCCCACCCCACCCCTGCTCCTGCCCCGCCCCTGCCGGGCCCCGCCGTGTGCCTCCCCTTTTTGCCGGGCCCACCCCCCCTGACACTACAGCCCCCATACCCCCAGGCCGGCGGGTAAACCTCCCGCACCCTCCCAGGCCCCTCCTCCTCCTCCCCCTCGCTCCATTCTAAAAGGGAAACTGGCCTCTTTCCCCCCTGCCGGCCCGATGGGGCCTACCCCCTTTCCCCAGGCACCCCTCCGCCCCCCACAGGACCCCTGCACCCACCCCCCTCCACCGACCACTTGTCCCTCACCCCCCAGAGGGCCCTGTCCAACCACCCCCTGATGTCCCGCGCCGCCACCGCTGCTTCCCTGGACCCCCCTTCCTCAATCTTCTTCTCCCCTATAGGCCCCTGGTGAAAACCATACCCCCCCCCTAGCTGTCACCTGCCCGCCCTTGACACTGGGCCTCCCCAGCCCCCCTTCCTCCCGCCCAGGAGCTGCCTTCCCAGCCCTCCCCTCCAAACTCTCCTGTCCCCCACCTCAGGGATACCTCCCACTGGTCCCGGCCCTCCACTCCCACCTGCAGCATCACTGGCCCCCATGACACCAGGGGGCCCAAAGGCCTCGGTGCCCTCATTGTGCGTGCCCCTGCACTCCGCTCCACCCTTCCCTTCCACAAAGACCAGAGGAGGGTGCTTCTTAGCGCTCCCCCCCTGTTTTCCCCTTTTTGCGGGGGCCGCCTTTGCCCTGCGCCCCCCCCCCACGTACCTCCGAGGCCTTTCTCTTGCCGCCCCCTCGCGGCGGTGAACACGCGAGGATCGCGGCGGCCACGCCCCCCCTGCACGTCGCGGCGGCCGGGCCACGCTCTCGACCGGGCCTCTCACGAGGTCCATGCAGCCGGCTTCAGCCAGGAGCCTCATGGCCTCCTGGACCCTCGCGTCATCATTGCTGGACATGTTCAAGGATTATCCTACGCTCCGCTCCCTAAACTACGCTTCCCCAAAATTTTCCCTATCTAAGGCAAAAATCGGCAGCCGTGTCACCTTCCAAAATGGTGACACAGCTCCCGAAATGGCCGGCTAAATACCCCCCACCCCGAAACCCAAAACTGGCCCAAAGCGAGCCCAATTGGGCTCGGGCCGCACCACCCGGCCCAAAAACCCCGGGGGTGCGAGCCTCCCTGCCGGTCGGCCGCCCCCCCAAAACCCCATTGCAGTAAGAGTACGGTTGTGAACGCTGTCAGAGGTCACTTCAGTGTCTCTAGCAGGGGCGATTCCTGTAGGAGATTCGGGGGAATTGGAGAAATCGATGCCTTTTTCACTCTGTGGAGTCAATACGGAGGGCCGTTTGGGAAGGTGATCTGTAGCGTGTAATGACCTGGTCCTGTTAATTTATGGAATAAAGTTTTTTTTCCAGAGAAGAGAAGGCATGGTGATCATTTTGAATCTTATGGAAAGCACCTGTCTTGGCAGTGCGTAAATTCTTGTTGCAGACTGACTCGGAATACGCTTGCCAGTTGTTAATTGGACAGGCAGGCTAGACAACGTTGATTTTCGGCCCAATCAGCCGCACTGTGAATTCCACTGAGTTTTTATCCAACTCCTCAAACTCCGCCCACCCCTAGGCCTCTGGCGACCTGGATTTGCTTGGCTAGTGATGATTTCTCATAATCTGTCCCAGCAAATTTTGTACTTGCCCCGGTTTTCAGAGATAGTCGACTGAACACACAGAAGGAGAAGTATATATTATGCAGTATATAAATATTATAATGTGTTAAGTTCCACTTTATTTCCCTTAAAACCTTGTCTTTTCCAATTTCGTGAGCACTGTCAATTAAGTCATTCTAAGCCCTTCGATGGATGCAATATTGTAGACCAAACTCTGCGTTTCGGAATTAACCTATTTTTTGAATTTCTAAATGTGGTGAGCTAAACTGGCTCCTTCTCAAAGCCTGGACACCAATTCAGTTTGGAGACAACTGTTAGGATTTCAGACAGACCCATTACTGACCACGAAAATCTGGAACGTCTAGGCAAGATATTGCAATATAGTGGGGCCGATTCCGATCTCGGCCGGTAGGGCTCCGAATCGGATTCGGATTTACCAGATCCGATTCGGAGCCCTGTTTCCCGACCGAATCGTACGCGGGTCCGGCCGAGCGAGTACGATGCAGGCACCCACGAAAACTCCGACCGACTCGAACGCGGCTTCAACACGCTCCGACCGACTCGCACGGACACGACTCGCACCGCGCTATGGAGACGTTTCCCGGCCGGGTAAGTACGATGCGCGCCGCGAGCAGTCCGATCGACTCGCGCCGTCTGGCTCGAAAAAGCTGTCGGAGCCGGACTTTGGGGTCCGCGTCGGACCCCCCTGTACGCGTAGGCGCGCGAGTCGCACACAGGGGGGACCCATGGGTCCCCCCTACCTGTGCGTGTACGGCGCGAATCGCTTCGCCGCGTACACGCTGTAGGGGGCGCCCTTGTCCGCCTCGCACCCATTGAGTCAATGGGAGCCCGCGTACGCGTTGTACGACAGGCTCCCATTGACTTCAATGTGAGTCCGACCGACTCAAGTCCGATGGCATGCGTGCGCATCGTACTGGATCGGTCGGACTGCCAGAGTCCGATTCGGTCGGAAATCTCTCCGGGTCCGGCTCGGTCGGAGAGATTTCCGGCCCGAATCGGAATCGGCCCCAAAGTAGTTTACCTGTTACAAAGAAGCGTGAAACATAAGCGTTTTAGGGTCCAAACCAGGTAGGGAGACCAGATTTTAAAAACCTGGACAGTTCACATAAAATTATTACTCACCATCCTAGATAACACTGTGAGGCAGGAAGGGACATTTAATGCAACGTTTACACACAGTATCGTCGATGTTAACTTAAGTGCCTTCTGCTGAGGGATGCTTTACAATCCTGCACTGCATCACATGAAAACTTTCCTCCCTCTGTGCACAGTTGACCCTCTCCGAAAGATGAAACGTGCTCAGGAAAATGAGGACACAGTCCACCTGCTAATATTACTAGGAGCACACCAAGAAATAAAACATAACAAGCATTTGCAATGCAATAGGTCACGCATTCGCGACAGTTTGAGCTATTGACATTGTAAATGACAATGCATTTTATTTATGTGTTCAGAAAACCTACATAGTGCGTGTTTACACACCGCTTGCAAGTTTTCAAAACACATAAATAAAAGGCATTGTTATTTACAACGCCAATAGCTCTAACTCTCGCAAATGCGAGACCTATTGCATTGCAAATGCTTGTGTTTACTTGAGTTACAGCAACCTTCATTCCTTCATTTTCCACGCTGAAGTGACTCCCTCATTGCAGATTTGTGGCAAAGGATGGGTATTTGTTACACCGATTAACAATAAACATCGATTAGCAATAACCATGGTCACAAAATGCCAGCTCACTAGACTTGTAACCAGAGGCATCGCTTTACTGTCTTAGATGTGATGATGCGTGTAACACAAGGATGGCTCTGTTTATCAAACATTAAAGGCTAAGGGGCCGATTCCGATTCGGGCCGGAAGCGCACCTAACAGTATTCATCCGGGAAAAATACCAGCCGAACGCGTGTTTCCCGACCGACTCGAACACACTACCGAACGAACAAGTACGATGCGCATAACAGCCCAGATTCCGACCCAGCCGGACTTACCCAATCCAGCTCCTTTTCTCCGCCCGAGCCGGATCCGTAAACGCTGAATCGAGTCGCAAGGAACCAAATACACAGCACCTTCCGGCCGGACTAGTACGATGCGTCTTCCGTACGCGCCGAACCAGTCGCTACGTCCGGCAAGTTTCAGCATCCGGGAGAGCCGCACATAAGCTCCGATTCGCGCCACAAGACGATCCACGGCTACGAGACGAACAAGCCAGCGACGAGTACGAGTCGAAGACACGCGAAACCCGAACGAGACGAACCAACCATGAATCCCATCGCGCAGGTCCTACCAATACTCTACATCTATTACCGGGACCGATTCAGACGCCTATGGCGCAGACGGTAAGTCAAACATCAACAATACAAACTAACTACACGTACCTAAAATATGTCACACACACATAGGGATGCACAAATGACGTACACTAGCAACAGCACAACCATAGGGGTGGGATGGGCATCACCAATGCCATACACACCCATAGGGGGATGGATGCCTACCACTACCACCACCCCTACTCAGGGGGGGCTGGATGCCTGCCTCTACCACCACCCCTACTCAGGGGGGGATGGATGCCTACCACTACCACCACCCCTACTCAGGGGGGCTGGATGCCTATCACTACCACCCCCCCTACTCATGGGGGGTTGGATGCCTATCACTACTACCATCCCCACTCATGGGGGGCTGGATGCCTATCACTACCACCCCCCCAACTCAGGGGGGCTGGATGCCTATCACTACCACCACCCCTACTCAGGAGGGCCTGGATGCCTACCACTACCACCCCCCCTACTCAGGGGGGCCTGGATGTCTACCACTACCACCCCCCCTACTCATGGGGGGCTGGATGCCTATCACTACCACCGCCCCTACTCATGGGGGCCTGGATGCCTATCACTACTACCCTCCCCACTCATGGGGGGCTGGATGCCTATCACCACTACCATCCCCACTCATGAGGGCTGGATGCCTATCACTACCACCAACCCCACTCATGGGGGGCTGGATGCCTATCACTACTACCATCCCCACTCATGGGGGGCTGGATGCCTATCACCACTACCATCCCCACTCATGAGGGCTGGATGCCTATCACTACCACCACCCCCACTCATGGGGGGCTGGATGCCTATCACTACTACCATCCCCACTCATGGGGGGCTGGATGCCTATCACTACCACCACCCCCACTCATGGGGGGCTGGATGCCTATCACTACCACCATCCCCACTCATGGGGGGCTGGATACCTATCACTACCACCCCCCCTACTCATGGGGGGCTGGATGCCTATCACTACCACCACCCCTATTCAGGGGGGCCTGGATGCCTACCACTACCACCCCCCCTACTCAGGGGGGCCTGGATGCCTACCACTACCACCCCCCCTACTCAGGGGGGCCTGGACGCCTATCACTACCACCCCCCCAACTCAGGGGGGCCTGGATGCCTATCACTACCACCCTCCCTACTCAAGGGGGCCTGGATGCCTACCACTACCACCCCCCCTACTCAGGGGGGCCTGGATGCCTATCACTACCACCCCCCTACTCATGGGGGGCTGGATGCCTATCACTACCACCACCCCTACTCATGGGGGCCTGGATGCCTATCACTACTACCATCCCCACTCATGGGGGGCTGGATGCCTATCACCACTACCATCCCCACTCATGGGGGGCTGGATGCCTATCACTACCACCCCCCCTACTCATGGGGGGCTGGATGCCTATCACTACCACCACCCCTACTCAGGGGGGCCTGGATGCCTACCACTACCACCCCCCCTACTCAGGGGGGCCTGGATGCCTACCACTACCACCCCCCCTACTCAGGGGGGCCTGGATGCCTATCACTACCACCCCCCCAACTCAGGGGGGCCTGGATGCCTATCACTACCACCCCCCCTACTCAAGGGGGCCTGGATGCCTACCACTACCACCCCCCCTACTCAGGGGGGCCTGGATGCCTATCACTACCACCCCCCCTACTCATGGGGGGCTGGATGCCTATCACTACCACCCCCCCTACTCATGGGGGCCTGGATGCCTATCACTACTACCATCCCCACTCATGGGCGGCTGGATGCCTATCACCACTACCACCCCCACTCATGGGGGGCTGGATGCCTATCACTACTACCATCCCCACTCATGGGGGCTGGATGCCTATCACTACCACCACCCCCACTCATGGGGGGCTGGATGCCTATCACTACTACCATCCCCACTCATGGGGGGCTGGATGCCTATCACTACCACCACCCCCACTCATGGGGGGCTGGATGCCTATCACTACTACCATCCCCACTCATGGGGGGCTGGATGCCTATCACTACCACCACCCCCACTCATGGGGGGCTCGATGCCTATCACTACTACCATCCCCACTCATGGGGGGCTGGATGCCTATCACTTCCACCCCCCCTACTCATGGGAGGCTGGATGCCTATCACTACCACCACCCCTACTCAGGGGGGCCTGGATGCCTACCACTACCACCCCCCTACTCATGGGGGGCTGGATGCCTATCACTACCACCACCCCTACTCAGGGGGGCCTGGATGCCTACCACTACCACCACCCCTACTCATAGGACGGGTAATGCATGACACAACCAGCATACTCCCACATAAGGAATCACAGAAAGTTACATCGACCCAAACAACATGACAAGCGTGTGTAGTCCATGTCAAATGCCTACAACACTAAACATGACAATGAACATACAATGTGACCCACAATCACATGTGTGACACATAAAAGTGTGTGGCCTCCACAATACAAGCCGACCATGGCCACTGTGGCAATGGGGCCCAAAGACCCATCACCACAGTCACCAAAAGGCAAGTGTGGGGTCCAAGGCTGATGGACCTTTTGATCAGTGTGGCAATGGGGCCTAAAGCCCCATCACCACAGTCACCAAAAGGCAAGTGTGGGGTCCAAGGCTGATGGACCTTTTGATCAGTGTGGCAATGGGGCCTAAAGCCCCATCACCACAGTCACCAGAAGGTAAGTGTGGGGTCCAAGGCTGATGGACCTTTTGATCAGTGTGGCAATCGGGCCTAAAGCCCCATCACCACAGTCACCAGAAGGTAAGTGTGGGGTCCAAGGCTGATGAACCTTTTGATCAGTGTGGCAATGGGGCCTAAAGCCCCATCACCACAGTCACCAAAAGGTAAGTGTGGGGTCCAAGGCTGATGGACCTTTTGATCAGTGTGGCAATGGGGCCTAAAGCCCCATCACCACAGTCACCAAAAGGTAAGTGTGGGGTCCAAGGCTGATGGACCTTTTGATCAGTGTGGCAATGGGGCCTAAAGCCCCATCACCACGGTGATCAAAAGGTAAGTGTAGGCATGGTAAAAGCTGCCAAAGACAAACTGAATGGATGAATCCTGGTCGCACAACAACTAAAACATCTGTGGCATAGTACTGCTTGTGTCCCATTGCAACATAGATTGGGGGAGGCTAACAGTGCAGTGTCACAGAAACATCGCCTTTGTCCATGTGCATACAAACATCACACATGGGGGACCACATTGCCAACAATCAGCCGATTACACAATGACAGAAGTAACCATCATGATGCTGACTCACATATCTGCACCTATGGACACTATATAATCTGTGGAGACTGTGGATGTCAGGTGAACAAATACCATACCATGGCAGCAATGGGACATACAAACCATGATCATTGTGCTGACTGATGACCCAGAAGTACCAGGAAGAGCAGGGGAAAATCACCAAACTACATACAGCCAATGGCACACTACAGAAATGCCAATGCAGTGATGCAAATGCACTAACACAAACAGGCAGACTCAGACTGCATATCAAACACAACAGGTGATGGGGGGGTGTGCCAGTGTCCCCAGGCAACCACACAACACATGAGGAGGCCTGAATCCCAATTACACAGATGTGTATACAGTGCCACACACAAGTAACTCATGGATTGGAATCCCCTATGTGGGAAATCTGGCATTGTCAGATGAGAGGGAGCCCAAATTACACATGTCACACAAGCTTGTAGGAACAGCAACTAACACAGCAAGAGGCACACCCACCACAGCACTACCCCCAGGGACCCCACATAGTGCAGACACTAGCCTGCATGACAATTCCACTGTGATGACAAAGGTAGATGTTGATCACACTGTGAACCACAGCCATGTGTCCTCAGCTACAAACTACCATCACACCTACACAAGCTCCAATCAAACAGCAGGGCCTGCCAGCCAAGGCCAATATGGAGGTAGTGGTCTAGCCGTGCAACATGTCACATTTGCACACTCAACACCACACACCCTCATCTGCAACAATGTGCAGCAGTGAAGCTCACATGGACTGGTGACATTGCACATGCACCCATGACAATCCCAGGGGTGGGGGGGGAACTAAGGTGCAGAAACCCATCACACATGCCCACTCAACATGACTCGTCCATGTATGACACACTGCACAGTACGCCGTACATGCGCATGATGTGAAATCCACCACAAACAATGGGATCCTGGCCATAGTCACACACCAACGAAGAAGCCAAGGTGAGACACAAAGAACACACGTACACAACTTCCAACATTGCAGCTCTGAGCCTGAGGAGTGGCAGCAGTCACACACACAACGCGTCACAATCACTGAAAGGTACCACAAACTCAAAATCACATTACTTGTGTAAACAACATGTGCCAAGGGGAATCCTGAATGTGTCCCATCTGCGTTTGCCCACATCCCCAGCCCTGACAACAAAGACAACCTGGGATGACAACCTCATGAACATCAGTTTGCCATGCAACCACATCACAGAGAAACCAGGTCCAAGATGCTGGATGAACACATACCAACTCTGCAACCATCACAAACAGGAACATCCCTAGGGACACAGCCTGTGTAGGAAAAGGGAAGGGAACATGCACAGACATGCTCACACAACACACAGCACGGGCACACGCAATGTCACCGGATTACACACAGCCATGAGGGCACTCCACTCCTGTGGAAGCTCCGCTGTGCCAAACCTGGTCTGTGCACAACTCAAACCTATCAGCAGGACACTCCGTCAGTGAGTCAACAACTACAACACACAGAAGCCTCTGCTCACATCAGCCTGGGTACGGGAGTGTCACGTCAGTCATCTGCATACACCCAAAACACGTGGCAATCCAGTTGTACTGTATACACAGATGAGTCCTCCAAAATTGATGTGCAAAACTGCATGTCCAGTGGAGACGGGCACACACTCAGGGTACTAGGAACATTGGACAGTGGTAAGCCCAACAGATGTGCTACAGTGTAGGACAAAGATGGTAATATACAAATGCTAAACGTACATCCCTGTGTCAAATGCTGAACATTACACCCTCAGACTGCAGCAAGGGATGCTATAGATCCAGACTAGATTAGGACACATATACCATGGGCCACATGGAGCCCATCACAGCAAAACTTCATTTACCTGATCTGAACACAATTACAACAGCAAATGCATGATACTACACATCTACATCATGTACCAACAAAGATTAACCACAAGTAAACAAAAATAGGCTTTATTCAGCAAGTGTGCAACTCAAATCAAAAGTCAAAAATCCACTACGGCCAATGTCCAGTCCAAATACACAGTCCCAACAGGGTGATGTGTGACTACTTGTCACAACTTGCTTGCCTGCACAGGTACCAACAGGGGACATCCCCTTGGAGGGGCATACGAGGGGCAGGCCAGGCACCGCAGGGACAGGATCAGGGGATGCCAGAAGGAGGCAGGGAAGGTGAGGTGGGTGCAGGAGTGTCACCGGCAACTGCAGTGGAGGTGTCTGACTCAGGGGGGGCCGGCACCACTGCAGGGATCAAGTCTGATGGTGTTGGTGCTGCAACCACTGCAGTGGGCTGGGCAGATGGAGTGGGCTGGGTCCCCAATGCAGTGCCCGAGTCAGATGGGGTTGTTGTGGACTCCACCGCAGTGCATGACTCCAAGGGAGTGGAAGGGGGGGCAGAAGAGCTGGGCAGGACAGAGGGGGGGACACGGTCTCCACACCAGTGGCACATACAGGCAGAGCGTCTGGTTTGAGGGTGGAAGAGCAAGTGGCAGGGGGGAGGGCCTGAGCAGTTTGGGGATGCGGTATCAGTGTGTGGGGGAACCTGGGGCAGGGTGTGGCGGTGGAACCTGTAGAGTGGTGGCCTGGGGGATGGAGGTGAGAGACTGGGTGGGTGACTTGCAGGGCGGTGGCGGGGTCTTGCTCTTCCGGGTCCGGGGGGACTTGCGGGTGGGGGGCTCACTCTGCCTGCACCTGGGGGAGGGTGTCCGGGGGCGAGGGGCACTCCCCTCTGTGTGGGTGGACTTCCTCTTCCCCCGGTATGCTGGATCAGCAGGATCGGAGGGGAAGAGGCCGAGGTCGCACAGGAAGAGCTTCTGTGTAGCTGGGGTAGCAGGCGAGGCAAGGGAAGGGGTCTTGGAGGGAGAGGATTTGGAGGACTGCGGAGTGGATGTGGATGCCTGTCTGTGTGTGTGTTCCCCATCCCCTGTGTCTGTGGTATCAGTCCCCTGAGGATGCTTGTGTGCACGTCTTGCCTTTCTCTTGGGTGTGTCTGTGGTGCTCGTGTCTGTGTGCTTGGGTGAATGTGCAGGTGTGCATGTGCTTTGGACAGGTAGGGTGGTAGGAAGTGTGGATGGGGCAGAGGTGGGAGGGGTGAGGGACTGTTGGAGGAGGGACACTGCTGCCGTCAGGGAGGAGTTCATGGACCTATTGCTCCTCTGTAGGGCAGACATACCCGTCGAGATGCCCTCCATGAACGACACCAGCTGTGTCAACAGAGTGGTGTGTGCATGGAGGACAGTCAGCATTGCTGTCTGCCCTACATGGAGCTGCCGAAGGAGGTACACAGACTCCTCACTCAGGGCAGCAGGGGACACAGGGGCAGGGGGTGCTGTGCCTGGCTTGAAGGAGACATGCTCCCGAGCACGGGAGCCTCCACGGACCTCAGGAATGGGAGCCAATGGGAGGGTGGTGGTGGTGGTGGTGGTGGCGGGGCCAGACTGACTAGCTGGGGTGTGGTGGCTGCTGAGACCCGCCTCCACAAGGGAGTCATCCTCCGAGCTGCTGTGGTCCTCAGCTAAGGTGGATGGTGCTGAGGACTCCTCGGTGTGGCTCCCCTCGCCCTCCGTGCCACTGGGTCCCTCTGACCACTCGTCAGACGCTGACCCAGTCTGGCTCCGCTGCTCCTCCTGGTCCGTGGAGCTGTCCCCTCCTGTGGCTGTGGATGTATCTGCAAACAATTAGGGAAACAGACAAACATCAGTCACCTGCACTGACCGCACACACCACAGTAAGTACAGCACATCACAGAGCAAGCCCTGGCATCACTAGTAGAACATTCCCAAAAGTCATCACACAGATTAGGAGAAGCCAATTGTCAGTCTGATGGACAGCCATGGAACAGACACCCCTCCTGCCCTTGCACCCATCTGTCTGGTGCCTGTCTGATGGTAAGACCCCAGTGTGGACACATGCACCACCTACACAGTAGTTGGACATTGCTGAGAACACAGTGAAGTATGTGAACATGCCCACGTCACATCTCTTGCCACTGAGTCAGTGCAGGTGTCTGGATAAATGGACGGCCTGAGCCTAAAAAGAAATGCATGTGATGCATACCAGCACCAGACCCCATGAAGCACCCATGTCCGGATAGTCAATGCCACAATGGCGTGCCTGTTATCCCAGCCCTACTTGCTTACAGACAAACGTTGTTTGCGCATTTTTTGAGAAATAACAAAATGATTAACCATGAACTAACTAATGGACAGGCCTCAATGTAGAACTGGTGCAATCATGAATCACGACCAGTTTTACTAATAAGATTGTAATATAAATAATGATGAATCATTGTTTTTCTTGATTGGATCTCCCTCTTATATATTCTATCTTACTCCACGAGCACTTTCTTTCTTCACTTTTTCCCTTGGAGCTACCACTCCTCTGTTTTGAACATTGAATATGATAAAATGGTATGAAAAGTGACCGAATAAAATACGAGTCACATAAAAACAATTGTGTGTGCCTTTTTTGGATTTCTTTTTGGATTTTGAGGATATATTTGAATGTGTTTTAAATAAGTTAACGGTACATTATTGAATTAAACTGTATATGTACCCTATGCTGTCTATGATTGCCTGAAAGTCACAGTCTCATACACCTGTCTGCACAGTCAAGTGATCAAACACCTATGAGTCACAGAAGTCTTGTCTCACATGGTCCAATAGCAGATGGCATGCTGACCCCTAACCGAAGGACATCACAGGAGACACAACAATGTAGTCACAGCACAATGACACAGAGGCAGACACCTGAGGCAACTTTTCACTGAGCACAGCATGTCAGATGATACATGGGAGTGGGAGTACAGAGTGTATTGTATGCCCTGTAGTAGGCATGACTGTCCGGCTCCACCTGCAAGAGGGATGAGCCCTGGTCAGTGGGCAGGTGGCTAAGCATGTGTGACACATTTGACATACATACTCCTGAGGCCCAGACAATTTACCCACCCGCAGAATGGGGGTGTGGCAAATACCCCAGGGACATGTGGTGAATTAGATGTGCAAGTGGATCACATATCAAAGTTACACCCAGACTACATTGCACGACTCAGGCATTGTGTGAGCAACTGACCCACCCATGAAGGCAAACACAATGTCACGGGGACAAAATCTGTCACCACCTTGAGCAAAGCAAAATGCAAGGACCCTGTACCCAAGTGACACAATTATCCTGAGCGTAAGGAGCACACTGGTGCATCAGATGGGTAGTGGCCAGGTTACAATAGAGGGACATGGGTACTGGACAAGAAGACTGATGTACTGGGGAAGTTTAACCAGGCCAGAGGAGGGCACATAGCATGTTAGACAGAGTTCACAGTGCAGTCTTAGACTCACCCCCTCCTTGCTGCTGTCTGCCCTTCAGCTGCCCATCCAGCTCCGGGAACACCACCGGCAGGATCTGGAGCATGTGGGGGTCAGGGTCCGGTGTCCGCCCCTCCTGCGAGGAGGCGACAGCTTCAGCTGGACCCTTGCGATCCTCCGGGTCCAGCCACGAAGGTCCTGCCACCTCTTCTGGCAGTTGCGGATCCGGCGCTTGTAGACCCCCACGGATCGGACTGCCCGGACGATGTCCAGCCAGATGTCCTGCTTCCGATGGGCATCAACCTGTGAGGATGAGAAAGTGAAAAGGCCATTACTACACATGCAACATATCCGTGCATCACACAGTTGGAAATACATGTCTCTATCACAGGGGCATATGATGTACACAGGCAGTGCAACGAGGGCTATGGACAGTTTGCCAGCAGTTACTACATGGTATCATTGCATGGGTAGTGAACCTTGTTTGAATGCACTGTTACTCCACTGTACCTGTTCAGTGCAAGTGACTACACACTTTGGGGGGTGCGAACTACTCAGTGGGCATGCCAGCCAGTGGTGTGCACACTGTAAATCCTGCTAGTCAGGCAACATGCACAATCAGTGAGGCAGTGGACAGCACACTCACCTGCTCCCCTGGTGTCCCATACAGCTTGCTGTACTGTGGAAGGAGGTTGTCCAGCAGGACCTGGTTCTCCTCATGGGTGAAGGCTTGGGCTCTCTCCACAGTACGTGCCATTGCAGCAGCCAGAGGATGCTGAGACAGCAGCAGTGTAGTGGCAGATGTCGTCCTGGAGCATGTAGTGCAGGCAAGTGAGCTCTCAGGGGAACAGCCAGCATTATATGTGTGCTGCAGAGGCAGATACTGTCCCATGTGTCCAAAGTGATAGGTCCAAGTCGGTAGCATCTTCTGAATCTGGCCAATCCATGGAATAGCAGCTCCAATACACGCCCATAGCATCCTTCAAAAAGTTCAACTTCATGACACCCATGAATTTGCAACATTGTTGTGGCTGGCCAACTGAATTCACTGCATCAGACTCGTTGAAAATTCAAAAACCGCATCCGTTGCCATGCCAGGCCCCAGCCAATGCGTGCACACCGATCGGACCATTGCTGTACAACGCGTACCCGCGATACAACGCGTACCCGCTCACATTGAATGCAATGGTCCGAGCGGGCACACCGATCGGACCATTGCTGTACAACGCGTACCCGCTCACATTGAATGCAATGGTCCGAGCGGGCACACCGATCGGACCATTGCTGTACAACGCGTACCCGCGATACAACGCGTACCCGCTCACATTGAATGCAATGGTCCGAGCGGGCACACCGATCGGACCATTGCTGTACAACGCGTACCCGCTCACATTGAATGCAATGGTCCGAGCGGGCACACCGATCGGACCATTGCTGTACAACGCGTCCCTGTACAGGTCACACGCATGTGTCACCATGCTGGTCAATGGGGAACCTATGCCAGCCACATATACTTTCAAGGGACTCTGGGGCACACCTACTACACCACACCCAGTCCACACTGTATCTAAGGCATGTGTGGCAGCATGACCTTATCTGTGTATGGGTGTGTACATGTTGTTTTTGGGCTGGCACTTGGGGCAGACACACCCAGGCTGTGCACATGTTAATGGGGACAGGGTCCTTTGTGTGTCGTACACATGACCACTGGGATGTGCAACTGTTCATTTTTGGAGCATGTTGCATGGTCACATTTCCAGGTTGTGTATATGTATGACATGTCACATACCCCAAGGCTCATGTGGGAAAGCATGTACATCACAGGGTGGCCCATTGCCACAATAGTCATGTCCCTCCGCAGTCTGTGTGCATGTTGTGTTTCACATGTCTGACTCCATGTGCACAATGGGAAACAGTCACTGGGAATCTACCTGTCAATGAGTTGAGATGCCTGTGGCGCATCTGTCCAGACGTCACTGTGGTATGTGTGTGGAATGTGAGAGCAGTAAATGGGAACTGTGACACAGCCAAATGGTTTCACATAGCACACCCTGGGACCTGTTGTCCACAGATGTTGAACAGAGATGTTACATGATGTCCATGTGGGTGCCATATGTGTCCAAACAGAACGAGACACACATCAAGTACTAGTGTTTGCTGATGATGTAGCATGTGAACTACAGTATGGTGAATGGCACATATGTGGGGTGACTGACAATCTTGACTTCTTCACCTCTGCACTGCAGGGCTCCTGCTGTCCATCGACCATTCCCAGACCTGGCAACGATGGTGGAACGTGACAGCATCCGACGGTACCGCTTCACCAGGCAGCTGATTGAGGATTTGGCTGTGCGGTTGGACCCACATTTGCAGCCTGGCCGGCCGTATCCGACAGCGCTGACCCCCAAGGTGAAGGTGATGGCAGCCCAACACTTCTTTGCCACCGGTACCTTTCAACACACTGTGGCATCTACTGGTGGTATGTCACAGACTATGTTCAGCCGTGTGCTACGCGATGTTTTGGTGGCGATGTTGAGATGCCTTAACCAGTACATCTATTTCCCACAACGTCACCGACTCACTGACGTCAAGAGTGACTTCTATGCCCTGGGGAGGATGCCACATGTCATTGGCTCCATTGATGGGACACATGTGGCTTTGGTACCACCACAGGCACATGAGCAGGCATACAGGAACAGGAAACATTACCATTCTGTCAATGCTCTGGTGGTATGTCTTGCAAACATGACCATCACACATGTGTGTGCCCGTTTCCCCGGTTCTGCTCACAATGCCTACGTGATGAGGAGTAGTCGCATCCCGAGGATGATGTCACAGATGCCGAACCAGCGTGCTTGGCTTGTCGGTGTGTACTGACTTTGTACCATTGTGTGTGTTGTGCTATGTTGCTTTCCACACACTTTTCAATGTTGGCTAATGTGCAATTGTCTGTCTGTAGGTGACTCGGGATACCCCAACAGGCCGTGGTTGCTGACACCCCTCAGGAACCCTGTGACACCAGCCCAGATGCGCTACAATGAGGCACATGGTCGGACCAGGAGGGTGATTGAGCGGACCTTTGGTCTCCTGAAGAGCCGCTTCCGCTGCCTGGACAAGACTGGAGGGTCCCTCCCATATGCCCCAGCAAAGGTGTGCAAGATTATCATCGTCTGCTGCATGCTCCACAACCTGGCAGTGCGGAAGGAGTTGCCTCTCATCCTGGATGATGATGACCAACATCCGCCACCTGTGGAGGATCCAGGCCTGGGCCACGATGCCAGTGATGATGGTGATGATGATGGTGATGGTGATGTCCGCACACAGCTCATCACCAACTTCTTCAGCTGAATGTGAGTATCCAGAGTGTTGTACTATCAATGAATTTTATTTGCATGATATGTGTGTGTGGTGCTCTGGTGCTGTTTGAGTGTGGCCATGTGCAACTTGACTGGATGCGTGCGGAGATGTGTCCTTGCAGGTGGTCTGTACTTGCCAACAGTGTAGACATGCTAACTTGCTTTTGTGTATTTAACTTGTGACAGGTATTAGACATGAGTATTGCCTTTCTGTGCTGTTCTTCAGTGCTTTTGACTGTGTGTCATGTCTGTCCTTCACAGGGTGCTGCTGGAGTTGTTAGAACAACTTGGATCCCCCGAATCAATGATTCAACTTCCAAGGTGGCAGCAGTTGTTCCCCTACAGGTGATGTGCCACACACCTCTGGACTGTCTATCTTCTGCATTGTTTGACTTTGTGGCCACAGCCAGGTGGGATTAGCTTGCATTTGTAGTGGAAACAACATGTTGCAAATGTGTAATAAACCTGTTCTACATTTTGAGGTGTGCGTTGTCTGTAGTCACACATCTGAGTGACATTTGCTTACTGCACCTGTGTTGTAGTTGACACAGACTGTGAATATGTGTGGTGTCTGTGCATTGCACTGTATTTCCAGGCAACATCAGTGTAGGGGATGAGTCATATGGCCCTGGTGTGTATGTGTTGTGTGGCCCTAGTGGTGTGTCTCCCTCATATGTGTCACGTCGCCATGACTGCCATGACGGTGTTGGACTTGCTGTAGCAGTCAGCATGCACAGTGTCATATTTCTGATCATCCTTCTCCATGACAGAGACCATGTTGGAATCACAACAGAGGCAGATATGGTTTTTTGGTGAGTTTATTTACAGAAGGTGTGGGGATGGTGCACAGGATGGTGGGTGCTGTACATAGAATTATGAATCCAAAGTTCCCATGTGAATTGGAAGTCCTGGTAGATGAAATGTCCAGGGTATAGTCCACAGTCATCTGATGAATTTGTACAACTAGAGCTCCCCATGTCATGTGGGCGAGTTGTCTTGGCTTCGACAGGGCGTGCAGTTTGCACACAGAGGAAAAGTTCCAGAACAGGTGTTGGCTTCCTGGGGGATGTAGCTGGCCATGGGCCTCTCAGTTTGGCCTCCTCGGACGGCCCCTCTTCTTGGGGGGGGGACCCTCAGGTGCAGGCTGCCGCGGTGCAGGGTACTCTCCGCCAGAGTCCTCCTCCCTCCCTGTGGCAGTTGCGGATGTAGTGGCAACAGATGTTGTGGGCGCACAGGGAGGTGAGGCCATGTTGGTGCTGATCTGGCGGAGGCATGTCAGTATGTCCCTATGCACCGCTGTGAGTTCTTGCAATGTGTCCCACTTGGACTCCATGCGAGACATGTGTGTCTCGACCCGGGACATGTGGGAGTCCAAGCGGGCATGATGGGCAGCCTGCTGCTGTTGTATGTCCTTGAGGATCCCCACTACCTGGGTTACCTCTCCGGTGCTGGTCTGGTACGCATCTGCAATGCGTGCCAGTTGTGGGTCATCACGCAGTCCCGACCCCTCTGCAAATAGCGACCTGTGTCTACCACCCCTCCCACCACCCCTGGCAACACGTGCAGGGCCTGCGGTGCCACGCACAGGTGACCGTGTGCCCACTTGGGTGTTGTTAGTGGGCTCGATGGCAGCGGCTCCAGTTTGGTCCTGGGTCCCTGCGCTGTTGTCACCTGTGGTCCTTGGTGTGTCCGTGTTGGCAGGGGTGGCCTGTGTGTTGGCAGTTGTTGGAGGGGTGGGTGCAGGGGGTGCAGATGTTGGTCCTGCTGGTGCTGCATGATGACTGGCACCGGAGGGTCCAGCTTGTTGTTCGCCATCCGAGGAGTGCAGAGGCTGATCCACACCAGTGAGCTCTGTGTCCCCCGGAGCCTGGGACAGGGACTCCTCCTCATCTGCTGCTGAGTCCCCATCTTCACCTGTTTTGGGGAGAGACACAGATTGTATGGTATGTTTCTACAGGCATCAATTGTTAAAACACCGGACAGTTGTGACTGTACCTCTGGATGCGGCCCTGGACATTGCATTCTACTCAGTTATGACAGTCAGAGAGTGATATTGGTGTAGCACATTGTCCTGCCAACCTGTGGCATGTCAATGTGAATGTTGAGGTGTGTGCCTGACCAGCATTGGTGGTATTTGGTTGCCATCCGGGCCGACTTCTCCCCCAGCCCAAATATCCCACCATGGAACATGCTTCCATTGCAGGGAGTGCAAGTTGTCTTTCAGGATGTCAGTCAGTGGTGTCCTGCTGTTGGTTGTTGCACAGTTGCCTGCAGGGCCTTGTGCTCCCCCAGCAGTACCCAGTGTCAGCCATCTTGTGAGTCCTTTTCCACTCCCTGTGATGTGAGCATGGTTCAGGGTGGTGTTGATGGGCCAATTGTGTGGCTGAGCACTATCTGTGACTACCACTCCCATCATGCTATTGCCTCCACCCCCTTCCCAGCATGCCCATCCTTCCTTCCTTTTGACTCTGCTTCTCTGTGGGGTGGGGTGCCTGTGCTGACGGGTTGGCTGAGAGTGTTCTCCTTGCAGTTGTTTGGCTACCAGTCCCAAGAGTGTCCCTGTGCTTCACACAGTATGAGCCCGGCTGGTTGGTCTTTGTGGGATCTTGAGTTAGAATGTGAGGCATTGCATTCTCCCAGGTGGGTTCTGTGGAGTTAGTGTTGGGGTGTGTGTGTGAGGGGAGGTGCTTGTAACTATGGTCAGTGCTGTGAGTCCTCCTTCCCACCCAGCCAGATATCCCACCATGGAACGTGCTTCCATTGCAGGGAGTGCAAGTTGTCTTTCAGGATGTCAGGCAGTGGTGTCCTGCTGTTGGTTGTTGCACAGTTGCCTGCAGGGCCTTGTGCTCCCCCAGCAGTACCCAGTGTCAGCCATCTTGTGAGTCCTTTTCCACTCCCTGTGATGTGAGCATGGTTCAGGGTGGTGTTGATGGGCCAATTGTGAGGCTGAGCACTATCTGTGACTACCACTCCCATCATGCTATTGCCTCCACCCCCTTCCCAGCATGCCCATCCTTCCTTCCTTTTGACTCTGCTTCTCTGTGGGGTGGGGTGCCTGTGCTGACGGGTTGGCTGAGAGTGTTCTCCTTGCAGTTGTTTGGCTACCAGTCCCAAGAGTGTCCCTGTGCTTCACACAGTATGAGCCCGGCTGGTTGGTCTTTGTGGGATCTTGAGTTAGAATGTGAGGCATTGCATTCTCCCAGGTGGGTTCTGTGGAGTTAGTGTTGGGGTGTGTGTGTGAGGGGAGGTGCTTGTAACTATGGTCAGTGCTGTGAGTCCTCCTTCCCACCCAGCCAGATATCCCACCATGGAACGTGCTTCCATTGCAGGGAGTGCAAGTTGTCTTTCAGGATGTCAGGCAGTGGTGTCCTGCTGTTGGTTGTTGCACAGTTGCCTGCAGGGCCTTGTGCTCCCCAGCAGTACCCAGTGTCAGCCATCTTGTGAGTCCTTTTCCACTCCCTGTGATGTGGGCATGGTTCAGGGTGGTGTTGATGGGGCAATTGTGAGGCTGAGCAACATCTATGACTCCAACTCCCATGATGCTATTGGCTACACTGACTTTACCAGCATACACAGAATTCCTTCCTTTGAGTGATCTTCCCTGTGAGGTGGTGTTCTAGTGATGTCAAAATATCTGGGAGTGTTTGTTGGTTCTATTTGTGGCACTGCCTTGCTGTATTTGTTGTTAGGTTTGTAGATGTCATGACACAGTTAGATGTCACTATGAGATGGCAGGTATTGTGTTTGTCTGACTGGCATTCACATCTTGGGGTGAGTATGTTTTGTTTGCTGTGTATTTGGTAAGGGTGCATGGTTTGCCTATCCCTTTGAGGGTGCTGTGTGTGTATTGTCACACCATATTGTGTATATAAGTTGTGTACTCACCAGGCTCTGGGATGTCTGTTAGTCCATATACGCTCACTGGTGGTAGGATGGCCCGCACCTTCTCCTCCCAGGGCCTGAGGTATATTGGTTTTGCAGGAGGGCCACTGCCGGTGCGCTGGCTGATGATGTAGTCCTTTTTCAAGAGGTCCCGGACCCTCCTGCGCACATCATACCACCTGTTCTGGATGTCTTCCTTTGTGCGCAAACATGGTGATTGTGCATTCACCCTGTCGACAATCCTCGCCCACATCTTTGTTTTCTGCGACATGGGGGTCTGTTGTACCAATGTACCAAACAACTGTGCCTCTACCCTGAGTATCTCGTCTGCCAGGACTTCCAATTCACAATCTAGGAACTTGTGGTTCTTCTTTGGGGGCATGGTGATGGGTGGTGGTGGTGATTGATGTGTGTGTGTGTGTGTGCAAGTGGGGGTGTGTGAGTGTAGGTTTAGCTGGGTGTGTGTGAGGGTGCTATTTCTAAGTGTGGTAATGGTGTGTGGCTTGTGTGATGTATGAGCTGTGAGTGTGTATGTGGTTGCTGTGTGATGGTGTTGTTTGCTGGCAGGTCTGTGGAATTTGCAAAGGATCATGGTAGGGATTTGTGGCCTTTATGTAGGTGGGGTTGGGGGTGTGTCCTTGTTCCATTTTTCCCCCACCCCCAGTATTTATTGGCTTTGTGGTAGCTTGTTTGCCCATTTTTTAGAATTTTTTCCCTTGGTGCTTTGGGTGCATGTAGGAGTCGTTCTTGTGTCCGAGTCGGACGCTGCTGTTGTCTGGTACGATGTTGTCCGAGTCGTTCCCGCTGTGTTTCAGGTTGGTTTCATGTGCGGCGTACGAGTCGGTCGCGGAGTATTGGGTTGAATCGGCTGGGTTTTGTGTGCGTGTAGGTCGTAGGGCTTGTGCTCCGTGCGAGTCGGTCGTGTTTCGCACGCATAGCATCGTACTACGCGGGTCGGAGTTCGCGGGTACGTTTCGTTCGGTCGCTCTCCGGGTGCGTGTCGGTCGGTTCGTTTCGAGTGTTTTTCCGGCCGGATGGCTTGTTTCCGTCCGGCTCGGTCGTTGGCTTTGTATTCCGTCCGAGTCGGTCGGGTTTCACATGCATTTCATCGTACTACCCGGCTCAGACGGCGCCGGTTCGTGTCGGTCGGAATAAATTCCCGCACCGAGTCGGTCGGTACGTTTTCCGGCCCGAATCGGAATCGACCCCTAAGCTGTGCTGGTCAAAGCATGGGCCTATAAGAACTTTGCTCTCCAAGTGCCCCTTCTGTCAAACCTCTGGTAACTAGGATTGTCAAATACAGGTACAGGAAGGCCAGATCTGTGCCAGATTTGCAGAACGCCTCAGTACGTAAATGAGTTCTGTTTAGAATAATTGTATGTAAATATATTATATATAGATATCCAGTATGGATCTGGCACTTCTGCACCTATGTTAGACAGCCACGGCAAAAACTGAGGGATAGGTCTGCTGTCAGAACCAATATGGCATTGTAATATGATATAATCCATGTATGTTTTCTGAAATGTGAAACTAATAGTTTTTTTTAAATAGCCACATTTATAAAGTGGTTGTTCATAGTTAGATCAGTTGTTGGGGCTTATTGTTACCCGAATTAGTTCCCCATTTCGAACGCCACGGTATTATTCCATGTCAATATCATTGTGGGAAATAGAAATACTGCAGGATGAAGTATTTCCAGGAGTCATTACAGACTGATTGCAAGCTAGGAAGGCCAAATAAGAAACAACACGGAGTATCACAGTTTGCACCTCAGATTACTGCATGCACATTTCACCATTTTTCCTCACAAAATGTGCGCGGGAAAAAGGCTCAGGAGTGCATCCAATCTGTAGTATCTGTTATCGAAATTCAGGCAGAAAGTCCCCTTTCAGTCTGAAACGGGATTACCAGGACACTTGTAATGAAGTCCTTAATAGTGCTCCTTTTATAAAACTCAGAAGGATGAAAGGCTGAAGGAACCTGCCAGTTTATGAACCTGGGGCCACACAATTTAAACACAGACAGACATCTGCTGTGGATGTATTAGTCAATGAGTCACCAGGCCAGCTGTGCAATTTATATTTGAATGGTCAAACGCTGTCTGTCATTAACTATCTGCTCTTCTTTTAGTTGGAAAAGAGAATGCTAGAATGTCCACAGTTTTTTTTGTAACTTTATATAGCGCAAACTCGACCCGAAAGTATTAGAGCGCTGTACATGAGCGCCAGTTACGTTACACAAGGACACACTCATTTTTTGGTAGGCACAGGGAGATTAAGTGATTTGCCCAGAATCAAATGAATGTGTCCTTGTGTAATGTAACTGGCGCTCATGTACAGCGCTCCAATACCTTCGGGTCGAGTTCGCGCTATATAAAGCTACAAAAAAAAATACTGTGGCCTTCGGATTACAATTTAGGGACCCTGCACTTATTTTTTCACAAACTGAGTACATGTCTCGAGATTAGGGCAAGCAAGTCGACTCTGTATACCAAGTCAGCTCTGAAGAGTGTTCTGACCACTCTCAGGCTTTCTGACCTGTGATAGAAGGGGGGGGGAGAAGCCGAGCCAGAAGAACAGTGGGTGCATAGGGAAGAGGGGGGCACCTGAAAGATTGCATTTGAACTCCCTGGCCAAAAGCCTCCCCCTACCTTGACTAACCCTTTAATCAGTACAGGAATGTGCTGTACACTTGCCACGCTCGGTGTACAAAGGGAAAGGGCAGGTGAGTGGTGCTCCTGTCTCGAGTCTCTAAACAGTCCATGCATCTTAGAAGCCAAGCTGTTCTCGCCCTTTGACGGGTTTCTTTTGTTTGCTTAAATATCGCAAGGCGAACCTGATTGATTTCATCTTCATCAGATTTATTTCAATTACTAAATTATTAATACTTTAGAGACAGAAAAAAACATAGCCGAGCAAAAAAGGAAGAGAGGGAATTCTGTGATGTGTGAGAACGGTTCAAGGTTTCATTACCAGCCTGCAGCGAATTCAGCGAACACTAAGGGGCCGATTCCGATCTCGGCCGGAAGCTCACCAAACGGGATTTGCCCGGGGAAAAATACGAGCCGTGCGTGTTTTTACCGACCGACTCGTACAGCTATCCGAACGAGCTAGTACGATGCGAATGTACGCGTTGATTCCGACCGACTCGTTTCCGGGTCTGAACCGCTCCGACCGACCTGTACGGACACGACTCGCACCACGCAATGGAGACGTTACCCGACCGAGCAAGTACGATGCGCGCTTCGAACAGCCCGACCGACTCGTACCGTCCGGCTCCAAATAGCTGTCGGAGCCGGACTTCGGGGGTCCGTGTCGGACCCCCCTTCATCCGTAGCCTTGCGAGTCGCACACAGGGGGGACCCATGGGTACCCCCTACACATGCATGTACGGTGGGGTTGCACCGAAGCGTACCCGCTGTAGGGGGCGCCCTTGTTCGCGACGTACCCATTCAGTCAATGGGAGCCCGTGTACGCGTCGTACGACTGGCTCCCATTGACGTCTATGGGAATCCGACCGAATCGAGTCCGGCAGCATACGGCCGCATCGTACTCGTTCGGTCAGACTGCAGGAGTCCGGTTCGGTCGGAAATCTCTCCAGGTCCGGCTCGGTCGGAGAGATTTCCGTCCCGGATCGGAATCGGCCCCTAAGTTTAATTCAGCAATACCATCAACGTCAATGCGTATCCAGCAGTTGCCAGCGATTGGTTATCCGGATCTGACAAAAACTCAATAAGTATTCCATAACCCCCTGACATCCACCAGCAGATTAGCCTGAAATGAGTGATTGCCCGGGCAACAGCTGCTGACTGGCAGGCCTCTACCGAGCTCTGACCACAAGTGCCATCAGCACCAGAACGATTCAGTACTTTCAGGATAAGAATGGGAGGTGCAGGCACGAGGAAGAGGGAACAGTGGGAGTGCGGGATGGGGGGGGGAGATTTAGGCTTCAGATCCCGCTCTCTGTGCTCTGCGCCGAGCAGTCCGCACTGCGTGAGTATGTGCCTAAAAGCTTCGGAGAAGATTCATTTATCTACGCACATTTCACAGAATGTGTTTGTTTACAAAGTGGTTGTTCAGGAGGACAACACCGGTTTTTATGTTGGGCAGGAGGTCTGACAAAAATAATGAACGGAAGTAATGTTATTTATACAGCACAATCAAGGCTAAAGAAGAATAGGGAGCTATACTGTGTTTATTTTTTTCTTTTTGCAATCTTATATAGCGAGAACTTGAGGGCGGAATCCGCTTTCCGTTTGTTTTTTTGCTCCCCGTGTGTTGAACACCGGCAATGGCGGCCGTTTGTTTGTATTTACAGAGCATAGCTGCCAAGGTTTCAGATTGCTATGTGTGACATTTTCATAATTTCAGTGTAATTATGAGTGACATTTGAACGACTATGAGTGGCACTTCCTTGCAAACAAAAACAAGCAATGAAGACGAGGGAAACATATAAATATCAGAAATCACACCCATTTGAGCAATGAGAAACTCTAAGAAGATCTTTAAACGCTACAAAGCACCAGACACGGAAGGACAATTCACTAACCTAGTGCCCTTGTAACCTGATTGTACTGTTTAACCAGGTAAGTAACACCAACTGCTGGGCCCCGGGCTCCTCCTTGGCAGTGGCAATCAATCATGCAAAGGAACATCGCTGAGGCCGCTCTATCCCACGTGGGACACCCGGGGCCGAGGAGTCAAACAGGATGTGAGAGGCCCCAACACGGAACTCACAGCTGCCAGTCAGCCTTTAATTATACAGTCTGAATCTCAGCTGATTTAAGGACTGCGCAGCAGATAGTCAGGCCGGAGGCTGTATTACTTCAAAAGTGAAGACAAAGTACTGAGCAGTAATATAAATAATTCAAATCAATTAGCAGTGAGCACACCGGCCCCGGGGTCCGCCCGGCATGGGGCACCTTCCACTATTATTAACGAGGGTGAGTGAGAGTGTTCAAACTTCATGTTGCACGGGCCAGCTCTCTAAGCAATTACGGTTAAAGTTAGCATGACACAAGTGCACTGCTTTAGGCCAAATACCGCAGCTCACTCAGGCCTGTCTGTCACTTACGTGTATTAAGTATTGCAGTGGCTCTCCAAGAAGACCAAGGTCGACTTTTTTTGTGCTAGGGAAATAAATCAGTATGGGTCCAAGACTGGGATGGGTGGGTCAGACCCCCCCACCCCCTCCCCCGCCCGGCCCAAGTGCCGAGAGAGCCCTGCCTGGTAAAACTGTCACACACTGACCAGTCTGTGAAGATAAACCTTACTACTGTGGTGCCCAATGATAAGATGAGACTCAGACAGAGCAGCCCTGCGGCCCACCTGCAGATTTACTGTGAATTAAATCACAATGATCAGACTGCAGTTAACCAGGCTCACCGACTCAGGAAGGATGATGGGACAGAGCAGCCCTGCCAGCCTGTGCAGAGATGCTATTGTGTGTGAAATTAATTTTTTTAGATGACTCATGTAGTAGTATAACTTAAGTAACACTTACGTGAACTACTAGACGAGTTCAGACTGTCTCTTCCCGGTCCGTGACCGTCCGGCGGCCGCGGGCCGCACAGGGACCCGCCGCGGCCGCACAGCTGAGCTGCAGCACTGTGACTGCACTGCATGATGCACTCTGCAGCAGTCTTCTTCTTCTCCCCCCAGACACTGCAGGCTGCTGACTCACTGACTCGTCCCCCGCCCGGCCGCAGTAGTTTGCGCTGCCCTCGATCACCGATGCCTCTTGCGCGGCGGGCGGCATGAGTCACTCAGTGAGTGTCCTGTGTCGCCTGTGAGTGAAATTATTCACTCTGGGTCACTCTCGGCTCCCCGGAGCCGGTCTGGGCTGGCAACGTGATGAACGCGGCACGCCGGGGGTTTATATTGCGGCGCTGCGCACCGCAGAAGACAGTCACAGCACTGTGCACCCGGGCGAGGACTCGTCGACTGACTCAGATTGAGTCCCCCGCCGCTTCTGCCTCACTTCCTCTTCCTCCAGACGTGACACTAGTACGGTGGTCACATCCGGATTATAATCCCTGCCCCCATCGTGTGCCACAGGCGCGGAGCCGCAGGAATAATATTGGAGCCAGGCACGACACAGGCTGGGCAGTTTTGTTACATTGTAGCGCTCTCAGCCGCCACTCCAGAGCTGAGAGCAGATGGATCTTTAACTATTTATGAACTCAGAGCCCAGCAAGCTGAAGCAGCTGCTGGCAGCACGTCTCTCGGAGCAGCAGAGCCGGCGCACTGATGCACAGGCGCCGCCGGTGGCGCGCTCTGGCGAGTGGCAAAATGTGTGACAATGCATTTCAGTGCAGTGATGCGGAACACCACACTGAAATGCGTGAGCGTCACACCTGATGCGTGATACTTGGCAGGACTGACAGAGCGCCATGCACGCTTTCACTTTATGAGGTGAGTGCTGTGTGGGACGGCAGCTATACTTAAAGTGAAAGCGTGCATGGCGCGCTGCAAATACAAACAAGCAGCCGCCAAAACAATAGGCACGCAAGACAAAGTTACACCGGCTTCGGCAATGGTGGCTACTTGTTTGTATTTGCAGCGCGCCATGCACGCTTTCACTTTAAGTATAGCTGCCGTCCCACACAGCACTCGCCTCATAAAGCTGCAACTACAAACAAGCGGCTGCCATTGCCGGTGTTCTAACTAGATCTGCTCCCCCGTCGGTTTGTGCCTCCCCTATGTCAGAGGGAAGCTTAGAAATACAGCTGCTACCTGTATGTCGGTGCCTGCCCATCTGTCTATCCCTCCCCTAAAGCACCGCAGATATTTCTGCCTTTGCCTTACTGAAAACTGTTATGGCATGCGTGAAGAGGCACACAAATACTGTTTTAAGCAATATGTTTTAATCTATTTTTGTAACATAACATATGCAGATATGAAAGGAAAATGTTTGTTTTCACTAATTCTTTGGGTTTTAAGTATTTAAATTTGGACACAAGAAGCTTTTTTTGTTTGAATAATAACATAATTCTATATAAATATGTGTATATTTATACATATATATATATATATATATATATATATATATATATATATATATATATATATATGGTTGTATATGATAAATATATTAAAGTACATTTAACAGTGAGAAAGCTGAATCCAGCAAAGTACAATCAGCATTCCATTTTTTAAAGGTTGATAATGAGTACCATTAATTTGAGCAATAGAAACAGGGGCATATGTACAAGGAGTTAACGCCGCCGTAGCATCAATTGTTTGACGTTACGGCTGCTTTTTTTTATCGCCGTATTTACAAATTACCGCTTACGGCAGTTAGCAGCAGTTTTCTGGCATAAACGTGCGTTTTTCGGATCGCCAGTTCTGTTAGTGGGACTTAACGAAAATGAGATGCAAGGTAGGCGTTCCCGTGCAAAAACAGCCGCTAACCCCACTTCGCGATATTTATAAGGAATACCTTGTATGGTGCAAAACCAAAAAAACTGCCTCTAACTTCAGATAGAGGCAGTTTTTTAAGGTCAGAAAATAGCTGGTCTTAAAAATGGTGCAAACACTTGGGGCCTCATTTCAGAAGGTTGTGGTGCTGGACAAAGCTGCAAGGAATGTTGCTGCGCTGCCCTGCGACAAAACTACAGGGCAGGAATGCGCACCATCAATAAGATAGGGTGCATTCCTGGGCCTCATTCATGAAAAGTGTTGCATCGCTGCGACAAAACAGCGTTGCAAAACTTTTCACTAAGCCCTTCTTGCGACACCATGGATGCGCTGTATTTACTGTACAGCGCTCCATGTCGCAATTAATTACTGGAATCTTGACGTATCTGTCAGCGCAAAAGTCACGCATTGCTGCAGTTGTGTCACAAGCATGACGCAACTCCAGCAATGCATGGGGCCAGCCTATCCCTGTGGCACTGCGTCACCCTTATGCCTGCCATGAGGCAGGCGTAAGGTTCTGACGCAGTGGCGTCCTACAATTGTAGTGAAATCTGAAGGATTTCACTGCGCCACTCCTATGAGGCTTTGTTGCGTGGGAACGCCCACCCTGCATACATCATACCTGATGCAGGTATAATGTGGCACAGGGCTTCACAAGGTCACGTATATGCCTAGATGCGTCACTTTGCAAATACGGCGAAACGTGGTGCAAGAATCACGCTGCAAGTACGTCAAGAAAATGATGCACCGAAGGGGCTCCTGATTAAGGCTGCCTGTCTTTTTCCCCTAAGTTGGCGCACAATGCCTGCCATGCGCCAACACAGGCACCCTTGCGCCATGGTGCAAGGGTGACTGTGTTGCGGAGTTGATCGATGTTGTGGCTTCATCTCTTCTCGAGACGTCTGCAGCTGGGGCTGGACTAGTGGAGGGCGGGAGTGAACCAGTTGCCCTACTTGGAGTGTTGTTTGCCTGGTCTTTTCTTGAGGGGTGCCAGGGTGTTGGCGCAGTTGGAGATCGATCGGTGGAGGTTGCGTGCTGCGGTGTTGGCATCTGTCAGCGTTGGCGGAGTGGTGGTGCTGAGGGAGTTGACGGGAAGTTCTTAGGTGGCCTTGATCGACCCGCGACGGGGGGGGCAATGATGGCGATGGTGTACGGTGGGCGTGGTGAAGGCGTGATGTAAACATTGATGGTCGGTACAGGAGAGTCCTGTGGTGGGCTGTAGTTGAAGTTCCCGCTGGTGGAGAAGACGGGCTCGAGCATGTGTCAGGCTATGTGGGTTGGTGTGGTGACTAGCTGGTTGAGTCCGATGTTGGCGAGGTTCCCCAGGAGGGGGCTGGTGTTCTGGTCACTGGGGTTGTCCAGGTGGAACTTGAGGTCTCCGAGTAGGATGTAGTCGGTGGATGGGAGAGCCTGGGGTGCGATGAGGTCTACAATGGCATCAGTGAATGGGGGTTCATGGCCCGGAGGGCCTGTAGATGAGGGTGCCGCGGAGGGTGGTGTTGGGGTTGGTACGGATCTGGAAGTGGAGGTGTTCCTTGGTCACCGTCGGGTCATTAGAGTGCATGGTCAGTCGGAGTGTGCCTTTTCCAGACAATGGCAATGCCTCCTCCTGGCCACTTGAGGTCGTCCGTGCGAGTGAATTTGTAGCCGTCGTGGATGGTGATGGCGATGTCCGGTCCGGAGCAGAGGTTGATCCAGGTGTCCGTGAAGAAGGCGATGTCTGAAGAGGTGGCGGAGAGGAGGACCCAGATTTCTGTTGCGTGTTTGTGGAGGGACCGCACGTTGAGGAGGATGTAGTTGAGCCGGTCAGCTGTGCTGTTGTTCGGCTGGGTGGCAGGAGGCGCTGGTGTACTGATGTCGCAGAAGGTGCGTTCGCAGTTTCGACATGCACAGGGTGCAAGAGAATACCACAGTGTTGCTAGATGGCAGGCGGTGTGGTGTCCAGGGTTGATGGCGAGGAGGGTGCTGGCGTCGTAGCGGTGGAGTGTCCGAGAGGAAGGGTCCTTGGAGCTGGGCACGGTCCAGGGGCAGACGGATGCAGATGGGCTTGCCTTTGGCGTGCCAGTGGTACGCCCACTGCGCATGGCCGCACAGTGGCTGCCATTATGTAGTGCTGGGTGGGGGACTGGACAGCTGGGAGGTGGGAAACGCGGGAAGGGACCCTGGATGGGGCGGGGACACGGGGGAGCGGGGATTGTAAATATATATTTTTTTAATTCTTACCTCGAGGCCATGTCCCGCGTCCTCTGTGCTCCTGCTCTCCTGAGTCTGCTTCCAGGAACAGGAAGCAGGCAGCCAGGTTCCCTTCCCTAAGCCAATCAAAATGCTACAATGCGGCATTGTGATTGTTCTTGAGCACTGTGCCAAGTTGTTCAGCCAGGGGCTGGAGGGGTGGGCATGTTCTCCATGCAGGCTGTAATGCAGCCTTCATTGCGAACAGAGATGTGCGCATAACTGCTTTGGGTGAGCAGAGAGGGCCGACAAGTCATTGCACACTTGAGTGGGCATACCACTCCGCCCCTGCCCTGCTCCGTGGGTAGTGCTGCCCCACCCACCCTCCCGCCCGCAAAGGAAACATAGCATGAGTACATCAGTAAGTTCTCATCATGTTATGTTTCCTCTTCTTGCACTGCTTGAAAGCAGTGGGGCGTCGCTCTTCCGCCACAACGGATGATCCGCCACTGGGGGTGCGTCACCCACAGGTGCTAGGCCTGGGCCCAACTCGACCCCCGGGCCTCCTCCGCTACGCGTCCTACCTTCTCCTCACCTGGGCATTGACACTGTGGCGCAATCCGCTGCACTCTCTCCAAATCTGTGACTCAGCCAGCAGGAGCCTCAGCCAGGCGGGATTTCACAAGCTAGGGTACAGCAGTCGACGCCAAGTCTGCTGGGGAACCTCCGGATGCAGGTGATGCAACAGGGCCCCCTTAGGCGTGAAGTTGCAGTGCTCCCACCACACAAGTTCGGCGCAGCTCAGGGGCCTCACCCTCCACAGCGTCCGGCCAGCGCAACATCCTCTGGCCTGTGATGCAGAGAGGCGTGGCCCACCATTGGTTATCTCCTCCCTACACCCCGGTGTAGTGGTGGCGCGTGGTGTGCGATGCAGACCTCCCAACATTGGTGCGCAGGAGCGCCTCTACTGTTCAGAGCCCCAAGGGGCACCAGGCGGTCTTCTCACACAGGTCAGCAACGTGTCTCCATGCGACCTGGCAGACTTCACCACCAGGTAACGGTGATCGCCAACGCCTCAATGCCTACCACCACGTGCCAGCAACTCCACAGCACCCCACATCGCACTCCGGGGCCCAGATGCAGGCCCAGCGAGGCCTTTGGGCCCCGGGGACTGTCCGCGCTTTCAAGGTTTTGGATGCCATGGTGTTGCAAGGAGTGCGCAATGATAAGTGATGCATCACTGGTTTTGCCCAGCGATGCACCTCGTTTCATGATTGTAGCCCCGGATTTCCTCTTCCCCTGGAACTCTGGCTGGTCATCCTGGCTGTTGGTGGGCTGGGGGGGGTAGTTGATCTGTGTTGCACTTGGCCCTGGCTGCTCCAATCTGCATTCCATTGGTTTTGTTTTCTATTTTTCATGGGGGGTGGACTTATAAGCTACTTTTGCTTCTAGAGGCCAAAGAACTCACGTTGGGCTGACTAACGTGTGTTTTTTGCCTGCAAATTGGCCTTTTGTCAGTTTTTGCCCGCTAACGCCAGAATTTGTATCGCCTTCACGCTAGTGTTAATGGCAGCTTTCACCGCAGCTACCTGGAACTATCGCCATGTAGCGACGTATTCTAAATACGTCGGTACCATGGTGATAGTTTTCGGCGGTACGCGGCGGTAAGAAAATTGCAGCTAACTAACGTTTGCGTTAGTTAGCTGCAGTTCTTGTACATATCCCCCACAGTTTTTAAGAAGCACTTTATAAGTGTAGCGTGAAGCACTATGTAAAGATCTGAGCAGTTGTATTTTAAGGGCCAGAGTCGTTTACTTTGTAATCTGGAAACCTTGGGCCTGATTACGATGCCGGTCGAACTTTCGTCCGACTGGCACCGTGGCGGAAGCAGGACCGTCCAACTAGAAATCAGCAGTACTGCTACTCGCATTATGAGTCGCAATGTGTATTCTTTGCATTGCGGCATGTGCTGTGGGCTGAGCACACGCCACAGTACAAAATATACACATTTAAAACATCCCTGCACTATGTGGCAGGCACCATGCGGTGCCTGCCACATGGTGCAGGGATGTATATGGGGGCACCATAGGTGCCCCCCAGGGCCCATAACAGAGGGCCAGGGGGGTAAGGGGTCCCTGCTAGGGGCCCCCAAAGTCACTGTCTGCCTGCCTTTTCTTGGTTGGGTTAACCGCCATGAAAGGGCTGGCGGAAAGGGACATCCTAATCCCTTGGTGATGCCCACTGCCCCATTGTAGGGAATAGGAGTCCAACCGCCGCACTGACAAGACCCTTGATCCTGTCGGATGCAGCAGTCTTTCCCACCGCCAGCCGAGATCCAACCGCCTGCATCATAATGCGGTGGTCGGATCCAATGGGCTGGATGGCAGTGGGACCGCAACTGACGGCCTGATGGTGGCAGTCTCACCGCCATCGCAATCGGGCCCAAAGTTTGAAATTACTTAATCTCCATAACCCCCAAAACTCTAATAAAAATGAAACTGACTTTTTTTTAAAATGTAATCTGATACTCGTAAAGCATTCTTGTGTCCTAGTGTCAATGTAGTAAAACATAAAACTACAAAAATATTTTTTTAAAGTAGAAGTCATAAATATAATGCAGCATTCTCTTAAACATTCACACATGGTACAACTGAGTGGTAGGAATATTGTGGATCTCTGCAAATTACGTAACTTTCCCTTACACATGTTTGTAAAATGTGTAATTTACCCCTGCTATGCCCCAGTGGTCCCAAAAGAATCCATGGATTTTTGGAGTATAAAAGCATCCTGATGTCCTAATGAGCCACCCCCTCCCTACTTTTAGGTCTCCCGTGCCGACAGCACTTTTGTTGTCCCTGCAATATATATTGTTTACTTTGCGGGGGTTGTAGGCTGTCCATCGCTTACTGTTGGACTGGATGCAAAAACAACAAGGGGATGGATGGAATGATCAAATTAATCTCAGCCACTGTAAATTATTCATGCTCCATTCCAATCCATCTTTTTTTTGCCCACCATGCTACAATGCCACCCCAGTTTGGACACAGCTATATGCAAAGCAGTCTTGACCCTGTTCCTCATGGGAACAGTCCATCCCCAAACTCCAGACCAGGTCCTCCCTGGCTAGCTTGAATCCACTGGCAGAGTGAACCCACAACCCACGTCTGTGAATACCTGGTGCACTTAGGGCGGCAAATGCACAAAAAAAAACTTATGATGGATGGAATGTTTTAATTTAATATCAGCGACTGGCAATCACTTGTGGCCACATCCCAACCCATTTTTTTTTCCCACCATGCCACCCCAGGTTGGACCCAGCCATATGCTAATCAGTCTTGACCTTGCTCCCGATGGTAAAAGTTCACCCCGAACTGACGGGCCAGGTCCTCTCTGGACCTGAAGCAAGCATTCTGGGACTGGTATCGGGGTATCACCCCCTCATCAGCCAAGATAAATTGAATTCAGTGGCACAGGGTGTACAGGACCCATGTCTGCCTATATCCTTCCCACTAATGCGACATTTTGCCACTCTACTTTGCCCTACTCCTCTCTACAACATTCTACACCACTTCACTGTACATCATTCTGCTCCACTCTATGCCCTTCCACTCTATGCCATCCCACTCCAAGACACTCCAGTGTAAGACTTTTTACGGCACGGCTCGCCACTGCTCTCCATTTCACGCCACTCCACATCCCTCCACTCTAGTCTACCGCACTCCATCCTATCCCACTACACTCCAATATACCCCAACCTAATTTAGCCCACTCCACTTCAATATACCCCCACTTCCCTTTAATGCAATTCACTCCATTCCAGTTTACCATACTGTAATCCACCCAATCTACTCCACTCTAATGTACCCCACTCCACCTTAATCTACCCCCACTCTAATCCAGTCCAATCTACCCCACTCTACTCCACTGTAGCCCACTCAGTATTGGTCGGACTTTTGTCAAGCTGCCACCGTGGCGGAAGCAGGATCGCCGGACTAGAAGCCGGCGGTCCCGCTGCCCGCATTACGATGCGACCATCTTCACAGCGGTGCCTGCCACATGGTGCAGGGATGTTTAGGGAGGCACCATAGGTGTCCCCCAGGGCCCATAGCGGAGGGCCAGGGGGGGGGCCCAAAGTCACTTTCCCCCTGCCTTTTCAGGGCAGGTTAACCTCCATGAAAGGGCCGGCGGAAAGGGACACCTTAATCCCTACGGCGGTGCCTGAGCAGGCACCGCCCCATTGTAGAAAATAGGAGTCTGACTGCCGCACTGATGGGAGCCTTGATCCTGTCAGACGCGGTGGTCTTTCCCCCCACCAGCCGAGATCCGACCGCCTGCATCCTAATGCGGCAGTCGGATCAAATGGGCTTGATGTCAGTGCAACCGCAATGACGGCCTGACGGTGGCGGTCCCACCGCCATCGTAATCAGGCCCTTAGACACAATAATGAATTGAAAATGATATTGGGACATAAATATTGTGTCATTAAAATATCGTAGTATGTAATATTGAGCTCAAGAATATTGAAATCAGGTTATGTTTTTAATATTGTTACAAAAAATATCGATGTAAGTTATCTTTTTTTTTTCCAATATCGATAATTTACTTTAAATTATTTAATGTGATGATTTTTTTATTTAGTAATAAATATTTTTTTATTTAACATTTTTTAATGCAATATAAATGTTTTTTCCTGTGTTAAGTAATTAATTTTTTAGGAGCGGGATGTTGGGTTTATAGTGGATAAGTGCGGGGAGTAATTTAAAATATATTTAAAATCACTAAATTTAATTTTAATTATATATTAAATATGATAGATTTTTAATAACACTTAGGGCCTCATTACGATGTTGGTCTGAAAGCATTCCGACCGACTCCTGGGGCCCGATTCCGCTCTCGTTCGGAAGGACTCCAAATCGGATTTGGAATTGGCTAAACCGATCCGGAGCCTTTGTTCCCGACCGAATCGTTCACAGTTCCGAACGACCAAGTACGATGCCTGGAAAACCTTAGCGCTGACTGAATCGGTTCCGGAAGGCACTCAGAGAGATAGAGCCTTCTGGAGCCGATTCGTACAGCTCTATGGACTAGATTTTCGAGCGAGCAAGTACGATGAACGATTCGGGCAGCTTTTCCGATTTGGTTTGGTTTGCCCGGATCGAAAAGGCTTCCGGATTCGGTCTTTGGGGGCCCATAGCAGGCCCCCCTTCACCCTTTTTGTCAATGAATGAATGTAAAAGCATTTATATAGCGCGATGGCTACCCTAAGGCATCCCAGCGCTGGGGTTGGACGCATGCAAGCTTGTGTACGCGTTCGGTACATAGGCTCCCATTGAAGTCAATGGGAGTCCGACCGAATCGTGTCCGGATGCACTCACATGCATCATACTCGTTCGGTCGGACTCCACCAATCCGAGTCGTACAGAATGCATTCCGGACCCGAGTCGTTCGGTATGCTTTCCGAACGAGATCGGAATCGGGCCCCTTGTTGGAATCATTTCTGACCGACCCGGGTTTGGGGAGTCCGACCGACTGATTATGATGGTCCCGAACAATGTTCGGTTGGACTCCCATTGACATCAATGGGAGCCTGTGTTCCGACCGACAACACAGGCTCCTATTGCAAAAAGGGGTGGTTGCAGAAAACCCTGCACCCTGTGGCGGAAACCCCAAGGTGCCTGCCACTCTGTGTATGGTTTGAAAGAGGGGCCCCATCGGTACCCACACGGGCCCCAACCAGAGGCCTCAGGGTGAAGGGGGGCCTGCTACGGGCCCCCAAGGTCAGTTTCCGACAGCCTTTTCATGTCGGACAGACAAAGGGCCTGATTCCGATGTCGGACGGACCGGAGTCCGTCTGACATCGGTCAGGAACTGTAACCGAACGATCTCCTATCGTCGGTTACAGACCTGCCAGTAGGATGCGACCGAACCCTGTTCGGTCACATGCCTATACATTCCAATGAGAGCATGCATTCCATTCGGAATGCATACTCTCATTAAAAGAGCAGGGGTGCAGTTCATCCCTGCAACCCGTGGCAGGCACCTCAAGGTGCCTGCCACCGGGTGCAGGTATCAACAGGCCACCATTCGGCAGCCTCGCACCCATGGGGGCCCTGCTGGGGCCCCCAAAGACAGTTTCCCACTGCCTTTTTGTGCCGGAAAGACCGGCACAAAAAGGCAGTGGGAAACTTCCATCGTACTATCTCGGCCGGGGGAGTACTGAAGGGTTTCCGGATGGCAGACGGGCTCTCCGAGCCCGTCGGAAGCCATCCAGAAAACCGAGTCGGATTCCTTTCCGACCGAGCCCATCAGAATGGCTCGGTCGGAAAGGAATCCGAACGGCACATTCCGATGCGGGCAGGAGGGGTCCGATTTTCCTACCCAGATCGGAATTGGCCCCTGAGTGGTAATCGGTCGGTCGGAAACACTGTCCATTGAGCTGTACGAATCGGCTCCAACCGACTTGGATTCTTCGAATGCCGGTCGGAACCGAGTCGGAATAACCGAACGGTTTCCTTCTATCTTAATTGGTCGGTCAGAAATGTTTCCGAGTTGGTTGGAAACATGGATTCCGACACGGGTTAGGAAAATCCAAATGCCATTCATAGCCTTTCCGACCGACATCGTAATGAGGCCCTTCGTAGCGGGGTTGTGGGGGCTACAGGGGATAAGAGTGGGGAGTAAATTTTAAAAAAAAGTTACAAAGTTTTATTGAAATAAATGTGAAATTTACATTTTTAAAATTTTTATTTTTATTTAAACTGGTTTGTTGCTATTTTTGTGTTTGAGTTATACATTTTTAAAAAAAAAGTAATTTCAAATGTAAAAAATAAATATTTTTTATATAATTACTTTGGGGCTCATTACGATGGCGGTCGTAGGCACATCCGCGTTGCCGGCGGTGGCGGGAAATGTCCTTTTCCGCACTCCATCTGCGGTCCTCGCGTCCGCCATATTACAATGGGCAAACATAGCCCATTTTCCGTCTGCTGCGGAGTTACATGATCTGCCAGAAATTTCCGTCCGCAACGGTGGCGGAGGGAGCCAATAGAGAAACACCGCCGTACGGAATGACGTCCCGACCGCTGGACAAATCACGATGCCGCAAACAGCCCATCACACCGCAGCGGAGAATCCAGCCACCCGGAGACGGCGGAAGCACTAGTGTGGTGAGCGAAACTAGAATCCCGGTCACCTCCACGCGGTCCTGACCGCTATGGATTCAGCTCTCCAAGCCCTTCCGCTGCTGTATCTCATCTACTACCAGCAAATAAGACGTTGCCGCGGACAACACCGCAGGTACGTAAAAACACAACTCCTTATACAACCACAACACACAACTCCTGTGCTGAAATACGGTTCCTGTCCACATCAGACACTCTGGTGGGGACAGGAACATATCCCCCAGTGTACTCACACCTGTCCTGCCTGCCAGAAATCCACACCTCCGCATCCGGGTCACCCATCAACCGCGAAATCACTGCAATGTCCCGGGCAAGTCACCGCAGCGGTGAAGACATGGGAAAACCTGCGCACAATGTAGTAGGCAGGGCCGGCGCCAGGCATGGGCAGTCTGGCCAGATTCACAGGGCTCCACCTTCACCCTACCCACAGTACGCTTCCCACACCCATTTGGGCACATGCTGTGTGCCCCTCCTGTGCCCCCCTGCACAATTTATCAGCCAGGTGTGGCTAGACCTCGCACCTCACACATCAAAGGACAAGGTAGATTGACTGGGAAGGTGGGGGTGAAGATGAACACCCTGCACAGAAGGTAGGGGCTGGACAACCCTCCTACTCACACCTACCTTCCACTCATGTGAATCAAACTGAGTATAATTAAGAAATGAAGTCTCACACTGCATATGAACAACCACTGAACTGTTCACACTGCTTGTCAAGTCCCTCAGAAAGATCCCACACTGACACTCTGCCACATACACACACCATAGGTCAGCAGCAATGGAGGACAAGAAATGAGCTAGCCCAAAGTGAAGTGGGCAGTGCTGGTAAGCCATGGAGCAAGCCACATAGCATGTGTACATCACATGCAAGAGGAGGAACATATCACACCACCCTTAGGCCCTCAAATCAGGCATGGGTGGCACAGTGAGTGAAATTAAACCACAGTGACCTCTGTGCAACAACTCAGGGATACATCAATACAAGCCATGCATAGGCACAGGAATGATAGGAAGTGTCAGAAGTCATACAGTGACCAGCCACACATCTGTGTCAACTTACTTGACATGTGTATGCCATCAGCACAACACACATGGCTCATTGTCACACTCCCTGACTGTCAAACACAAGTAGGACCTTCACACATGCCCCTCATCTACCCATCTCACACCTGCAACACTCAACACCTGTGAGAAACACACATAATGGTGCAAATGATGTCCTGTGAGTTCACTGACAACCAATCACACACCCTGTGGTGCATCTACAAATGTCAGACTCACACCCAGGGATGTCTGAACCAATGCTGACCTAAAAACAATAGCCAAACACAAATCTCACAAACAACATACACAGAAGTCCAACCAGCCCAGCCATGTGCAGACAAACAGTGGAAAGGCAATGTGACCCTAGACAGAACAGGAATACACAACATTGTCACTCTGGACCAATGCACAGACACCATACCCCAACACAAACAAGAATTGCATCATCAAAAGACTATCATGAACACTAACTGGGATCAAGGGGACAAATCAGCTAACGCAGACATAGACACCACACCAGTCATCAAGTGAACATGGTGTCATAGTGTACCACAAGCATGCAAATGCACAAACCTGACAAGTGACAGGTCAAATATAGGAGGACATACCACTATTGTGCACTCAAAACAAGCTCATGAACATGAATCCACATTGCTGCATGTGACATACACACAAGAAATGCACACTACACATGCAACACACATCTGAATGTATCACAATGCACAAACTACTCACACACAATGTCATGCAAATAGAACATCACACACATATTGCACCTGTCAGTAGAAAGAGCCAACACAGGCCAAACACTGCATCCATCCACAAGAAAAACACAACAGATGCACACACCAATCCATCACATAGCAAACTCAGCTGGACAACAGGGGGATGCACACCAAGCAAGTACAAGGCAACATACACTGACAGCACTGCATGCACACCAAGCAGTGTGTGCACAACAACAAAACCAGTAGCACACATATCTGAGTGCCCCACCATGAACTCCCACAACACAAATCATCAAAGCACACAGATAACATCACACTCAGGAAGGGTAGCAGTACCTCAGCAAACACACATGCAGCTTAGCCTTCACCCACAGATGCACAACTCAGGGAAATCCAGATGCAAATAACATGACTAGAGGACTGTGCTGATCAAACATATGCACTGCACATGAGCAAGCATGACTGCAAACTATTAGAAGAAAATAACATAAAACTAATTGTGAAACTGTCCTGAGTGGCACATTGGTCCTGTTCACAGATCATCCTCACACAGTATAGTGTCACACTATGAAGTGGTGGGGAGGGTCACACACTGGCAAGGCATGGGGTGGAAGACATGAGACTGAAGTGGTGTGTACATCAGTATTGGACAGGTGAGGAGTGTACAGTGCAAAAACACATAGAGGAGTAACTCACAATGTGTAGGCATCAGAAGCACCTATAGGGGATGGTATGACTCCTCATACCACATACCATACTGGAGCCAAAAATGTGTCAAGTGACAGCAATGCATGAGAAAACTCACAAATAATGTCAGTGTGGCTGAGCAGGTCAGCACAGTGAGCACAAACCGAAACAAGACACATGGCTGATCAACAAAACACAACACAGACTTTGCAGTCACACACTCTGCATACTCACAACTGGCAGCAACAACAAGTAGGTGTCCCCCAGGAGTGCAAAGACACACCGACACACTGCACAGTGCTCAACTTACAACTCCTACATGTGCCCACAATCAGGAGCACATGTCTGACAATTTAAACAAACAGGCACTCATTACCTGGGTCATACATGTGTGTAGTTGGCATTGCAGGGGCACACACACATCAACACTACTGACAATGACAGGCCATTCACACTCAAGTGCACACATCCAAATGTACCCATGTGACTATGAACACAGGCACACAGAAGTTGACTACACACCAACACTGCTGTGCACACATCAAGAAAGAGCCCACAGAAATGCCGGACCCTGGCCACCCCGCAAGTAATCCTGTGGATAGCATTCATCTCTGTTCTGGTATTGCATCCTGACATGACATGTGCACAATTTAGCAAACCTGAGCACAGAATGATTAGGAGAAGAGTAGATCATCACAAACAACCATCATTTCACCCTCAAGCCTCTGACTCAAGAAAAATAAAAGTGCCTGTTACCTCTGGAAAGCTCTGAAAATGTGAAACAAGTAATTTGCAATGTAAAAGTGGCATACAGAGCATGTGTCACATGAACCGATATCCATACATAAAAGCTTTTATTTAGCAAGGACACTGACAAAGCAGACAACAGGAGTAACAGTCTTTATTACATTATACCCAGCTAGGCATCAAAAGTACAAAACAGCAAGACCATTGGCCAGTACAAATTCAAAGTATGCACATGTGTGCATGAGAAACTGCACAGGGAATGGGCATCAAAAGTAACAAACAGCAAGGCCATTGGCCAGTGCAAATTCAAAGTATGCACATGTGTGCATGAGAAACTGCACAGGGAATGGGCATCAAAAGTGACAAACAGCAAGGCCATTGGCCAGTACAAATTCAAAGTATGCGCATGTGTGCATGAGAAACTGCACAGGGAATGGTCATCCAAAGTGACAAACAGCAAGGCCATTGGCCAGTCCATAGTTCCGGTGTGCACATGTGTGCATGAGAAATTGCACAAGCAATGGGCATCAAAAGTGACAAACAGCAAGGCCATTGGCCAGTCCATAGTTCCGGTGTGCACATGTGTGCATGAGAAACTGCACAGGGAATGGGCATCCAAAGTGACAAACAGCAAGGCCATTGGCCAGTCCATAGTTCCGGTGTGCACGTGTGCATGAGAAACTGCACAGGGAATGGGCATCCAAAGTGACAAACAGCAAGGCCATTGGCCAGTCCATAGTTCCGGTGTGCACATGTGTGCATGAGAAACTGCACAGGGAATGGGTAACACCGTCCACTGCCATGGGAATCACCACAGCTCAGGGGATACAAATGGGCAGTCCAGGCACCGCTGTGGGACAGATGGTGTTGGGAGGGGTACTTTGCCTCAAATTTGGCTGTCCGTTGTACTGGGAGGTGGCTGATTGTCGGGGCCAGTTGGAGGACTGGACCTGGGAGAGAGAGGACCGGCTGAGGTAGAGGCATCAGTGGCTGTGGGAGCCTGAGGGCTGCTTGGACCGGGTGGTGTGGTGGCACAGGTGGGCGGAGACATGCTGCCGGGAGACACAGTGTGTGAGGGTAATGTTGAGGGCTGGGTCTCAACTTCTTGGGGATTCGATAGCCCACAATTGTCTTGGCCGGAGTGGGAAGTGACGTGGGCACAACAGCCTCACTCTCCACCAAAGGTGTATCAGGTGCAGGTGGCTCTCCCCGTGTGGATTTGCTGGATCTGGTGGTACGCTTGGGGTGGCCTTGCGTTTTCCCCTCCATCCCCTGTTGTCCAGGTAAACCCCCCACTTTGCTCTCCTGTCCCAGCTTCACAGGGGTGTGGGTGGGAGTTGACGTTGTGGGTGATTCTGCCTTAGAGAAGTGTTTGTGCTTAGTCGTTGCAGGGACCAGGTTCACAGCAGACAGGGCAACTGTTTGTTTGTCTTTGGGAGCAGGTGTGGGGATGGGAGTGCCCTTGGATGGGGGTGATTTGGATGAGTGAGAGGTTGAGGCCTGCTTCTTGGCCTGACGCCCCTGAGTGTCATGTGAAGGGCTTTTGCCTTTGCACTCCTGTTTGCCTGTTTTGTGTTGTGGGGATGGTGTCTGTGGTCTGGGCTGCTTGGAGTGGTGCTGTTGTGTGCTGCGTGTGGAGGACTTGGTGCCTGAGGGCTGTGGCGTGTGGGCACTCTCGTCAGGTGGTGCCATTGGCAGGGTGGTTGCTGAAGGGACTGGAGCTGGACTGGGAGCCTGTGCCTGCTGAATGGCTGCCGTCACTGTGGAGGGCAAAGACTGGACAGTTCGGTGTAGCCCACCCACGTCAGAATGAATGCCCTCCATGAAGGCAACTACCTGTGCCAACTTCTTGTCATGATCCTGGAAGGCATTCAGGAGAGCAGCCTGATCCACACACAGCTGGCGCAAAAGGTCCACTGCCTACACACTGAGGGCAGCAGGGGAGACAGGGGCAGGGGCAACGGTGCCTGGGGGGAAGGAGACTCTACCCTTCCTAGGGCTGCGGGCACGGACAGCACTTGTGGTAGCATCCGGGAGGTTGGGCACTGGATGATGTGTGGTGGAAGAAGAGCCAGATTTCGAACTCCCTGTGCCCGCCAACATCGAGGAGTCACCGCTGGAGTCAGATGATGTGGAGGTTGGTGTTTCCGGGCGTGATTCATCCAGGGCACTCATGTCCCCCTCCGAGGCGCTGGTCACATCAGTGTCAGTGAGCTCATGTGTAGCAGTCGTGCCAGAAGCTTCCCCACTGGTGTCCGTCCCCTGCCCTTCCGTGCCCTCTGTAGATGCTGCAATAGACAGAGATGTAGGTTCAGTATAGTGCTATACTCACAAACATCAAATGCAAGCAAAGCACAAAACTAGAAAATTATCCCCCCCATGTTGCCCACCACCATGTGCAGTCTGCATGTGCAACCTTTATGCACTCATCAGAAGATGCATGGAAACATGCAGAGTTGACATTAATGACCCATGTGACGTTGACACAGCCAAATAGCTGGCCCGTGCCTCCTTGTAACCGAACATACTAATCTCTGTAAGCATATCTACGTGCCTGTAGGTGAGATAGATATACATCTCAACATGTTGCCTCTGTCACATATGGAGTCACTTTAAGGGAACACCGCAGATACAGACTCCCAAATGTCCTTTTGCAATGGCCATAAGCTCCTGCTATCCACCATGTTGTGCTTTGAAGCACAACTACAGTTGCACATTGGTGTCAGCTGTGTAGTTGTCACAAATTTTAAGTTGTGCACAGCACACATCTACAAAATCACACTAAGATGATGCTCACTGCTGTTCACTGCCAGGTGATGTCTATGACACTCATAATGCAGCATATGTCACAAGGCCACATCTCATCTTGCAATGTCAAGGGTCATTGTATTAAACACATGAGAAACTACATGTCGTGAAAATGCATGACAGCTGCACTCAACACAGAGGCCACTTAGAAGCCATTGCATCACACTAGAAACATCACAGAGCTCCGCACTGGCTCAGGGTTGGGATTCATGCAGTCACTCACACCCAAAGTCACACTTCGCAGAATACTCACCCCCAACTTGCTGCTGATCGGCCCTCAAGCGTCCATCCAGCTCTGGCTGTGTCACTGCCAAGATGAAGGCCATTAGTGGTGTCATGCTCCTGCGCGCCAACCTGGCACTCCGAGGGAGCACCCCCAGCGTCATCTCTGCCACGTTTTTGCTCAGCCGGCAGATGTCATCCCACCTCTTGTGACAGTGTGTGTGCCTTCGGTTGGAGACACCCAGAGCCCACACCTTGCGTGCAATGGCCCTCCATATTACGCTGGTGGACCTTAAGCTGGAGGCATGGGAGACAAGAAGAGGAAGTTTCAGTGACACTGTTTTATGTACCACTGTGTGTCAGTACAGGAGCATGAAAAAACATAGCACACCAATGCATAAATGTTGAGCAGAGGCCATACAGCATGACACGTAGTATACTTGCATCAAATACTCTCATATAAATGTATACATGTATGATGATGGACACAGTACCTGGCCATCTCATACACATGCAGAGTGCCAGCACAGAAACCAATGTGAAGAAGACCCTCATCTGTGATGCAGTATGTGAGTGAGAAATACATACAATACATTTGAAATGATGTGTCGGGGCAGACTCACTGTGTCCAACACTACACACCCCTCAATGTCCTTGGCCAGTGAATGGCTACCTGTGTCATGGAGGTCACATTTAGGGCCATGATCTTACATTCTCACACTCTTCCCACAAGGTGTAGGCCTGTCTTGTGCAATCCTCAGGCCTAAGATAGCTCATTGAGAAATAGGGTGGCGAACCACACATATGTTTCACTCTGTCCATTTACTGATGGTTCCTTGTCAAATTGGGCAGTTTCTGTGCAGGCCAGGGGGACTCACACTGAGGTTAAACGTGGGCCAACTTAAACATCACATGCATGTACAATATGAGAGGGCAAACAGTGCCTACACATGTGAGACAGAACACATAATGAAAACAATGGAAGGATGATATCTCCAAATTACATTTATCTGATGTGTCATAGGTGAATTACCACCAAAAGTGTTACACTCTTTTTACTCTTGTTCATAATGCACACATATCCATGGGGGCAATATGAAAACTGTACACCCATTCTTCATTCCCCTCTGGAAGAAATACCTTTGCAATGTCACAAATGAGCATGTGAAAACCTCGTGGATTATGACATCACATAGCCCAGGCAATGTTTTTTCAGACTTCGACTGTGCAAACCAGCAGTGTGACTGTATGGCTGCAAAGACACTGCATGTCCCTCCCATCCTTCAATGTAGCCAAGGATCTGTGAAAATAAGGCTACACACCCCATTGACATGAAGTCAGCATGCTAGGCAGTGTATCACTCATTTACATTACCCAGTCTCAGACCAACGTTTGTATTTTTCTTGCTGGAGAAGGGCTGTAGAAATGTCCATGTTGCCATCCTCCCCAAATACTCAAGGGCACTATTTACTAGGCCATGTATGGAGCATGGTACATGGAAAATGAGGATGCATGCACATTAACTTGCACACACAGGCACATACTACTGCAGAGCAATATCATGTGAGCACTGTGAGCACTCTCACACTGGCACTCTGAAACACTTACCAGTACATCTGGAGCACCATATAGCCTCCCATACTGTGAAAGCACCTCGTCCACCAGGACCTCCAGCTCCTCTGTGGTGAAGGGACGGGCCCTGATGTTCTCAGTTCTCGCCATCACTGGGTCCAGGAGACAGGAACAGCAGCAGTTATTGGTGAAGAATGGCAGGCAGCAGTGTCTGGATGCAATTGAAATGTGTGGCTCTCTCACAGACATTATAGCCCCCTGGGGTTGTTTCAGTGGTACTCAGCTGCTGCAATTGGTGTTCCTGGGCAGCTTTTTTTAATTGTGACCAATGACCGGGACCGCGGTGGTGGTGCACGCCTACCGCGATTTTCAAATGTGTAATTCACTACCGCGATCGCGGTTCCCATTGGGTGTAAGGCATGGGCATTGGCGGTGTCACACCGCGGGGTCCAGGCGGTCGCTACCGCAATCGTGCATCTTTTGCTTATACCCAGTGACCGGGCCCGCGGTAGCGGAGCACGCCTAACGCGGGTTTCAAATGTGGAATTCACGACCGTGGTTCCCATTGGCTGTAAGGCATGGGCATTGGCGGTGTCACACCGCGGGCCCAGGCGGTCGCTACCGCGAATTGGCATTATTCAATTGTGGCCAATGACCGTGATTGCGGTGGCGGAGCATGCGTACCGCACCTATGGACACATCATGCTGTAGCAATGGCAATGGCCAATTCTCATCATGGAACACTAGACACTTACAATGAATTATGCCACCTGATTGCTAAATTCAATGCTAGTGTGACATTGAACTCACTGATGACCACACATGCCATGTCAGTGCACAGGATTACATGCATTGGCATGTACTTCTTCACATGTCACATATGATATTTGTGTGCATGTACACAGATCTGTTGTGTAATGGACTCTCATATTTGTGAACATGTCAATGTGTGAGATGGCTAATCAACCCACAGTAATGATGGACTGACTACATAATGTGCCTATTACACTGTGTAGATTGCTGAAATCATTTTGATAGTTGATCTGCTTACACACACTGTGCTCATTGTGTGGAAAATGTGTGCTCTGTGCGACCCAAGCAAGAAGGTGTGGCAGGTACAGCAGCTACGTAGAAGTCAGCAGTGTTGCTGTTTCAAACATGTGCTGTGTCAACTACTCCCAGGGCTGGTGACACAAGCTGTCGGAATGTACCATTTTCCATTCACATAGTCAGAATCTGTTTTGGAGGTACTCAGTATGTACATACTGACCACATGTACAACTACTTGAGATCAAGGTGTCTCTGCATGTGACTTGTGCATTAAGCTATTGTTTCAGTACAGTCATTGTTGGCGCTGTGTCAGTCAAGACGTAAGATGTTGGACACATCTCATAGGGGAATTAAATTGATATGTCCACTTTCATTTTATGTATGAGACGACCAAATGTGCATCGTCCGTTCACAGTGCTGGCGGACATGGAGGATGAGGACATCATAAGGAAATTCCGTCTGGATCGCCTTACCCTTCAAGACCTATGTGGTCAGTTGGAGCCCCATCTGAGGCCTCACAGAACCTATCCGACTGCTTTGACACCAACAGTTAAGGTGATGGCGGCCCTGCATTTCTTTGCAACTGGTTCGTTCCAGTACACGGTGGCCAGCGCAGGTGGGATGTCTCAACCAATGTTCAGCATGGTGCTACGTGATGTCCTGTCCGCAATGATGACATACAAGGACCGCTACATCCATTTTCCCAGGAGACATGAATTGGCAGCTGTGAAGGGTGATTTTTATGACCTTGGCAACATACCGAATGTTGTTGGCGCCATTGACTGCACACATGTTGGACTGGTTCCACCACAGGCACGTGAGCACATCTACAGGAACAGGAAGCATTTCCATTCCATTAATGTGCAAGTGGTATGCCAAGCGGACATGATAATCTCCCATGTCTGTGCCAGATTTCCAGGATCAGCACATGACTCCTATATACTGCGTTACAGCATCATACCACAGCTGATGGCAAATCTGCATCCGGAGCGTGCGTGGCTTGTTGGTGAGTACGCAGAGTCAAGTAGTGTGCTGTATGTGTGACATGCTGTTCTCAGTTACTGTTTATATTACAAAATTGGTCTGTGTATCTCACACCTAAGTGACTCTGCGTATCCCAACCGGCCTTGGTTGCTGAGCCCACTGAGGAATCCCAGGACCCCGGGTGAAGTCCGCTACAATGAGGCACATGGGAGGACACGTCGTGTGGTGGAGCGTACTTTTGGGCTTCTGAAGTCTAGATTCCGGTGTCTGGACAAGAGCGAAGGTGCACTACTCTACTCTCCCCAAAAGGTGTGTCAGATCGTAGTTGCATGCTGCATGCTCCACAACCTGGCCTTGCGCAAAGAGATCCTCCTGCTCCTGGACGATGATGAGCAGCAGATGCCCCCCCCTGCAAACCCACACATGTCCAGTGACGACGATAGTGGAGAGGAGGAAGGTGTTGACCTGCGTCAACAGCTCATCAACAACTACTTCCCTTGAGTGTGAGTGACATTGTACAACAGTGACATTGTCTGTTGTCTTTGATGGTAGTGACAAGGCCTAGTAGAGCTTTTTGACTGCTGGCTGTTGTTGGCTCTGTGCTAATAGCTGATGTGTGTGGCACAGGGTATTTATGACCAGCTACCTCATGTCTATGTTGATGTTGTTGCTCATTGTTATGTGTGAAGATTGTTGTACCTTGATGACTAGTGGTGTGTTCTAGCTGTGATGGCATCACCTGACAACTAAATGTCATTCTCTTGTGTCTTTCTAGGTTCCTTCACCCTCTCAATGACTCGTCACAATCAGAGCTTGTGGTACATTGGATTCTGAGTTGACATTGTACATACTGTGATAAACATGGAGCTGACACAAAGACATAGGTATGTAAAGAGTGTTTATTTACAATGAGTATTTGTGACAGAAAAGTGATTATTTACCAAATGGTGCTAAGTGAATTTATGAGTTGTCAGTGATAGTAAATGAGACAATAGAGTAGTCACCACATTGATGTAGTCACACAGTCCAACAGACACCTGCCATCAACATGGCAATGTGGGTAAGGATAGTCAACAAAGTCAATGTCAAGGGGAACAGAGGTGCCATCATGGCTGGCTCGGCGACTAGCGTTTGGATGGTGCATTGCCACGTGATCCTCCCCTGATGTTTCTCGGACGGTCCCTTATGCGTTTGGGCCACTGCTGCGGGCTCAGCGGTGTCTGAGGAGTCATCTTGTTGCAGCTCACCCCTCTCTGTGGCCACAGCTGAGGTGGTGGGAGTATCATCCTGCGGGCCACTGGAGGGGGGTTGAGCTGTCCTTTGGGCCGCATGTCTGTCCCTCAGAACACCCACGAGCTGGCCCATGAGGTCCACAAGTTGGCCCATACGCGTGTACATGGGACTCAGCAGCAGGCGGAGCTCACGCACTTCTTCCACAACCTGGCCCATGTGTCCCTGGGTCTGCTCATATGCCCCAAGGACTCTGGCGATGTTGGCCAGGGCTTCGGTCCCAGTGTCCTCCTGTATTTGTCCCCCAGTTGCCCTCCCACCTGCCCTGCTGACCCGGACCTGTGGCGTTGGCACTCGACGCACCCACAAACTCTCCTTGCCCTCCTCTGATTGTGTGGTGGTGCCAGGGAGGCAGGGAGAGTGTTGCAGGCAGCAGTGGTGGTGGTGGTTGAGGCCGCACAGGTCGTTGCAGCAGGGGTCAGCGCTGTTGTTGTTGCTGTGGTGGTGGTGGTGACAATGGGGGCCTGGGACATGGTGCGCCCTGGCAGTCCGGATGGGCCAGGTTGTTGCTCCTCATCCGAGAAACGTAGGGAGTCTGCATCCGAGAGTTCAAGTTCCGGGGGTGGAGACTGGCTCTGCAGGTTGGTGTTGTCTTCTGCAGCAGTTGCTTGTGGATCTCCTGTTGAACAGAGGTGAAATGGTCATTGAAGTGCACTCCACAAGCTTGGTGTTAGACGTTTGGATGTTACATGTGATACACCACACACTTTACATTGCAATCACTTGGTATGGCTGCAAGGTACTGAGCATCATGACATGATGATGAGGTACATACATTACTTGTCCATGGTGTGACATGTAAATAGTAACCATGTGCCACATACAGATTGTGTGATTACAAGGACATGTCGTCATCTAAAGACTTGCAGCACATCAACTTTATGTGATGCGTCTGTTTGGTTTGCTCTGCATGGAATCAGTTTCAGCTAAGCAAGAACTAGCCATTGTAATGTTATACATACCTTTTTCATATCATGTACTTTACTTTGTTTTTCCGATTGACCATGCATGTTTTGTGTTCATATGGGCCTTCATGCTCTGACACCATGGCACTTACACATTGCATTCTGTGCTGTGCATGATTGTGCCCTGAATTTTTTCAACATGTGACTTGGTGTCTCAAAGTTTAATTTCTGTGACAGTTACGTACGCTTAGCTGTCTGCACACTTGATGTGGCTTTTGGATCTATGCCAAATTGGATGACATGTGAGGGCTGGTGTGGTCATATGGCTTCATGCATTTTGAGAAGGATGGCAGGGTGCATGCACTGTCTATCTACCTGTTCGGTGACACAGTGGAGGGAAATTGCTGCCACATGGTTATGAGTGGCAGGGGTGTACCTTCCTACTGAGCTGTGGGCCAAGGGGGCCTGGTGGGAGTTGTAGTGCTGGCTTCCCACCCACAAACACCCCTCCCTGTTAAGATGGCTACCTACCCGTAAGTTTGAAGAGAGCAATGCAATAGCTGCCACATGGTTCTGGGTGTGGGGAGTGCTCCATCCTGCTCAGCTGTGGGACAAGGGGGCCTGGTGGGAGTTGTAGTGCTTGCTTCCCACCCACAAACACCCCTCCCTGTTAAGATGGCTACCTACCTGCAAGTTTGAAGAGAGCAATGCAATAGCTGCCACATGGTTCTGGCTGGGGGGAGTGCTCCATCCTGCTCAGCTGTGGGACAAGGGGGCCTGGTGGGAGTTGTAGTGCTGGCTCCCACCCACAAACACCCCTCCCTGTTAAGAAGGCTACCTCCCTGTGAAGTGGGGCAGAGGATGGGAATAGGTTACACATGGCTCTTGGATGGGGGAGGGTTCCATCCTGCTCAGGGGTGAGATAAGAGAGCATGAGAAGGCTACCTACCTGTTAGTTGGAGGAGAGCAATGCAATGGCTGCCACATGGTTGTGGGTGTGGGGGGGAGAGTGCTCCATCCTGCTCTGCTGTGGGACAAGAGGGCCTGGTGGGAGTTGTAGTGCTGGCTTCCCACCCACAAACACTCCTCCCTGTTAAGATGGCTACCTACCTGTAAGTTTGAAGGGAGCAATGCAATAGCTGCCACGTGGTTGTGGGTGTGGAGGGGAGTGTTCCATCCTGCTCTGCTGTGGGACAAGAGGGCCTGGTGGGAGTTGTAGTGCTGGCTTCCCATCCACAGACACCCCTCCCTGTTAAGATGGCTACCTACCTGTAAGTTTGAAGAGAGCAATGCAATAGCTGCCACATGGTTCTGGCTCTGGGGGGAGTGTTCCATCCTGCTCTGCTGTGGGACAAGAGGGCCTGGTGGGAGTTGTAGTGCTGGCTGCCTGTACACATGCCCCCCCTGGGAATGTTGCTAGCTACCTTTGGGGTGATTCAGAGGGAGTAAATGTTAGATCTGTGAGACATGTGTTGGGAAGAGTGTGTTTCACATAAGTGCATTTGGGCCTCGGAAGTGTAGCTTTGTAGTTGTGCAAGACAGTACATAGCAGTGTAATGGGAGACATTTTTTGTAACTTATCAGCCTCCACTCCCCCGGGTATTCCTGTGAGACTCTCTGGATGCAGTATGGCAAGCACCTTCTCCTCCCATTCGGTGAATGTTAGTGGTGGAATGGGAGGGCCACCGCTAGTCCTCTGAGCCAGCTCATGGTTCTTGTTGGCACGCTCTTTCACCCTGGTCTTGAGGTCATGCCACCTCCTCCTGATGTCTTTCTGGGTGCACGTGGTGGTCCCTACTGCATTGACTTTGTTGACTATCCTTGCCCACATTTGATTTTTTCTGGCTACTGGTGTCTGTTGGACCATGCTTCCAAACAAATGTGGTTCTACTCTGATTACATCATCTACCATCACTGACAACTCAGTGTCAGTGAATTTGGGCATCTTCTTCTGTGACATGGTGTGTGATGTGCAAATGTGGGAAAAGTGCAGGTGTGAATGTGGTGGTGGTGATGTGTGTGGTGTGTGTATGGTTGTGATGGTGTGATGTGTGCTGATTTGCCTCTCCTTTGTGCTGTGGGTTTGGGCCCTTCAGTTGTGGAGTTGTGCAAAGGATTCTGGTCAGGGAAGGGGCTGGTTTTATATTTAGCTATGTGGGTGGGTCAAAATGGAGTATTCATGTCAGGTGTATTGTGTGGGTTGACCTGGGATTTGTATTTTTTACTTGCCATGGGGATGTGTCATTGGGGTGTGTTAGGTGTTTTTTGAGGCTGCACCAAATTCATAATCACACTTGGTAGCCTTGTTGTGTGGTTGCTTTCGATCACCATTACTCTTCCAGCGCGACCGTGCCGGTCGGAATGCAACAGCCCTTCCGCCGGCTCTCCCATTCATCATTTCTTGGGATCGCGGCGGTCAGAAACAACTGATCGTTCCGCTATCGCCGCTATCGTATCCTAATTTCATGTGCGGTCAATCCGCTGGTCGGACGGCGGTTTTGGGTCTTTCTGCAGCGAATCCGACTGCTGCGGAACGATTTTCAGCTTTTCCTGACGTTCCCGGGGGAGTTTCGTGGAATCCGTCCGCCGCGGTCGGATTTTTCTGGCGGTTCATCATAAATTTTAATCTGACCGCTGGTTTTCCCGCGGTACATGCGGACGGTTAATTTCCGCGACCACGGCGGTCGGGATGGTTTTCCGTCCGCCATCCTAATCGACCCCTTTGTGTGTGTAGGTTTTAACATTTATTGGCAAATTGTGCAGAAAAAATGTGAACAAAAAAAATTATAAAATTTGGAAATGTATTTGCTGAGTTTTGGTAAAAATGGGTGCTTTCATTGTTAACATTTTTTAATAAAAAATTTAATTTTATGTATAGTTTTAATAATATATTATTCTAAATATTGTATGAAATTATATAATTGTTTAAATAAGATAAAACATTTATTAGTGATTAATATTTAAATATATCTATTTTGCTTTTGGTTTTTGTTTTTAATTGATATGTGTTGGTGTTTTTAAAAAAATGTATATGATTTCACCTTTTTGACAATTTTTTGGGTTGATAAATGTTTTATTTAATTTTAAAATAATTATTTCAGTTCTATTTTTTGGGAAAAATTGAATATTTTACATCAATACATTTTAATCAAATTGGGTATAAATTAATTGGTGGAAAATAAATTATTTATTATAAAATTTTAATTTAGTATCTATTTATAAATTCAGTAAAAATTAAATTTTAGTTTATGTAAAATTAAAAATTAAATTAAATAAATTCATTGATTATTGTTACTCAGGGCCTCATTACGATGCTGATCGGACTTACGTCCGACCGGCACCGTGGCAGAAGCAGGACCGCCCGACTAGTTGGCGGTGTAGCTGGCTGCATTACAATGCAACCGTTTTCACATTGGTCGCAATGTGTATAGTTTTTATTGCGGCGTGTGCTGTGGGATGCAGCACATGCCACAGTACAAAATAAACACATTTTACATGTTGCTGCACTATGTGGTAGCCACCATGGGGTGACTGCCACACGGTTCAGGGATATGTAGGGGAGCACCATAGGTGCCCCCCCAGGGCCAATTGCGGAGGCCCAGAGGGGTTGGGGGCCCTGCTAGGGGTCCCCAAAGTAAATTTTTGCCTGCCTTTTCATGGTGGGTTAACCGCCATGAAACGGCCGGCAGAAAGGGACATTGTAATCCCCACGGCGGTGCCTGAGAAGGCATCGCCACTATTGTTGGGATTGCAGTCCCTTCAACGTTCCGACAGGCTCCTTGAGCCAGTCGGTTGCGTGGCGGACGGTCTCTTCGCCCGCCCATCATTGTAATGCGGCGGGTGGACCTGCAGGGTCCGATGGCGGTGGGACCACCACCGAAGGCCTGATGGTGGCGGTCCTGATGGTGGCGGTCCCACCACCATCGTAATCAGGCCCTTAATTCTAAAAAATCTGTTATTTCAAAACAAATTGTAACATAAAAAGCAAAATATTGTTGTGTTTGGTAAAATAAATTGATTTAAGTATATTTGAAATAAAAAAACATTTCATATTATGATTTTAGTTATTAATTCGAAAAAGTAGTTGTGCATTTTAAATATTTAAATTCGAAATATGTATTTAATACATTTTTATATGAAATTATTCATTTAATTTAAGTAGAATTTTTTTTTTATATGTTACATTTTTGTAATGGTTTTAAAAGACTGCTTAAAAATTGAATTGGAAAAAATAAAAAAATAAATGCAAAGTTTTAAAAAAAACAAAAAAATTTGGAGAATATATACTCATTTATGACTAATTTAGATTTATTATTTTACAGAGATGACTTGGGGGCCTATTACGATGGCGGTCGGAGGCACCACCGCGGTGCTGGCGGTGGCGGAAAATGCTTTTTTCTGCACGCCAGCAGCGGTCCTCACGCCCGCCATATTAGTATGGCCAAACATAGCCCATTTCCCGTCCGCCGCGGTGCGACGCGAACCGCCATCAAAGTGCGCCCGCCACCGCGGCGGTGGGAGCCAATGGAGACTCACCGCCGTGCAGAATGACGTCCCGACCGCCGTACAAATCAGGATGCCCCAAACAGCCAGTCGCACCGCAGCGGAGAAACCGCACAACCAGAGACGGCGGAAGCATCACAGCGGAGCGCGAAACCAGAGTCCCGGTCCCTTCCACCCGGTCCCGACCGCAATGGATCCAGCTCTACACGTCTTCCCGGCGCTGTACCTGATACATCACCAGCAACTCATGGCCCGTCGCGGACGCCGCCGCAGGTACGCAATAACACAACTCCGCACACAACCACCACACACAACTCATGGGCTGATATAGGGTTACTGTCCACACCAGACACCCTGGTGGGGACAGGAAGACATCCACAAGTGTACCCACACATGTCCTACCTGTCACCAAATCACCCCTCCGCATCCAGGTCACCCATCTACCGCGATCATGAAGTAATGTCCCGATCATGTCACCGCAGAGGTGAAGATGCGGGAAAACATGCGCACAATGCAGAAGGCAGGGCCAGCGCCAGGCATGGGCAGTGCACAAAGACCACAGGGCCACACCTCCACCCTCCACACACTAGCCCCCCCATGAAGGGACATGCCATGTGCCCCTCCTGTGCTCCCCCATGCACAACAACAAGCCAGGTGAACCCACACCCTGCACCACACACCAAACAACTAGGGAGACAGCCACAGCAGGAGTGGCTGCAGAGGAACACACAGCACAGAAGCACAGGGCCAGGGCAACCCACACACCACAACAACACCACACACATGGCAAGAAAACTGAGTTCAAGCAGAAAATGAACACACACACACAGATAATGAACAATCACTCCACTGGACACACAGCCTGCCAAGTCACACAGACATACCCCACAGTGACACACAGCCACATACACAGACCACATGCCAGCAGCAATGGAGTACAACATATAGGAAAGCTAAAGTGAGGTGCCCACAATTGGAAGGCCAAGGAGCTAACTACCAAGCATGTGTACATCACATGCAAGACAAGGAACATATAAGAACACCCTCAGCCCATCAAATCACACATGGCTGGCACAGTGAGTGAAGTAAAACCACAGTCACCTCAGTGCAACAACTCAGGGAGACAGCAAGGCAACCCATGGATAGGCACAGGGATGAAAGGAAGGCCCTGAAGTCAAACAGTGAACAGCCACACATATGTATCCAACTACTTGACAGGAGCATGTCAGCAGCACAACACACAGGGCCCATTGACACACTCCAAGACTGTCAAACACAAGTAGGATTCTTCACATATACCCCCCATCACACCTGCAGCACACAACACCAGTGTCAGACACACAGAAGGGTGTCAATAATGTCCAGTCAATACACAGACAAACAATCACACTCCCTAGGGGTACCCACAAACATCACACACACACAGGGATGCCAGAACCAATGTCTGCACAAAAACAACAGCCAAACACATAACTCAACAAAAACACACACAGAAGCACAAGACCAGACATGATCTGTGCAGCCAAACTGTGGAAAGGCAATGGGAGCACAGACAGAACAGGAGTGCACAACCTCATCAGTCAGGAACAATGTACAGACAACATACCACAACACAGACAAGAAGTGCACCATCACAAAACAATCATGGACACAAACTGGGAGAAATGGGCCTACAATGACACACAGACAGACATACCACACCACCCATCAAGTCAACATAATGTCACAGTGTACCACATGCCTGCACATGCACAAGAATGACAAGAGACAGCACAGATATGAGAGGAGAAAACAACAAGGACGCACCTAACACAAGCACAGGAACTAGAATAGACCTAAGTTCATGTGACAGACACACAAGTAAGGCACACCACACTGGCAACACACATCTGAATGAAACACACCACACCAACAAAACACACACACTGACATGCAAATAGAACACCACACACAGAGCATCTGTCATCTGCAAGAGACAACACAGCCCAAACACTGCACACAGCCACATTAAACACACAACAGATGCACACGCCAATAAATCACATTGCAAACACAGCAGGACATCAGGGGATGCACACCAGGCAAGGACAAGGCAACATACACCCACAGCACTGCATGCACACCAAGCAGTGTGTGCACACCAAACATACCAGTCCCACACAGATATGAGTGACACACCATGAACACCCACAACAACAATCAAAACAGCACACTGACAACATCACACTCAGGAAGTGAAGCAGTACCTCAGCAAACACACATACACCTAACCCAACACCCCCAGATGCACAAGTCTGGGACACCAAAGTGGAAAAAACTTGACCAGAGGACTGTGCAGCACAAACAGTTGAACTGCATATGAGCAACCATGACTGCTAAACAGTACAAGAAAATCACATATAACCAATTGGGAGAATGTCCTGAGTGGCACATTGGTCCTGTGCAAAGATCTGCACCACAAAGCACAGTGTTACAAATGAAGTGATGGGGAGGCACACACACAGGCAACCCAAGGGGACAGCTGACATGAAAGTGAAGTGGTGTGTACGTCAGTAGTGGACATGGCAGGAGTGGACCATACACAAATAGATGGAGTGCAGACTCACAATGGGTAGGCATCTGAAGCACAGATAGGGTATGGTATGACACCACACACCACATGCCATACTGGAGGCAATAAAGCCCCATGTGACAGCAATGCATGAGAAAACACACCCACAATGTCAGTGTGGCTGAGCAGGGATGCACAGTGAGTACAAACAGCATCAAGACACATGGATGATCAACAAAACACAACACTGACTTGCCAGTCACATACTCTGCATACTCACAATTGCCAAAAACAACAAGTAGGAGTCAGCCAGAACTGCAAGGACACACCAACACACTGCACAGTGCACAACATACAACACACACATGTGCACACAATCACAATCACAGGGCTGAACAATTACACAAACAGGCACTCTACTCCTGGGTGACACATGTGTGTAGTTGACATTGCAGGTGCACACACACATCAACACTCGCGACAAAGTCACCCCCTTCACACTGCACACTTCTTGACCACCCAAGTGCACACATTGAAAGTAGCCCATGTGACTAGGATGACTGACCATCACAAGATGACTATACACCTACACTGCTGGGCACACATAAAGTAAGATCACACATACATGATGACCCTGGCCAGCCTGCCTGCAATCCTGTGGATAGAATCCCACTCTGTGCTGGCAGTGCCTCCAAACCTGACATGTGTACAATATAGCTAACATGAACAAAGAATGAGAATGACAACAGTATTTCATCTAAAACCACCATCATTGCACCCACAAGTATCAGAGTCAGGAAGAACTGAAGTCCCTGTCACCCCTGTAAAAACTAGAAAAAGTGAGACAAGCCATTGGCAAAGTTGAAGTGGCATACAGAGCATGTGGCACAGTAAACCATGAACACACAGAAAAAACTTTAATCAGTAAGGACACTGACAAAATAGACAACAGGAGCAACTGTCTTTATTCACATATTGCACAGGTAGGCACCAATATTAGACAAGAGGAAAGCCAGTGGCCAGCACAAAGTGCAGAGTAGTTACATGAGAAGCTGCAAAGGCAAGGTGCAAACAGCAGTGAACAACAAGGCCAGTGGCCAGCACAAAGGGCAGAGTAAGTCCATGAGAAGCTGCACAGGCAAGGGGCAGACAGCAGTGAACAACAAGGCCAGTGGCCAGCCCAATGTGCAGAGTAAGTCCATGAGAAGCTGCACAGGCAAGGGGCAGACAGCAGTGAACAACAAGGCCAGTGGCCAGTCCAATGTGCAGAGTAAGTCCATGAGAAGCTGCACAGGCAAGGGGCAAACAGCAGTGAATAACAAGGCCAGTGGTCAGCACAAAGGGCAGAGTAGTTACATGAGAAGCTGCACAGGCAAGGGGCAGACAGCAGTGAACAACAAGGCCAGTGGCCAGTCCAATGTGCAGAGTAAGTCCATGAGAAGCTGCACAGGGAATGTGTGCGACTGTACCCTGCCATGGTCAGCAACACAGTCAGGGGGCTAACAATGGGCAGTACAGGCACCGCTGTGGGAGAGACAGGTGTTTGAGGGGGACTACCACTCAGACTTGGCTGTCAGTCGGACTGGGAGCTGGCTGTGTGTCGGGGACAGTTGGAGGACTTGACCGGGGAGAGAGAGGCCCAGCTGAGGTAGAGGCATCAGTGGCTTGGGAAGCCGGATGGCTGCTTGGACCAGGTGGTGTAGTGGCAAGTGGAGGTGGAGTCATGCTGCCGTGAGACACAGTGTGGGTGGGAGATTGTGGAGGGGTGCCCTTCCACTTCTTGGGGAGTCGAAATGGCTTCCCTGTCTTGGGATTACTGTCAAGTGGTGCGGACACAACAGGCACACCTACCACCAAAGCTTCATCAGGTGCAGACGGTGGCCCTCCCTCTGGGGACATGCTGGATCCAGCTGTTCGCTTGGCCTGGCCTTGCCTTTGCCCCTCCATTCCCTTTTTACCAGGTTTTCCCCCTACAGTGCCCTCCTTTCCCTGCTTCACAGGGCTTTGGATGGGAGTTGAGGTTGTGGGTGAATCTGCCTTGGAGCTCTTCTTATGTGTACTTTTAGCAGGCACCACCTTCTCAGCGGGCACGGAAACTGTCTGTTTGTCTTTGCGAGATGCTTTTGGGACAGGAGAGTCCTTGGCTGGGGATGCCTCTGAGGCATGTGACCCTGAGGTCTGCTTCTTGGTTTTGTGGCCCTTGGTGTCGCCTGACGGGCTTATGTCTTTGCGCTCTGGGGTGGCTTTAGTTTTCTGTGGGGATGGTGTCTGCACCCTGGACCGCTTGGGCTGCTGCTGCTGTGTGCTGCGTGTGCTGTATCTTGACCTTGAGGTCTGTTGTGCGTGGTCACTATCATCAGATGTGGCCACTGGCAGGGGGGTGGACAAAGGGACTGGAGCTGGACTCCGAGATTGTGCCAGTTGAAGGGCTGCCGTCACAGCGGAGGACAAAGACTGGACAGTCCGGTGTAGCCCACCCATGTCTGTATGTATGCCCTCCATGAAAGCAACCACCTGTGCCAACTTTTTGTCATGGTCTATTAAGGCATTGAGGAGAGCTGTCTGGCCCACACACAGCTGGCGCAAAAGGTCCACAGACTCAGCACTGATGGCAGCAGGGGGGACAGGGGCAGGGGCAGCAGTGCCTGGGGTGAAGGACACTCTTCCCTGCTTACTGGTGCGAACACGGGCAGCAACAGTGGAAGTAGCTGGGAGGGTGGGCACTGTACGCTGTGTGGTAGAAGAGGAGGCAGAGTCCCCGTTCCCTGTGCCCGCCAACATGGATGCATCACCGCTGGCGTCAGATGACGTTGAGCTTTGCGTTTCTGGCTGTGATTCCTCCAGCAGACTCCTGTCCCCCTCCGAGGCGCTGGTCACATCTGTGTCACTGTGCTCGTGTGCAGCTGTTGTGCTTGATGCCTCACCACTGGTGTCCGTCCCCTGTCCTTCCGTGCCTACGGGAAATGCTGCATGAGAGAGAGAGATGTAGGGTCAGTTCATTGGCATCAACAGAACAAACATATGCAAGCAAAGCATCACTGAAGATGAAGAAATCTACATGTTGCACACCACCCTGTGCAATGACATTGTGCACCCTCAATTTTGAACTCGAACAGTGCGTGTAAACAAGAAAACCAGGCATAAGTGAGCCATGTGATGACCACACAGCACAATATCCTGCTGGTGGCTCCGTTCAATCAGACACACAAATAGCTCTGAGCACACCTAGGGCCCTGATGTGGGCAAGGATGAACCCCACAACATGTTGCCACTGTCATATCTGGATGGAGCAGAAGGGGACAACACAGATACAGACTCCAACATAACAGTCCACAATGGCCATGAGCTCATGCCATCCACCATGTTGTACTTTGGGGCACAACTACTGTAGCACATTTGCGTCAGATGTCTAAGCCTCACAAATCTGAGGTCAGGCAATGCACGCATTGATGAAAGAACACTCAGATTAGGCACACTGCCGTTCCCTTCCATGTGATTTCCCAGACTACCCCAATGCAGACGATACCTGAAGCCCACAACTCAGAATGCAATGTCAATGCCCAGTACTCAAATCACACTAGGAAGTACAGGTAGGGAAAATGCATGACAGCTGCACCCAGCACAGAGGCCACTTACAAGCCACTGCATCACACTACCAACATCACATAGCCCAGCGCTGTCCCAGGCTGTGAACACATGCAGCCACTCACAGCGAAAGTCACCCTTCCCAGAATACTCACCCCTAGCTTGCTGCTGATGCTCCTTCAAAAGTGCATCCAGCTCAGGCTGTGTCACGGCCAAGATGCGGGCCATTAGTGGTGTCATGCTGCGCCACGCCATCCTGCCAGTCCGAGGGAGCAGCCCCAGCGTCATCTCCGCCACGTTCTTGCTCAGCCGGCAGATGTCATCCCACCTCTTGTGGCAGTGGGTGCGCCGTCGGTTTGAGACACCCAGAGCCCGCACCTTGCAAGCAATGGCCCTCCACACGGCCTTACGCTGGTGTACTTTGAGCTGCAGGCATGGGAGACAAGAGGGGGAAAACATCAGTGACACAGTGTTATGTACCAATATCTCTCAGTACAGTAGCATGATACTGACTCATACCAAATCCACAGATATGTCTAACAGAGACAAGAATGCATCTCACATGGTACATCAGCATGGGAGAACCACACGTAAATGCATGCAGGTGTGAGGGTGGACACAGTACCTGCCCATCTCATACACATGCAGGATGCCATGTCTAGTCTGCCCACATCTACTGTCCATTTTTAGGTAGAGCAAGACATACATTACATATCAACATATGTTGGGGGTTAGACTCACTGTGTCCAACACTGCACAGCCCTCAATGTCCTTGCCCTATGAATGGCTCACTGTGTCATGGAGGTCACATTGAGGGACATGATCTCACAAACCCACACCCTTCTCACAAGGCCTGTCGTGTGCAATCTACAGGGCTGAGATGGCTCATTGATGGAGAGTAAAGAAAAAAAGACACATGTAACACTCTGTACATTCAGTGATGTGTCCTTGTCAGTTTGGGAGGTGACTGTGCAGGCCAGGTGGGCTCACACTGAGAAGGGCAACAGGGACCCGCACAGCCATTCACACAAGCAATCACTGTCCTGACTCCTGCATTACCAACTTGCTGCGTCACAGTATGGCTGACAAGACAATACATGTCCCTCAAATCTTGATGTGCAGGCAGGGAAACGTGTGAAATAGGCTACACACCCCTTCCCCCTGGAGAAAGCATGCTAGGCAGTGCATGACAAAACCCCACACTCTCAGGCACATACAACTTCATGTGTGCCCCCCCTGCACTCTCACTCACACTGTTGAAGACTTACCACGACATTTGGGGCACCATATAGCCTTGGATACTGTGTGAGCACCTCGTCCACCAGGACCTCCAGCTCCTCGCTGGTGAAGGGACTGGCCCGGATCTTCTCAGTCCTTGCCATCACTGTGGCCAGGTGACAGCAGCAGCAGCAGTTGGTGTTGAGGTGTGGCAGGCAGCAGTCCCTGGCAACAGCAGCAGTTGGTGTTGAGGGGTGGCAGGCAGCAGTCCCTGGAGACAGCAGCAGCAGCAGGTGGTGTTGAGGGGTGGCAGGCAGCAGTCCCTGGAGACAGCAGCAGTTGGTGTTGAGGGGTGGCAGGCAGCAGTCCCTGGAGACAGCAGCAGCAGCAGTTGGTGTTGAGGGGTGGCAGGCAGCAGTCCCTGGAGACAGCAGCAGCAGGTGAGGGGTCGCAGGCAGCAGGCTCTGGAAGCTGTGGAAATGTGAGGCTCTCTCCCACACATATATAGCCCCTTGGGGCAGTTTCAGTGGTTCCAAGCTGCTGCAATTGGTGTTCCAGGTCAGCCTTTTTCAAATGCATCCAATGACCGGCTCTACAGTGATTTTCAAAATTGCATTAGGCTACCGCGATTGCGGTTCCCATTGGCTGCAAGGACATGGGCATTGGCGGTGACACACCGCAGGGGCCAGGCGGGCGCTACCGCGGTGGTGCATCTTTCAATTGCATCCAATGACCGGCCCCGCGGTGGCGGAGCACGCCTTCCGCGATTTTCAAAATTGCATTAGGCTACCGCGATTGCAGTTCCCATTGGCTGTAAGGGCATGGTCCATGGCGGTGACACACCGCTGGTGCCAGGCGGTAGCTACCGTGATTTGGGTGCCATACATTGGTGCCTGTGACCGTGATTTGGGTGGCGGAGCATGCCAACCGCCATTTGGCAATACATATATATCTCTCACTACCGCGATTGTGTTTTAGGGATTGGTGGTGACACACCGCTGGTGCCAGGCGGTAGCTACCGCGATTTGGGTGCCATACATTGGTGCCTGTGACCGTGATTTGGGTGGCGGAGCATGCCAACCACCATTTGGCAATACATATATATCTCTCACTACCGCGATTGTGTTTTAGGGATTGGTGGTGACACACCGCTGGTGCCAGGCGGTAGCTACCGCGATTTGGGTGCCATACATTGGTGCCTGTGACCGTGATTTGGGTGGCAGAGCATGCCAACCGCCATTTGGCAATACATATATATCTCTCACTACCGCGATTGTGTTTTAGGGATTGGTGGTGATACACCGCTGGTGCCAGGCGGTAGCTACCGCAATTTGGGTGCCATACATTGGTGCCTGTGACCGTGATTTGGGTGGCGGAGCATGCCAACCGCCATTTGGCAATACATATATATCTCTCACTACCGTGATTGTGTTTTAGGGATTGGTGGTGACACACCACTGGTGCCAGGCGTTAGCTACCGCGGTTTGGGTGCCATACATTGACGTGAGTGACCGTGATTTGGGTGGCGGAGCACTTTGACAGCACCTATGGACACATCATGCTGTGTCAATAGCCAATGGGCAGTCATCAACAGTGCACAGTGGCCACATGATTAATGGCACATCATTGTGCACACAATGCCAATGTAACATTTAACACACTGCTGACTACACATGCCATGTTTGTGTATGTGATTTAGTACATTGGCATGTACTCACTCACATGTCACTTGTGATATTGATGGGCATGTACACAGAACAGTGTTGTTATGGACTCTCAAATGTGTACACATGTCAATGTGTGAAAGTGCTGTGAAAATCACAGTGATGTATGTCTTAATGAAGAATGTGCAGATTTGACTGTCTTGTTTTCTTGGATCAAGCACACACTTGTTGTTTACGCTCAGCCTGTGGTCATTGTGTTGTTGATGTGTGCCATGTTCAACTTACGCCTGAAGGTGTGTCAGGTACAGCAGCTAGGTATGAGACAGTAGTGTTGCAGTTTTACACATATGCTGTATGAAATACTCTCAGGCCTGCTCATGCTAGATGTGGCCATATCCCTATGTGCATGCGCATAGTCAGATGTTGTTTCGGAGGTACTTGCTGTGTGAAAGGGGACAAGTGTACGAGTAGTGTAGCTGAAGGTGTCCCTACATGTAAGCTGCTCTGTAACTCAATTGTGATGACAGTCATTGTTGGCGTTGTGTCAGTCAAAACGTAAGATGTTGTACACATCTCATGGTGTATTGCATTGACATGTGTCCACTTTCATCTCAACTAGGAGGAGACCAAATCTGCATCGTCCCTTCACAGTGCTGGCAGACATGGAGGATGAGGAGGTCATCCGGAAATTCCGTCTGGATAGAGCCACCCTACAAAACCTATGTGCTATGTTGGAGCCCCACCTGCAGCCTCGCAGAACATATCCAACAGCTTTCACCCCAACGTCTAAGGTGATGGCGGCCCTGCATTTTTGTGCCTCTGGATCATTCCATCACACGGGGGCCGATTCCGATTCGGGCCAGAAATCTCTCCAACCGAGCCGGACCCGGAGAGATTTCCGACCGAATCGGACCCGTGCAGCCCGACCGAATGAGTACGATGCGCACGTATGCCATCGAACTCGATTCGGTCGGACTCCCATTGAAGTCAATGGGAGCCGGTCGTACAACGTGTACGCGGGCTCCCATTGACTCAATGGGTGCGAGGCGGACAAGGGCGCCCCCTACAGCGTGTACGCGGCGAAGCGACTCGCGCCGTACACGCACAGGTAGGGGGGACCCATGGGTACCCCTGTGTGCGACTCGCGTGGCTACGCATACAGGGGCGTCCGACACGGACCCCCAAAGTACGGCTCCGACTGCTCTTTCGAGCCGGAGTACGCGGCTCGGTCGGACTGCTCGCGGCGCGCATCGTACTTACCCGGCCGGGGAACGTCTCCATTGCGCGGTGCGAGTCGTGTCCGAGCGAGTTGGTCGGTGCGGTTAGACCCGGGAACGAGTCGGTCGGAGCGGTCGGGACGCCCGGACGAGTCGGTCGGCGATTTCGTATCGTACTCGCTCGCCCGGACGCGCGTACGAATCGGTCGGGAAATAGGGCTCCGAATCGGATCCGGTTAATCCGAATCCGATTCGGAGCCCTACCGGCCGAGATCGGAATCGGCCCCACGGTGTCCAGCGCAGGTTGGATGTCGCAACCTATGTTCAGCATGGTGCTGCGTGATGTCCTGTCCGCTATGACGATATACAAGGACAGATATATCCATTTCCCCAGGGAGCCTGAATTGGCGGCTGTGAAGGGAGATTTTTATGCCCTTGGACAAATCCCCCATGTTGTTGGTGCCATTGATTGCATCCATGTTGGGCTTGTTCCACCACAGGCACGGGAGCACATCTATAGGAATCGTAAACATTTCCACTCCATAAATGTGCAAGTGGTGTGCCAGGAGGATATGATCATCTCGCACATGTGTGCCAAATTTCCAGGCTCAGCCCATGACTCATACATCATGCGTAACAGCATTGTACCACAGCTGATGGCTAATCTGCTTCCTGAGCGAGCATGGATTGTGGGTGAGTACGAAGAGTCCAGTAGCGTGCTGTGTGTGTGACATGCTGTCCTCTGCCACAGTATTATTACAAGGTTTATCTGTGTTTCTCACACCTAGGTGACTCTGCATATCCCAACAGTCCTTGGTTGCTGAGCCCACTGCGGAATCCCAGGACACCAGCTGATGTCCGCTACAATGATGCCCATGGGAGGACACGTCATGTGGTGGAGCGTACTTTTGGTCTCCTGAAGTCACGATTTCGCTGCCTGGACAAGACCGGAGGTGCACTGATGTACTCGCCCAGGAAGGTGTGTCAGATTGTAGTGGCATGCTGCATGCTCCACAACCTAGCCATTCGCAAGGAGATCCCCCTGATCCTGGATGATGATGAGCAGCCAAGGCCCCCACCTGCAAACCAACCTGTGTCCAGTGATGAGGACAGTGGAGAGGAGGAAGGTGTTGACCTGCGTCAACAGCTCATCAACCGCTACTTCACTTGAAGGTGAGTGACAATGTACAACGGACCCATTGTCTGATGATGTTGTTGTTGTTCTGAAGGTGTATGTGAGCTTTGTGACTGCAGCCGGTTGTTGACTCAGTGGTGGCTGACAATGTTTATGGGACAGGGTAGTTTTGAACATCTACAGGATGTGTATGTTGGCACTTGTTGCTCATTGTGATGTGTGCATGTTGTATTAGCTTTATGGTATGTGTTGTGTGATGTCTGTGATGCCACACCCAGACTAGTGAATCTTGTTCTGTTGTGTTTTCCTAGGTCCCTTCAGCCTCTCCTTGCCTACATACATTCCATACTCCTGGTACATTTTAATCATGGTGAAGACTGCACATCCTGGAATAAAGACGGAGCAGAAACAACAACATGTGTGTAAGGAGTATTTATTTACAATGGTGACATGTGAGGGGGGTGAACATTTACATTGAGGTGATTAGTGAAGCAGTGAGTTGACAGTTATGGTAAATGAGAGAATCGAGTAGTCACCACATTGATGTGGTGACCCAGTCCAACAGACAGATGCCATTCACAAGGCAGTGTGGGGAAGGACAGTCCAAAAAGTCAATGCAGTAGTGAAGAGTGTTGCCATCATGTCTGGCTCCGTGACTGACGTTTGGCAGGTGCTTTGCCACGGGATACTCCCAGGGATTTCTTGGGACGGCCCCTTCGTCGCTTGGCAGGGGGTGCCTCTGCTGTAGGGCCTGTGGGGTCTGAGGACTTACCCATCTCTGTGGCCGCAGGGGAGGATGTTGAACTGTCATCCTGCGGCCCAGCAGGGGGAGGTGGAGGTGTTGTTTGTGGTGCAGGCCTGTCCCTCAGTACCACCACTACCTGGCCCAAGAGGTCCACAATTTGTCCCATGCGGGTGTCCATGGACCTAATCAGCAGGAGGAGCTCGCGGGAATCTTCTTCTGACCGGGCCGTTCGTCCCTGGGCCCGTTCATATGCCCCAATGACTCTGTTTATGCTGTCCAGGGCTTCGGTCCCAGGCTCTGGTTGTCTGTGAGTGACCCTGCCCCTCCCACCTGCCCTGCTGCCACGGACCTGTTGCCTCACCACTGTAGGCACCCGCATCCTCTCCCTGCCCTCCTCAGTTGGTGGTGTGGGGTGGTCATCCGCTGGGACAGGGAGAGAGTTGCAGGCAGCACTGGTGGTGGTGGTGGTGTAGGACGCACAGGCCGTAACAGCAGGTGTCTGCGTAGCTGTTGGCGTTGCTGCAGATGTGGTGGGGGGACGATTGGGTCCTGGGACCGGTTGCTCCCTGGCACACCAGATGGGTCGGCTCCGAGCTCCTCGTCCTCTGAATCCCGGGAGTCAACATCCGAGAGTCCATGTTCCGGGGGGGGGGAGACTGGCTCTGCAGGTTGCTGGTGTTGTCCTCTGCAGTCAGTTCTTGGTCACCTGTGGGACAGATGGGAAATGGTCATTGTAGTGCACCCTGCAAGCTTTGTGTTAGCTGTGTATTATTCACTGTTTGTACATCACACAGTTGACTAGCCATCACATTGTTTGTATGCGCACTACTGTGCCTCCTGAGATGATGTTGAGGTACATGCATTACTTGTCCATGGTGTGAGGTGTCAAAACATACCATGCGCCACGTGCATGTTTTGTGATTACAGGGACATGTTGCCATCTAGGGACTAGCGCAACAAAGCATTTCTGTGACGCCTCTTTGTTGATTACTCTGCCCTGGCAGACGTTACATCTGAGCATGAACTGGCCATTGTCATCTCATGCATACCTTTGTCATGTCATGTGCAAATCTGAATTTGTACCACCAACCATGCTTTCTTTGTTTTCATATGGTCCTTGCTGCTCTGGCCACATGGCACTTACACATGGCATTCAGTGCTGTGCATGATTGTGCACAGACTTTCTTCTACATGTGAATTGGTGTGTCACACCTTGGTTGCTGTGACAGTTACATTTGCTTAGCTGTCTGCACACTGTGAGTGGCAATAGGATCTGTGTGTATTTTTGTGTGATAAGAGGGCTGGTGTCATTTGGCACCATGCTTTTTGGGAGGAATGGCTGGGTGCATGTACTGGCTACTTACCTGTTCTGTTTTCACATTTGGGTTGGATTTGTGACACATCTATGTGTGTGTGTGGTGGAGGCTTCCATCCTGCTCAGGGGTGGGACAAGAGGGCATAATATGTCTACCTACCTGTTAGTTTGAAGTGGACAGTGCAATGACTGACACATGCATCTGGGTGGGAGGGAGTGCTCCATCTTGAGCTGGGGAACAAGGGGGCATGGTGGGAGTAGTACTGCAGTCTTCCCATCCCCAAACCCCCCTCCCTGTTAAGATGGCTACCTACCTGTTAGTTTGATGAGAGCAATGTAATGTCTGCCACATGCTTCTGGGTGGGGGGGGGGGAGTGCTCCATCCTGCTGAGCTTTGGGACAAGGGTGCCTGGTGGGAGTTGTGGTGCAGGCCTCCCACCCCCAAACACCCCTTCCTGTTAAGATGGCTACCTACCTGTAAGTTTGGTTTTTGTAATACAATGGCTGACACATGCTTCTGGGTGGGGATGAGTGCTCCATCCTGCTCAGGTGTGGAACAGGGGGGCTGGTGGGAGTTGTTGTGCAGGCCTCCCACCCCCCAAACAGCCCTCCCTGGGGAGATGGCTACCTACCTGTTAGTTTGTTTGTAGTGAGACAATGGCTTCCAAATGCTTCTGGGTGTGGAGTGCTCCATCCTGCTCAGGGGTGGGGCAGGGGGCATGGTGGGAGTTGTAGTGCTGTTTGCCTGGACACATACAACCCTGTAAATGTTGGCTACCTTTTGGGGTGATTCAGATGTAGTGAATGTTACATCTGTGGGACATGTGTTGGATATTGTGGTGCATATGGATATACTTGGGCCTCTGAGATGTAGCTTTGTAGTTGTGCTGGACAGTACATTGCTATGTAATGGTCTACATTTGTTTGTACTTACCAGCCTGCACTCCCCCGGGTATTCCTGTGAGACTCTCTGGATGCAGTATGGCAAGCACCTTCTCCTCCCATGCAATGAATGTTCTTGGTGGAATGGGAGGGCCACCGCCAGTCCTCTGAGCCAGCTCACGGTTCTTGCTCCTCTTCTTTTTGACAACACTCTTCAGGTCATGCCACCGCTTGATGATTTCCTGTCTGTTGCGCGGGATGGTCCCTACTGCATTGACCTTATCGACTATCCTTGCCCACATTTGATTTCTTGTGGCTAATGGTGTCTGTTGGACCAGGTTACCAAACAGTTGTGGTTCTACTCTGATTATCTCATCTACCATGACTGTCAACTCACTCTCTGTGAATTTTGGCATTTTCTGTGGTGCCATGGTGTGTGATGTGCTAAGGGGTTTGAGGTGCAGGTGTGTAAGTGGTGGGGTGGGGGTGATGTGTATGGTGTGTGATGTGCAGAGGGGTTAGAGGTGCAGTTGTGGAAGTGGTGGTGGTGCTGTGTGTGGTGTGAGTAGTGATGGTGTGCAGATTTGCCTCTCCTTTGTGTTCTGGTGTTGGGCCCTTCAGTTGTGGAGTATTGCAAAGGATTGTGGTCAGGGAAGGGGCTGGTTTTATACTCAGCTATGTGGGTGTGTCCAAATGGGGTATTGCTGTCAGGTGTGTTGTGTGGGTTGTCCTGGGATTTGGATTTTTGTAGTTGCCATGTGGTTGTGTCATTGGGGTGTGTTTTGTGTTTTTGGGTGCATGGCTAGTTTGCTGTGTGCACTTTGTGGCCTTGTTGTGAGTTTTTTCTGTCGACCGCCATATTTGTCACGGAGCGTCCGCAGCGGTGGCTATGCTGCAGTTCTTCCGCCGGCTCTCCCATTCATCACTGTTAGCGTCCGCGGCAGTCGGAAACAGCGGAACGTACCGCGGTCACATCGGGGATATCCTAATTTTCCGTGCGGTGTCTCCGCTGTCCTGGTGGCGGTTTGGTTATTTTCCGCCGCGAATCCGACCGCCGCGGACGGGTTTTCGCCTTCTCTGCCCACTACGGGCGGTTTTTCGGTGGCTCTTACCGCCGCAGTCGGTTTTTTTTGGTGGTAGATCCTAATCTGGCTGCCCGTTTTGCCGTGGTACCGGCGGGCGGTTGTTTTCCGCTACCATGGCGGTCGGGGTGGTTTTCCGACCGCCATCCTAGTAGACCCCTTAGGGTCTGATTATGACTTTGGCGCAGGGGCGACGGCGAAATGCTGCCTCAGCTGCACCAAAGCCGCGCAAGCACCGCTGACTGTATTACGAGTTACAAATGTGCGGTTCTTTGCTATTCCCATGACGATGCCTGGAAAACAGGTACCGCAATTGGAACAGCAAAAACGTTCCAGCACAGCATGGACGTCCACATCAATGCCGTGCTGCAACTTTGTGGGGGTACAGACAGGGGGGCACATTTTGGGCCCCCCCCTCAATGTATCCCCATGGCAGTGTGGCTATGGGGGTCTTGTAGGGCCCCCTTTGTTCCTTCACCGCCAGCCTTTGCTTGGCGGGGCTCCACCATGAAAAGGCTGGCGGTCCAGGAACTCGTAATATGCTGAGCGGGACTGCGCCAGCCCCGCTCAGCATATTGCATTGTGGTGCTCCTGCGCCACCGCCAGGGAACGACTTTAGAAGTCATAATACGGCGGACGGTGGACGGCCACTGCTGCGCCACCATGAGTTTGGCGGTCGGAAGACCGCCAGACTCGTAATCAGGCCCTTATTTTGAATATATATTAGAAAAGTTTGAATGAAATGTTTTCAATTTCTAATATAACTTTATTTATATTTGAGAGTTCACAATATGTTAAAATTGCATACTGTTTAGCACTTTGCATGGTTTAAGATATATTGGTGTAGTAACAGTTAATTATGTAGGTTTAATGATGAAATTCTACCTTAATTTAAGGTATATTTTAGTACTAATATAAAATAATGTTTTTTTTATTTTACTACTTTTTATGATTTAAGATATATGTGGGTGTTAATAGTTTTTTTATGTATGCTTTGAGTGCAGTATCTTTTTATTTAAGCTATATTGTAGTGGGAATAGTGTAATATGTTTGTTTATTGTCCAGTACCTTTGTTGTTTAGAGGTAGATTGGAGTGGGAATAGTAATGTATGTATGTTTACTGTTTAGCATCTTCTATGACGTAAGGTAGTTTGGATTGGGAACAGTAAATTATATTTGTTTACTGTCCAGCACCGTCCCTGACTTAAAATAGTTTGGAACTGCGAATAGTAAGTTATGTATGTGTAGAGTTTGATATTTTCAATTAATAAACACACATATATTTTTGGAAAACAAAATTTTTATTTATATAGATGACATTTAACTCAGCTTATTAAATATATATGTAATTTTTAATGTAACAAAAATGTAGATTTATTGTATAAACATAGATCAGGTTTTTACATTAATTGTTTGCATTTTTTAAAAATTATTATTGTAACATAAATAAATAGAATAATATATCTTTTTGATGTATAACCAGTAGATTAATTGCAGTTTTGAGAATACAATATAAATATACATTTATTGCTATTTGTAATGAAAGATCTTTTAAATCATATTTATTAAGTAATATTATTTTTGCTAATATTGTTTAATTTACATCTTTAAAAATATATTGCTATATTTAATATAAACATATATATTTTTAAGTAGTATAGAAAAATGGAAAAGACATGTAAATAGACATTAAGACCCTCATTGCGATGTCGGGTGAATGTATTAGGATGTGACCACACATGGTGCGGTTGAAAACTCCATTTCTCTATGGTAGCTTGTGCTGCGGGCAGAAGCATCTCGCAGCACAAGCTCCCATAGAGAAATTGGAGTGTGTGTAAATGTGCAACGTGTGGCAGGCACCTCACGGCACCTGCCACACAGTGCAGAGATTTTCATGGGGGCCCCATTGGTGCCCCCCAGCGCCACACTCAGAGGCCACAGAGGGACACTTTCCGACAGCAGTTCCATGTCGGAAATGCCGACATGGAACTGCTGTCGGAAAGTGCCATTATAATCCAGATGGCGGAAACGCCATCTGTTAGGGATTATGAGGCCCTTCCGACTGGCTGACGGGCTCCTTGAGCCCATCAGAAGCCAGTCGCATTGACCGGCAAGTTTGGACTCCGACCGCCGTCATTGAAATACGGCAGTCGGAGTTCAAACCAAGGATGTTGGTCAGTAAGCCTCCGATGGGCGGTCAGAGGCTTACTGATCAACAACCAAATAAGCCCCCATACGTCTTATTTTTAAAATGTTTTATATTGTTTATTTCTTAAAATATTTTTAACATTATTTTTAATATATATTAAATAATTATATAAAGTATATATTATTTAATATATATTTTACAAACATAGTGCATTAGTTTGCATTTATTTTTATTTATAACAATTGTTTTGACACTAAGGGGCCCATTACGATACCCGGCGTAAAAAAATCCGCCAGGCATGGAAGCGGCAAAAATCCGCCCGCACACACCGCCTGAACACCGACCACGCCATTACGATTACACAAACCGAAAACCGCCATCGGCGAAAAATCCACACAAAATACCGCCCGCCAACGTCCGAGTCGGAGTCAAACCGCCCGCCACGGACGGAAACACGCACGACAACACAAAACCGCCCGCCCTCACGGCCGACACACCGCACGTGAAATTACGATCGCACCGACATGAGCGCGGAAAAACCACAAATATACCGCCCGCCAGCGCAAACAACGCCGATGAGAATCGACACGGCAGAAGCCATGGCGCCCACGTACCTGCACAGAAACCATCCGCTCACAAAACCAATAGCACACAACATGGCCAACAAGTCCACACAGCAAGGCACGCACAAATACACAAGCACAGTACACATCCCGAAAACACCCCCCCGGACAAACAAAAAATACAAAGGCCAGAACCCCAGACACAACACACCTGAAAACAACAGACCATGAGGACACACCCACATAGGTGAGTACAAAAGCAGCACTCCCACAGACCACAACCCCTTGCTACATTGCAAACCAGAGAGGAGAGGAGAGGACACAGTGACACAGCAAGGACAGCAGCACACCACAGAAACGCCCACATCACAACCACCACCACCACCACCACCACCACCAAACACCGGCACCACAAACCCCCTGCACATTACACAACACACACCGCACCAGCACCACAAACACCATGGCACCACAAAGAATGCCCAAGTTCACGCCCATTGAGCTGACGGTCATGGTCGACGAGATCATCAAGGTGTACCCACAAATCTATGGGAACATGGTCCAGCACACACCACTAGCCACCAGAAACAGAATGTGGAACCGGATCGTAGACCAGGTCAATGCAGTCGGGACCCTGCCCAGGAACAGAGGTGAAATAAACAAACGTTGGAATGACGTAAAGAGCCTGGTCAAGAAGAAGGAGGGCAACAACAGAGAGCTGGCTGCCGTCACTGGCGGAGGGAATCCCGCGCTCTTTAAGACCTTCAAAGCGTGGGAGGAGAAGGTGCGAGTCGTAATACATCCGGAGATCCTCGCCGGATTAGCAGGGGGAGTGGAGGCTGGTAAGTACAAACTAATGTATACCAGCACACCGCTATGTACTCACATGCGCAACCACCATGCCACAGCTCCCAGGGACAAACACCCCCATGTCCAGCACACAATACACAACACATCACACACACATGCAACAGACACCACCACACACAGCCCAAACCGAACAACTGTAACATACGTGGGGACATGTGTACACTCAGCCAGCCACGTAACCACCAACAGGTCCCCAAATATGCCAGAAGCGCCACAACGAGCACCCACCACACCCATGTGTCCGCCACAGCTGCACTAACCGACAAGTAACAGGTAAGTGGCAGGAACACAAAGTGCAGTGGGTGGGAGGGTGGACAGCCCAAGTACAACACACACCAGGCCCCAGTCCCACAGCACAGCAAGGAGGAGCATCCCCCACACCCCACAGCCACGTGTCAGCCACCGCAGTGCACAACAACAGCCGAAAGGCAGACATCACGGTCCACAGCAATCGGTGTCAGTGGGTGTCCAGCCACCCCCACGACCCACAACACCCCCCCACCCCCACAGACCTGCAACATGGAGCACCCCCGCTTAGAGCCATGTGGCATCCAGTACAGTGCACGCACGAACAACTTGCAGGTGGGAAACTGGACAGGGCTGGATTACTGGAGGCATGAGGACCATAACACGACCAACACATGGGACATGTCACGTAGCAGACGAACACGCAGCACCGCCCACCATCACGAACAAGTGAACAATGTGCACACGGACATGAACAACAGACTCACACCCCACATGACCCATCACATACATAGCAACACCCAAGGAGCCACGTCTGCATGCACAAGCCACACTGAATATAGTACCACACGGCAGCCACTGTGCAACTCATTACACACAACCGAAACACCATTGAAGTCCTGTCCATGTAGCCCCTACTGCCTGTCAACCACACACCCCACAACTACGCCCATGTAAGACAAACAACACTAGACGCAACAGAGCGGAACAACATATATGCACACGAACACCACTGAACCCATCAAACACACAGACACACCATGCACATACAACATACCATCCATCCGTCAGCCCCAGTCTCATGAAAGGCATGTCATCCGCACAGCTGCCACACATACAGCAGTCACGCTAAGATACATGCCCATAACCAACCATGTGCCAGAAGTCAATGAAGCGCACGACACACTGTGAGCAACAACACACAACATGGGCCACACCCCCCGAGCACTGCAGTGATGCACATGGCACAGGGCAGCACGCACACCAAGGAGATGGGACAACTGCAATACGTTGGCTGGCACACAACCATCACTCACTCATAACGATGCGTCCAATGCCATGTCCAGTAATCACAACAGACAGCAAATATGCAGGCCATGTCAAGCATGCACACACCTCAGACCATGCACTGTCATGCTGCCACAACACATGTCACGTTCGGCACCCATGGCTCACAGCATGTACCCCAAAAGCATATCCCCTCCCAAATGCGAATCTGGGGCATGGCCCCCATGTTGCCATATGCGTTCCTAAGCGTTCCATTTGAACCCCAAAAGCATATTCCCACCCAAATGCGAATCTGGGGCATGGCCCCCATGTTGCCATATGCGTTCCTAAGCGTTCCATTTGAACCCCAAAAGCATATTCCCACCCAAATGCGAATCTGGGGCATGGCCCCCATGTTGCCATATGCGTTCCTAAGCGTTCCATTTGAACCCCAAAAGCAAAGTACAAACCAGACCCAGGATGGGCCAGGAGCCCGCATACACCAGAGTCACAATAAGTAGGGGCACAGCAACACACCCATCGGCATGGCCAATCCGTCCCATGCCACATGTGCACAGCACACAGTCCCATTGCCAAGCACACACAACTACAAATGCTACAGCCACACACACGCCTCCGGGAAACCCATGTACGAGATTGCACGAACTGTTAATGTCAGACGACAACTACATACTTCGCCAGGTGCAACACAATAACAAATCTCATTCTCTCCACAGGTGACGAACTGCTGGATGCTGGGGATGGAGCCAGCAGCCAGCACAGCCAGCCTACAAGCCCCCAACGAGGACACACGGATCTGGAGGATCTGTCCTCCTCTTCGGACACGGACCACCAAGCAGGCCCATCTGGTGTGGCAGGGCCCAGCCGCTCCCCAGTTCCCCTCCTACCCACCAACCCATCATCCAGGGCTGCTGAACATTCCCAGCCCCCTGCTGCCACTGTCGTTGCGGCCACACCCACGGTCATTGTGGCCACTACCACTGCCGCAACCGCCACCATCGCCGCACCGACCACCACCGCCGCCACCACCACCACGTCTTCGCTGGCACCAGCCCCAGCGCAGGTGGTGGCCCGGCCGACTGGATCCACCCTGGGAGCCACAGCGAGGACCGTGGTGAGCAATGTGGCTAGTGGGCAGGCCGGTGGCAGCAGGACTGGTAGGAGGAGCAGGGCCAGGGAAACGCCAGCCTCCCCTGGGAGCCATGCCCTGCCTCAAATGGCCAGAGTCCTTGGGGCCTATGAAGAGGCCCAAGGACAATGGGTCCGGTCTGCTTCAGACACGCGTGAGGTGCTGGGGGTGCTGAGGTCCATGGACGCCCGTATGGGCCAACTCGTGGACCTCATGGGCCAGCTGGTGGTGGCGGTGAGGTCACTGCCAGGGACAGCAGCTCCCCCTCCGCCACAACCTGCCGGGGCGCAGGGTGGAGCAGCAGTGTCCAGTTCCCCTGCGTCCACAGCCAGTGAGCACACCTCAACCACCAGCATGTCGCAAGCAGGCACCCCCTCGCAAACGTGGAAGGGGCCGTCCGAGTGGAAACAGATCTCCCGGGAGGACTTCGCACGCTCCAAACGCAAGTGAGGCAGCCAGCCAGCCTTCCGCCAGCCTTCCTTGACCAGCCACTGCATTGACTTGGACTACGATCCCACTCCACACAGCCATCTGGATGGCATGTGTGTGTTGGACTATGGACATAGAACCAGTGGGTACACCCTGAACATCACGCAGCCATGACCGACAGCTCATTGTCACTGCACGCACCACTTTTGTCATCACCTTACACACAATCACATGTCACAGTTTGTAATAAATGCACCTTTTTCACTAACTGCTGTTTGTGCCCTGTGTTTTATTTGTACGGAATACAACGGCCACCTTGGGCGGAAAGGCACCTGATGCGTGGCATGGCAATTGAATCCGGAGGGCCTGTAGGGACCTAGGGGTGGGAGACAGAACAGGAGCACATTCAATGAGTGTGTCACACACCCATCACACAGTACATGTCAACAACTACAAGCAATGTACACACATCGCACAGAGCAATAGGGCACAATGCCACAGCCACCAACAGTGGCATACTACCCTGGCCATGGAGCGTTGACACACAGCACGCAGTGAACAAACGGCCACCCTGACACAGCACACACACACCTGCACAGATACAGCCACATCAGCCGTCGTACATGGACACTCACCGTCAAGTGAAGTAGCGGGCGATGAGCTGCTGACGCACATTACCAGCTTCATCCTCTCCGCTGTCCTCCTCACTCGAGCTGTCCTGGTCTGCGGGCTGGGGCCCTGGTTGATCTCCGTCATCCACGATGAGGGGGATCTGCTTCCGAATGGCCAGATTGTGCAGCATGCAGCACGCCACCACTATCTGGCACACCTTCTGTGGGTAGTACGCCAGCGCACCCCGGTGCGGTCCAGGCACCTGAACCTGGACTTGAGGAGGCCAAAGGTACGCTCGACCACACGTCTGGTCCTCCCATGTGCCTCATTGTAGCGATCGTCTGCTGGGGTGCGAGGATTCCTCAATGGACTGAGCAGCCATGCCCCATTCGGGTACGCAGAGTCACCTGGGTGTGAGGGACACAGAGAACCGTTGCTATTCCAACTGGACAGGGGACAGCATCGCACAACCAGCACGCTACACCACTCCACATACTCACCGACAATACAGCCACGATCCTGTTGCATATTGGACATCAGTCGTGGCAAGATGCTGTTGCGCATTATGTGTGCGTCATGGGCCGAGCCTGGGAACTTTGCACACACTTGGGTGATCACCATGTCCGCAAGGCACACCACTTGCACATTCAGGGAGTGCCCGTGCTTCCTGTTGCGGTACAGGTGCTCAGTGGCCTGTGGTGGAACAAGGCCGACATGTGTGCAGTCAATGGCTCCAACGACGTGTGGGATTCTGCCAAGGGCATAGAATGCACCCTTCACTGCCGCCAATTCACGAGCCCTGGGGAAGCGGATGTACCTGTTTCGGTACAGCATCATGGCTGCCAGTATATCCCTCAGCACCTTGCTGAACATGGGCTGGGACATCCCTCCTCCAATGCCCACTGTGTGCTGGAATGACCCAGTGGCGAAGAAATGCATGGCGGCCATCACCTTAGCCGTGGGGGTGACAGCAGTCGGATACACCCTGCGGGGACGGAGATGGGGTTCTAACATGGCACACAGTCGATGCAGGGTTGGCCTGTCCAGCCGAAACTTCCTAATAACCTCTGTATCGTCCATGTCCGCCAGCAATTGGTAAGGGCGGTCAATGTTCGGTCTCCGCCTAGGGACAATGGCAGAGGACACATGTCAAAGCAACACGACACATAGCAATTTCGCATACACATCACTGACATGACTGAGCAAGCACATGAGCCACAGCCCAGCTGTCAAGCTGGGACGGCACGGCCACAATACACTTACACAGGTCTCCCAACAATGGCAATGGCTAGTGATACAAACCACTGCCATGTGCATGCACATGGGGATCTAGGCCCCAATGACTTGCGGGGCGTGCTGATGGGGACTGACTGCATATCCGTCAAGCGGCAACGCCACGGCAACATGAATGTCTGCTGAGCATGGAACTGCTTCCGCGGCTGGATGAGTATGGCACACGACGATGACGATGTGGGCACAGGCTGAGCGGCCAAAACAAGTGGGACCTGTGGCACGAGGGGATATGAGACAGTAGTAGGTGTCAGCACTGCACCCTATGTACAGCACTGTACGGATCACAGCTCCCGAAACATTGACAGGTGTCCACATTGACAGCCCCATGCCAAGACGGCTGTGTGCTTGCAGTCACACGTCACAGGTGAGAGGTTACATTGCACGTGCCAGGTGGCAGACGTACATAGTGGGAGCTGGCATGTGTGTGCATGTGTCTCCTGTTCAGGATCCACCAGATGGGCGCTGACTCTGTACTGACCATTGGACACAGCATGTTCCGTGGAAGGCTTGTGTGTGTGGGATGGTGGCACTGGATGTGCCTCCGTTGGGTGGGGAGCCATGCACAGGGCGGGTACGTCGATGATTGCGCATTGTTGGTCACGGTGGGTGCACCAACTAAGATGTGTTGCCCTGTGTTCAATTCCTATGTCCGCATGATGATGGACTGTAGATGTGGGCAGACTACACATTGGTCGATGTGCTGTCTATATGCATGTGCCTTCACACCAGTCACAGCTGCCCCTGCACATGTGACCCCTGCTGGACTCGCTGCTGGGTCTGTGGAGCTGATGCACCTTCTGCGCGTGGGGCGGACAGCTCTCCTCACTTCCCTCATTGCGCATGTCATGACTTTGCCGCAGGTGACATGGATCATGGAGGGCCCACATGTACGCGTGGGTAGGCTACACATGATTGTTCACTGGTCGCCACCCCCAGTCAGTGTTTCGAATGGGAAGGTTGTCGTGCTGGTGGTATATTCGATGTGGCGGATGGGCGGGCCTAGGTGCGGGCTTACATTCCGGACATGGGGGGTAGTTGGATTGGCGACTAGTTGCAGTACACACGGGACACGTCTCTTCCTTTCCACATCTGGGTCATCCCTTGTACTCACTGACAGTGATACAGTCATCTTCGCCCCAGCCCTCATGTCCTCCCCTCGCTCCCCCAATATGCATGCTCACCTGCGAGGCTAGCGCTTGCACAGGCAGCCCCAAGCTCGCACCAGAGAGGGCAAGGAGTGTATGTGTGGGTCCAGTTGCACGAGTGGGCTGTCTCAGGGTATGATGTGTTGCAGGACGCCGTCCACCTGCGTGGTGCCCCAAATGGAGACCCGGCCTGCATGGACTATGCATCACAGTCTTCGCCTTCCGGATCCGCCACCTGCGACACCCAGTGGCTGTGGCTGCCCTTGCGGCCAGGCCGCGTCCGTCTGTGGCTGATGGCCCACACATTCACTCTTTGGCCTCTCTGGGGAGGGCTCGGGGGTGGTGGCGCACGCGCTTGCACTTAGTCGCAATGGCATGTGGCGTGGTTGGTATGATGGGCAATGGATGGGATGGTGCGAGCCACCTCCCGTGACGTCAGTGCTGCTCGTGCTGTGGTGCGTCCCCCTACACTTCCATTTGACATGTGCCATGCTAGACGTTGAGGTTCTATTGCCTGCGTGATATGACCAGGAGGAGCGCGAGGAGACCTCTCACACACCATGCTCCACTGCCATCCCGTGCCCTGTATCGCCTGTGCGGATTGACTATGTTGGGGTTACACCTGGTCGACTGGGGCTGTGTGTGCCTTGTCAAGGGGCATGGCGGGTGCACAACAGGATCCAGCTTGTCCACAGAGGGTGGGCTGAGGTGCGCCTGGTACCGCTTTGTACGTGTGCCCGGCTGCTGTGCACACACGTGTTCACTCCCCCCGACAGGTGTCCTCTCACAATGCCCAGGGAAGCGGTGGTGTACTGTTCATGACCCCTCCCAACACGGCGTGCTCCAACTTGGCATGTGCGCATCTACCCGTCGCACCCACCCACCTGAGCACTGCGTCCATACGACTTCACACGACACATGTGTGTCTTCCACAGTAGTGCTACTCATTTGCGTTGACATCCAATACCAGTGGACTACATGGTCATGTCACGACTGCCGTGTACTTCACATACTCTCATCCTCTCTCATTCGTACTTGTGAAATGAGTCAGCGGAGACAGTTTTGGTTTCAAACATTATATTGAGTCTTCTGTCCTCTGTGATGCAGTATAGTGGACACTACTGGCAGCGGAATACATGTTGAGGATATACTGAGCATGATTGCAAATGGGATAGGGTGTGGGGTTACATGTGATTGGCTGTTGCATGTGGGATGTGGGCTTCAGAGTGACATCTGCTTGGCCAAGGCTGTGCTAATGTACATTTACGTATTGCTGCGGAGCTGCGGACTTTGACACAGACGGTATACATGTAGCCTACCAGACCGCTTGGCATCATGGGCACAGTCCATCTCAGTTCCATGTGACAGGTTTGCTGCGGTTGTTCCTCATGCACGCGTGCATGTGAGATGACATCAGGGCATGTGCTTGCGTGCATGCAGCGGCGTGCCACTTGTTGTTGCACTGTGGTGGTTACTGGACATGTCACAGTCACTGGGGTCGTGTTGTTGTTGTATGCACTTGTCGTCCATGCAAAGGTCCTGGTATGGGATTCCCGGGGCGGGGGTGGGAGGGGTGCAGCACCCACAGACTCCAGGCGACCTATTCATGTCCACTGAGCGGTGTGTGTGTCCATGGGCGCTGGATCCATGTCGTGTCCTGGTTGTTCGTGCAGTTCCGTCCATGTGGGTGCGATACACAGAGCCCATGCCACTGCCTCCCACGATGCATGCGGTGTTCCTGGATGTGATGGGGAACAGTGTGCATGTCCCGGTCATATCCGATGTCATGGCGATGTCGTTGATGGTGTGGTTACAGTTGCTGGTCGTTTGGTATGGCTGTTGTGGTGGTGACTGGCCAGTCCGTGCGGAAGCTAAGCATGGGTGCGGGGTTGGACATCATAGGTCACTCGGGGAACCTGCGTTGTGGTCCGACGAATTGACAGGTTGTCAGGTATGCGATGCCGTCCAGCAGGGCTTCCATGTCATTGGTGGTGTACATGTTTGCCAGCCAATGTAGCGGATGGTGGCTGTCAAGGTGTTGTTCGTAAGTTGTCCCTTGGAGGACCATGATGGGGCATGCTGGGTGACATTCGATGTAGCTGTTCTCGATGATCCGTCGTGTGGAGGCACAGTGGTCCCATTTCAGTGCGGGTGCGATGTTGGCCACATACGCCATGCCCCCATAGGCAGAGCAGGCCCTGTCGTGTGCGTCCAGAGGGAGGAGTAGTGGTAGCAGGTCCGCCTTCAGACATGCCGGGTTGGAGAGGCATATCTCGACGGGATGCTGGTATGGACACCTCCGACAGTAGAAGACGGGCATGACGCAGCTGAACAATGTGATGCGGTAAGTCAGTCGGTAACTTACGTTCAGCAGGGACAGGAGATCGCATCCCAATGTATGGAACAGGTTGGTTTTGTACAGCTTGAGCTGTTCGGCGTAGTTGGGTAGGTGTGTTGCGGTTGCCATTTCCCAGCGGTGCGTTGTGGTGGCGTGCTCCGGCTGTGTGTGCAGTCTGCAATGTGCACGCTCCGAGGTTGCTGTGAGCTCTGTGTAGTCGTAGGGAGACAGGACTTGTGTTCTGTTTGCTTGTTTGGAGGACACGGGCCCTCTTCCCACATGCTTCTCAGACAGTTCAAGGTCAGTGATGTGTGACTCCTTCCAATTAACTTGCATGTGGCCGACATGGGGGAGTGTTTTCTTCTTTCTTCCCCGTCCGTTGTGTGCTTCTGTGATATGCGCTATCTGCCCTGTGGTCGGTCTCCTCGGCATGCCTGTGTTGGTCTATTCTTGGACAATGGCTGTATTCACCGGCTTCTGTCGTAGGGCTGTGGTTTCGGAGTTGGAATGGAAGGTCATTCAGTGCTGTCTGCTCTCCCTTGTGTGGGCGGCAGGCTGCCTTTCTGCTCTGCGTTGGGCCTTGTGTGTGAATGTTATTCTTGGGCCACCTGTTGTCGGTCCCCGGGCTCTTTGGTGTTCCGTTTTATATGTCTTGTTCATATGTGCAGGGTGGTATGGGTGTTTCAGTGTGGTACTGGCGTTCCTCTTCCCGAAGGGGCCCTGCTTCTCCTAGTTGGTGTTGACGCCGCTGTGTGCTTCGCCATGTTTGTTACACTGGGGTGTGTCCTGCTGTTGCGTGTCTTCACTGACATGTGTGCGTCGGTTGTGTGGCGTTGGGTGTTGTCCGTGAATTGGGCGTTGGGGACATGTCTGTGGCCGGCCTGTCACGTGTCATGTGCGTTCGGGGTGGGGCTGATGTGTGTGCTGCTTGGTTGTGTCCCTGTGTCTGTGTGCGACGCATGCATGGCGCTGCGGTTGGCCTCTGCATTGTGCGCATGTGTGGCGGCGTCATCGGCGCTTTGGGGCCGTGACGGGGTGGTTGGTTCCTAGTCCCAGGTGGTGTGTACACATGTGTTCCGCGATGTTACGATTTGGCCTGTGTGTCATATGTGGATGCAATGGTGGATGTGTTGTGTACACGCGCTGGTGGGGGGTTGTCCGCTTTTTCCGCCCTTGCACTGTGTGCGCTGTTTGCATGCACTTGTTGTGTGTGTGCCTACCTGCGTCTCCGCGGTACGTTGCGTCCTTGGTGGTGCATCAGCAGGAGCATGGGGAGGGCCTGCAGTGCTGGAATCATGCTCGGGGAGCCGCTTCTTCGTTGTCCGTGCTCGGCATCCGTGTTGCCGCTTCGGTTTGTCGTACGGTATCTCTTGGCCGTGGGAGCCGTTTGTTTGCGGCATCGTAATTTATGCGCCGGGCGGGGCGTGTTTCGTCGGACGGTGTGTGTCAGTTGGGCTGCGCCGCTACGTGTACGGGCGCACTTTGATGGCGGACGGTGTTGCTGGCTTGCCGGCGGTGTTTGGCCTACTTTTCGCATCGTAATTGGACGGGCGTGTGGACTGCTGCGTGCCGGCGGTAACTGGTGCTTTTTGCATCCGCCAGCACGGCGGTGGTGCTTCCGCCCGCCATCGTAATGAGCCCCTAAATAATTTAATATTTTTCAATAATGTTATTTAATATATAACTAGAACCGAAAATACAGTTTTGTAAAGAATAATTTAGAAAGTCATTTTTTATACATAATTATATTTTTGTGATATTTTCCATTATTTGTTCATTATTTACAACAAATTTACCAAAGTAATTTGATTATATAGTACAAAATATTATGTGTATTATAATATTAATTACTATGTATTGTACAATTTTTTCAGACATTTCTATAACATTTTTAACATTTTTTGCAATGAAATACATTTTTGACACATACATTTTTAGAATAATATTGTTTTATATCGACTTCAATGGTACACATTCTTTTTCTATTTTAATTAGGTGTCCATTTTTTTTTTTTTGTAAGTTATTTCCTTAATCTATCTCTGTTATTGTTTGGGCGCTTTTGGAGAGAGAAGCTTGCATTTGGGAGCTGCATCTCATCGGTTAAGGTAAGTTTATTGTAAATTATTTTAAAAGTAATTTAAGAGTAGAGGGGAGGTAGTTAGGTATAGTATATGGTTTGTATTGTCTTTTTATGAATCTTGATATGTGGTGTAGTGCGTTGGTAGTTATATGTGTAGTACCACGAAAATGTTGTAGGTTTAGTGATATGTAGTATATTAGTTATGTGTAGATTAGTATGTGCAAAAGTTATTGTAGTTGGTTTTAAGTGTAATATATAAGGCCGGATTACCATCTTGGTCGGAAAGTCTCTGACCTTAGGTCAGAGGCTTTCCGACCAAGACCGTCGGTTTCACTTCTGACCGGCTGATTACAATACAGCCGGTCCGAAGTGAAACCGTCCGGTCATTCCGGCTGGAGGCGGTCACAAAGGAATTTGAACAGTCATTCCGACTGGCTTCCGATGGGCTCGGAGAGCCTGTCCGCCAGTAGGAATGCGGCCAGTAATCCTGAGGACGGCTCTTTCCGCCCCTGGGATTACAATGTCGGGTTTCGACAACCTTTCCGTGCCGGCCTTTCCGACACAGAAAGGCTGTCGGAGCTCGACTTTGGGGGCCCCCAGCAGGGCCCCCTTGGGTGCACGGCCTCCAGTTGGAGGCCGAGGAGGCACCTATGGTGCCCCCCTGTTAATCCCTTCACCCCGTGGCAGTCACCGTTAGGTGCCTGCCATGGGTGCAGGGATGAACTGCACCTTCTATTTTACAATGTGAGCATGCATTCCGGCCGAAATACATGCTCCCATTGTAAAGTATAGGAATGCAACCGAACAGTGTTCGGTCGCATCCTAATTAGTGGGTCGGGTCCGCCGACCGGGTATCGGTCGGTCCCATGACCGAGACAATGTCGGACAGAGGAAACTCTGCCCGACATCGTAATCAGCCCTCATGTGTGGTGGCATCGTAATTAGGCGGTATGGACGGTCGGTCCAGTTTCCGCAATGGTGTCGGACATCGTAATAAGGCCTCTAGTGTTAATAATATATGTATGTGTGGGAGGGATTTGTGTTGTTTTTGTTATTTTTAACTGATGGAATTGTTCCTGATTTGGAGTTCCAGGGTTGGTGCGGTTACCATTTTTTTTTAGGAATGGTTTATTTGTTTATTATAAACTAATAAATATTTTACAATGACTTTTTTCGGTTTTCCTGAAGCATTTCTTTTTTTAATCTATTTTTCATGTTTTTTATGGTTAGACGCTATGGAGGATTATAAAATGTTTTTAAAATGTTAGAATTTTTGGGATTTAATTATTATTATTTTTTTAAGTACCCTAGCGGGTTGTGTGATTCATAGGAATTTAGGGTGGGAAGTAAATAAACTATAATTAATCAATAAATAATTTATATTTAATAATGTGTATATAATTTAAAATTAATTGATAATTGTATAATTAAACTTAATTTTTTATTTACGTTTATGGAGCAGCTTGGGTGTTTTGTAGGGTTATAGGGAAGGAAGTTAATTAATTATAATTAATTAATAGTTTTAAGTTATATTAATTCTTTAATTGAGAAACATTTACATCAATTGTATAATGCATTTTTTCGAATTACGTTTCAGGTGCGGGTTTTGTATTTTGTAGTGGCATATGGTGTGGAGTAAATTATTTCTAATTAATAAATTATTTGTTGATTTATTAATATTAATTTGACAATTAATTTAGTATATTGTGTAATACAATATTTTATTTGTGGTGTGTATTATTTTTGTATGTGTAAACGGTGTGAAGGAATTTAATTTTAATAATTTAAATATAATGTTAATTTATAATATTTAATGAAATGATAAATAATTATGCAGAATATGTACTTGAGATAATGTTTATTTTATATATTAGGTGTGAGCTGTGGTATTTGTAGGAATTAAGGCAGTGAAGTTAATTCAATATAATACATTTTATATAGTTAACAATTAATAATAATTGTTTAACTGAAAATTATGAAAATAATGCAAAGAATATTTTCTTAATTTCATATATTAGGTTTGGACTGTTTTTTATTGCATCTTTAAAGGGTGACGAGGTTAATAATTCTAAAAATTGTGGTAATAGTTAATTTTTATTAATAATTTGATATATTCTTATTAAAATAACATATGTACATAATATCATTTAAATACTTTATTTTAGATATGTGTTACTTTGTATAAATATAGGTTTTTAATTTATTTAAGTAATAATAAATTTAAAAATAGTTATGACATTTTTATAAATATATTATATGTTATTGTATGTTTTAATTTTGTTGTGCTTTTTAAATAACATTAGTTCCGATTATGATGGCGTTTGGAAGAGCGTCCCACCACCATCGGTGCGAGAACGGGACCGACCAACAGGTAGTCAGTGGTCCCGCCAGCCAAATTAGGATCCAACTGCCTTGGAGGTGGTCGGAAACATGCCTATATGTATTGAGGCTTGTGCTGCAGCCTGGAAAAGGGCTGCAGCACAAGCCCTATTGCAAAGAAGCATGTTTTTAAACATCCCAGCACCCCTTGGTAGGCACCATGCGTTGGCTGCCACACGATGCATGGATGTTTAGGGGGGCACTACAGGTGCACCCCAGGGCCCATTGTGGAGGGCCACGGGGAACAGAGCTCCCGCTAGGAGTCCCAAAAAAGCCTTTCTACCAGCCTTTTTACGTTGGAAGAAGTGACGTGAAATGGCTGGCGGAAAGGTGGACCGTAATCCCCACAGCGGTGCCTGAGAAGGCATCGCCTCTATTGTGGGGAATGCGATCGGACCGCCTGCCCGACGTGCTCTTTGAGCCCTTCGGAAGCTGTTGGTCAGTCCCTGGGCCAATGCGGTGGGACCGACTGCATCCTAATGCGGCGGTCTGACAGCGGTTAGAGATCTCGGTAGGACTGACACCGACGGCACGTCGGTGTCGGTCCCACCGATATAATAATCGGCCCCATTGTATTTATAGGTAAAAAAAAAATATATATAGGGCCCGATTACGATGTGCTGGCGGACGCACCCTCTCGGTGATTGGGATCACCTAACAGGCGGTCGGCGGTCCCGACATAGGTATTTTGATGCGACCGCCACCACGGCAAATGCTAGCTGCAGCACCTGCTGCAATGCAAAAAGGGACAATTTACATATCCCTGCACTACGTGGCAGGCACCATGCATGGTGCCTGCCACACGGTGCAGGGATCTGTAGGGGGGCACCCTAGGTGTCCCCCATGTCTGGGGGAAGGGGGGGCCCCTATGGGCCCCCAAAGTCCCTTTCGGCCAGCCTTTTCATGGCAGGTTAACAGCCATGAAAAGGCTGGTGGACAGAGACATTGTAATCCCTACGGCAGGCACCGCCAACATGGTAGGGACTACAAGCACCTCCACCGCACCGGCGGGCTCAAGGAGCCCATCAGATGCGTGGCGGTCGGACTTTCCGACCACCATCACCACGCCCGCCATTGTAATATGGCAGGCGGGAAACATGTCTCTGATGGCGGGGAGACCGCCACAGACAGCATGTGGGTGGCGGTCTCCCCGCCATCATAATCGGCCCCATAGTTTTATATTTTAATTATAGTAATATTTATAGTTATTTTTATGTATTATCAAGTGTTATAAATATTTGTTATGTTTTTATATTCAAAATATTTATTTTGATTTTTTGTATTTACAAAATAAACGTATTTGTTTATTTAGTATTATTTCAAAACTGTTTTATTTTTAGCTAATTAGTCTGTTTTTAATTTTCCACTTACTGGAGTGGGCTTTAATACATTTTACCCCTCTGCAATACAACTCTTTCCCTTTTGTTGCGCTGACTGGAGTGTGAATAGTAAATTTTACCCTCCACCCTCTAACACTTTTCCTACTGGTGCGCTGACTAGAATGGGAATACAAAATTTTACCCCTCCGCAATCCAACACTTTCACTAATGTTGCATTGGCTGGAGTGGGTATAGTACATTTTACCCATCATGAGTATAACATTTTGCCTATTATTTTATACATTGTAGTGGGAATAGTATATGTTTTAATTGAGATATTTTGCAGTCTAATTTACATTTTTTAAATTAATATTATGTTTATGATTAATTCGAATTATATTTGTAATTATTAATATTTTTAATATGTAATATATTTTGACTAAAGTGTATTTTTTATTTAGTTAATTTTTATTACTAATTAAAATGGTTTATTTTTAAATGTTTTTGGTTATTGGTTATATATATATATATGTATATATATTGTTTATATGATTTACACAAACTAAAACATTATAATATTAAATAAAATTATTTTCATAATATTTTAAATTTGATATAAATGTAAACTAATACATATATTAATATATGTGTGTTTTACTTTCTGAAAATAATGATATTTGTTAGAGTTTTTAAAAACCATTATATATTTTTTATTGTTATTAGATTAGTGTAGTCATTTGATTTATTTAATGCTTACTATTGAGATTTTTATATATTAAAAAATATAGATTTGATTCATCAATAATTTTGAAATTTTCATTACAAGTATAGCATGACAATATTTTAGGTATAGATATTTGTCATATTTTGGTTTGGGGATATTTTGGTGGTCAGTATTTTTTCAGTAAACTCTAGATTACCAAGCAGTCTGACAGAGAGCAGAAAGTAGGCGATATGGGAACGTGTGCCATGGACGCTTGAGGTGAAAGTGTAATCCCTGCCCCTCGGTGTGTCAAGCACCAGGGATCTCTCATGGCATTAACAGCTATAATGTCAGATAGCAGGAATCTGTTCTGGGGGTGTTGGACCGTGCGATACCCAGAGTTGTCAAGGTTCCTACCCCCCCAAAAAACCCCACCCATGAGCACCCTAGCTATTGCAAATAGCCGATGCAAAAGAAAGCCGGAGTTTGTTCAATGTGGCAAGGAAGTCCGCCTTGTCACCTACTAAAGCACATACGGAGCCTATGTTCAAGACCTTATTGCGTATCCGGATTTTGCCTAAGTCATATCTACACATTGGGTCTATCCATGTCCACAATGTGCGGACCACCAGGGATTTATAAAACAGGATGGCCACCCCACTCTTCCTCTGTGCCATGGGGGTAGTCGGGTGGGGGGGGACTCGGTGTCTTACTGGCATGTATCACAACACCCACCCAATCCTGTATAAGTTTGTCATGCTCTGTGGGGGACAGGTGTTTTTTCCTGAAGTAATGCCACATCAGGGAAGTGCATCCGCAGAAAAGAGAGGATTTCATCCCTTTTAATAAAATGGGTCAGGCCATACACATTATGGGAGGCTATCCACAAAGGGCAGGTTAGACCAGGCTGTGAGGAGGACATGTGTAAGGCTTCGGTGGGAGGGAGGGGAAAGGCGGGTATTACAAGGGGAAGAAGGGACCAGAAGTCAGGTACTTGTGGTGAACCAGTGACTATCCCAAATGCCTGAACCAAGTCCCCTGGCAGGGAGTAGTACAACTAAACTAGAAGCCAGAGACATGTGTGCCTACTCCCTGCATGGTTGCTGCCTATGCTAAGGAGAACCGTAAACCTAAAACACCAGCCACTGGTCGTCTCATCCAAGACAAAAGAGTCAAAGTACATAAATTGGCTTGGAAGCCTAGCATTGAAATTAATACTTAAGAAAAAGTAGAACCCATGGATACTTTGATATCAGAGAGCTTATGAAGCAGGTTGTCTATAGCCAAAGATGACAAAGATGATGGTGCCTGCACCAAGTATTCTGCTTCCGAAGCGGTGGGCAGAGCCACTCTAGAGACAACCTCACAGAATGGGAGTTGGTACATGGACTTCGACTTGAGCTTGGACATGGACGACAGTCAAGACGTCCATGTCGAGGTAAGAAGTAGCTGCCCTGGTGAATCAGAGGTTCCGAGCGGGACCCTCCACTTGCCAACCTACAAAAATAGGTATAGGGGTGCACTGCTGGCGTGGAACACCACTGCCGGGCTCGAGGGGCACTAGAGCACTGTGGCAGCAGGGTACAGAAAATACTGGGCCTACACAGAATCCAAGGAAGGAGGGCAGGTGGGCCAACCCCGTCTCAAGAGAAGAGTGGTTGACATTGACTCAGTTTTGATTCCAGCACGACAGGAGGCTATAATACATAAGCTGTTCATTCCCGTCCAAGGAGCTGTGGGAGACACACTCAAACCCAGGCCTCACTGCTAAACAAATCCTCAAAGCCTTTAGGGCAAGACAATGCTTTGGGGCAAAAGAGAGGGGAACCCTAGTCCCGCAGCCCCCCTCCAGGTTGTGTCAGAGGAGAATGGGCATCTAACAGGCCATGCGGCTCCAGTTGTGGTCTCAAACTGTCCTCAGAGTCCCTCGCCGCTCCACCTGCTGTCAGGACATGACAGTTGAGGCCCCCGAGCAGAGGTCATCACGTTGTCAGGGGCCCTCCCATACAGGAAATAAAGGTAAACCACAAAGTGGAGGGTGGCCGGTCCAAACGTCTCCCAAGGCTGTCAAGGAAAAGTTTGCAAAGCAGACCTCAGGTGTCAGAGGCTGGGCCACACCCCACCCGCTCTCAGTAGACGTGAACTGGCCTCGGTCTTGGCCCAGCAGTCGGGTCACCTAGCGCCTTCCTTTAGGAAGCTGGCTCTTCATATAGTATCACACACAATGAGGAGTAGGAAAGGTATATTCCAAAGATTGGCACGGGCGACCTACACGGCGAGAACTGGATACTCCCCAGGTAGTGCACTCACCTTGATGAAAGTTTGACTACAGGTGGTCACTCCCACAATCTCACTAGTTTTAGCGTTGTAGTAGATGAAACTCGATTAACTAGTGTGAGTTACATAGGGGAACCCTTGCTCTTGGAAGTAAGACTATCCAAGGATACCTAACCGAGGTACAGAGGGTTACACATTTTGGGATCCGTAGGGTCCTGAGGAATGCTGGTGTGACCCAACACTCTGGGCACGTAACTAACGGCAGAAACATGTCGACAAATTGGCATCAAGGAGGGGTGAAGGAATTCTTAATCTTCTCCTTTCACCACCATCCTTCACGTTTTTACACCTAGCCGGGGGGCTAGGTCAAAAGGGGATACCTCCGAGCAAGTTTTAACTTCACTGCACTTTTCTTTCGGTGATCCCATACTATATGTTTGTTTTGTCTTCCCCTCCCTTTTGCTCCACCTCAGGCGTTGGTCTGCGCAGGGGCGTATTGAAGCAAGCCCGATGATGAAGAATGTCACAAATTTGTGAGTGAGGGCAGTATTTTTTCACAAAGCACGTGCCAATCTTTGGAATACACCTTCCCTACTCCTCATTGTGTGTGGAACTTATGTGCAAGGGGAGGCTGGAGTAGTGGAATTTTGCCTCTCCCCCCTTCTGAGTGTGTGTGATCTTCATATAGTATATCATAAAGAGATATACTGTGCAAAGAGTCCAGGTATTCCCTTATGAGTGAACAGGGGCTTGCTCTAGCAATCCCAAGGTGCTCTTATAGGGGCTAGTGTGGTCGAGCACCCTTAGGCTTATCAGAAAGGAGTGTTAGAAATCTGCAAATACACACGATAGTCAGTAAATGATGCACACGACTCAAGGAGATCCACACCAATGGACAAAAACAATATGCATCCTTATATATATTTTGGCCCCAGAATCAATAAGATGAGGTAAGTACATTATGCAAGAGAAAGATTTTTACGTTTAAAAAGTCGACAGAGGCTGCAATGTTGTCCTATGGGAGGAGAAACTAATACGGCATACAAGTTCTTTGCTGTGACTTACGAGACCAACCTCCAGGAATCTAAGGCGAGTATAGGGCAAGATCCAAGGCAGCACCAGCAGGTCACCTCTAGCTGCACTAGGGCGCCCGGGTGCAAATGGTACAAAACAGCATTGGGCACCCGATGCAAGTCAATGGGGATCAGTCTTCGTTAACAGAGGCTGCAGGTTTGAAATGGGAGGGCAGTAGGGTTGAACTAACAGAGGGGCTCAGGCTTCACGATGCTCAGGGATTTGAGGGCACCCTAGATGCTCTTCTCTGCAGGCCAGAGGCGACTGGTGCAGAGGTGTCCTTAGGCTTCGGGTTTTTGCCACTGGGAATGGTCACAGTAGAGGGAGCCTGCAAACAAAGGCTGCAGGCAGCGTTGAGAAGTCCACAGCGGGGAAACCCAAGGTGGGCTCGGAGTTGGTATTCAGACAAACTATTGAAAAAAAAATTGTGTGACAGAAACATCATGTTTAAAATATTGTAATGTTAAAATATCACGGTATGTAATATTAAAGTCAAAAATATCGAAATTAGGTGTTGTGTAAAATTTTGCTGTTAAAAATATCGATGTTAACAATATCGTATAAAATGTCAATTTTTTATTTAAAAATAGTTTGTGTTCATATTTTTTATGTATTGTTATAGTAAAATAATATGAATATATATATCAATTTTTTGAGTAAATGTATATGTTGTAAATAATTTAAATTATAGAATTATTTTATTTTTTAGGAGCGGGATGTTGGGTTTATAGGGGATAAGGGTGGGGAGTAATTTAAAAAAAAGAATTGGTAATAATTGCCAATTTTTCAATTGAATTTATTACATTTATATAGAATTTGTAGAAATATAGGCCTGGGATTGGGGATTTCAGAGGATAAGGGTGAGAAGTTATTTTTTTGCATTTTAATTTTTTTGAACTTTTTTTAATTTTTAATGAATTTAGGAGTGGAATGTTGGTATTATAGGATAAAATGGTGGGTAATAATTGAAAAATGTAGAAATAATTTGTGTTATAATTTAGGGCCCGATTACGATAGCGTGCAAACTTACATCCGCCCGCCACCCTATCGGGGATTGGGACTGCCCGACAGGCTGTCGGCGGTCCCGACATAGGTATTTTGTTGCAACTGCCACTACGGCGGTTGCAATACCTATTTTTTGCATTGTGGCGGGTGCTGGTGTCTGCAGCACCCACCGCAAATCAAAAAGGGACAATTTACATATCTCTACACCACGTGGTGGGCACCATGCGCTGCCTGCCACATGGTGCTTCTGTGCAGGGATCTGTAGGGTGCCCCCCAGGTCCCATGTCTGGGGGCCAGGGGGCAAGGGGGGCCCACTACGGGGCCCCCAAAGTCCCTTTCTGCCAGCCTTTTCATGGCGAGTTAACCGCCATGAAAAGGCCGGTGGAAAGGGACATTGTAATCCCTATGGCGGTGCATGGCAGGCACCGCCAACATGGTAGGGACTAGAAGCCCCTCCACCGCACCGGTGGGCTCACGGAGCCCGTCGGAAGCCATCACCCCCCACGCCATTGTAATATGGCAGGAAACATGTCTCTAATTGCGGGGAGACCACCACCGACAGCCTGTCCGTGGCAGTCTCCCCGCCATCATAATCAGCCCCTTAATTTTACATTTTTTTAAATGTGATATTTTGAAATTTAGGAACTGATGTTGGGTAATAGTGGAAGGGGGTGGGAAGTATTTAAATATATTTCAATTTTTACATTTGTTTAGGGTAGTTATAAATTTAATTATTGTTATGATGGGGAGTAATATTAGATATTGCATTTTGTTGTAAGTTTTTTTATCATTATATTAAAAAGTGTGTGAAAGTTAAGTTGTGGGATGTGGGATTATAGGGCAAATGGTGAAGTATTATTATAATATTTAAATTATTTTTAAAAAAATATAAAAAACAAATTGATGTGGGATATATTTAAAGTGGGCAAATGTGGGGTATATTTAAAAAAATAACTATGATTGTTTTGAAGGAGATTTATATTATATTTGTACAAAATAATTAAGTAGTGATATGTATTGTTTTCATGGAAAATGTTGAGGTATATATAATTTTTTTTTTTTAATATATTTTTCAAAAACTTTTGGAATTTTTTTGGGATACTTTTGTCAGTTAATTTATGTTTTTAGTTGTAAATTATAATTACATTATTATTATTTTTTTTTACAATTGCAGTTTGTGAAAAAATTACAAAGTAGTTTTTGTATGAGGGTGTTATGTTTATAGGTAAGAATTGTTGGTATCATTAATTTTTCTGGATGGTTTGTAAATTTTTAATTAAAAAAATATTTGTAATTATTAAAATAGGGAGATAATGTAAAATACATTTTGAGGCTCATTAGGATGTTGGCCGGAAAGTATCCAACCGCAGGTCGGAGGCTTTCCGACCGACATGCATGGTTTAGAGTCTGACCGCCTAATTACAATGTAGGCAGTCGGAGTTTAAACTGGCCGGTCAGACCAACTGGCTTCCGACAGCCGCACATAATCCCCTACGGACGGTGTTTCCGCCGTCGGGATTATGATGTCTGTTTCCAACAGGCTGTTCATGTTGGGCTTTTTGACATGAAAAGTATGTCGGAAAGCGACTTTGGGGGCCCCTTGCAGGGCCCCCATGCCTCTGCAGCCTCCGGTTGGGGGCCGGGAGGGCACCTATGGTGCCCCCCTGTAAATCCCTGCACCATGTGTCAGGCACCATGAGGGATTTACACAAACTCACATATCTCTATGGGAGCTTGTGCTGCGGGCAGAAACCGCCTGCAACACAAGCTCCCATTGAGAAATGGGAGTTTGCGACTGCACCTGGTGCGGTCACATCATAATACGGTGTGCAGAACCACTGACCTGTGGTCAGTTGGTGCCCACACTGTAACCGACATCGTAATAGGGCCCTTTGTTGTTTTTGGGTTGATATATAATCATTTTTAATAATATTTTCTAATTTGTTAAAATTATTGTATTATGTATTTTACATAAATTCGGTACTTTTTGGGTTCTTTTTGTTTTATTGTTTTGTATTAAATAATATTTTCTTTGATTTTATAATTAAATAATTTTGTTTGAAATTTTTAATTATATGTGTTGTATAAACTATTTCATAAAATGTTAGGTTTGATTATTTATATGTAATTTATATATAAAACCTAGGTGAATATTATGAATTATGTGATAATAGTTAATTGTTAAAAATTGTAGTTTAATTATTTGTTTCATTTATACTAATGTTTTAGTTTTTGTTCATAAGGTGCGTAATAAATGTATATAATTGAGGGCCTGTGCGGCGGTATGAAACCACCCGCAGCACAAGCTCCCATTGTACAATGGAAGTTTTTGGACATACACGCTGCAGGGATATGAAGGGGGGTACCATATGTGCCCCCCAGGCTCCCAACCGGAGGCTGCAGAGGCATGGGGGCCCTGCTAGGGTCTCCCCGACTGGTTTACACTCCGACCACCAACATTGTAATTTGGCGGTCGGAATGTAAACCTTCCATGTTGGTCGGAAAGCCTCCGACCAGCGCTCGGAGGTTTTCTTACTGATATCGAAATAAGGCCCTTAGTAATAAATATACATGTTTTTGTTATAAATAAATTTTTTAGTTAATTAGTTTTCATTGAAATAAAATTATTTTTGTTAAATTATTTTAATTTTATTTTATTATTTTTATTTTAGCATTTTAAATTTAGTTTTATAATATTTATGGAAGTGGTGTGTAGTGTTTTATTTAAGTAATGTTGTATTTTATTTACAAAATTGAAAGTTCCTTGTTTAGGGGGTTAATTTGATTGCACTGGGACCGCATCCAATGGCTCATCGGATGCGATCCGACCGCCATCTGCTGCTGCCGACCGACCAACGCATTACAATGCGTGCGGTCGGAGGCAGCAGGTGGAGGGACAGTCCGACGCGTTCCCGTCAGAGGGTCAGTAATCCCTACAATAGGGGCAGTGCCTTCTCAGGCACAGCCATATGGATTACAAGTCCCTTTCTGACTGCCCTTTCATGGCTATTCGCCCACCGTGAAAAGGCAGGCGGAAAGAGACTTTGGGTGCCCCTAGCGGGCCCCCCCTTCCCCACTGGCCCTCGGTTATGGGGCCATAGGTGCCCCACTAAACATCCCGGCTCCATGTGGCAGGCACCACATGGTGCCTGCCACACAGTGCAGGGATGTTTTCAAAGTGTATATTTTCTATTGCAGCTTGTGCTACAGCCTGCAGCACAAGCCACAATAGCAAAATATACATTTTGCAACCGATGTGAAGGCGGTCACATTGTAATTAGGTCAGGGGAGACACCGACTCCTTGTCGGGCAGCCCCTCTTACGCTGCAGTGTCCGAACAGCATTGTAATGATGCCCTAAGTGTCTACTAGTTTATCTGAGTTTATTTATACTGGAGGGGGGACATTTATTTTATTGTGTTTAATGTCCAGCACTGTTCTGGAATTAATTTATGTTTGAATTGGGAATATAAAATGTACTGTTCACCACATTTAAAAAATATTTTATGGTTGGAGTGGGACTATTTATTTCTTTATGTTTACTGTTCAGCACCTTCCCAGAATTCATGCATATTTGGAGTGGCAATAGTAATTTTTTTTTTTTTTGTGTCCAGCATCTTCGCTGATTTAGGTTATATTGGAGTGGGAATAGTAAATTTTGTATTTTTAGGGGCCGATTACGATGCGGCTTGTAAAGGCTCAGACCTATGGTCGGAGCCTTTACAGCTGCATCGTAATCAGCCGCTCGGTTTCCTTTCTGACCGCCTCATTACAATGAAGGCGGTTGGAAAGGAAACTGACCGGTCCTACCGGCTGGCTTCCGATGGGCTCGGAGAGCCTCTCCGCCAGTCGGAAGTCGTGTAGTAATCTCAAGGGTGGGCCTTTCTGCCCTCGAGAATACGATGACGGTTTTCAACATGGTTTCCATGCTGGCTTGTCCGACATGGAAACCATCTCGGGAAGCATCTTTGGGGGCCCCCAGCAGAGCCCCCTTGGGTGCATGGCCTCCAGTCCTGTTGATCCCTGCACCTTGTGGCAGGCACCTTGAGGCTGCCAGGGGGTGCAGGGATGAACCATGGGAGCATGCATTACAGCCGGATTACGGCCAGAATGCATGCTCCCAGTAAAATGTAGGAATGCGACCGAACAGTGTTCAGTTGCAGCCTAATGAGGCGGTCGGGACCGACGACCGGGTGTCAGTCAGTCCCATGACCGATGCGGTGGCGGGCTGAAGTGATTCCGCCCGACATCGTAATGACCCCCATAGTGTCCAGCACTTTCCTTAAATTAATTGGAGTGAGAATAGTTCTTTTTTTTAAATTTTACTATGCAGTACCCTTCATGATTTTAGTTGTATTGGAGTGGGAATAGTAAATTATGTACGTTTAATGTCCAGCACTTTCTCTGAATTAATTTATGTTTAGAGTGGGATCAATTATTTTTTTATGTTTAGTGTACAGCATCTTCCGTGATTAAAGTTATATTGGAGTGGGAATACTCCATTTATTATGTTTAGTGTTAAACACTTTCCCTGAATTCATTTATATTTGGAGTGGGAAAAGTGTATTTTGTATGTTTAGTATTTAATGCAAGTTTTAGAAGTTGTAAATTTTTTTATTAATGACTAAACATTTATTTCACATTATTATCACATTGTACATATTTTTTCATTTATTGTATACATTTATTTTTATATTTGTTAACATTTTTATAGAAAATAGTTTTTATATTCTTAATGTACAGTACATACAAGGAGTGCATATTTGAAATAAACATTAGCATATATTTATAATTTTTGTAAGCAACATATATTGTAATAACATTTATTAAATAATTTTTTAGACTATTTGTTTTTCTGGTTACAATATTTATTTGTATACAAAAACATATTTTGTATTCTTCAGAGAAACATATATTTGTTAATATTTTATCAGTAACATATTTTAACATGTTCATGTTTTACAGTTTAATATATTTTTCATATACATTACATAATTTTATATATCATATATTATTTAATATATATTTTACAAACATTTACATACATAATACTGTATATTTCTGTATGTATAATATTTATTTATATATTAAATATTATTATAGATTTTATATTATTATTTGACATTTTATTCAATTTTTAAACCTAATACAAAAAAAAATATTTTACTACAATATTTTGTATATATAATACTTTGGTACATTTTGTATGGTATGGATTATTTTAATAGCTTTTTATTACACAGTTGCAGATATAGTTTTCATTTGTTATTAACAATATACATTTTAATATATAGCAAAATAAATTCTATATTTTATTTACTATATAATGTACAATTTATGTAATACATTTTATAATATTTTATATTTTTTGTTTAATTTTATTAGTCCCATTTTTCTTTTGCTTTATTTTTATATTGAGTTCATAGGGGAAATCGGTTTTTTTTCAATTAAAATATGCGGCCATATTTTGTGGCACTAACTGTAGTTTGTATTCTATAGCTGTTGTTTTTTTGGTCGTTATTGAAGAAGCAAAGTCGCGGTTGGGAGCTGCATTTGATCGGTGAAGGTAAGTTTGTTTTAAGTTATTTCTAGGGTAATTTAAGGGCGGGGGAGGTAGTTAGGTGTTATATATGGTTTGTAGTGTGTTATTTTTTAAAGTTGTAGTGTAGCGTGTTTGTAGTAGTATATAGATTAGCGTTAGCGTGTTGTTTTTTTTACAATATATTGTGTTGTAGTTTACTAGTTACGTGTAGTAGCAGGTGTTGTGTGAAATGTAAAGTATTGGAATATATGTGTTTGTGCAGGAGGGATGGTCACAAACTCCCATTTCTCTATGGGAGCTTGTGCTGCTGCCAGTTTCCGCCTACCGCACAAGCTCCCATTGAGATATGGGAGTTTGAGACTGCACCATGGGCCTGATTAAGATGTCGGGCGGAGTTGCCTCCGCCCGACATCGTCTCGGTCATGGGACCCTGTTCAGTCGCATTCCTATATTTTACAATGGGAGCATGTATACCTGCCTTTAACCAGCTGGAATGCATGCTCCCATTGTAAAATGGGAGGTGCAGTTCATCCCTGCTGGGGACTCCCAAAGTCAAGATCTGACAGCCTTTCTGTGTCGGAAATGCCGGCACGGAAAGGCTGCCAATACCCGACTTCGTAATCCCAAGGGCGGAAAGAGCCACCCTTGAGATTACTGGCCGCATTCCAACTAGCGGATGGGCTCTCCGAGACCGTCGGAAGCCAGTTGGAATGAACAGTCGAACTCCTTTTCGACCGCTTCTATTGTAATGAGGTGGGTGGAAAGGAATCTGACCGGCATATTACGATGCTGTCGGAAAGGCTCCGACCAACGGTTGGAGACATTTCCGACAGCATCGTAATCGTAACTTTGAAAAATCGCCTCCACTTCAAGTACCCCACCTTAGGGGTGGCACTAGCCTGAGGGTGGACACGCCTCTCTGACTTGCTAATTTTCCCACCTCTCCATGTCCCAAAGGGCTCTGGACAAAGTGGGTCGGCTTCCTCTCCTGCGTGAGAAGCCAGATTCGTATACCAAAGGCGGTGGGCTCTTCAAAGTCCCCCCACCCCTGCTTTGGAATATTAATCTGCAGGTCATTCTGTGGGAGGGGGTGAAAACACCCTCTGCCTGAGCAGGGCTGGTTTCTGGCCTCCTGAGAGCAAAGGCCCTCATTCTTGGGGGTCAGAAACCAGTCTCTGGTGGCAGGCTGGTGAAAACCAGCCAGTCAGCACACCAATGGCTGGTAGCAAATAGCTATCCTGCTCGGTCAACTAAGAGCACATTGAACTATCGGAGCTGAACGCTCCTACCTTAGAGGCCGATTTCGATGTCGGACAGACCGGAGTCCGTCTGACATCGATCAGCAACTGGGACCGACCGACCTCCTGTCGGCAGTCCCAAACTAGCAATTAGGGGTCGCAATCCTATTCTTTACAATGGGAGCATGCATTCCGACCGGAATGCATGCTCTCATAGTAAAGAGCTGAGGTGCATTCCATCCCTGCACCCTGTGGCAGGCACCTCAAGGTGCCTGCCACAGGGTGCAGGGATCAACGGGGGCTGCCATCCGGAGGCCTTGCACCCATCGGGGCCTGGCTGGGGCCCCCAAAGTCAGATTCCCACAGCCTTTCTGTGTCGGAAAGGACGGCACAGAAAGTCTGTAGGAATCTGCCATCGTAATCCCTCGGGTGGAAAGAGCCGCCCTTGGGATTACAGGCCCCTTTCCGAATGGCAGACGGGCTCTCCGAGCCCGTCGCAAGTCATTTGGAAATCCTGTTTGGATTAATTTCCGACCAACTCCATCAAAATGGGTCGGTCGGAAATTAATCCCAACAGGAGATTACGATGCAGTAGGAATGGCTCCGAGGGTCGAAGCCGTTTCCTCTGGCATCGTAATCGGCCCTTTAGTAGTAAAGCAGACGAGGGGTGAACAAGGTGTGTTCTTTGTCTGTTATCACCCCTTCTCTAAGCCCTAGCAGTTCAACCATTGGCCATCTCCATCCGCTGCAATCTGGCTATTGTGGGCACCCCCTTTGGTGGCTGAGATCATGAGTCGCAAACAAGCTAATCTTATCTTTTGCTTACTTTCTATCGACCCACTACCTCCCTACTGGCTATAGTTGACAGACGTGCCGCATTTGAGGCGGTATCGGTCTTCAAAATTACCATCATAAAATCTTTCAAGCTCAATCTAACAACACCCAGGCAGGACCTCCCTGCTCTGCAAGCCTTCTCGCAGTTAGAATGGGCACCCAACACGATTAGGTATTTGGGTGGTAACCTAACCCTACGATGTCCTCTTGGACGCAGGCCTAAAGGCCGTAACTCCGAAGGTCCATACCAGCAGATCTCAGACACTGGAAACCCCTCATTGTGTCTTGACTGGCTCGCATTAATGTCATAAAAATTAATGTGATCCCATGGGCCATATATCTTTTTCCAGTCCCTGCCTACTCAGATCCCCCAAGATTATATCACAGACTTACAGCGGGACCTTAGCTCCTTTATCAAGAATGGGAAGCAGCCAAGGAACTGTAACTCTTCCCTGATGCGGCCTAGAGAAAGTGGACTGGCCTGCCCTAATATTCTTGAGCACTATTGGGCTGCCCACTTACATCTCTGAGTGGGTGGTCCGTTAGAGTGCAAAAAATGGGTTCCACATGGATTTGGCAGTGGCCACTGGGTTCTAGCATGGCTATGCAAGCATCCTTGACCACGAGCACCTATAGGTGTTCGTGCATGCGTGTGCGTGACTATATATATATATATATATATATATATATATACATATATATATATATATATATATATATATATATATATCTCCAACAAAGATCACTTACTAAAAATGACCAGAGGACACAGCGGGGATTACAGGGCGACCATTTATTCACCGTGCTCGGCATGATGCATTTCGGCGTTAGCCTTCTTCTGATGCCACTTGCACTGGTTCACACTCGCTCCCTCCTTTTGAGTATTCCACAGCCCTCCCATTAGTGGGAGTACAACTGGTTCCGCTTCTGATTGCTTACAGCTGCAGCCTGTCATTGGAAGACTGCAGATCCCAGCATACATTTCAACGATGAGTGTCGATCACGGAGTCAGTGTGTGCTTCAATGAGCACTGTTGTGCCTTGCAAAGGGGGGGAGAGGGCTTGGTAAAAGCTGAATGTGTCCCAATTTAACAGTGTCCATAGCAGCCTTGGGTCCCCAACGCCTCAGCCCCAAATCCAGGTTACAAACGGGGCCGTGACGCGTCGATTCAATGATCACGAGTCCCCGTGCAGTCACGGACTGCTATCAGCAGCGGCCACTTGCTTGGTCTGTTTCCGAGGCGGGCTCACATTGTCCAATACCTTGGAGAAAATTGCCACGTTGCCAATATTACTGCGAGCCACTTTTGAGATGGGTCCTCTTACACGCGCTACTGGCTGGCTCGTGAAAACATCCAACAAAGATCACTTACTAAAAATGACCAGAGGACACAGCGGGGATTACAGGGCGACCATTTATTCACCGTGCTCGGCATGATGCATTTCGGCGTTAGCCTTCTTCTGATGCCACTTGCACTGGTTCACACTCGCTCCCTCCTTTTGAGTATTCCACTGCCCTCCCATTAGTGGGAGTACAACTGGTTCTGCTCTGATTGCTTACAGCTGCAGCCTGTCAATGGAAGACTGCAGATCCCAGCATACATTTCAACGATGAGTGTCGATCACGGAGTCAGTGCGTGCTTCAATGAGCACTGTTGTGCCTTGCAAAGGGGGGGAGAGGGCTTGGTAAAAGCTGAATGTGTCCCAAATTAACAGTGTCCATAGCAGCCTTGGGTCCCCAACGCCTCAGCCCCAAATCCAGGTTATAAACCGGGCCGTGACGCGTCGATTCAATGATCACGAGTCCCCGTGCAGTCACGGACTGCTATCAGCAGCGGCCACTTGCTTGGTCTGTTTCATGGTGGGCTCACAGTGTCCAATACCTTGGAGAAAATTGCCACGTTGCCAATATTACTGCGAGCCACTTTTGAGACGGGTCCTCTTACATGCGCTACTGGCTGGCGCGTGAAAACATCCAACAAAGATCACTTACTAAAATTGACCAGAGGACACAGCGGGGATTACAGGGCGACCATTTATTCACCATGCTCGGCATGATGCATTTCGGCGTTAGCCTTCTTCTGATGCCACTTGCACTGATTCACACTCGCTCCCTCCTTTTGAGTATTCCACAGCCCTCCCATTAGTGGGAGTACAACTGGTTCCGCTTCTGATTGCTTACAGCTGCAGCCTGTCATTGGAAGACTGCAGATCCCAGCATACATTTCAACGATGAGTATCGATCACGGAGTCAGTGCGTGCTTCAATGAGCACTGTTGTGCCTTGCACAGGGGGGGAGAGGGCTTGGTAAAAGCTGAATGTGTCCCAAATTAACAGTGTCCATAGCAGCCTTGGGTCCCCAACGCCTCAGCCCCAAATCCAGGTTACAAACCGGGCCGTGACGCGTCGATTCAATGATCACGAGTCCCTGTGCAGTCACGGAATGCTATCAGCAGTGGCCACTTATATATATATATATATATTTATATATATATATATATATATTATCTACTGGCGGTCGCCAGTAGATAGTTATAGTTACAACCTATTATCCATAGGAAATCCGCGACATTCTATTTGAAATAACTCTCTTGCCGGTTGACGTATCTTCGCAAAATTTTCAAACTTTGTGGGGCGCTCCGGTCCGCTCCTACCCTGAAAGTCTCGGGGGATTCGTCAGCGGAGGCCGAGAAAAAAGGGGGGTCCCAAAACGTGTTTTCCCCATGCAATTTTCCATAGGAAACTTTAGACACGGCTACAGCCCGAACTGCTGAACGGAATTACACCAAATTTGGCAAAGAGGTAGTTCTTGGTTCAGAAAGAACCCTTTTGTTAAATGGTGTAAATCCGTTCAGTAGTTGCTGAGAAAATCAAAAGTAAAAAGATAGATATATCTATGGCCGCGTCGGATTCGCGCACCCTCCCGATCACGAGCTGCATGCTAATTGGCTGTCAACACTCCAAATCAGGAAGTGTTGGCAGCCATTTTGTCCCTCGGTAGAACCGAGGGACAGAAACAAGTGCGCAAAGCGCACAAAGGGGGCAGGGTAGAAACACCCTGACCCCCTAGGTCTGCTCAGGGGGTCCCACAAGGACCCCCTGGGCAAAAAAAAAATCCTGCCGAAAAACAAAAAAATCGAAGCGGGGTCTCCCGCGCTTCGATGTTAATTGGCCCCGGGTGGGCCAAGTCCCGGGGCATGCTGGGGGGTTAATTTTATGTGTGGGGCCTCTAAGGCCCCCAAGCCCGGGGACCACCACCCCCGGGGCTTTATGTATAATGGTGCGGGAGGGCTCTGAGCCCTCCCGCAGCCCCGGGACCGCCACCTCCCGGGGCTTCTTTTTTATTTTTGAAAAACCTGTGTGGGGGCTCCAGCCCCCACACGCCCGGGACCACCACCTCCCGGGGCTTTCAAAATGTAAGGAGGGGCCGCGCGGCCCCCCTCCTGGAGACCTGTGGTGGCCCTGGGGACCGCCACCCCCAGGGCCGGCTCCTGCAGTGTCCCGGGGTGCCTACCCCCGGGACACTGCTGTTTGCAATGACAGGACGGGAGCCTCGCGGCTCCGTCCTGTCATTGCAAACTGCTTTGGATATTGGAAGAGAGAGCAGGAAACCTGCTCTCTCTTCCAATATCCAAGCTGATTGCTTTCCACATGGGGAGCAGCATGTTAGCTGCTCCCCATGTGTAAAGCAATGCCGGATCCCGTAGGACACGGGCGCCGGCGGGACTGTGGGGGTTTGGGGACCCCCACAGTCCCCAACGGAGGCCAGGCCCCGGGGATGGGGTCCCCGGGGCCATAAGTGGCCACGGAGGGGGCCCACGCAGCCCCCTCCAAATAAAAAAAGAGGCCATGCCCCGGGAATGGGGTCCCCGGGGCCAATACAGGCTCCAGGGAAGGGGGACCACGCGGCCCCCTTCCCGTTTTTATTTTTATTTTAATTTAAAAAAAGGGTAAGGCCCTGGGGGATGGGGTCCCCAGGGCCTAAAAATAGGAAAAAGGAAGGGGGACACACAGCCCCCTTCAGGGGGAAAAAAACGATCGGGCCCGCAGGCCCCGCCCCTTCCTTCACCACTCTGCAAACGCGCCCCCTGGCGCGTTTGCAGAGAGGACGATCCCCTTGAATACTGGGGTCCCTGGGGCCAACTAGCCCACCAGGAACCTCCAGTATGCGCCAGGGGCTGCCTTGCAGAGAGGTGTACAGAGGCCAAGCCCCTTTACACCTCTCTGCAACGCAGCTCTGTGGCGCTTTGGAGGTATATGGTGGGCTAGTTGCACCCCAGGGACCCTCAGGATTCAAGGGGAGTTAATCCCCGACTTAAAACGCGCCACGGGCGCGTTTGCACAGTGGTGAAGGGAGGGGCGGGGCTTCAGGTGACATGTGTGCAAACAGGCCCCGTGGCGCGTTTTAAGATGGGGAATTAAATCCCCTTCAATCCTGAGGGTCCCTGGGGGCCAACTAGCCCAACAGGTACGTCCAGAAAGCGCCACAGAGCTGCGTTGCAGAGAGGTGTAAAAGGGGTGTGGCCTCTGTACATGTCTCTGCAAGCGCAGCCCCTGGCGCATACTGGAGGTTCCTGGTGGGCTAGTTGGCCCGTAGGGGACCCTCATGATTCAAGGGGACTTAATCCCCCAACTTAAAAACGCGCCACGGGCGCGTTTGCACAGATGTCACCTCAGGCCCCGCCCCTCCCTTCACCATTGTGCAAATATTCCTCTAAAATCAGCCGAAATACGAATTCTGATTTACTCACCTGTTATCAGGAGAGACCTCAGTGCTGCATCTTTCAGCCCAGTACTAATCCTGAAAAGTAATTTTAACCGTACTTACCAGTAACTTGAATTTCCTTCCATAGGCTAACATTGACTGGTTTCACTTGGAAATTCTTCTAAGTGTGAAGTTTTGGAACTTTAAAATATTCCTCTAAAATCAGCCGAAATACGAATTCCGATTTACTCACCTGTTATCAGGAGAGACCTCAGTGCTGTATCTTTCAGCCCAGTACTGGTCCTGAAAAGTAATTTTAACCGTACTTACCAGTAACTTGAATTTCCTTCCATAGGCTAACATTGACTGGTTTCACTTGGAAATTCCTCTAAGTGTGGAGTTTTGGAACTTTAAAATATTCCTCTAAAATCAGCCGAAATACGAATTCCGATTTACTCACCTGTTATCAGGAGAGACCTCAGTGCTGCATCTTTCAGCCCAGTACTGATCCTCAAAAGTAATTTTAACCATACTTACCAGTAACTTGAATTTCCTTCCATAGGATATAATTGCCTGCTTTTTGCTGAAAAAGTTTCTAAGTGTTGATTTTTGAAACATACAAATATTCCTCTAAAATCAGCCGAAATACGAATTCCGATTTACTCACCTGTTATAAGGAGAGACCTCAGTGCTGTATCTTTCAGCCCAGTACTGGTCCTGAAAAGTAATTTTAACCGTACTTACCAGTAACTTGAATTTCCTTCCATAGGCTAACATTGACTGGTTTCACTTGGAAATTCTTCTAAGTGTGGAGTTTTGGAACTTTAAAATATTCCTCTAAAATCAGCCGAAATACGAATTCCGATTTACTCACCTGTTATCAAGAGAGACCTCAGTGCTGCATCTTTCAGCCCAGTACTGATCCTCAAAAGTAATTTTAACCGTACTTACCAGTAACTTGAATTTCCTTCCATAGGATATCATTGCCTGCTTTTTGCTGAAAAAGTTTCTAAGTGTTGATTTTTGAAACATACAAATATTCCTCTAAAATCAGCCGAAATACGAATTTTGATTTACTCACCTGTTATCAGGAGAGACCTCAGTGCTGCATCTTTCAGCCCAGTACTGGTCCTGAAAAGTAATTTTAACCGTACTTACCAGTAACTTATATTTTCTTCCATAGGAATCCATTGTCTGGTTTTCAGCAGAAAAGTTTCAAAGTGTCGATTTTCACAAACTACAAATATTCCTTAAAAATCGCCTGTATGACTTAAACGCATTCTTTCAACTGTTTACAGGAGATGCACCAGTGCTGGATCCAGGATCCAACACTGAGTAAGAAAAAGTAACGATAACAGTTTTTACCTGCTAAGTGAATTTCCTTCCATAGGATAACATTGGTGATTCTATGAGAAAAAGTTTCTGTGTCAACTTTTAAAATACAATAATATTCCTTAAAAATCACGACTGTAACCAAAACGCTTTTACTCAACTGTTTACAGGAGATGTACCAGGACTGAATCTAGGATCCAGTCCTGTGGTTAGAAAAGTAATCCATAAAGTAACTAATTGCATTTAACTAGAAATTCACATTGAGCTGAATGTTGCATTGTTTGAAAATGTGGTGCCCATTGCAACAACTGTAACTACTGTACTTAAAAGTCTATTGCCTATGTGCAAAGTATTTAAACTAAAGGAATTCATTCTGAGAAAGTATTTTTGTAATGTAATGTATAATGTAATTACAATGTAATTTAAAAAATAAAATATGTAAAAAAAAAAAATCTAAAAATGTAATAAATCAGTATGAAAAAAATTAATATAACAATTAATACATTTAAAAATTGTCATTTACAAAACCTTTGAAATTCACTGAAAAAACCGTAGGTTTCAGACATGTTATAGTTAGGAATTAGCATTTAAAAAACCTTTGAAATTCACTGAAAAAACCATAGGTTTCAGATAAGTTATAGTTAGAAATTAGCATTTAAAAACCTTTGAAATTCACTGAAAAAACCATAGGTTTTAGGGACAGTTATAGTTAGTTGGACATTGCACTCGTACAAAACCCGTGAAATTCCCCCGTTATAGTTAGTTCAGCTAACTATAACTCGCGCCCCGCAATGCACTGCTGATGACGTCACATATTACATCACTCATGACATGGTCAGTGACATCACTGATGACATCACTGATGACATCTCAAATGACATCACTGATGACATCATCCACGTGATAATCTGATGCACCTCCTCACACCCTAATATAACCTTTGATACACCCAATCTAAATTACAGACTGCCATTCGCAAAACCATAGACACTCCAACACCAATAACTACATACCCACTCACTGATTCTTAGGTCTACACACACACATCCACTCACTCACCCGTACAGTCACTCATACTTATGGTCACTCAGTACAGGACAATCATATGCACTCTTACTCCTATATAGACACTCAAACACCGCCACTCATCCATAGAGGTACTCACACACCTAGTCAGTCATGCAAATAATTAAACACACTGCCATTTACTCACCTATACAGTTATACACACACCAGCTCACTTAATCATACAAATACTAGCACATTGTTACGCTCTTATACAATCACTGATACAAGCACACACTCATCCATACAGCCACTATCACAATCACTCACTCTCGCTTATAGCTATTTATATACTCCAATACACATATATACTGCCTTTCACATATGTAGTTACTCACACATGTACCACTGGGACATACATTCACTCACTAACACACTCTTACACACACTTACCCACCCATACAGTCTATCACAGATGCACTCTTGAAACCATCCACCCAGTGAATCACCCACTCACACATCTATGCACAGTCGCACACACCCCATCCACACAAACACTCAGGCACCCATACAGATACTCAGACAACAAATCAATAACTCTTATAGACACTCATGTAGCTATTCACAAACCCATGCAGCCACTTACACAGCAACAGACAGATACAGACATTAACCCAGTTTAGTCACTAACCCATGCATTCAGTAAGATACGTTTAATCACTCACTTATAGAATTAGTCACGCACCTACTAAATCATCCATACACACACTTATACACCCACTCATTCTTCAATACGCCTTTCCCTATATATATTAAAAATATTTAAACTTTACAGAAACACACAGTCACTGGATGATGTCATCAGTGATGTCATTTGAGATGTCATCAGTGATGTCATCAGTGATGTCACTGACCATGTCATGAGTGATGTAATATGTGACGTCATCAGCAGTGCATTGCGGGGCGCGAGTTATAGTTAGCTGAACTAACTATAACGGGGAATTTCACGGGTTTTGTACGAGTGCAATGTCCAACTAACTATAACTGTCCCTAAAACCTATGGTTTTTTCAGTGATATATATATATATATATATATATATATATATATATATATATATATATATATATTGGTAGCACCTATACAGTCTGTCTAGCTACGCCCACTAGGACAGTACTCGACATATGGGACAGATTGGGAATCATGAAGGGGCTTACTACCTTCTCCCCCTCCACTCTAATTGCATGCAAACCTTATCTTTGTGGGAGCCTCCAAAAAATCCTTTGAGCAATGTAAGGCTGATTACCATCTCCCTGAAACGACCAGGCTTCAGTACCTTCAGTTGTATCATTGTGTGTTGCACCCTCTAAATATTATAGGGCTACCAGATTGCATACTCCATTAGAAAAAATGGTGAGAGCATTTGACAGTTCTAAGGGACTAATCGCCAATATATACCAGACCATTCAACACTCCACACCCCCCTCAAACCCACACATTTCAAAATTTCAGGCAGACTTCCACTACAGAGGGCATTTCGTCTAAGCAATGGGAAACACTTTGTTGAGACGCTCTGAAAACTTACTGCAGCTTATCCCACAGGTAAATGGCTTATAAGATCATGATTCAATGGTATTCTACACCAGCTTACTTGTCCAGCATATACCCCTACACATCTTCCCTCTGCCATCAGTATGTACTAGTAGTGGGATATACTTAACACATATTCAAAAGCGATCCTGGAACAAGGTCACCATAGGGAAACCACTCCCTGCCTCTTAACTCACAGTTATACTAGGTGTGCAACACCTTGCCTTGGAAGCAATGACCCACGCTGACTGGAAGCTTATCAGCCACATACTGAATGCTGCACAGCTTGTAATACTGTAGTGGAAAAAGACAACTGCCCCCCTATTGCTTTATGTTTCACTCGCACGTTGGATGTGATGATGATGCAACAACTTTCCCACAACTTAACTCGTACAGAAACTAAATTTCATTAGGTTTGGCACCGTCTGATCTGCTATCTTACCCGCTTGGAGTTCACCTGCTTCAACCCAGCAAAGCTCGGAGCATTTCAGCTTTTTAATAACTTTTCATCCATGCTTAGCTTCAATAGCAAGGCCATGTCCCCCATCCGCTGTAAGCGTCACCCCTACATGCACTATTGCACGACTTTGCTCATACTGTGGAACTGTAGGTTGACACCATTGACCTGCGAACCTAAGATGCTCCCCCCACTGAAAGGGAACCAGAGACACTGGTAGCTGGTTCTTGCGGCTGCCGGCGATTAGGACTTGTTGGAATGTGTTTGTTAGAACCTGCTCTGTAGACATCAGCTGACACTTCACAGTTTTCATGCTGGCTTCTGTGTCTCACAGAGCCTCCACCCATTGATGGTGGCCCACTGCCTATATCTGGAAACATTTGAAGGCATGTGGGCTTTTGGCGCTATTTCTCTATCACCCAGGGAAACTAGGGTCACCTCTGCCTGTCCCCCAAAAGTAACTGGGACTACCTACTTCCCGAGCACTACATTCGACAACCCAGGTGTCTGCCCACAGGTAGAGAGGTGTGCCCTCATGGGACATTTGCGTTTGCCCTTTTTGTGCCCACATTTGCAGCACTCTGTACATTGGGGAGCAACCATCCCTGTCTTATGGTTAAGGAACCCATTTTTAGGATCAGACTGGGAATGATTACCACTACTCCCATGGGAGTTATTTTTGGGGCCTTTTGAGTAATCATAGCTCTTAGGTGTTTCTCCTCCCTCTTTCTTTTGTCGGAAACCCTGAGAACCTATGTGGCTGTCACCCCCATATACTTTCTTGGACACTCTGGTGGTAGCTCAGAGGCCCGCCTCCTCAGCAAGCTTTCTGAGGTCAGTCAACTTACTGTCAACTAGGTGCTGGCGCAACAATGGAAAACTGTTGGAAATTGGGTTTTTGATGCAGTAGCCGTCCCCCACCCCCTCTTTGATGCAACTTTGACTGAAGTGTACTGGGTTCCTGCTAACCAGGGGGCTCATTACAATGGCGGAACGATCGCCACCGCCGGGCCGGCGGTGGCGATCGTTCCGCCATCACAATGAGATTTACCCACCGCCATATTAGGATGGCAGTGGGTATCGCGGCGGATGCAAAGTCCATCCGCCGCTTTTCCGCCGGTGGCAATCGCAGCAATTGCCTGGTGGGCGAAGCAGGGCCACTAATATGGTGTTGGTGCCTAGCAGGCACCGCCCGCCATATTAGGAGGTGCCCTAGAAGAGGCCTTTCGATGGCGGCGATGCCGCCATGGAAAGGTTGGCGGGGATTGGGTTTGGGGGCCCGTTGCGGGCCCCCCTTGTGGGGGGGGTGTCGCTGCACTGGGGGTACCCATGGTACCCCCCTGCATTTCCATGCACCAAGTGACAGGCACCGCGTGGTGCCTGCCACGTGGTGCAGGGAAATGCGGTGCAAGCACCTTTAACATTGCGGACGGTGCTGCAGCACGCATTGTGCCACCCTAAGGGACACCTCACCTAGCATATGCAAGTCTGCCATTGCAGGCTGCGTGTCTTGGTTCAGACAAAAGTGAAAGTAGGGTTGTGTATTAATACTCGGGTATTAGTTACTGGGCATTGAAATATATTTAAATATACTTTTATCATTACACTTAAATAACATTTTAAAAGTACTGTTACACCCACCTTTAGGGACAGGATGCAAGGGATATAGGTGTGATGGGTGGGGTAATGTATTAATGCCCAGGTATTAATTGTAATACCTGTGTATAAATTAATTGGCTTTAAAATGTATTTTAATATAAAATTATCATTAAACAAACATTTTTTAAAGTACTGCTACATTCACCTTTAGGGCTTGATTACGATGTCGGTCGGAAAGGCTCCGAACGGCATTCGGAAACTCAGTTGATCGAAGCCGAATCGTGAAGCTCTACAGACCGCGTTTCCGACCGACGTATTACGATATCGGATTCGGACAGCCTTTCCGACTCGGACCGTCCGACATGAAAAGGCTGTCGGAAACTGACTTTGGGGGGCCCCTAACAGGCCCTTCTTCATCCTGAGGCCTCCGGTTTGGGGCCATGGTGGTACCCAAGGGACCCCTCTGTAGAACATGCACAGTGTGACAGGCACCATGGGGTACCCGCCAGAGGGTGCAATGTTTTCCGCAACTACCCCTTTTTTCAATGGGAGCCTGTGTTGTCGGTCGGAACACAGGCTCCCATTGAAGTCAATGGGAGACTCTCCGAACGGTGTTCGGAAGCCTCATAATCGGTCGGTTGGAACCTCCGACCGCGAGTCTGTTGGAACCGAATCCGACAAGGAGTTGGGAGGTTTAGTTTCCAACCGACATCGTAATCAGGCCCTTAATTGTGATACCTGTGTATTAATTACTAAGAGGGTCATTACGGTGGTGGGCGGACAAAGTCCGCCCGCCACCGCAACGGAATGCGGGACCGTCCGCAAGGGGTGTGGCGATCCCGCCATGGGTATTAGGATGCCACCGCCACGGTGGCGGTGGCATCCCGTATTGTTCGCATTGCGGCGGGCGGTGCTGTCACCAGCACCACGCAATGCAGACACGCATGTTGTGCATTTGAATGCACAACGTGACAGGCACTGCGCGGTGCCTGACACCTTGTGCATTCAAATGTAGATGTGCACCCCCCACACCCCAAACTCCTGGGGGCCCGCAACGGGCCCCCAGAAGCAAAGACCACATGCCTTTCCATGGCGGTAACACCGCCATGGAAAGGCTGCTTTCCGCCGGCATCCTAATATGGATGGCGGTGTCTTGCAGACACCGCCACCATATTAGGGTCCTTTACCGCCCGGTCCCCTGTGGGACCGGCGGAAAACAGTCGGACGGTCTTTCCGTCCGCCGGGCTCCCCACCGCCATCGTAATATGGCGGGGGAAATGGCATGCGGGCGGTGAGAAATGGCGGGCGGATCGCCACCGCCATACGGGCGGTGCCGATCCGCCCGTCATTGTAATGACCCCCTAGGTGTTTTGATATATTTAATTTTATCATTTAACTTACATTTTTTCTAAAGTACTGCAACACATTTTTAGGGACGGATGCAAGGGAAATAGGGGTAATGGGTGGGGAAGTGAATCAATATCCATGTTTTAATTTAAATACCTGGGTATTAATTACTGGGGGCTAAATATATTATAATGTTATTTTATATATTTAAACGTAATATTTTTTACGTCTTGCAAAACTCATGCTTAGGGAGGGGATTCAAGGGAACTAGGAAATATGAATGGTGAACTTTATTAATACCAGGGTATTAATTTTACTCCCTGTGCATTAATAGGCTTTGAACTGTATTTTTAAATGTAAATATTTTTTTTCACTCACCATTCGGGACGGAATCCAAGGAAAATATGCGGTTATGCTTGGAGCAGTGTATTAATACCAAGGTATTAATTTAAAAACCAGGGAATAAATATTACTAGGGGGCTCATTACGATGTTGGGCGGAAAGCCTCTGCCTGACACCGACTTGGAATCGGGACCGACCGACTTGCGGTCGCCGGTTCTGACCGCCGGGTTACGATGCGACCGAACACTGTTCGGTCAGAGTCCCATTGTTCCCTATGGGAGCTCGTGTTCCGCCCGACAACCGGCCATAACACAGGCTCCAATGGGGAAATGGGGGGTTTGCGGAAAACCCTGCACCCTGTCACAGGCACCCCATGGTGCCTGCCACACAGTGCAGGGTTTTACAGGGGGGTCCCTTAGGTACCCCCTTGGCCATCAACCGTAGGCCGCGGGGGCCCCCAAAGTCACTTTCCAACAGCCCCCAAAGTCACTTTCCAACAGCCGTTTCGTGTTGGACAGGCCCATGCAGAAAGGCTGTTGGAAATCAACATCACATTCCCGAGGGCGGAAACACTGTCCATAGGGGTGTACGATGCGGTTCCGACCAACAGGAATACTCCACGAGTCGCTCTGAACTGACTCGGAATGACCGCATAACAGTCGGAATGTAAACTAACCGAGTCGGTCGGAAGGGCTCCAACATGGTCGAGGAGATTCTGACTGTCAGAAGGAGTCTTGCCACCCAGCATCGTAATAAGCCCCTAGGGGGCCGATTCCGATTCGGGCCGGAAGCGCACCTAACAGTATTCGTCCGGAAAAAATACCAGCCGAACGCGTGTTTTCCGACCGACTCGAACACTCTACCGAACGAACAAGTACGATGCGCATAACAGCCCACATTCCGACCCAGCCGTACTTACCCAATCCAGCTCCTTTTCTCCGCCCGAGTCGGATCCGTAAACGCCGAATCGAGTCGCACGGAACCAAATACACTGCACCTTCCGGCCGGACTAGTATGATGCGTCTTCCGTACGCGCCGAACCCGTCGCTACGTCCGGCACGTTTCAGCATCCGGGAGAGCCGCACATAAGCTCCGTTTCGCGTCACTAAACGATCCACGGCTACGAGACGAACAAGCCAGCGACGAGTACGAGTCGAAGACACGAGAAACCCGAACGAGACGAACCAACCATGAATCCCATCGCGCAGGTCCTACCAATACTCTACATCTATTACCGGGACCGATTCGGACGCCTACGGCGCAGACGGTAAGTCAAACACCAACAATACAAACTAACTACACGTACCTAAAATATGTCACACACACATAGGGATGCACAAATGACGTACACTAGCAACTGCACAATCATAGGGGTGGGATGGGCATCACCAATGCCATACACACCCATAGGGTCCTGGATTCCTTCCACCACCCCCACCCCTACCCAGGGGGGCTGGATGCCTATCACTACTACCATCCCCACTCATGGGGGGCTGGATGCCTATCACTACCACCACCCCTACTCAGGGGGGGCTGGATGCCTATCACTACCACCACCCCCACTCATGGGGGCCTAGATGCCTATCACTACTACCATCCCCACTAATGGGGGGCTGGATGCCTATCACTACCACCACCCCTACTCAGGGGGGGCTGGATGCCTATCACTACTACCATCCCCACTCATGGGGTGCTGGATGCCTATCACTACCACCACCCCTACGCAGGGGGGGCTGGATGCCTATCACTACCACCACCCCCACTCATGGGGGCCTAGATGCCTATCACTACCACCACCCCTACTCAGGGGGGCTGGATGCCTATCACTACCACCATCCCCACTCATGGGGGCTGGATGCCTATCACTACCACCACCCCTACTCAGGGGGGGCTGGATGCCTATCACTACCACCACCCCTACTCAGGGGGGCTGGATGCCTATCACTACCACCATCCCCACTCATGGGGGGCTGGATGCCTATTACTACCACCATCCCCACTCATGGGGGGCTGGATGCCTATCACTACCACCACCCCTACTCAGGGGGGGGGCTGGATGCCTATCACTACTACCATCCCAACTCATGGGGGGCTGGATGCCTATCACTACCACCACCCCTACGCAGGGGGGGCTGGATGCCTATCACTACCACCACCCCCACTCATGGGGGCCTAGATGCCTATCACTACTACCATCCCCACTCATGGGGGCTGGATGCCTATCACTACTACCATCCCCACTCATGGGGGGCTGGATGCCTATCACTACCACCACCCCTACGCAGGGGGGCTGGATACCTATCACTACCACCACCCCCACTCATGGGGGCCTAGATGCCTATCACTACCACCACCCCTACTCAGGGGGGCTGGATGCCTATCACTACCACCATCCCCACTCATGGGGGGCTGGATGCCTATCACTACCACCACCCCTACTCAGGGGGGCTGGATGCCTATCACTACTACCATCCCCACTCATGGGGGGCTGGATGCCTATCACTACCACCACCCCTACTCAGGGGGCTGGATGCCTATCACTACTACCATCCCCACTCATGGGGGGCTGGATGCCTATCACTACCACCACCCCTACGCAGGGGGGGCTGGATGCCTATCACTACCACCACCCCCACTCATGGGGGCCTAGATGCCTATCACTACCACCACCCCTACTCAGGGGGGGGCTGGATGCCTATCACTACCACCATCCCCACTCATGGGGGGCTGGATGCCTATCACTACCACCACCCCTACTCAGGGGGGGGCTGGATGCCTATCACTACTACCATCCCCACTCATGGGGGGCTGGATGCCTATCACTACCACCACCCCTACTCAGGGGGGCTGGATGCCTATCACTACTACCATCCCCACTCATGGGGGGCTGGATGCCTATCACTACCACCACCCCTACTCAGGGGGGGCTGGATGCCTATCACTACCACCACCCCCACTCATGGGGGCCTAGATGCCTATCACTACTACCATCCCCACTCATGGGGGGCTGGATGCCTATCACTACCACCACCCCTACTCAGGGGGGGGCTGGATGCCTATCACTACTACCATCCCCACTCATGGGGGGCTGGATGCCTATCACTACCACCACCCCTACGCAGGGGGGGCTGGATGCCTATCACTACCACCACCCCCACTCATGAGGGCCTAGATGCCTATCACTACCACCACCCCTACTTAGGGGGGGCTGGATGCCTATGACTACCACCATCCCCACTCATGGGGGGCTGGATGCCTATCACTACCACCACCCCTACTCAGGGGGGGCTGGATGCCTATCACTACCACCACCCCTACTCAGGGGGGCTGGATGCCTACCACTACTACCATCCCCACTCATGGGGGGCTGGATGCCTATCACTACCACCACCCCTACTCAGGGGGGGGCTGGATGCCTATCACTACTACCATCCCCACTCATGGGGGGCTGGATGCCTATCACTACCACCACCCCTACGCATGGGGGGCTGGATGCCTATCACTACCACCACCCCCACTCATGGGGGCCTAGATGCCTATCACTACCACCACCCCCACTCATGGGGGCCTAGATGCCTATCACTACTACCATCCCCACTCATGGGGGGCTGGATGCCTATCACTACTACCATCCCCACTCATGGGGGGCTGGATGCTACCACCACCCCTTCTCAGGGGGGGGCTGGATGCCTACCACTACCACCAACCCTACTCAGGGGGGCCTGGATGCCTACCACTACCACCACCCCTACTCATAGGATGGGTAATGCATGACACAACCAGCATACTCCCACATAAGGAATCACAGAAAATGACATCCACCCAAACAACATGACAAGCGTGTGTAGTCCATGTCAAATGCCTACAACACTAAACATGACAATGAACATACAATGTGACCCACTATCACATGTGTGACACATAAAAGTGTGTGGCCTCCACAATACAAGCCGACCATGGCCACTGTGGCAATGGGGCCCAAAGTCCCATCACCACAGTCACCAAAAGGTAAGTGTGGGGTCCAAGGCTGATGGACCTTTTGATCAGTGTGGCAATGGGGCCTAAAGCCCCATCACCACAGTCACCAAAAGGTAAGTGTGGGGTCCAAGGCTGATGGCCCTTTTGATCAGTGTGGCAATGGGGCCTAAAGCCCCATCACCACAGTCATCAAAAGGTAAGTGTGGGGTCCAAGGCTGATGGACCTTTTGATCAGTGTGGCAATGGGGCCTAAAGCACCATCACCACAGTCACCAAAAGGTAAGTGTGGGGTCCAAGGCTGATGGCCCTTATGATCAGTGTGGCAATGGGGCCCAAAGCCCCATCACCACAGTCACCAAAAGGTAAGTGTGGGGTCCAAGGCTGATGGCCCTTATGATCAGTGTGGCAATGGGGCCTAAAGCCCCATCACCACAGTCACCAAAAGGTAAGTGTGGGGTCCAAGGCTGATGGCCCTTATGATCAGTGTGGCAATGGGGCCTAAAGCCCCATCACCACAGTCACCAAAAGGTAAGTGTGGGGTCCAAGGCTCATGGCCCTTATGATCAGTGTTGCAATGGGGCCTAAAGCCCCATCACCACAGTCACCAAAAGGTAAGTGTGGGGTCCAAGGCTGATGGCCCTTTTGATCAGTGTGGCAATGGGGCCTAAAGCACCATCACCACAGTCACCAAAAGGTAAGTGTGGGGTCCAAGGCTGATGGCCCTTTTGATCAGTGTGGCAATGGGGCCTAAAGCACCATCACCACGGTGATCATAAGGTAAGTGTAGGCATGGTAAAAGCTGCCAAAGACAAACTGAATGGATGAATCCTGGTCACACAACAACTAAAACATCTGTGGCATAGTACTGCTTGTGTCCCATTGCAACATAGATTGGGCGAGGCTAACAGTGCAGTGTCACAGAAACATCGCTTTTGTCCATGTGCATACAAACATCACACATGGGGGACCACATTGCCAACAATCAGCCGATTACACAATGACAGAAGTGACCATCGTGATGCTGACCCACATATCTGCACCTATGGACACACAAATGTATATAACCTGTGGAGACTGTGGATGTCAGGTGAACAAATACCATACCATGGCAGCAATGGGACATACAAACCATGATCATTGTGCTGACTGATGACCCAGGAGTACCAGGGAGAGCAGGGGAAAATCACCAAACAACATACAGCCAATGGCACACTACAGAAATGCCAATGCAGTGATGCAAATGCACTAACACAAACAGGCAGACTCACACTGCATATCAAAGACAACAGGTGATGGGGGTGTGTGCCAGTGTCCCCAGGCAACCACACAACACATGAGGAGGCCTGAATCCCAATTACACAGATGTGTATACAGTGCGACACACAAGTAACTCATGGATTGGATTCCCCTATGTGGGCAATCTGGCATTGTCAGATGAGAGGGAGCCCAAATTACAAATGTCACACAAGCTTGTAGGAACAGCAACTAACACAGCAAGAGACACACCCACCACAGCACTACCCCCAGGGACCCCACATTGTGCAGACACTAGCCTGCATGACAATTCCACTGTGATGACAAAGGTAGATGTTGATCACACTGTGAACCACAGCCATGTGTCCTCAGCTACAAACTACCATCACACCTACACAAGCTCCAATCAATCAGCAGGGCCTGCCAGCCAAGGCCAATATGGAGGTAGTGGTCTAGCCGTGCAACAAGTCACATTTGCACACTCAACACCACACACCCTCATCTCCAACAATGTGCAGCAGTGAAGCTCACATGGACTGATGACATTGCACATGCACCCATGACAATCCCAGGGGTGGTGGGGGGAACTAAGGTGCAGAAACCCATCACACATGCCCACTCAACATGACTCGTCTATGTATGACACACAGCACAGTACGCCGTACATGCGCATGATGTGAAATCCACCACAAACAATGGGATCCTGGCCATAGTCACACACCAACGAAGAAGCCAAGGTGAGACACAAAGAACACACGTACACAACTTCCAACATTGCAGCTCTGACCCTGAGGAGTGGCAGCAGTCACACACACAACGCGTCACAATCACTGAAAGGTATCACAAACTCAAAATCACATTACTTGTGTAAACAACAAGTGCCAAGGGGAATCCTGAATGTGTCCCATCTGCGTTTGCCCACATCCCCAGCCCTGAAAACAAAGACAACCTGGGATGACAACCTCATGAACATCAGTTTGCCATGCAACCACATCACGGAGAAACCAGGTCCAAGATGCTGGATGAACACATACCAACTCTGCAACCATCACAAACAGGAACATCCCTAGGGACACAACCTCTGTAGGAAAAGGGAAGGGAACATGCACAGACATGCTCACACAACACACAACACGGGCACACGCAATGTCACCAGATTACACACAGCCATGAGGGCACTCCACTCCTGTGGAAGCTCCGCTGTGCCAAACCTTGTCTGTGCACGACTCAAACATATCAGCAGGACACTCCGTAAGTGAGTCAACAACTACAACACACAGAAGCCTCTGCTCACATCAGCCTGGGTACGGGAGTGTCACGTCAGTCATCTGCATACACCCAAAACACGTGGCAATCCAGTTGTACTGTATACACAGATGAGTCCTCCAAAATTGATGTGCAAGACGGCATGTCCAGTGGAGACGGGCACACAGTCAGGGTACTAGGAACATTGGACAGTGGTAAGCCCAACAGATGTGCAACAGTGTAGGACAAAGATGGTAATATACAAATGCTAAACGTACATCCCTCTCTCAAAAGCTGAACATTACACACTCAGACTGCAGCAAGGGATGCTATAGATCCAGACTAGATTAGGACACATATCCCATGGGCCACATGGAGCCCATCACAGCAAAACTTAATTTACCTGATCTGAACACAATTACAACAGCAAATGCATGATTCTACACATCTACATCATGTACCACCAAAGATTAACCACAAGTAAACAAAAAGAGGCTTTATTCAGCAAGTGTGCAACTCAAATCAAAAGTCCAAAATTAACTACGGCCAATGTCCAGTCCAAATACACAGTCCCAACAGGGTGATGTGTGACTACTTGTCACAAATTGCTTGCCTGCACACGTACCAACAGGGGACATCCCCCTTGGAGGGGCATACGAGGGGCAGGCCAGGCACCGCAGGGACAGGATCAGGGGATGCCAGAAGGATGCAGTGAAGGGAGGTGGGTGCAGGAGTGTCACCGGCAACTGCAGTGGAGGGTCTGACTCAGGGGGGGCCGGCACCAACGCAGGGCTCAAGTCCGATGGTGTTGGTGCTGCAACCACTGCAGTGGGCTGGTCAGATGGAGTGGGCTGGGTCCCCAATGCAGTGCCCGAGTCAGACGGGGTTGTTGTGGACTCCACCGCAGTGCATGACTCCAAGGGAGTGGAAGGGGGGGCAGAAGAGCTGGGCAGGACAGAGGGGGGACACGGTCTCCACTCCAGTGGCACATACAGGCAGAGCGTCTGGTTTGGGGGTGGAAGAGCAAGTGGCAGGGGGGAGGGCCTGAGCACTTTGGGGATGCGGTATCGGTGTGTGGGGGAACCTGGGGCAGGGTGTGGAGGTGAGACTGGGTGGGTGACTTGCAGGGCGGTGGCGGGGTCTTGCTCTTCCGGGTGCGGGGGGACTTGCGGGTGGGGGGCTCACTCTGCCTGTGCCTGGGGGAGGGTGTCCGGGGGCGAGGGGCACTCTCCTCTCTGTGTGTGGACGTCCTCATCCCCCGGTATGCTGGATCAGCGGGATTGGAGGGGAAGAGGCCGAGGTCAGAGAGGAAGAGCTGCTGTCTATGTGGGGTTGCAGGTGAGGCAAGGAAAGGGGTGTTGGAGGGAGAGGATCTTGAGGATTGCGGAGTGACTGTGGTTGCCTGTGTGTGTGTCAGTTCCACATCCCCTGTGTGTGTGGAATCAGTCCCCTGAGGATGCTTGTGTGCACGTCTTACCTTGGTTTTGGGTGTGTGTGTGCTGCTTGTGTCTGTGTGTTGGGGTGATTGTGCAGGTGTGCATGTGCTTTGGACAGGTAGGGTGGTAGGAAGTGTGGATGGGGCAGAGGTGGGAGGGGTGAGGGACTGTTGGAGGAGGGACACTGCTGCCGTCAGGGAGGAGTCCATGGACCTATTGCTCCTCTGTAGGGCAGACATACCCGTTGAGATGCCCTCCATGAACGACACCAGCTGTGTCAACAGTGTGGTGTGTGCATGGAGGACAGTCAGCATTGCTGTTTGCCCTACATGGAGCTGCCGAAGGAGGTACACAGACTCCTCACTCAGGGCAGCAGGGGACACAGGGGCAGGGGGTGCGGTACCTGGCTTGAAGGAGACACGCTCCCGAGCACGGGAGCCTCCACGGACCTCAGGAATGGGAGCCAATGGGAGGGCGGTGGTGGTGGTGGTGGTGGCGGGATCAGACAGAGTAGCTGGGGTGTGGTGGCTGCTGACACCCGCATCCACAAGGGAGTCATCCTCCGAGCTGCTGTGGTCCTCAGCTGAGGTGGATGGTGCTGAGGACTCCTCGGTGTGGCTCCCCTCGCCCTCCGTGCCACTGGGTCCCTCTGACCACTCGTCGGACGCTGACCCAGTCTGGCTCCGCTGCTCCTCCTGGTCCGTGGAGCTGTCCCCTCCTGTGGCTGTGGATGTATCTGCAAACAATTAGGGAAACAGACAAACATCAGTCACCTGCACTGACCGCACACACCACAGTAAGTACAGCACATCACAGAGCAAGCCCTGGCATCACTAGTAGAACATTGCCAAAAGTCATCACACAGATTAGGAGAAGCCAATTGTCAGTCTGATGGTCAGCCATGGAACAGACACCCCTCCTGCCCTTGCACCCATCTGTCTGGTGCCTGTCTGATGGTAAGACCCCAGTGTGGACACATGCACCACCTACACAGTAGTTGGACATTGCTGAGAACATGGTGAAGTATGTGAACCTGCCCACGTCACATCTCTTGCCACTGAGTCAGTGCAGGTGTCTGGATAAATGGACGGCCTGAGCCTAAAAAGAAATGCATGTGATGCATACCAGCACCAGACCCCATGAAGCACCCATGTCCGGATAGTCAATGCCACAATGGGGTGCCTGTTGCACATGTCACCCCCCTGCAGGATCACCCTTAGGACGTTTAATGCCATGACACAGGCATGCCTGCAAAGTCATACATCACTGTCTCCAGTCACATGGCCATGTTAGCCAGCAAGCAACAGTCTGCACTGTGTCACTATCCTAGGACATGGGGAAGGCAAGTAATGTAACTGACAAGTGCACATGTTCATCCCCCACTAACCACATCCTCTGAACCCGTATTTGTACACTGCACACCATTTGGACAAATGGGAGACATGAAACACTACTCCCTGAACCAGAGCACCTCACAGTGTGCTGTGAATGATGAACAGCTGCCTGAAAGTCACAGTCTCATACACCTGTCTGCACAGTCAAGTGATCAAACACCTATGAGTCACAGAAGTCTTGTCTCACATGGTCCAATAGCAGATGGCATGCTGACCCCTAACCGAAGGACATCACAGGAGTCACGACAACGTAGTCACAGCACAACGACACAGAGGCAGACACCTGAGGCAACATTTCACTGAGCACAGCATGTCAGCTGATACACGGGAGTGGGAGTACAGAGTGTATTGTATGCCCTGTAGTAGGCATGACTGTCCGGCTCCACCTGCAAGAGGGATGAGCCCTGGTCAGTGGGCAGGTGGCTAAGCATGTGTGACACACTTGACATACATACTCCTGAGGCCCAAACAATGTACCCACCCGCAGAATGGGGGTGTGGCAAATACCCCAGGGACATGTGGTGAATTAGATGTGCAAGTGGATCACATATCAAAGTTACACCCAGACTACATTGCACGACTCAGGCATTGTGTGAGCAACTGACCCACCCATGAAGGCAAACACAATGTCACGGGAACAAAAGCTGTCACCACCTTGAGCAAAGCAAAATGCTAGGACCCTGTACCCAAGTGACACAATTATCCTGAGCGTAAGGAGCACACTGGCGCATCAGATGGGTAGTGGCCAGGTTACAATAGAGGGACATGGGTACTGGACAACAAGACTGATGTACTGGGGAAGTTTAACCAGGCCAGAGGAGGGCACATAGCATGTTAGACAGAGTTCACAGTGCAGTCTTAGACTCACCCCCTCCTTGCTGCTGTCTGCACTTCAGCTGCCCATCCAGCTCCGGGAACACCACCGGCAGGATCTGGAGCATGTGGGGGGTCAGGGTCCGGTGCCCGCCCCTCCTGCGAGGAGGCGACAGCTTCAGCTGGACCCTTGCGATCCTCCGGGTCCAGCCACGAAGGTCCTGCCACCTCTTCTGGCAGTTGCGGATCCGGCGCTTGTAGACCCCCACGGATCGGACTGCCCGGACGATGTCCAGCCAGATGTCCTGCTTCCGATGGGCATCAACCTGTGAGGATGACAAAGTGAAAAGGCCATTACTACACATGCAACATATCCGTGCATCACACAGTTAGAAATACATGTCTCAATCACAGGGGCATATGATGTACACAGGCAGTGCAACGAGGGCTATGGACAGTTTGCCAGCAGTTACTACATGGTATCATTGCATGGGAAGTGAACCTTGTTTGAATGCACTGTTACTCCACTGTACCTGTTCAGTGCAAGTGACTACACACTTTGGGGGGTGCGAACTACTCAGTGGGCATGCTAGCCAGTGGTGTGCACACTGTAAATCCTGCCAGTCAGGCAACATGCACAATTAGTGAGGCAGTGGACAGCACACTCACCTGCTCCCCTGGTGTCCCATACAGCTTGCTGTACTGTGGAAGAAGGTTGTCCAGCAGGACCTGGTTCTCCTCATGGGTGAAGGCTTGGGCTCTCTCCACAGTACGTGCCATTGCAGCAGCCAGAGGATGCTAGAGACAGCAGCAGTGTAGTGGCAGATGTCGTCCTGGAGCATGTAGTGCAGGCAAGTGAGCTCTCAGGGGAACAGCCAGCATTATATGTGTGCTGCAGAGGCAGATACTGTCCCATGTGTCCAAAGTGATAGGTCCAAGTCGGTAGCATCTTCTGAATCTGGCCAATCCATGGAATAGCAGCTCCAATACACGCCCACAGCATCCTTCAAAAATTCAACTTCATGACACCCATGAATTTGCAACATTGTTGTGGCTGGCCAACTGAATTCACTGCATCAGACTCGTTGAAAATTCAAAAACCGCATCCGTTGCCATGCCAGGCCCCAGCCAATGCGTGCACACCGATCGGACCATTGCTGTACAACGCGTTCCCGCGATACAACGCGTACCCGCTCACATTCAATGCAATGGTCCGGGCGGGCACACCGATCGGACCATTGCTGTACAACGCGTACCCGCGATACAACGCGTACCCGCTCACATTCAATGCAATGGTCCGAGCGGGCACACCGATCGGACCATTGCTGTACAACGCGTACCCGCGATACAACACGTACCCGCCCACATGCAATGCAATGGTCCGAGCGGGCACACCGATCGGACCATTGCTGTACAACGAGTACCCGCCCACATGCAATGCAATGGTCCAAGCGGGCACACTGATCGGACCATTGCTGTAAAACGTGTACCCGCGATACAACGCGTACCCGCTCACATTCAATGCAATGGTCCGAGCGGGCACACCGATCGGACCATTGCTGTACAATGCGTACCCGCGATACAACGCGTACCCGCTCACATTCAATGCAATGGTCCGAGCGGGCTCACCGATCGGACCATTGCTGTACAACGCGTCCCTGTACAGGTCACACGCATATGTCACCATGCTGGTCAATGGTGAACCTATGCCAGCCACATATACTTTCCAGGGACTCTGGGGCACACCTACTACACCACACCCAGTCCACACTGTATCTAAGGCATGTGTGGCAGCATGACCTTATCTGTGTATGGGGGTGTACATGTTGTTTTTGGGCTGGCACTTGGGGGCAGACACACCCAGGCTGTGCACATGTTAATGGGGACAGGGTCCTTTGTGTGCGTGCACATGACCACTGGGATGTGCAACTGTTCATTTTTGGAGCATGTTGCATGGTCACATTTCCAGGTTGTGTATATGTATGACATGTCACATACCCCAAGGCTCATGTGGGAAAGCATGTACATCACAGGGTGGCCCATTGCCACAATAGTCATGTCCCTCCGCAGTCTGTGTGCATGTTGTGTTTCACATGTCTGACTCCATGTGCACAATGGGAGACAGTCTCCACATCCACGTTGTTTGTGCATGGACTTAGATGTTGTGTGTGTGTGTCACAGACGTCCATGTCTGTCCTGCAGAGGCTACAGGGGGCACTACCTGTGGGAGTCATGTTTGTTTTTCTGACGTGTACATGATACGCCATGTCATGCCAGTGTTCATGTGGCAAGACAGTGTCACTGGGAATCTACCTGTCAATGCGTTGAGATGCCTGTGGCGCATCTGTCCAGACGTCACTGTGGTATGTGTGTGGAATGTGAGAGCAGTAAATGGGTACTGTGACACAGACAAATGGTTTCACATAGCACACCCTGGGACCTGTTGTCCACACATGTTGAACAGAGATGTTACATGATGTCCATGTGGGTGCCATATATGTCCAAACAGAACGAGACACACATCAAGTACTAGTGTTTGCTGATGATGTAGCATGTGAACTACAGTATGGTGAATGGCACATATGTGGGGTGACTGACAATCTTGCCTTCTTCACCTCTGCACTGCAGGGCTCCTGCTGTCCATCGACCATTCCCAGACCTGGCAACGATGGTGGAACGTGACAGCATCCGACGGTACCGCTTCACCAGGCAGCTGATTGAGGATTTGGCAGTGCGGTTGGACCCACCTTTGCAGCCTGGCCGGCCGTATCCGACAGCTCTGACCCCCAAGGTGAAGGTGATGGCAGCCCTAAACTTCTTTGCCACCGGTACCTTTCAACACACTGTGGCATCTACTGGTGGTATGTCACAGACTATGTTCAGCCGTGTGCTACGCGATGTTTTGGTGGCAATGTTGAGATGCCTTAACCAGTACATCTATTTCCCACAACGTCACCGACTCACTGACGTCAAGAGTGACTTCTATGCCCTGGGGAGGATGCCACATGTCATTGGCTCCATTGATGGGACACATGTGGCTTTGGTACCACCACAGGCACATGAGCAGGCATACAGGAACAGGAAACATTACCATTCTGTCAATGCTCTGGTGGTATGTCTTGCATATATGACCATCACACATGTGTGTGCCCGTTTCCCCGGTTCTGCACACAATGCCTACGTGATGAGGAGTAGTCGCATCCCGAGGATGATGTCACAGATGCCGAACCAGCGTGCTTGGCTTGTCGGTGTGTACTGACTTTGTACCATTGTGTGTGTTGTGCTATGTTGCTTTCCGCACACTTTTCAATGTTGGCTAATGTGCAATTGTCTGTCTGTAGGTGACTCGGGATACCCCAACATGCCGTGGTTGCTGACACCCCTCAGGAACCCTGTGACACCAGCCCAGATGCGCTACAATGAGGCACATGGTCGGACCAGGAGGGTGATTGAGCGGACCTTTGGTCTCCTGAAGAGCCGCTTCCGCTGCCTGGACAAGACAGGAGGCGCCCTCCCATATGCCCCAGCAAAGGTGTGCAAGATTATCATCGTCTGCTGCATGCTCCACAACCTGGCAGTGCGGAAGGAGTTGCCTCTCATCCTGGATGACGATGACCAACATCCGCCACCTGTGGAGGATCCAGGCCTGGGCCACGATGCCAGTGATGATGATGATGATGGTGATGGTGATGTCCGCACACAGCTCATCACCAACTTCTTCAGCTGAATGTGAGTATCCAGAGTGTTGTACTATCAATGAATTTGATTTGCATGATATGTGTGTGTGGTGCTCTGGTGCTGTTTGAGTGTGGCCATGTGCAACTTGACTGGATGCGTGCGGAGATGTGTCCTTGCAGGTGGTCTGTACTTGCCAACAGTGTAGACATGCTAACTTGCTTTTGTGTATTTAACTTGTGACAGGTATTAGACATGAGTATTGCCGTTCTGTGCTGTTCTTCTGTGCTTTTGAGTGTGTGTCATGTCTGTCCTTCACAGGGTGCTGCTGGAGTTGTTAGAACAACTTGTATCCCCCGAATCAATGATTCAACTTCCAAGGTGGCAGCAGTTGTTTCCCTACAGGTGATGTGCCACACACCCCTGGACTTTCTATCTTCTGCATTGTTTGACTTAGTGGCCACAGCCAGGTGGGATTAGCTTGCATTTGTAGTGGAAACAACATGTAGCAAATGTGTAATAAACCTGTTCTTCATTTTGGGGTGTGCGTTGTCTGTAGTCACACATCTGAGTGACATTTGCTTACTGCACCTGTAGTGTAGTTGACACAGACTGTGAATATGTGTGGTGTCTGTGCATTGCACTGTATTTCCAGGCAACATCAGTGTAGGGGATGAGTCATATGGCCCTGGTGTGTATGTGTTGTGTGGCCCTAGTGGTGTGTCTCCCTCATATGTGTCACGTCGCCATGACTGTCATGACGGTGTTGGACTTGCTGTAGCAGTCAGTATGCACAGTGTCATATTTCTGATCACCATCTCCATGACAGAGACCACGTTGGAATCACAACAGAGGCAGATATGGTTTTTTGGTGAGTTTATTTACAAAAGGTGTGGGGATGGTGCACAGGATGGTGGGTGCTGTACATAGAATTAGGAATCCAAAGTTCCCATGTGAATTGGAAGTCCTGGTAGATGAAATGTCCAGGGTATAGTCCACAGTCATCTGATGAATTTGTACACCTAGAGCTCCCCATGTCATGTGGGCGAGTTGGGTTGCCATCGACAGGGCGTGCAGTTTGCACACAGAGGAAAAGTTCCAGAACAGGTGTTGGCTTCCTGGGGGATGTAGCTGGCCATCGGCCTCTCAGTTTGGCCTCCTCGGACGGCCCCTCTTCTTGGGGGGGACCCTCAGGTGCAGGCTGCCGCGGTGCAGGGTACTCTCCGCCAGAGTCCTCCTCCCTCCCTGTGGCAGTTGCGGATGTAGTGGCAACAGATGTTGTGGGCGCACAGGGAGGTGAGGCCATGTTGGTGCTGATCTGGCGGAGGCATATCAGTATGTCCCTATGCACCGCTGTGAGTTCTTGCAATGTGTCCCACTTGGACTCCATGCGAGACACGTGTGTCTCGACACGGGACATGTGGGAGTCCAAGCGGGCTTGATGGGCAGCCTGCTGCTGTTGTATCTCCTTGAGGATCCCCACTACCTGGGTGACCTCTCCGGTGCTGGTCTGGTACGCATCTGCAATGCGTGCCAGTTGTGGGTCATCACGCAGTCCAGACCCCTCTGCAAATAGCGAGCTGGGTCTACCACCCCTCCCACCACCCCTGGCAACACGTGCAGGGCCTGCGGTGCCACGCACAGGTGACCGTGTGCCCACTTGGGTGTTGTTAGTGGGCTCGATGGCAGCGGCTCCAGTTTGGTCCTGGGTCCCTGCGCTGTTGTCACCTGTGGTCCTTGGTGTGTCCGTGTTGGCAGGGGTGGCCTGTGTGTTGGCAGTTGTTGGAGGGGTGGGTGCAGGGGGTGCAGATGTTGGTCCTGCTGGTGCTGCATGATGACTGGCACCGGAGGGTCCAGCTTGTTGTTCGCCATCCGAGGAGTGCAGAGGCTGATCCACACCAGTGAGCTCTGTGTCCCCCGGAGCCTGGGACAGGGACTCCTCCTCATCTGCTGCTGAGTCCCCATCATCACCTGTTTTGGGGAGAGACACAGATTGTATGGTATGTTTCTACAGGCATCAATTGTTAAAACACCGGACAGTTGTGACTGTACCTCTGGATGCGGCCCTGGACATTGCATTCTACTCAGTTATGACAGTCAGAGACTGATATTGGTGTAGCACATTGTCCTGCCAACCTGTGGCATGTCAATGTGAATGTTGAGGTGTGTGCCTGACCAGCATTGGTGGTATTTGGTTGCCATCCGGGCCGACTTCTCCCCCAGCCCAAATATCCCACCATGGAACATGCTTCCATTGCAGGGAGTGCAAGTTGTCTTTCAGGATGTCAGTCAGTGGTGTCCTGCTGTTGGTTGTTGCACAGTTGCCTGCAGGGCCTTGTGCTCCCCCAGCAGTGCCCAGTGTCAGCCATCTTGTGAGTCCTTTTCCACTCCCTGTGATGTGAGCATGGTTCAGGGTGGTGTTGATGGGCTAATTGTGAGGCTGAGCAATATCTGTGACTACCACTCCCATCATGCTATTGCCTCCACCCCCTTCCCAGCATGCCCATCCTTCCTTCCTTTTGACTCTGCTTCCCTGTGGGGTGGGGTGCCTGTGCTGACAGGTTGGCTGAGAGTGTTCTCCTTGCGGTTGTTTGGCTACCAGTCCCAAGAGTGTCCCTGTGCTTCACACAGTATGAGCCCGGCTGGTTGGTCTTTGTGGGATCTTGAGTTAGAATGTGAGGCATTGCATTCTCCCAGGTGGGTTCTGTGGAGTTAGTGTTGAGGGTGTGTGTGAGGGGAGGTGCTTGTAACTATGGTCAGTGCTGTGAGTCCTCCTTCCCACCCAGCCAGATATCCCACCATGGAACATGCTTCCATTGCAGGGAGTGCAAGTTGTCTTTCAGGATGTCAGTCAGTGGTGTCCTACTGTTGGTTGTTGCACAGTTGCCTGCAGGGCCTTGTGTTCCCCCCAGCAGTGCCCAGTGTCAGCCATCTTGTGAGTCCTTTTCCACTCCCTGTGATGTGAGCATGGTTCAGGGTGGTGTTGATGGGCCAATTGTGAGGCTGAGCAATATCTGTGACTATCACTCCCATCATGCTGTTGCCTCCACCCCCTTCCCAGCATGCCCATCCTTCCTTCCTTTTGAGTGGACTTCAGTGTGTGTGAGTGTGAGAGCAATGGCAAGATGGCTGACAATGTGGTTGTGTTGTTTGTTGGTGCCCAGTTGCCTGCAGGGCCTTGTGTTCCCCCAGTAGTACCCTGTGTCAGCCATCTTGTGAGTCCTTTTCCACTCCCTGTGATGTGAGCATGGTTCAGGGTGGTGTTGATGGGCCAATTGTGAGGCTGAGCAATATCTGTGACTACCACTCCCATCATGCTATTGCCTCCACCCCCTTCCCAGCATGCCCATCCTTCATTCCTTTTGACTCTGCTTCCCTGTGGGGTGGGGTGCCTGTGCTGACAGGTTGGCTGAGAGTGTTCTCCTTGCGGTTGTTTGGCTACCAGTCCCAAGAGTGTCCCTGTGCTTCACACAGTATGAGCCCGGCTGGTTGGTCTTTGTGGGATCTTGAGTTAGAATGTGAGGCATTGCATTCTCCCAGGTGGAGTTCTGTGGAGTTAGTGTTGGGGTGTGTGTGAGGGGAGGTGCTTGTAACTATGGTCAGTGCTGTGAGTCCTCCTTCCCACCCAGCCAGATATCCCACCATGGAACATGCTTCCATTGCAGGGAGTGCAAGTTGTCTTTCAGGATGTCAGTCACTGGTGTCCTGCTGTTGGTTGTTGCACAGTTGCCTGCAGGGCCTTGTGCTCCCCCCAGCAGTACCCAGTGTCAGCCATCTTGTGAGTCCTTTTACACTCCCTGTGATGTGAGCATGGTTCAGGGTGGTGTTGATGGGCCAATTGTGAGGCTGAGCAATATCTGTAACTATCACTCCCATCATGCTATTGCCTCCACCCCCCTTCCCAGCATGCCCATCCTTCCTTCCTTTTGAGTGGACTTCAGTGTGTGTGAGTGTGAGAGCAATGGCAAGATGGCTGACAATGAGGTTGTGTTGTTTGTTGGTGCCCAGCTGCCTGCAGGGCCTTGTGTTCCCCCCAGTAGTACCCTGTGTCAGCCATCTTGTGAGTCCTTTTCCACTCCCTGTGATGTGAGCATGGTTCAGGGTGGTGTTGATGGGCCAATTGTGAGGCTGAGCAATATCTGTGACTACCACTCCCATCATGCTATTGCCTCCACCCCCTTCCCAGCATGCCCATTCTTCCTTCCTTTTGACTCTGCTTCCCTGTGGGGTGGGGTGCCTGTGCTGACAGGTTGGCTGAGAGTGTTCTCCTTGCGGTTGTTTGGCTACCAGTCCCAAGAGTGTCCCTGTGCTTCACACAGTATGAGCCCGGCTGGTTGGTCTTTGTGGGATCTTGAGTTAGAATGTGAGGCATTGCATTCTCCCAGGTGGGTTCTGTGGAGTTAGTGTTGAGGGTGTGTGTGAGGGGAGGTGCTTGTAACTATGGTCAGTGCTGTGAGTCCTCCTTCCCACCCAGCCAGATATCCCACCATGGAACATGCTTCCATTGCAGGGAGTGCAAGTTGTCTTTCAGGATGTCAGTCAGTGGTGTCCTGCTGTTGGTTGTTGCACAGTTGCCTGCAGGGCCTTGTGTTCCCCCCAGTAGTACCCTGTGTCAGCCATCTTGTGAGTCCTTTTCCACTCTCTGTGATGTAAGCATGGTTCAGGGTGGTGTTGATGGGGCAATTGTGAGGCTGAGCAATATCTATGACTCCAACTCCCATGATGATATTGGCTACACTGACTTGACCAGCATATCAATCAATCAATCAATCACAGAATTTGTAAAGTGCACTACTTTCAGTGATCTTCCCTGTGAGGTGGTGTTCTAGTGCTGTCAAAATATCTGAGAGTGTTTCTTGGTTCTATTTGTGCCACTGCCTTGCTGTATTTGTTGTTAGGTTTGTAGATGTCATGACACAGTTAGATGTCACTATGAGATGGCAGGTATTGTGTTTGTCTGACTGGCATTCACATCTTGGGATGAGTATGTTTTGTTTGCTGTGTATTTGGTAAGGGTGCATGGTTTGCCTATCCCTTGGAGGGTGCTGTGTGTGTATTGTCACACCATATTGTGTATATAAGTTGTGTACTCACCAGGCTCTGGGATGTCTGTTAGTCCATATACGCTCACTGGTGGTAGGATGGCCCGCACCTTCTCCTCCCAGGGCCTGAGGTATACTGGTTTTGCAGGAGGGCCACTGCTGGTGCGGTGGCTGAGGAGGTAGTCCTTTTTCAGTAGCTCCCGGACCCTCCTGCGCACATCATACCACCTGTTCTGGATTTCTTCCTTTGTGCGCAAATATGGTGATTGTGCATTCACCCTGTCGACAATCCTTGCCTACATCTTGGTTTTCTGCGACATGGGGGTCTGTTGTACCAATGTACCAAACAACTGTGGCTCTACCCTGAGTATCTCGTCTACCAGGACTTCCAATTCACAATCTAGGAACTTGTGGTTCTTCTTTGGGGGCATGGTGATGGGTGGTGGTGGGGATTGATGTGTGTGTGTGTGTGTGTGTAAGTGGGGGTGTGTGAGTGTAGGTTTAGCTGGGTGTGTGTGAGGGTGCTATTTGTAAGTGTGGTAATGGTGTGTGGCTTGTGTGATGTATGAGCTGTGAGTGTGTCTGTGGTTGCTGTGTGATGGTGTTGTTTGCTGGCAGGTCTATGGAATTTGCAAAGGATCATGGTAGGGATTTGTGGCCTTTATGTAGGTGGGGTTGGGGGTGTGTCCTTGTTCCATTTTTCCCCCACCCCCAGTATTTATTGGCTTTGTGGTAGCTTGTTTGGCCATTTTTTTCTTTTTTTGACTTTTTTCCCTTGGTGCTTTTGGTGCATGTAGGAGTCGTTCTTGTGTCCGAGTCGGACGCTGCTGTTGTCTGGTGCGATGTTGTCCGACTCGTTCCCGCTGTGTTTCAGGTTGGTTTCATGTGCGGCGTACGAGTCGGTCGCGGAGTATTGGGTTGATTCGGCTGGGTTTTGTGTGCGTGTCGGTCGTACGGCTTGTGCTCCGTGCGAGTCGGTCGTGTTTCGCACGCACAGCATCGTACTACGCGGGTCGGAGTTCGCGGGTACGTTTCGTTCGGTCGCTATCCGGGTGCGTGTCGGTCGGTTCGTTTCGAGTGTTTTTCCGGCCGGATGGCTTGTTTCCGTCCGGCTCGGTCGTTCGTTTTGTATTCCGTCCGAGTCGGTCGAGTTTCACATGCATTTCATCGAACTACCCGGGTCGGACGGCGCCGGTTCGTGTCGGTCGGAATAAATTCCCGCACTGAGTCGGTCGGTACGTTTTCCGGCCCGAATCGGAATCGACCCCTAGGTGTTTAAGTGTATTTAATTAGCGTTTATCATTAAAAAATATTTTTACAAAAGTAATTGTACACTTGCCTTTAGGTACCTGATATAGGGGTAATGGGTGGGGTAGTGTACTAATACCCAGGCATTAATTTTAATACTGGTGTATTAATTTCTGAAATATATCTAAAAGAAATATATATAAATATTGTTTGAAACTGCTCCAAAACTCACCTTTTGGGAAGGGATGTAAGGCATATAGGGATAATGGACGCTGAAGTGTATTAATACCTAGGTATTAATTTTAATGCCAGAGAATATATTAGTAGGAGTTAACATTTACTTAAATTTAATTTTATCATTAAACTTACTTTTTTTTAAACCAACTGTAGCACTCACATTTAGGCACAATGAGCAGGGAATTCATTTTAATGCCTGTGCAATCATTTTTGGAAATTGAAATATATTTAAATGTAATATATATACAATTTTTTTTTTAACCGGCTCCAACACTCACCATTAGGGATTTCATGCAAGGTATATATAGGTAATGGGCAGTGTGATGGATTAATACCCAGGTATTAATTGTAATACCAACAAATCGATTACCAGCTGTTATCAAGGATTTAAATGTAATCTTAACAGTAAAATTAATTACTTTTTAAAACTACTACTACACTCACCATTAGGGACGGGATGCAAGGCATATAGGGGTAATGGAAGGGGAAGTGGATTAATAACCAGGTATTAATTTTAGTTTGTGTATCAATTTTTGGAAATAAAATATATTTAAATGTAATATTATAAATAAATGTAGATATACTTGAAACCTATTCCAACACTCACCTGATGGGATGTAAGGTATAGCTCGGTAATGGGCATAGCATTGATACAAAGGAATTTATTTTAATACCCGAGTATTGATTACTAGCTGTTGATATATATTTAAATATACTTTTATCATTGAACTTAAATAATTTTTAAAAGATCTGCCACACTCACCTTTACCACAGGCTGCAAGGGGGTATAGGGGCAATGGGTGGAGGAGTGTATTAATACCCCGGTATTACATTTTATTAACTGTATTTATTTTTGGAAATTAAAATATATTTAATTGTAATATTATATTTATTAATATTTTTTAACCTGCTCCAACACTCACCTTTAGGGACGGAATGTAAGGCATATGGGGTAATGGATGGGGAAATGCAGTAATACCCAGGTATTAATTTTGATACTTGTGTATTCATTTTTGCAATTAAAATATATTTAAATGTAACATTATATATAAATATGTTTGAACTTACGACAAACTTCTCCTTCAGGGATGTGATGTAAAGCATATAGGGGTGATGGGTGGGGTAGCGTAGTAATAGCCAGGAATTAATCTTAACACCTGATTATTTTTTAGTAGGTGTTAAATATAAATTTTATCAGTAAATTTAAATAATTTTTAAAAGAACTGCTACACTCATCTTTAGTGACAGAAGGTAAGGGATACAGGGGTAATGGAGCCTAGTGTATTAATACCGAGGCGTTGGTTTTAATTGATTTTGCTGAAATTTATTTGTTTAATTTTATCTTTAAACAAATATTTTTTTGAACTAATGTAACACTCACCTTTAGGGACAGGAAACAAGGGAATAGGGGTATGGGGTGGGGAAGATGTTTATTAATACACAAGCATTAATTTTAATATCTGTGTACTAATGAAAACGTAATTTTTTTAAACCCAACTGTAACACCTTTAGGGACGGAGTCCAAGGAATATAAGGGTAACAGGAGGTGGAATTGTATTGATACCCAGGTGTTACTTTTAATACCAGAGTAGTAATTAGTAGGGGCTCAAGTACGATGTCGGTTGGACTTGAGTCCGCCCGACACCGTCGCGGTCTCGGGACAGCTATTATGATGCGACTGCACCATGTGCTGTCGCATTCTCCCATTTCTCCATGGGAGCTTGTATTAAGGCCGTAAACCGGCTGTAACACAAGCTCCCATAGAAAAATGGGAGATTGTGTTAATCCCTGCACCCCGTGGCAGGCACCTCAGGTGCAGGGATTAACAGGAGTGCCCCCTCGACTCCCAAACGGAGACTGCAAAGGAGCTCTGCTGGGGCCCCCCAAACTTGCTTTCCGACAGCCTTTCCATGTCGGAAAGCCCGCTGTGGAAAGCCTGTGGGAAACCGAGCATCGTAATCCTGAAGACAGAAACGCCTTCCCATGGGATTACGGGCCAGTCTCCAACTGGCCGACGGGCTACTGGAGCCCATCTGAAGCCAGCTGGAATGACTGGCCGGTTTCAATTCTGACCGGCTGTGTTGTAATCAGACGGTCGGAATTGAAACAGACGATCTTAGTCGTAAAGCCTCAGACCTGAGGTCGGAGGCTTTATGAACGAGATCGTGATAGGCCCCTTGGTGTTTAAATAAATGTAAATTTTATCATTAAACTTAATTAATGTTTAAAAGTACCGCTACTCTCATCTTTAGTGACAGGATGTAAAGGATATAGGGGTAATGGGCGGAGTAGTGTATTAATACCCAGGTAATACTTAGGGCCTGATTACGATGACTGGCGGTATCACCGCCATCTTTAGCATGTTTACCACCCTCCATATTACAAAGGCGGGTGGATGGTTGGAAATCGGAAAGCCCGACCGCCATGCATCCGACGGGTCGGAGGCAGCCATAATCCCTACAATGGTGGCGGTGCCTGCTGGCACCGCCGTAGGGATGATGATATGCATCCCCGCCAGCCGTTTCATGGCGGTTTACCCGCCATGAAAAGGCTGGCAGAAAGGGACATTGGGGGCCCGTAACGGTCCCCCTTTCCTCTTAGTTTTGGGTGTTTTACATATCACTGCACCATGTGGCAGGCACCCCATGGTGCCTGCCACGTAGTGCAGGGATATGCGTTCTGTCTATTTTTTGTACTGCGGCATGTCTGTCCCAAAAGGAAAGGTCCTACCTAGGGAAGAAGAAGCCCTCTTAATTTCTATGGCTCCTTCATGTTAAAAGACCATAACCTGTGAGCCCCAAAATGTCCACTACAAAGTGGTCATCCCTGAACCCCAAGTAAAGGCCCAGACAGGACTGCACCAACTCGGTGCATTGGATGCAAATGGAGGAAAATCCACAGCTTCTATGTGGAAGGAGTAGCTCGATTGGATGCAAGGGCCTGCGGGCCCCGTGCTCATGATCAGCCCTCAGTGCGACGCTAGATCCTAGTAAAGGCCAGTGAGCTCATCATCGGCCCTCTGGGAAGAGTATAATATGTCGGTGCAAGGCTGAGCAGTATAGCATTAGAAATCTTGGCAGGGAGGAGTATTGCCGGGTTACCCATTAGGCTCCAATTCGGTGAGTCTTGGCATGGCCGCATACTGCCTTCTGAACCTCAGCAGTCTAAGGACAAGATTACAACTTTGGCGCAGTTGCGCTGGCTCTCCGCCGACACAGCTGCGCCAAAGCTGTGCAAGGACCACCTGCCTTATTACGAGTTAAACTTGTGTAAGGCGGACAATCCTTCGCCTTTCCCATGGTAGTGCCTAGAAAACAGGCGCCACAATGGGAATGGCAAAAAGGTTCCAGCATGGCATGGATGGTGACGTCCATGAAGTGTTGGAACTTTAGGGGAATACAGACAACGGGGCACATGGTGTGCCCCCCTGAATGTATCCCCATGCAGGGAGGTGGCAGGGGGCTCTGTTGGGCCCCCTTTGTTTCTCCACCGCCAAATTTTTCATGGCAGGGCTCCTGCCATGGAATGGCTGTTGGTGGCGGAACTCTTAATATGCTGCGCGGGACAGCGCCAGTTCTGCTCAGCATGTTACATTGTGGTGCAGCTCTGCCACCGCCAGGGAACGACTCTTCCCTGGCACAGCCGGTGGTCCTCTGCTGCAACGACTTTTGAAGTCGTAATGTGGCGGACGGACCACCGCCGTCTGGGGGTCTTACCACCGCCAGACTCGTAATCAGTCCTCAGCAGGGTCGAGTCCATAATGGATCGTTCATGACCCAGATCCGCTCCCTGATGCAAAGCGTAGCCCCACAGTGGGGGATATCAGGCTATGAATTTCTCTCAGTGGAGTCACAGAAGGAAGGACCTGGGGCATTGCTGATCTGGCGCTAGTCGTATCCCACATGCTGGCATTCAACATCATCATAAATAGGGGTCCAAGAAAGGGGAGAAACAGGGATCACCATGCACGGTGCTCAATACCGTTCCACACTACCATGAACGGTTGCCGCGTGACAGCACTGCAAAGCAAAGTGTCGGTCAGAGGCAGGCAGGAGATGTTGGGCCACAACCGCTCACCGCCATCCTGTTCCGGTGGTCGGCGGAGACCAGCCCGTAGGACCACCGGCATCGACCGGTGGATTCTAGGACCTCGTCAGCCACCTGTAGATTAGTGGGGTGTCGGGAGACCGCCTATGCGCAGGCAGTCAGAATAAACAGATTTCGCTGGGAGTGGGGTGGGTGTGGCAGTCGGGACTCTGGGGCTCTCTTCTCCATGCCTCCGGGAGTCCAATTCAGACCTCTTGATGGACGCCAAGGCGAGATTGTCGACGATCAGGTACTGTTGTAGATCTAATCATCTCTATATAACTGCTGAGGGGTTAGTAGTTGGGTTGCAAAAGTGGCAGGGCACAGAAGGTTGGCTTAGTGGGGATTTAATCCAAAAAGGTCATCCAGAGCCCTGGAGCCTCTGAAAGGCTCAACTTTGTGGTGGCCTTCTTGCCCCACGCCAGACCTTGGAGATGCACCCCCTGCTATCAACATACCCACTGAGCAGGATCATCTGATCCACCTTGGAAATATCCTTGAGGGTCTGCAGAGTGCAGGCCTCACTATCAAGGTAAACAAGTGCCAGATAGGGCAGGGCTCTGTTGTATGCTTAGGCCAACCAACGTTAGTTGAAAGCCCAGTCAGGACTCCAACGATAGCACCGACAACCAGCCAACGAGGGATGTCAGCACCACAGAGGCCAGCACCAAGAGTGGCCCAGCTGTTCGGTTATATTCCTTCTCACTGGTCCTGACCGAACCCAGTAAGCGCCTTGACGGACGAGTTCCAGCTGACAAAAACCTGCTACACCTGAGCCGTCCGGCCCAGAGAAACCGACTGCTTCCCCCATGCGCCCAGAACCCTCACGACTCGACCTACCCCCACCCCCGCGGTTGGGAGCTCCCGGACTTGTCGCCAAGTCTCCCTTTGCAGCCTATTTCCAGTTGGCCCCCTTACTTTCTAATGCGTAGCGTGCAAGGTTACCAACCCGTCCAGCACCTCTGCACCCAGACTCACCAGGTTATTCAGAAAAAATATTGAGTTTAAAATATCGATGTACAAGAATATCGATTCTAAATATAGTGACATGGAAATATCGATGTCAAGAATATCGGGCTTAAAGGTAAGTAATATTGATTTTTAAAAATATCAAAGTCATTAAGATCATTTGCAAAAATATAGTTTAAAATATTTTTTAAATTATGTATTTTAGTTTATATTTTAAATGTATATGTTGTAATCTTTTGTATAATTGTTTTTTTTTTATATATTGGTGACATTTTTTAAAGTAGTTATATTTAATTTAATTACATTTTGTGTTTATTTCCGTAGAGGCTTGTGGGTTTTATAGCGAAGGAAGTTATTTAATTACAATAAATTTATAATTTTATTTAACATTTTATTTTTATTTAATTGTTAATTGTGTTTTATTTTTTTTACTGGGCGGGTGGGTGGAAATGTAATTTGTTTAATTAATTATTAATTGTTGATATTAATTAATTGGTAATTATGTTTAATTCATTTTTTGGTTGTAGGTTGTGGGGTTATAGGGGTAAAGGATGGGAAGAAATGTGTTTTTAATTAATTAATAATTATTTAGCAATTAAAATTAATTGATAATTATGTATAAGTAATTTAAAAAAAATAGGTGCTGGTTGTGGGGTTTATAGCAGTAAAGGTTGGATAGTAAATTAGTTTTAAATAATTCGTTGTTAAATACTATTAATTATTTAATTGACAATTGTTTTAATTGTGTAAATATTTATTTTTTACTTTGATTTTAGGTGTGGGTTATGGGGTTTATAGGTGTAAAGGGTGGGAAATGCAATTATTTTTAATGAATTCATATTCAGTTTTTAATAAATATTTAATTGATAATTATGTCAATTGTGTTTTTAAATTATTTGTATGAGATTGTATTAGGGTTTTGTAGGGGTATGGGGTGGGAAGTAAATAATTTTAAGCAATTAATATTTTTTTATTATTAATTTGATAATGAATCATGTTAATTGTGCAAATCAATTTTGTTCAATTTCATAAGTGTAATGTGTGTTTTGTGGGGGTATATTGTGGGAAGCACATTACATATAATTTATTAATATTTAATTAATTATATTTGTATTGTTCCATTTTATATTAATAGTATAAATATTTTTTTTAAGTTAATTTTTTGGGTGCAGGTTGAGTTTTGTGGGGTTATACGGTGGGAAGTAAAATAAATTAATGTCTTTGTTAAAAATTAATTTTTAAATAAAAAAGAATATTTCTATGAAAATTATTTTTGAATTTTATCCCTAATTATATTTGTAAGTATTTGTGATATGAATAATATATATGTTTTTATTATTACAAAAAATTAAATTAAATATATTTGCATATTTTTTTAACATATTTCAATCCATTTGGTCCCCAAATTGGTGGCCCACTGTGTTAGGCCCCGCTCCAACTCCATCTCTTCCGGCAAAAAATGTAGGGGTCCGTTTGGATAACTTTCTGACCATGAAAGATCAAGTCATGGCCACATCAGGGACCTGCTACCACACTCTGAGGGGCCGATTCCGATTCGGGCCGGAAAAAATACCGACCGACTCGGTACGGGAATTTAGTCCGACCGACTCGGACCGGCGCCGTACGACCCTGGTAGTACGATGAAATGCATGTGAAATCCGACCGGCTCGGACGGAATACAAAACGACCGACCGAGCCGGACGTAAACAAGCCATCCGGCCGGGAAATCACGCGAAACGAACCGACCGACACGCACCCGGATTGAACCCGAACGAAACGTACCCGCGAACTCCGACCCGCGTAGTACGATGCTGTGCATGCAAAACACGACCAAATCGCCCGGAGCACAAGCCGTACGACCGACATGTATACAAAACCCAGCCGAAGCAACCCAATACTCCGCGACCGACTCGTACGCCGCATATGAAACCTAGCTGACACACAGCGGGAACGAGTCGGACAAGATCGCACCAGACAACTGCAGCGTCCTACTCGGACACAAGAACGACTCCTACATGCACCAAAAACACCAAGGAATTTTTTTTTTAAAAAAGGGCCAAACAAGTAACCACAAAGCCAATAAATACAGGGAGGAAAAAAAAAATGGAACAAGGACACACCTCCAACTCCACCTACATAAAGGCCACAAATCCCTACCATGATCCTTTGCAAATTCCACTGACCTGCCAGCACAGAACACCATCACACAGCAACCACAGACACACTCACAGCTCATACATCACACAAGCCACACACCATTACCACACCTACAAATAGCACCCTCACACACACCCAGCTAAACCTACACTCACACCCCTCCACTTGCACACACACACACATCAATCACCACCACCACCCATCACCATGCCCCCAAAGAAGAATCATAAGTTCCTAGACAGGGAATTGGAAGTCATGGTAGATGAGATCCTCAGGGTAGAGCCACAGTTGTTTGGTACATTGGTACAACAGACCCCCATGTCGCAGAAAACCAAGATGTGGGCGAGGATTGTCGACAGGGTGAACGCACAATCACCATGTTTGCGCACAAAGGAAGACATCCAGAACAGGTGGTATGATGTGCGCAGGAGGGTCCGGCACCTACTCAAAAAGGACTACCTCCTCAGCCAGCACACCGGCAGTGGCCCTCCTGCAAAACCAGTATACCTCAGGCCCTGGGAGGAGAAGGTGCGGGCCATCCTACCACCAGTGAGCGTATACGGACTAACAGACATCCCAGAGCCTGTGAGTACACAACTAATATACACAATATGGTGTGACAACACACACACATCACAGTCAAGGGGATAGGCAAACCATGCACCCTTAGCAAATACACAGCAACCAAAAGATATTCATCCCAAGATGTGAATGCTAGTCAGACAAACACAATACCTGCCATCTCATAGTGATATGTAACTGTGTCATGACATGTACAAACCTAACAACAAATACAGCAAGGCAGTGGCACAAATAGAACCAACAAACACTCCCAGATATTTACCCACCACTAGAACACCACCTCACAGGGAAGCTCACTGAAAGGAAGGAATTCTGTGTATGCTGGTGAAGTCAGTGTAGCCAATAGCATGATGGGAGTGGTAGTCACAGATATTGGTCACACCCACAATTGGCCCATCAACACCACTCTGAACCATGCTCACATCACAGGGAGTGGAAAACAACTGACAAGATGGCTGACACTGGGTACTGCTGTGGGGAGCACAAGGCCCTGATGGGAACTGGGCACCAACAAACAACAGGACCACACTGTCAGCCATCTTGCCATTGCTGTCACACTCACACACAGTGAAGTCCACTCAAAAGGAAGGAAGTATGGGCATGCTGGGAAGGGGGTGTAGGCAATAGCATGATGGGAGTTGTAGGCACAGATATTGGTCAGCCTCACAATTGGCCCATCAACACCACTCTGATCCATGCTCACATCACAGGGAGTGGAAAACAACTGACAAGATGGCTGACACTGGGTACTGCTGTGGGGAGCACAAGGCCCTGATGGGAACTGGGCACCAACAAACAACAGGACCACACTGTCAGCCATCTTGCCATTGCTGTCACACTCACACACAGTGAAGTCCACTCAAAAGGAAGGAAGTATGGGCATGCTGGGAAGGGGGTGTAGTCAATAGCATGATGGGAGTTGTAGGCACAGATATTGGTCAGCCTCACAATTGGCCCATCAACACCACTCTGAACCATGCTCACATCACAGGGAGTGGAAAACAACTGACAAGATGGCTGACACTGGGTACTGCTGGGGGAGCACAAGGCCCTGCTGGGAACTGTGCAACAACCAACAGCAGGACACCACTGACTGACATCCTGAAAGACAACTTGCACTCCCTGCAATGGAAGCACGTTCCATGGTGGGATATCTGGCTGGGTGGGAAGGAGGACTCACAGCACTGACCATAGTTACAAGCACCTCCCCTCACACACCCCCTCAACACTAACTCCACATAACCCACCTGGGAGAATGCAATGCCTCACATCCTAACTGAAGATCCCACAAAGAACGACCACCCTGGGTTATGCTGTGTGAAGCACAGGGGCACTCTTGGGACTTGTAGCCAAACAACTGCCAGGACAACACTCCCACCCATCCTGTCAGCACAGGCACCCCACCCCACAGGGAAGCAGAGTCAAAAGGAAGGAAGGATGGGCATGCTGGGAAGGGGGGTGGAGGCAATAGCATGATGGTAGTGGTAGTCACAGATATTGGTCAGCCTCACAATTGGCCCATCAACACCACTCTGAACCATGCTCACATCACAGGGAGTGGAAAACAACTGACAAGATGGCTGACACTGGGTACTGCTGTGGGGAGCACAAGGCCCTGATGGGAACTGGGCACCAACAAACAACAGGACCACACTGTCAGCCATCTTGCCATTGCTGTCACACTCACACACAGTGAAGTCCACTCAAAAGGAAGGAAGTATGGGCATGCTGGGAAGGGGGGTGGAGGCAATTGCATGATGGGAGTTGTAGGCACAGATATTGGTCAGCCTCACAATTGGCCCATCAACACCACTCTGAACCATGCTCACATCACAGGGAGTGGAAAACAACTGACAAGATGGCTGACACTGGGTACTGCTGGGGGGAGCACAAAGCCCTGCTGGGAACTGTGCAACAACCAACAGCAGGACACCACTGACTGACATCCTGAAAGACAACTTGCACTCCCTGCAATGGAAGCACGTTCCATGGTGGGATATCTGGCTGGGTGGGAAGGAGGACTCACAGCACTGACCATAGTTACAAGCACCTCCCTCACACACCCCCTCAACACTAACTCCACATAACCCACCTGGGAGAATGCAATGCCTCACATCCTAACTCAAGATCCCACAAAGAACCACCACCCTGGGTTATGCTGTGTGAAGCACAGGGACACTCTTGGGACTTGTAGCCAAACAACTGCCAGGACAACACTCCCAGCCATCCTGTCAGCACAGGCACCCCACCCCACAGGGAAGCAGAGTCAAAAGGAAGGAAGGATGGGCATGCTGGGAAGGGGGGTGGAGGCAATAGCATGATGGGAGTGGTAGTCACAGATATTGGTCAGCCTCACAATTGGCCCATCAACACCACTCTGAACCATGCTCACATCACAGGGAGTGGAAAAGGACTCACAAGATGGCTGACACTCGGTACTGCTGGGGGGAGCACAAGGCCCTGCTGGGAACTGTGCAACAACCAACAGCAGGACACCACTGACAGACATCCTGAAAGACAACTTGCACTCCCTGCAATGGAAGCATGTTTCATGGTGGGATAACTGGGCTGGGGGGAGAAGGAGGCCCGGATGGCAAGCAAATACCACCAATGCTGGTCATGCACACACCTCAACATTCACATTGACATGCCACAGGTTGGCAGGACAATGTGCTACACCAATATCACTCTCTGACTGTCACAATTTAGGAGAATGCAATGTCCAGGCCCACATCCAGAGGTACAGTCACAACTGTCAGGTGTTTGAACAATTGATGCCAGTAGAAACATAACATACAATCTGTGTCTCTCCCCAAAACAGGTGATGATGGGGACACATCAGCAGACGAGGAGGAGTCCCTGTCCCAGGCTCCGGTGAACACTGAGCACACTGGTGTGGATCAGCCTCTGCACTCCTCGAATGGCGAAGAACCAGCTGGGCCCTCCGGTGTGAGTCATCATGCAGCACCAGAAGGACCAACATCTGCACCCCCTGCACCCACCCCTCCAACAACTGCCAACACACAGGCCACCCCTGCCAACACGGACAGACCAAGGACCACAGATGACAACAGCGCAGGAACCCAGACCCAAACTGGAGCTGATGACAACGAGCCCAGGAACAACACCCAAGTGGGCCCACGGTCACCTGTGCGTGCCACCGCAGGTCCTGCACGTGTCGCCAGGGGTGGTGGGAGGGGTGGTAGACATAGGTCGCTCTTTGCAGAGGGGTCTGGACTGCATGATGACCCACAACTGGCACGCATCGCGGATGCGTACCAGACTAGCACCGGAGAGGTCAGCCAGGTAGTGGGGATCCTCAAGGACATACAACAGCAGCAGGCTGCCCATCATGCCCGCTTGGACTCCCACATGTCCCGTGTCGAGACACACATGTCACATGTCGAGACACACATGTCTGGCATGGAGTCCAAGTGGGACACAATGGAACAACTGACAGCGGTGCATAGGGACATACTGACATGCCTCCGCCAGATCAGCACCAACATGGCCTCACCTCCCTGTGTGCCCACAACATCTGCTGCTGAAACAACTGCAAATGCCACAGGGAGGGAGGAGGACTCTGGCAGAGAGTCCCCTGCACTGCCGCAGCCTGCACCTGAGGGTCCCCCCCAAGAAGAGGGGCCGTCCGAGGAGGCCAAACTGAGAGGCCGATGGCCATCTACATCCCCCAGGAAGCCAACACCTGTTCTGGAACTTTTCCTCTGTGTGCAAACTGCATGCCCTGTCGAAGCCAACCCAACTCTCCCACATGACATGGGGAGCTCTAGTTGGCCAAATTCATCAGATGACTGTGGACTTTACTCTGGACATTTCAGCTACCAAGACTTCCGAATCACATGGGAACTTTGGATTCCAATTTCTATGTACAGCACCCACCATCCTGTACACCATCCTCACACCTGTATGTAAATAAACTCACCAATACACCATATCTGCCTCTGTTGTGATTCCAACGTGCTCTCTGTCATGGAGATGGTGATCAGAAAAATGACACTGTGCATGCTAACTGCTACAGCAAGTCCAACACCGTCATGTCAGTCATGGCGACGTGACACATATGAGGGAGACACACCACTAGGGCCACACAACACATACACACCAGGGCCATCAGACTCATCACCTATACTGATGTTGCAACTAAATACAGTGGAATGCACAGACACGCCACCTATTCACAGTCTGTGTCAACTAGACTACAGGTTCAGTAAGCAAATGTCAGTCAGATGTGTGACTACAGACAACGCACATCCCAAAGTGAAGCACAGGTTTATTACACATTTGCAACATGTTGTTTCCACTACAAATGCTAGCTAGTCCAACCTGGCTGTGGCCACAAAGTCAAAAAGTGCAGAACATAGAAAGTCCAGGGGTGTGTGGCACATCACCTGTAGGGAAACGACTGCTTCCACCTTGGAAGTTGAATCATGGATTCGTGGGATCCAAGTTGATCAAACAACTCCGGCAGCACCCTGTGAAGGACAGACATGACACACAGTCAAAACCACTGAAGAACAGCACAGAACGGCAATACTCATGTCGAATACATGTCACGAGATAACTACACAAAACCAAGTTAGCATGTCAACACTGTTGGGCAGTACAGACCACCTGCAAGGACACATCGCTGCACGCATCCAGTCAAGTAGCACATGGCCACACTCAAACAGCACCAGAGCACCACATACACATATCATGCAAACTCAAATCATTGACATTACAACTCTCTGGAGACTCACATTCAGCTGAAGAAGTTGGTGATGAGCTGTGTGCGGACATCATCATCATCATCATCTTCACTGGCATTGTGACCCAGGCCAGGATCTTCCACAGGTGGCAGACGTTGGTCATCGTCATCCAGGATGAGAGGCAACTCCTTCCGCACTGCCAGGTTGTGTAGCATGCAGCAGACGATGACAATCTTGCACACCTTTGCTGGGGCATATGGGAGGGCCCCTCCTGTCTTGTCCAGGCAGCGGAAGCGGCTCTTCAGGAGACCAAAGGTCCGCTCAATCACCCTCCTCGTCCGACCATGTGCCTCATTGTAGCGCATCTGGGCTGGTGTCACAGGGTTCCTGAGGGGTGTCAGCAACCACGGCATGTTGGGGTATCCCGAGTCACCTACAGACAGACAATTGCACATTAGCCGATTTTAAAATGTGTGCGGAAAACAACATAGCAGAACACACACAATGGTACAAAGTCAGTACACACCAACAAGCCAGGCACGCTGGTTCGGCATCTGTGACATCATCCTCGGGATGCGACTACTCCTCATCACGTAGGCATCGTGTGCCGAACCGGGGAAACGGGCACACACATGTGTGATGGTCATATATGCAAGACATACCACCAGAGCATTGATCGAATGGTAATGTTTACGGTTCCGGTATGCCTGCTCATGTGCCTGTGGTGGTATCAAAGCCACATGTGTCCCATCAATGGAGCCAATTACATGTGGCATCCTCCCCAGGGCATAGAAGTCACTCTTGACGTCAGTGAGTCGTTGACGTGTTGGGAAATAGATGTACTGGTTCAGGTATCTCAACATTGCCCCCAAAACATTGCGTAGCACACGGCTGAACATAGTCTGTGACATCCCACCGGCAGTCCCCACAGTGTGTTGAAAGGTACCGGTGGCAAAGAAGTGTAGGGCTGCCATCACCTTCACCTTGGGGGTCAGCGCTGTAGGATACGGACGGCCAGGCTGCAAATGTGGGTCCAACCGCACTGCCAAATCCTCAATCAGCTGCCTGGTGAAGCGGTACCGTCGGATGCTGTCACGTTCCACCATCGTTGCCAGGTCTGGGAATGGTCGATGGACAGCAGGAGCCCTGCAGTGCAGAGGTGAAGAAGTCAAGATTGTCAGTCACCCCACATATGTGCCATTCACCATACTGTAGTTCACATGATACATCATTAACAAACACAAGTACTTGATGTGTGTGTCGTTCTGTTTGGACATATATGGCACCTACATGGACATCATCTAACATCTCTGTTCAACAAGTGTTGACAACAGGTTCCAGGGTGTGCTATGGATCACCATTAGGCTGTGTCACAGTACCCATTTACTGCTCTCACGTTCCACACATACCACAGTGACATGTCTGGACAGATGCTCCACAGGCATCACAGCTCATTGACAGGTAGATTCCCAGGGACCCTGTCTTGCCACTTGGACACTGGCATGACATGGCGTATCATGTACACGTCAGAAAAACAAACATGACACCCACAGGTAGTGGCCCCTGTAGCCTCTGCAGGACAGACATGGACGACTGTGACACACACACACACAACATCAAAGTTCATGCACAAACCACGTGGATGTGGAGACTGTCTCCCATTGTGCACATGGAGTCAGAGACATGTGAAACACAACATGCACACAGACTGCGGAGGGACATCACTATTGTGGCAATGGGCCACCCTGTGACGTACATGCCTTCCCACATGTGAGCCTGGGGGTATGTGACATGTCATACACATACACAACCTGGAAATGTGACCATGACTCATGCTCCAAAATGAAAAGTTGCACACCACAGTGGTCAGGTGCACAACACACAAAGGACCCTGTCCCCATGAACACGTGCACAGCCTGGGTGTGTCTGCCCCCAAGTGCCACCCCAAAAACCACATGTTCACCCACATACACAGATACGGTTATGCTGCCACACATGCCTTAGATACAGTGTGGACTGGGTGTGGTGTTGTAGGTGTGCCCCTGAGTCCCTGGAAAGTATATGTGGCTGGCATAGGTTCACCAGTGACCAGCATGGTGACATATGCGTGTGACCTGTCCAGGGACGAGTTGTAGAGCAATGGACCGATCGGTGTGCCCGCACGGCCCATTGCAATGGATGTGAGCGGGTACGCGTTGTATCCCGGGTACGCGTTGTAGAGCAATGGACCGATCGGTGTGCCCGGCCGGCCCACTGCATTGGATGTGAGCGGGTACGCGTTGTATCCCGGGTACGCGTTGTAGAGCAATGGACCGATCGGTGTGCCCGGCCGGCCCATTGCATATGATGTGTGCGGGTACGCGTTGAACAGCAATGGACCGATCGGTGTGCCCGGCCGGCCCATTGCATATGATGTGAGCGGGTACGCGTTGTATCCCGGGTACGCGTTGTACAGCAATGGACCGATCGGTGTGCCCGCACGGCCCATTGCATTGGATGTGAGCGGGTACGCGTTGTACAGCAATGGACCGATCGGTGTGCCCGCACGGCCCATTGCATTGGATGTGAGCGGGTACGCGTTGTATCCCGGGTACGCGTTGTAGAGCAATGGACCGATCGGTGTGCCCGCACGGCCCATTGCATATGATGTGTGCGGGTACGCGTTGAACAGCAATGGACCGATCGGTGTGCCCGGCCGGCCCATTGCATATGATGTGTGCGGGTACGGGTTGTATCCCGAAATACGCGTTGTACAGCAGTGGACCGAACGGTGCGCACACATTGGCTGGGGCCTGGCATGGCAACGGACGCGTTTCGAAGCTCCAACGAGTCTGATGCAGTTAATTCAGTTGGCCAGCCACAACAATGTTGCAAAATCATGGGTGTCATGAAGTTGAAGATTTGAAGGATGCTGTGGGCGTGTATTAGTGCTGCTATTCCATGGATTGGTCAGATTCAGAAGATGCAAACGACTTGGACCTATCACTTTGGACACATGGGACAGTATCTGCCTCTGCAGCACACATATAATGCTGGCTGTTCCCCTGAGAGCTCACTTGCCTGCACTACATGCTCCAGGACGACATCTGCCACCAACACTGCTGCTGTTTATGCATCCTCTGGCTCCTGCAATGGCACGTACTGTGGAGAGAGCCCCAGCCTTCAGCCTTGAGGAGAACCAGGCCCTGCTGGACAGCCTCCTTCCACAGTACAGCAAGCTGTATGGGAAACCAGGGGAGCAGGTGAGTGTGCTGTCCACTGCCTCACTAATTGTGCATGTTGTCTGACTAGCAGGACTTTCAGTGTGCACACCACTGGCTAGCATGCCCACTGAGTAGTTGTCACACCCCAAAGTGTGTAGTTACATGCACTGAACTGGTACAGTGCAGTAGCAGTAACAGTGCATTCCAACTAGGTTTACTTCCCATGCAATGATACCATGTAGTGACTGCTGGCAAACTGTTCATAGCCATTGTTGCACTGCCTGTGTACATCATATGCCCCTGTGATTGAGACATGTATATCCAACTGTGTGATGCACGTATATGTTGCATGTGTAGTAATGGCCTTTTCACTTTGTCATCCTCACAGGTTGATGCCCACCAGAAGCAGGAAATCTGGCTGACCATCGCCCGGAAAGTAAGATCCGTGGGGGTCTACAGGCGCAGGATCCGCAACTGCCAGAAGAGGTGACAGGACCTTCGTGGCTGGACCCGGAGGATCGCAAGGGTCCAGCTGAAGCTGCTGCCTCCTCGCAGGAGGGGCGGACACCGGACCCTGACCCCCACATGCTCCGGATCCTGGCGGTGGTCTTCCCTGACCTGGATGGGCAGCTGAAGGACAGACAGCAGCAAGGAGGGGGTGAGTCCATGACTGCACTGTGCACTTTGTCTGACATGCTATGTGCCCTCCTCTGGCCTGGTTAAACTTCCACAGTACATCAGTCATGTGGTCCAGGACCCATGTCCCTCATTTGTGACATGCCCACTTCTCCTCTGATACGCATATGTGTGGCCCTTATAGTCAGGAAATTGTGTCATTTGGGGACTGTGTCATTGCATTTTGCTTTGCTCAAGGTGGGGGACAGCATTTGTTCCCGTGACTATGTTGTGCGATTCATGGGTGGGTCAATTGCTTACACAATGCCTAAGTTCTGACATGTAATCTGGGTGTAACTTTGATATGTGGTCCGCTTGCTGCTCTGACTCACCACATGTCCCTGGGGAATTTGGCACACACCCATGCTGCTGGTGGGAACAATGTTTGGGCCTCAGGAGTATGTGTATCCAGTGTGTCACACATGCTTAACCACCTGCCTACTGTCCAGGACTCATCCCTCTTACAGGTGGAGCAGGACAGTCATGCCTACTCAGGGCATGCAATACACTCTGTACTCCCACTCCTGTGTATCATCTGGCATGTTGTGATCAGTGAAATGTACCCTCAGGTGTCTGCCTCTGTCTCATTGTGCTGTGTCTTCGTTGTCAGGACTACTGGTATGTTTATCAGTTAGGGCTCAGCATGCCATCTGAGATGTGACCATGATAGACGATACTTCTGTGACTTATAGGTGTCTGATCACTTGACTGTGCACACAGGTGTTTGCGACTGTGACTTTCAGGCAGCTGTATTGTCATTCACAGCACACTGTGAGGTGCTCATGTTCAGAGAGTTGTGTTTCATGTCCCCCATATGTCCAGTTGGTATGACTTGGACAAATAGTAGTACAGATGATGTGGTATTAGGGGGATGGACATGTGCACTTGTCAGTCACATAACTTGCATTCCCCATGCCCTCGGATTGTGACACAGTGCAGACTGTTGTTGGCTGGCTGCCATGGCCATGTGACTTGAGACAGTAATGTATGACTTTGCACGAATTCCTGTGTCATGGCATTAAACTTCCTGAGACTGATCCTGCAGGGGAGTGACATGTGCAACATGCACCCCATTGTGGCATTGACTATCCGGACATGGGTGCATCATGGTGTCTGGTGCTGGTATGCATCACATGCATTTCTATTTAGACTCTGGCCATCCCTTTATCCGGACACCTGCACTGACTCAGTGGCAAGAGATGTGATGTGTGCATGTTCACATACTTCACCGTGTTCCCTGCAATGTCCAACAACTGTGTAGGTGGTGCATGTGTCCACACTGGGGTCTTACCATCAGACAGGCACCAGACAGATGGGTGCAAGGGCAGGAGGGGTGTGAGTCCCATGGTTGACCATCAGACTGACAATTGGCTTCCCGAATCTGTGTGAGGACTTTAGGCAATGTTCAACTAAGGATGCCAGGGCTTGCTCTGTAATGTGCTGTACTTACTGTGGTGTGTGCGGTCAGTGCAGGTGACTGATGTTTGTCTGTTTCCCTAATTGTTTGCAGATACATCCACAGCCCAGGAGGAGCAGTGGAGCCAGACTGGGTCAGCATCGGACGAGTGGTCAGAGGGACCCAGTGGCACGGAGGGCGAGGGGAGCCACACCGAGGAGTCCTCAGCACCATCCACCTCAGCTGAGGACCACAGCAGCTCGGAGGATGACTCCCTTGTGGAGGCGGGTCTCAGCAGCCACCAAAGGCCAGCTAGTCTGTCTGGCCCCGCCACCACCACCACCACCACCACCCTCCCATTGGCTCCCATTCCTGAGGTCCGTGGAGGCTCCCGTACTCGGGAGCGTGTCTCCTTCGTGCCAGGCACCGCACCCCCTGCCCCTGTGTCCCCTGCTGCCCTGAGTGAGGAGTCTGTGTACCTCCTTCGGCAGCTCCATGTAGGGCAGACAGCAATGCTGAGTGTCCTCCATGCACACACCACTCTGTTGACACAGCTGGTGTCGTTCATGGAGGGCATCTCGACGGGTATGTCTGCCCTACAGAGGAGCAATAAGTCCATGGACTCCTCCCTGACGGCAGCAGTGTCCCTCCTCCAACAGTCCCTCACCCCTCCCACCTCTGACCCATCCACACTTCCTGCCCCCTACCTGTCCAAAGCACATGCACACCTGCACAGTCACCCAAACACACAGACACGAGCAGCACAGACACACCCAAGAGAAAGGCAAGACGTGTACACAAGCATCCTCAGGGGACTGATACCACAGACACAGGGGATGGGGAACACACACACACACAGGCAACCACAGTCACTCCGCAATCCTCAAGATCCTCTCCCTCCAAGACCCCTTCCCTTGCCTCACCTGCAACCCCACCTGATAAGCAGCTCTTCCTCTGTGACCTCGGCCTCTTCCCCTCCAATCCCGCTGATCCAGCATACCGGGGGAAGAGGAAGTCCACCCACACAGAGGGGAGTGCCCTCGCCCCCGGACACCCTCCCCAGGCGCAGGCAGAGTGAGCCCCCCACCCGCAAGTCCCCCGGTCCCGGAAGAGCAAGACCCCGCCACCGCCCTGCAAGTCAACCACCCAGTCTCTCACCTCCATCCCCCAGGCCACCACTCCACAGGTTCCACCGCCACACCCTGCCCCAGGTTCCCCTACACACCGATACCGCATCCCCAAACTGCTTAGGCCCTCCCCCCTGCCACTTGCTCTTCCACCCCAAAACCAGACGCTCTGCCTGTTTGTGCCACTGGTGTGGAGACCGTGTCCCCCCTCTGTCCTGCCCAGCTCTTCTGCCCCCCTTCCACTACCTTGGAGTCATGCACTGCGGTGGAGTCCACAACCACCCCGTCTGACTCGGGCACTGCATTGGGGACCCAGTCCACTCCATCTGACCAGCCCACTGCAGTGGTTGCAGCACCAACACCATCTGACTTGAGCCCTGCGGTGGTGCCAGCCCCCCCTGAGTCAGACACCTCCACTGCAGTTGCCGGTGACACTCCTGCACCCACCTCCCCTTCACTGCCTCCTTCTGGCATCCCCTGATCCTGTCCCTGCGGTGCCTGGCCTGCCCCTCGTATGCCCCTCCAAGGGGGATGTCCCCTGTCCGCACCTGTGCAGGCAAGCAATTGTTGACAAGTCGTCACACATCACCCTGTTGGGACTGTATATTTGGACTGGCCATTGGCCTTAGTTTATTTTGGACTTTTGATTTGAGTTGCACACTTGCTGAATAAAGCCTCTTTTTGTTTACTTGTGGTTAATCTTTGGAGGTAAATGATGTAGATGTGTAGAATCATGCATTTGCTGTTGTAATAGTGTTCAGATCAGGTAAATGAAGTTTTGCTGTGATGGGCTCCATGTGGTCCATGGGATATGTGTCCTAATCTAGTCTGGATCTATAGCATCCTTTGCTGCAGTCTGAGGGTGTAATGTTCAGCATTTGACACAGGGATGTACGTTTAGCATTTGTAGATTACCATCTTTGTCCTACACTGATGCACATCTGGTGGGCTTACCACTGTCCAATGTTCCTAGTACCCTGACTGTGTGCCCATCTCCAATGGACATGCAGTTTAGCACATCAAATTTGGAGGACTCATCTGTGTACACAGTGCAAGTTGCTTGACACGTGTCTTGGGTATATGCAGATGACTGACGTGACACTCCCGTGCCCAGGCTGATATGAGCAGAGCCTTCAGTGTGTTGTAGTTGTTGACTCACTGACCGAGTGTTCTGCTGACATGTTTGAGTCGTGCACAGACAAGGTTTGGCACAGCTGACCTTCCACAGGAGTGGAGTGCCCTCATGGCAGTGCGTGATTCCGTGATATAGGCTGTACCCGTGTTGTGTGTTGTGTAGGCATGTCTGTGCGTGTTCCCTTCTCCTTTTCCTACACAGGCTGTGTCCCTACGGATGTTCCTGTTTGTGATGCTTGCTGAGTTGTTCTGTGTTCATCCAGCATCTTGGACCTGGTTTCTCCGGGATGTGGGTGCATGGCAAACTAATGTTCATGAGGTTGTCATCCCTAGTTGTCTTTGTTGTCAGGGCTGGGGATGTGGGCAAACGCAGATGGGACACAGTCAGGATTCCTCTTGGCACTTGTTGGTTACACGAGTAATGTGATTTTCTGTTTGTGTATGCTTTCAGTGATTGTGACACGTTGTGTGTGTGACTGCTGCCACTCCTCAGGGTCAGAGCTGCAATGTTGGAAGTTGTCTATGTGTGTCCTTTGTGGGTCAGCTTGGCTTCTTCATTGGTGTGTGACTATGGCCAGGATCCCATTGTTTGGGGTGGATTTCACGTCATGCCCATGTACGGCATACTGTGCAGTGTGTCAGACATTCACAAGTATTGTTGACTGGCCATGTGTGATGGGTTTCTGCACCTTATTTCCCCCCACCACCCCTGGGATTGTCATGGGTGCATGTGCAATGTCAGCAGTCCAGGTGAGCTTCACTGCTGCACATTGGTGGAGTTCAAGGTGTGTGGCGTTGAGTGTGTGCAAATGTGAGTTGTTGCACGGCTGGGGCACTACCTCCATATTTTCCTTGGCTGGCAGGCCATGCCGAGTGCCTTGTGCTTGTATAGGTGTGATAGTAGTTTTTTTTTTTTTCATAACTCTTTTTATTGAACAAATTCAAAACATGGTACAGTTCCACATAGTTCACTTGGAGGAAGTACTGTGAGTGCAAGTATACACATAAATATTGCAAGATAATGCATTGGAAATCAAGGGGAGAGGGGATCATCACACTCCAGTAAACGGGGAGAAGTACAGATATTGCCTCGGTATTCGTTCCAGGGGGCCCATATCTTAGACCATTTTCGCGGGCAACCTCTTGTCATATATACCGTTTTTTCCCGCAGCATACACCAATCCAGGTCTTTTTCCCAGTCAGTACTCGTAGGTGCCTGTGTAGCCCCCCATAGCTGAGCAATGTTTCTCTTGGCAACTATGTAGCCGAGTGTGGCCCATGTTGTAGCGTGCATGTTGAGGTCAGTGGGTTCCCAGACATTGAGGAGGCATCTAGGGGCTTTTGGTGTGAGTTCGACTCCCATTACTACGCTCATTACCTCGTGTATCCTGCGCCAATATTCCTGGATCTGTTCGCATTGCCACAGTATGTGGATGAATGTGCCCAGCTGGGTGCATCCCCTCCTACAAGACCCATCTGTTAAAAAGCCCATGTGCATCAATCGGGGACCTGTTATGTAGATTCTGTGAAGTATCTTTAGCTGCACAAGGCGGAGACGCGCAGAAATAGCAACAGTTCTGGGGAGGAGACAGCCACTTGCCAGTCTTCATCATCTACTTCAACCCCGTCCCCAGCCCATTTTTCTCGTAGTGATTGCAAGGGATTCTCCATATTATGGATGAGTTTTCGGTAGGTTAGGGAGATGGCTTTTTCAGGTAAGTGTCCATCCAAAATCCTATCCTCCAGTGGGGAGGCCTCTGATGGAGCCGAGTCATTGGGTAATACCGTTTGCAATGCGTGTCGGACCTGTAGGTAGCGGAAACGCTCGGAATCCGCAAGGGCATATTGACCCTGTAGGGCTTCAAAGTTTTGCACGCCCTCTTTGCACCAGAGGTCCCTGATGTGAGAGATGCCAATTAAGTCCCATTTGCTAAAGCCCTTGGAGTTTCTTAGGTCACCAAGTTTTTGGGAGTCCCATAGTGGCGTGGCGAGAGTTAATTTATTGTGCCATCCTAACGATTTGGTTGCCAAGTGCCAAATTCTAACTGTGTGGTTGGTAGGACCCGTGAGTGGGAACCTATTTGGTTTGGAGTACAGTGCCCTGGCATATGCCCCGTTTGGGAGAATCCATCTATCCATAGTAAACCCCGGGTTGTCCGGCTGCCCATAGGTGCCATGATTTATTGCTACTAGATGTGCTGCCCAGTAGTATTTTTTAATGTTCGGCAGTCCAATTCCGCCGTCATACCAGCTGAGCGTGAGTTTTTGCAGAGCAATATGTGGCTTTCCATCCCAGAGCAGGTCTCGTTGGAGTCCTTCTATTTCTGTAAAATACGTATTTGGGACAGGGTTTGCCGAGTTCTGCAATGCATATAGAAAGCGGGGTAATGACAGCATTTTAAAAAGGGCCGCTTTGCCCAGAAGAGAAAGCGGGAGGGTCTTCCAGTGCGTAATGTCACTTTTGAGTCTTTGCAGTGGGGGAGCCAGGTTATGAGCATATTGGAGTGTACGGTCTAGGGAGACGAATATACCTAAATATTTGAATCCGTCAATTGCTATTGGGACGGGGCAGTGCTGGGGAAGGGGAGGAGAGTCTCCACAGAGGACGTATAGGAGAGATTTCTGCCAGTTGATACGGAACCCCGAGAATCGGCCAAATACGGATAGGATATCAAATACTACGATGAGGGATCTCTGAGGTGACGTGAGGTATAGAAGGATGTCGTCCGCGTATAGGGAAATACGGTCTTCCCAATCTGCCGACCATCGCATTCCACGGATCCTCACGTCTTTGCGGATCCATGCGGCAAGGGGTTCAAGGGCCAAAGCGAAGAGTATGGGAGATAGAGGGCATCCCTGCCGGGTCCCTCGGCCAAGTGTGAAGGCCTCGGATTTTTTGTTGTTCACTACCACTTGTGCCATAGGTGTGGCGTATAGTAATCGTACCCACCGACTAAAGTTCGTTCCGAATCCCAGTTTTTTGAGCACGGCAAAGAGATAGGGCCACTCAAGTGTATCGAAGGCCATTGTGGCGTCTAGGGAGACGATAACTGCATCCTCTCGTATGGTCGGCACCCTGCCCAACACTCCATGCACTCTACGCAGATTTAGCGCTGTGTTTCTCTTTGGCATGAACCCGGATTGATCAGGGTACACTAAGTCCCCTATTACTTTAATCAGCCTAGTGGCTAGTACTTTGGCAAGGATTTTTGGCTCTGCGTTGAGCAGCGAGATAGGACGGTAGGAGGCGCAGTCTGTTTTGGGTTTCCCTTCCTTGTGGATTGTAACTATGGTTGCTATTCTCTGATCTGGGGGTAGCAATCCCGTTCAAGGCTGTCTTCAAACATAGTTTTCAGATATGGGGCCAACTTATCTGGACGGAGTTTGTAGAGCTCAATCGGGATGCCATTGGGGCCGAGGGCCTTACCCGAGTGGAGCGCTCGGATTGCAGATGCTATTTCATCATTGGAGAGCGCACTATCCAAGAATTCCCGATCAGTGGCTGAAAGCCCTGGGAGGGAAATATCTTGTAGGAGTTCCGAGGACTCCTCTTCAGTGTGTGGGCTCACCGCGCTGTACACTGTGTGAAAGTGTGTTGCAAACTGTTCGGCTATGTCTTGGGGGTCTGTTATGGGGAATCCGTCCGAGCTCCTGATTTCTGGAACAAGCCGATTAGCATGTTCTCTTTTTTCTAACCAGGCGATCAGTTTTCCAGCCTTATCCCCCCATTCATAGATCCGGCCCAGCCTGTTTTGCCCCATTGTTTTGGCGCGGTCAGTGACCAACGCTCGGTATTCGGCCTGTCGGAGGCGAAGTGCATGGAGGGTTTCAGGGGACGGGTCAGTGTTCACTTCTTGTTCCAGCCGGTAAAGTTCGTGCTCTACATCTGATACGTCTTTTATGCTTTCTTTTTGTTCCCGCAATCGAGAGAGGGCCTGGCCCCTGACCACCATTTTGAAGGCTTCCCATAGTATTTGCGGGGAGTCTACCGAATTCTCGTTCTCCAGGAAGTAGTTGTCTACGGCTTTAGTGAGGTCTTTGCGTATTTTGGGGTGTTTTAAGTACCATGGGTTGATAGGGGCAATGCGTCCTACTTGGGCGCGCTCCAGGGCCATGTGGATCCAGAGGGGGGAGTGGTCTGATATACCCCTGGCCAGATGTCTGATCTCCTGGATTTCTATAACCTGAGTAGCCGGGATAATTATGTAGTCCAGGCGAGAGAAGCTATTGTGTGCCCCCGAGTGGAAGGTGTATTGGATCTTATCAGGATTATAGGTTCTCCACCCGTCCACCAGCCCCATTGCCTCTAGGAAACTGGAAAAAGAATGTGCTGTATGCGGGAGAGTGCGGGGCGGGTGTCTGTCAAGGGAGCCCGAAATTACTGAGTTAAAGTCACCCCCGAGCACTAGGTGTCCCTCTGGCAGTGCTAGTAGTACGGCGCTTAGGTCTGTAAAGGTTGCGGCTTGTAGCCCCGGGGGAGCATATATGGACATGAAGGTGATAGTTCAGCCCTCCCAAGTGCCCGTGATCCCGACATATCTGCCACGGTCGTCTATATAGGTGGACGTGAGAGTCAGGGGGAATGATTTCTTTTGCAGGATGCCCACCCCTCTAGAGTTAGATGCGAAACCTGCGTGTGCTACCATTGTGTAACCCCATCTGTGCATGGCCTTGCATGTGTTACCCACCAGGTGTGTTTCCTGAAGCATTACAATGTCTGGCGACAATCTCCTGATATATTGCAATACTACACTTCTCTTGATTTTGTCCCCCAACCCGTTCACATTCCAACTTAATATTTTGACTTCCTTGTTCCACTGCTTACCCATTGATACCTTAGTGACGCATAATGACTGTTACTTGCACAAATCCGGACTGTACCATCGAAAAAACGCAAACAAATAAAAACAACAAAACACAATAATCCCTCCCAACAACCCCCACCCTGCTCCCCTGCACTCTGGGCTCCAAACTACCCATAGTAATCAAATGCAGAGTGCCTGTCGCCCAACGTTTAATAAGAGAAGAAAATGAGGAGGCCTCAGCGCCCCGCTGGTCCCCCTCCTACCATTACTAGACATAGGTGCATTTTTGTGGTGTTGAGCCCAGTGACAAATGGACCCATCTTTTTAGTACCATAGATTCTTAGTCAAGGTCTTCAGGCTTTTAAGAGACTGTGTATGGTGCTCAATATTTGGGAAGAACATACGGAACAGAGCGTTCAAGCTTCAATTCAAGAAAGGCAGTTCTTAGTGTTCAGTGGTTGTTTGGGTTCCGTTCCGGTGAGGTCCTCCAGCCGTCCAGCCAGTCAGAAACCAACTCAGGTTGGTCGAAGAAATGAGCTTTCCCTTCCGCCTCAACTCGCAGACGCGCAGGGAAAAGCATAGCGTACTTAAGGCCCTTATCACGCTGTCTTCGTTTGACTTCTAGGAAAGAGCGTCAACGCATTTGTTCTGCCTGGGTAAAGTCAGGGAAGAAGGCGAGTTCTGAGTTGTCCATTTTAATCGGAGGGGCGACCCTGGCGGCCTGTAGGATCGTGTCTCTGTCTCTGTAGTTTAACAGCCTGGCCAGTATGGGACGGGGGGGGGGCTCCCGGTTTCGGGCGTCCCCCAGGTACTCTGTGCGCCCTCTCCACCACAAACAGCTTGGACAGTCCCTTTGGTTGCAGCTTCGTCATCACCAGGTGTTCAATGAACAGATCAGCAGCGGGCCCCTCCGATTTCTCCGGCACTCCAATAACGCGTATGTTGTTGCGTCTCGAGCGCCCCTCATAGTCGTCCAGCTTGTCTTCAGCGAATTTACGGAACGCTTTAAGTTCCACAATGTCCTTCCGCAGCTGTGAGGTGTCCTCTACCAAACCCGTGGTGGTGAGCTCCAGCTGCTTGACTTTCTCCCTGTATTTTGTAAGGTCAGCTCTAATCAGCGTCACTTCCGAGGATAGGGTGTCTATGGATGTGCGCACTCCAGTGATAGCCGCCATCAGGTCTTTCATTGTGGGTTCTGAGGGATCATGCTCTGCCCCTCCTTGCTGTGTGTCGCCAGGTCCCTTTCGTTCGGGCAATTCCGCCCTTGGGCAGGTGTAGCGGTCCAGCTTACTTTGTTGAGACGTTTTCGTACTTCTCGGGTTAGCCATGACCAGGGCCGGGCCCGCGCCGCCAGCGCGTTGCGCAGTTTCTGGGGGCTCTGCTCGGCCTGGTCCTTTCTTACCTCGCCTCAAATGTGGGCCTTCGAGTATAGGCCGCCCGGTAATAGACGGTGTCGTCTAAGGCTTGGGTCGCAATTCAGCGGTTGACCTCTTGCAGGCGCCGAGGAGCAGGCGCCGTGTGTGCACTCGGCTTAGGGCCCGTTCCGCACCGCCAGGGAGAGGGGGGGCCCCAGATAGTGTGGGCCACAAGTCCAACCCCAGGCGCACTCACCGGCGTTGGGCTTCCATGTCAGACACCTCCTCCACCCCTGCGCGCCGATGTACCTTTCCTCCGCCGATCAGTCGAGACCTTCAGGTCAGAGCTCCGGGACTGGCTCCGATGCAGCCGGCCCCACAGGTAGCCTTCAGGCAGTGTTTCAGTCGGGCAGCGCCCCAACGTGTAGGCTGTCGCTAGGTGTTAACGCACCTCCGCCTCAATTGCCTGCGTCCCTCCGTGGATGTGTGTGGGGGAGTTCCCGCCGTCGCTCCAGGCACCCAGTCAGGCGGACGTACCTACTCGAGGTCCCGGCTTCCCCAGGGCCGAAAGGCCGCAAACTCCGGGCGGGATTTCTCCGCTTTTCGGGGTCCGCCAACACTCGGGATTGCAGCAACATGCACCGCTACACCTCCGGCGCGCGAATCCAGCACCGGAGGATCGGATAATTGGGCCGGATATATGGGGCAGGAGAGGGGGACTCAGAGACGCTCTAGCAGGCGGCCATGTTCTTTCGCCTCGAAGCCACGCCCCTAGTGATGGTAGTTTGTTGCTCAGGACACATGGCTGTGGTTCACAGTGTGGATGACATCTACCTTTGTCATCACAGTGTGATTGTCATGCAGGCTAGTGTCACCACAATGTGGGGTCCCTGGCGGGAGTGCTGTGGTGGTTCTGTCTCTTGCTGTGTTTGTTGCTGTTCCTACAAGCTTGTGTGACATGTGTAATTTGGGCTCCCTCTCATCTCACAATGCCTGTTTGCCCACATAGGGGAATCCAATCCATGAGTTACTTTTGTATGTGACTGTGTTGACATCTGTGTATTAGTGAATCTGGCCTCCTCATGTGTTGTGTGTTTGCCTGGGGACACTGGCACACAACCCCCTCACCTGTTGTGTATGATATGCAGTGTGAGTCTGCCTGTTTGTGTTTGTGCATTTGCACCACTGCATTGGCATATCTTTAGTTTGCCATTGGCTGTATGTTGTTTGTTGGCTTTCCCCAGCTGGCCCTGGGACTGCTAGGTCATCAGTCAGCACATTGATCATGGTTAGTATGTCCCATTGCTGCCATGGTATGGTATTTGTTCACCTGACATCTACAGTCTCCACAGGATATCTACATTTGTGTGTCCATTGGTGCAGATATGTGGGTCTGCATTATGATGCTCACTTCTGTCATTGTGTTATTTGTGAATGTAGACAATGTGGGCCCCCATGGCTGATGTTTGTGTGCACATGGCCAGAACGATGTGTCATTGGCACTGCACTGCTTGCCTCACACAATCTATGTTGCTATGGGACACAAGCACTACAATGCCACTGTAGTGTTTGGTGTTGTGTGGCCAGGAATAATCCCTGCAGTTATGTTTTTGCAGCTTTTACCAGGACTACACTTCCCTTTTGGGCACTGTGGTGATGGGGCTTTGGGCCCTGTTAGAAATGGGGGTCTCTAGTTGGCAATGGCTGGCCACTGTCCAAGTAGGGACCCTTCTTCCTAAGTCAGAGTGAGAGGGCTACCCTCTTTAATACCCCTGCTCAACCCTGTGGTAACGTAGCACGAGCAGGTAGGCTTATCTCAGAGGCAGGGTGTGAAGCATTTATGATCATACACAGTAACACAGTGAGGAACACTACAAAGGGACACCACACAAGTAGTTATTATAAAAAATAAGTATCTTTATATAAAGGCAGATTTATCACAAGACCAATAACTGTAAAAGCCACAATACTGTCAAAAATAGGATAGCTGTTGAAGGGCTGTCAAAAATAGTTCAAAGCAGTGGTCTCTGCGACCCTTTCTTTCACAAAGTACCTGGGTTTAGTAGCAAAACCAACAAAGTATCGCAAATAAGCTGTAGCGATGATTCTCGGCACGCGAGGCCGGCGATGCGTTGAAATCCTTGCCGCAAGGGAGGATGATGAGCCGATCTGCGGGATGCGTGCGGAGACGATGCGACAAACTTCTGCACGCTGGACCGCCGATGCAATGACTTTCTTGCCGCGTGGGAGAAGTCGATGCGGTAATCCTGTTGCGCTGTGCGATCGTGTTGCGATGCGAAGACAAGACGCTCCGCGAGGGAGCGACGAAATTCGGTGCGATGCGATCAAAGTGGCGGACGCACAGCGTCCGCACTGCGATGTCTCAAAGCGATGATTTCTTTAAGGGTTGCGAGTGCGCGGCGACAGCAGCGCGATGATCTTTCCAGCGCGTCTCGGCTGCAGCGGCTCGCAAAGGGGCGTCAGCGATGGTTTCGGGTTGCGGGCCCTCGGCGGCAGTAGCGCGATGATTTTCCCAGCGCTCTCGACTGCAGCGGCCCGCAAAGATGCGTTAGCGTCGATTTCTCACCCTCTTTTCTCTGATGCAAACTAGAGGCCCTGGAACTCACAGGAGCCTCCTCAGCAGATAGCAGTCCTCGCAGGGAGGAAGCAGGAGGTTGGTGGTGGAGTCTGATGTGCCTGAGACTCCAGCAGGAGGCTAGCTCTTTTCCTAGCCCTTGGGTAATTGCTGTACAAAAATAAAAGTTCTCTCAAGAGTTCCTTTTCCTCTCCTTCAAGGTCCAGTGGTCACTGCTGCAGGCCAGTGCAAGAAACAACACACAGCACTGGGACAGTCACTTCCTGCAGATTCCTCCAGTGGCACGGACAGAGTTTCCTCTCCAGATCCAAAAGCAATACAAAATGTAAGGGCTTGAGCACAGATATTTATACCCCAAAAGCCTTTGATCCTTGAAGCTACCAGTCCCTGAACCTAGCCAGAACCAGTTCTGCTCAGGCCTGGAGCACTTTGTTTACCAGGCTGCATCCTTCCTTTCAGAAAGAGGGGGTCTGCCAGCAGACACACAGTGGGAGGTGGAGCCAGCATTCACCTTGCCAGGCACAGCCCTATTCAGGTCAAGGAGCCACCCCTCCCCACACTCTAAATGCAGATCTCTCTATTCAACCTAGGTCTGACTCAGCCTGTCCTGCCCCTCTAAAACCAGACAGCCAATACACATAGACATATTTATACAGGGAGCATTCGCGCTGTGACACTGAATGGCAGTGGCACAGCGCCCAGAGCATCTAACACCAGTAAAACAGAGGAGACAACAGCGAAAAATGGAAGGGAGACCCACGCCAATGGTGCCAGGTCTAACAGGCCCCATTGCCACACTGTTCAAAATGTGCTTCAGCTATGGAGCACACACTTACCTTTTGGGCACTGTGGTGATGGGGCTTTGGGCCCCATTGCCACACTGTTCAAAATGTGCTTCAGCTATGGAGCACACACTTACCTTTGGGCACTGTGGTGATGGGGCTTTGGGCCACATTGCCACAGTGGTCATGGTCTGCTTGCATTGTGTAGGCCACACACACAATTATGTGTGACACATGTGTTAGGGGTCACATTGTATGTTCAATGTCATGGTCAGTGTTGTATGCATTTGACACAGACCACACACGTGTGTCATGGTGTTGGGGGTGGGATGTAATTTACAGACAGTCCTTATGTGGGAGTATGCTAGTTGTGTCATGCATTACCCATCCTATGAGTAGGGGTGGTTGTAGTGACAGGCATCCAGCCCCCCATGAGTGGGGATGGTAGTAGTGGTAGGCATCCAGCCCCCCATGAGTGGGGATGGTAGTAGTGGTAGGCATCCCGACCCCCATGAGTGGGGATGGTAGTAGTGACAGCCATCCAGCCCCCTATGGGTGGGGATGGCAGTAGTGACAGGCATCCAGCCCACCCTGAGTAGGGGTGGTGTTAGTGGTAGGCATCCATCCCCCTATGGGTGGGGATGGCAGTAGTGGCAGGCATCCAGCCCCCCATGAGTGGGGATGGTAGTAGTGGTAGGCATCCAGCCCCCCATGAGTGGGGATGGTAGTAGTGACAGGCATCCAGCCCACCCTGAGTGGGGATGGTAGTAGTGGTAGGCATCCAGCCCACCCTGAGTGGGGGTGGTGTTAGTGGTAGGCATCCATCCCCCTATGGGTGGGGATGGCAGTAGTGGCAGGCATCCAGCCCCCCATGAGTGGGGATGGTAGTAGTGACAGCCATCCATCCCCCTATGGATGGGGATGGTAGTAGTCGTAGGCATCCAGCCCCCCATGAGTGGGGATGGTAGTAGTGGTAGGCATCCAGACCCCCATGAGTGGGGATGGTAGTAGTGACAGCCATCCAGCCCCCTATGGGTGGGGATGGCAGTAGTGACAGGCATCCAGCCCACCCTGAGTAGGGGTGGTGTTAGTGGTAAGCATCCATCCCCCTATGGGTGGGGATGGCGGTAGTGGTAGGCATCCAGCCCCCCATGAGTGGGGATGGTAGTAGTGGTAGGCATCCAGCCCCCCATGAGGGGGGATGGTAGTAGTGGTAGGCATCCAGCCCACCCTGAGTGGGGGTGGTGTTAGTGGTAGGCATCCATCCCCCTATGGGTGGGGATGGCAGTAGTGGCAGGCATCCAGCCCCCCATGAGTGGGGATGGTAGTAGTGACAGCCATCCATCCCCCTATGGGTGGGGATGGTAGTAGTGGTAGGCATCCAGCCCCCCATGAGTGGGGATGGTAGTAGTGGTAGGCATCCAGCCCCCCATGAGTGGGGATGGTAGTAGTGGTAGGCATCCAGACCCCCATGAGTGGGGATGGTAGTAGTGACAGCCATCCAGCCCCCTATGGGTGGGGATGGCAGTAGTGACAGGCATCCAGCCCACCCTGAGTAGGGATGGTGTTAGTGGTAGGCATCCATCCCCCCATGAGTGGGGATGGTAGTAGTGGTAGGCATCCAGACCCCCATGAGTGGGGATGGTAGTAGTGACAGCCATCCAGCCACCTATGGGTGGGGATGGCAGTAGTGACAGGCATCCAGCCCCCCATGAGTGGGGATGGTAGTAGTGGTAGGCATCCAGCCCCCCATGAGTGGGGATGGTAGTAGTGGTAGGCATCCAGACCCCCATGAGTGGGGATGGTAGTAGTGACAGCCATCCAGCCCCCTATGGGTGGGGATGGCAGTAGTGACAGGCATCCAGCCCACCCTGAGTAGGGGTGGTGTTAGTGGTAGGCATCCAGCCCACTATGGTTGGGGATGGCAGTAGTGACAGGCATCCAGCCCACCCTGAGTGGGGATGGTAGTAGTGACAGCCATCCAGCCCCCTATGGGTGGGGATGGCAGTAGTGGCAGGCATCCATCCCCCCATGAGTGGGGATGGTAGTAGTGGTAGGCATCCAGCCCCCCATGAGTGGGGATGGTAGTAGTGGTAGGCATCCATCCCCCTATGGGTGGGGATGGTAGTAGTGGCAGGCATCCATCCCCCTATGGGTGTGTATGGCATTGGTGATGGCCAACCCGCCCCTATGGTTCTGCTGTTGCTAGTGTACGTCATTTGTGCATCCTTATGTGTGTGTGACATATTTCGGGTACGTGTCGTTTGTTTGTGTTGTGGGTGTTTGACTTACCGTCTGCGCCGTACGCGTCCGTACCGGTCCCGATAATAGATGTAGAGTATTGGTAGGACCTGCACGATGGGATTCATGGTTGGGTCGTCTCATTCGGGTTTCTCGTGGCTTCGACTCGTACTCGTCGCTGGCTTGTTCGTCTCGTCACCGTGGATCGTCTTGTGGCGCGAATCGGAGCTTATGTGCAGCTCTCCCGGATGCTCAAACGTGCCGGACGTAGCGATGAGTTCGGCGCGTACGGAAGACGCATCGTACTAGTCCGGCCGGAAGGTGCTGTGTATTTGGTTCCGTGCGACTCGATTCGGCGTTTACGGATCCGGCTCGGGCGGGGAACAGGAGCTGGAATGGGTAAGTACGGCTCGCTCGGAATCTGGGCTGTTATGCGCATCGTACTTGTTCGTTCGGTAGAGTGTTCGAGTCGGTCGAAAAACACGCGTTCGGCTGGTATTTTTTCCGGACGAATACTGTTAGGTGCGCTTCCGGCCGACATCGGAATCGACACCTGAGTCTCTTGCGCAGAGTGTTTCAGTGGCAGCCCTTATCAGTCCGATGAACCCTGATTCAAGCTTTGGTTATTGGCCGACTTGATTATTGCAATGCTCTTTTAGCATCTGCAAACGAATCTCTCTTGAGTAGATTGCAGATAGTTCAGCATGTTGCCGCACGTCTGGCTCTCAAAATGCCCCCACGTGCCCCCTCTAGGCCTCTGCTGAGACAGCTTCACTGGCTTTCTATTCGCCAGAGAATTCAATTTAAACTCTGCTGCCTTGCACATAAATCACTCTATGGTAGGTGTCCCAGCTATTTGGCAGACAAAATTAAATCTTACCGTCCGAGCAGGCTTCTCAGATCCGAAGGGAAAGGGCTGCTTGTGGTCCCCCGCTACAGGAAATTACGAGCAGGAGGCAGAACTTTCGCACACCTTGCTCCAAAATATTGGAACACTCTGCCCGACGACCTGCGCAAATGCCCCAGGCTTCTTCGGTTCAGGAAACTCCTGAAGACTGAATTATGCCTGACCTGTACTTTTTCTTCTCTGCAGCGCGGAGATACCCCTTCAGGGGTGATTCCAGCGCTTTATAAATTCCCTTACAAATTACAAAGCAACACAAAGGACTATGGTGCCCTCCGGATCCGCAATCCCTGACCACTCAGCACCCGATGCCTCCGGCCTGTGTCCTGGTGGCCCACCGATCCAGAAAAGGTTCCCCAGCAATCCTGAGTCGAAGACCAGCAATGGCTTATCCCTCCTGGACTCCACAACAATGCCTGCAGTGTGAATTCAAATGCTCCCCTTAATGGCGACCGACTCTGGTAAGAGAAACCCGATGTCAAAGGAAACCCCTGCACCCGAAGCCCCTTGGCCTTGAGGATCTCGACCAATGGTGTCCCCATGTCCTACAACATCCCAACTTACCTCTCCTGTCACTGGTTTCCTTCGTGCAGCCTCCAGTTCGTCAACTGCAGCCTGTTTTCCAAACCGAGTTTCTGCATTGAATTGCATTGGGCACCCGACACGGTGTTTGCACCCTTCACCCGGCCGCCCTGTGCTGTTGGTGGTGGTGTATGATTGGTGCTGCCTTGTGGCTCCCTGTGCTTGCCTAAAAACTACAAAGCTTGAGCGCTGCAGCCGCTTTACTTACCTGCAAGCAGTGTGTCTTCAAGCATCCCCAGTCTCCATTGGGTAACATTGGGCCTGATCTTCAACTTTGACCCCTGCACCCGGCAGCCCCTGTGCCGCTGGTGGTGCAGTGTTTTTCCTTACATGAACCTTGCCCTCTGCTGAACCTGCAGCCAGAAGGCTGGATTTGTAAGTTGGTTACTTACCTGTGAAACCACATTATTGTTTTTCTCCATAGGTTAACATTGCAAAGACTGAAAATTGCCCACTTTTGGAACTGAAAAGAATTCCTATTTAAAAACGTACTTATCTTTTTGCAAAGATCTTGGTCTTAAAATAAATCTTGAGCAAAGCTTATTTTATAAAATTAGTGTGGATCTCCTTTTTGAGTCATGTGTCATTTTTTGGTCATTATGAGCACAACAAATATCTTACACTTCTCTGTGTTAGGCCTAAGGCTGCTCGCCCACACTACCACAAATAGAGCACTTTGGGTTTGCATTGAGCCCTGTACACTGCTGGGGGAATCTCTGGACTCTGTGCACGGTATAAACACCTAGTAGTATACCATATACAGAGCCACCTTCCTACAACATCCATGTATTTAAACAGGGCCACACTCTGCTCTGGATATTTATCGAAATATACATTAGCGAAAATCAAAAATGCTGCAATTCAGTTTCATATTGCCATGGGAACCCTAGGCCATTTGGACAGTTCATATTCTTCCTCTTTGGACCCTTCTTTAGCTCTCAGCTCCATATGCAACAGCTTAAACATTTTGACATATACTCCCTGCCAGATCTTTTCTGTTGTGGACAACATATGGTGTGCCCCCAGTGGTTTTGTCAACCCCATGTATGGCAACTTTATTTTTCCAACTCCTTGCTTTCCTTGAACTCCGCTATTTTGACCTTACCTTTCTATCCCTCACCACAATCTGTTCCACAGCATCAGTTCCTGTGTCCCCTTGCTGTTCTCCTGCTGACGTCCCTGTCAGTGTACGAGATCCTCCGTCCCTTTGTGCTGCCTCCTTCTTTTGTATCTGACCTTCAGTCCTCCGTGCCTAACCCAGTGTCCTTAACATACCAGTACCTCTGTAGACATATAGTTTACTCCTTTCCATTCCCAGCCTCCACCCCAATTGACAACATAACCGGGCTGACAATTTGGCCCTTACATCCTTACCTGGCATTAAAGTCAGTGCCCGCTCCGTAGTCTGCTGCATTGCCAGTAGAAGCCGCCTGCCCGCCAACCTGGTGTCAGTGGATCTGGATGGTACTGTGTCTTAAGCCTGTAAAATACTATGTGGACACTGATTAACAAATCCAGCCCCCACCACCCACAGACCTTCGTGCCCCTTGCTGTCACCACCTCTGCTATGCCTTATCAATCACATCACTGCTCAAGACCTCACCCTCTTCCAGGCTATCCTCCTCATAGTCTAAGTCCATACAACCAACCAATTCATCTGCCCCCACCCACTCAGCGCGTGTTGGTACTGCCACCAGATATTGCACATTATACACCACCTCGGGTTAAATGTTTACCTTCTCCTGAGGGGGGCAGTCATCAGCCCTCCCAAGTCCTCTATAGTTGTGGGCCGTTTTGACCTGTATGTCCTTCCTCCCGAAGATGCTCTGCACATGTCCTCTGATGGACCTGATGAGAGTCCTCACTGGACCCTGTGTCAGAATACACCAGGTCCCACAACACCGTCCGGCTGACCGCTCTGTGCATACCTTCACTTCTCTGTGTTGTTGGGCTGCACTTTGCCCTCCATAATCTGCTGCTCGCAGATGTCCTGAAAACTGTAAGAAAGAGGATAGGTCTGGTGTGTATACCCCTTGCTGCCCTACATTCCTCCCTGTCTATTCTGTCTCTCCACTGACTTCCATCCTTCTGCTATCCCACCTCAGAGCCCTAGACGCCGCACCCAAGATGCCTACCAGCCCGCTAGAGGCAGAATGTGAAAGCTGAACCGCTAAACTCTTATGCCCTAGCTACGCTTATGCACTGTTCTCCCTACGCCTCTGCCCCCCTTGACCTCTGTGGGAATACACCCTTTTGGGTCCATTACTTTGCTCTTCCTGCTGCCCTAGACTAGTAGCTGCCCATGGTTAATGCTCCATTTCCTCCTGGTCTTCATCCTTTTTCCACTTCAACCTTGCCACCGCTGCACCCAGCATTGGCCCTGCAGATAGGCACTGGGCCAAGGTCTTGCTTCAGGCCCCTTGATCTCCCTCTGCTCCCTTTCCCCGCAGCATCTCCCCTCCCCAAGTCACCTCCACTGGCCGTTGTACCTGCAGACCTTGCAGAACCCTTTCCAGACATTCTTGCATCCTCGGAGATGTAACCTCCAACCACTGCTCTTCACCTCCTACTTTCCCTTTTCAGATATCCCAATCCTCTTGGGAAGGCCATTCCACTACCTCACATCTTTCATCTGACATCGCTACAACCGGTGCCTAAAACAAGGATCACCTGTTCCCCTCCTGCTGCTTGGTTCTGAATCACTATAAATCAAAGGAGGGAAAGGGAGCAGATATAATACGTCCAGCACCCAAGCTCCTAAATGGACAATCTAGCACAAAAGGAAAGTGCAGTTCCTCATGGGGGAGGATGATAAGGATGTCAGAAGGAACTGGCTGGTAGACCAGAGGTATTTGGGGGGAGATGCGGGCCCAAGTGATCAGATCTGAATGCCCTCACACACCCAGAAGGGTGTCATGCTTCATCATTGGGCTGCCCCTCGTTGGGCGGGCGCTGCAATGCCCGATGAGGCTCTTCAGTGGGTGCTTTTTAGCAGAGATCTGTTGATCTTAGGCATATTGATGAATGCAAGTTTGGGGGGTACAAGTGTAGGGTGGTGTAGGTGACTGTACATCTGTAAAATTGCATCAATACTTGGTAGACATAGGTTTAGCCTCTTCTGAGGAGTTTGGGGGAAAAGGCTAACCATTGGATCAAGAGTAGGGTGTCCCAAATGTCTCAGGGTTGGGGTAGAGCAAAAGAAAGGGTTTGCTATTCCCCCCACTGGAAAGATGTGGAAAAGTCTAAGGAAAAAAGGTAGAGTCTTCTAAAGTCCCACAGAAACCTGTTCAGGAGGGTGGGGCCAGAGGCACTTCACAATCCATGGGTGGGTACCAGGGTAAGAACTGGGATTCCAAAAAGGCTTTATGTTTCAATTGTAAGGCAAATGGACACCTAACTGGAGGCTGTTCCTGTCCCAAAAAGGCTTCCACTAGTGCACCCCCAGTTACCACTGGGGTGGTGATTTTCCTGATGGGATCCTTGGTGTGCACTGACCAGGTCAGAGAGCACAGTGAAGCTATCTTAATCTCAGAGGGTGGGGTGGATGCAACTGCCCTGGCTGTCTGGCGTGGAGGACCTGCGGCTGGTGCTCAATGTCGCAGAGGCCCAGCCACAGGTCCACCACTCCAGAGAGAGGATCTGGGCTTCTAAATCCATTACCTGTACCAGTTGGCGTGTGTCCTTTCCCCTTACATATCCCTTAATCAGACCCCTCAGGGTGGGCTTAATGTAGACAACAGCCATATATCAATGGGGCTAGAGTAGAAGCACTGAGGGATACAGGTGCAAGTGTCACCATGGCGACTAAAAAATCCTAGTATCCCCAGAGCAGAATTTGGCTGGACAGACATAACCAGTCACCAATGCTGGTAACCATACTAAAGTTCACCCATGACTATGGTATCCTTAAAGTGGGGAGGGGTTACTGGCCAAAAGAAGGTGTCTGCTAGAGAGTGATTTGGAGTCCTCAGCATGGGCTGAGATAGAGCTAAGATACTATGCAGCCATGCTAGGAATACCTGAATGGGTGTGTGCAAAAAAAAGGAGCACAAAGCAAAGCCCAGGGCGAAAAAGAGGAGTTGGAGCCTGGAATAATGGCCCAACCCTCCAAGAGAAAAGGTAAGAAGGCTGGGAAACCAACTTTTAAGAAGCCACAAGTTCAGGTCTCCTCTCCTCTGGGAGAAGACCTGTCAGTCCTATAGGGAACTGAGCCCCAGGAACTTGGGCCTTACACATCAGAGCTCCTAGGCCCAGCTGGACCCTCTAGGGAAGAGCTGTGCCACGGACAAAGAACTTGTCCCACTCAAGAGCCTGAGACATCAAGCTGCCTCACAGGAAAAGGAAGATGTGAGTGGATCCCACAAAACCTATTGGGAGGAGGGGCACCTGTATATTGAGGCCAGATATCCTAAACCTGGTGCCTGTAGAAGTGGTGGAGCCTCAGCAATACAGAGAATTCTTACTCTCATTGGCCCATGATATCCCCTTAACTGGGCATCTTGGCCAGGTAAAGACTTTGAGTAGTCGAGTTGCCCACTTCTACTGCCCAAGCAAGTCCCAGAAAGTGAAGGAGTTTTGCAACTCCTGTGTTACCTGTCAAGTCAGTGGCAAAGCAGCTAACCACCAAAGGCCCCCTTAATTCCACTTCCAGTGGTAGGGGTTCCCTTAGAAAAGGTGAAACATTAGGAAACAGATTTATACTGTTGGTAGTGGATAACACCACCAGGTATCCTGAAGCAATTCCTCTTAGCGCTGTTACTCCTCCTGCTGGTGCCAGGGCCCTAATCATTATCTTTACTAGAGTGGGATTTCCTAATGAGGTGGTGTCAGACAGAGGTACTAACTTCATTATCCGGCTACCTAAAAGCCATGTGGGCTGAGTTTGGGGGTGACATACAAGTCTACCACCCCATATCACCCACAAACCAATAGTCTAATTGAGCGATTTAACAAGACCATATGATCATGGGACTCCTTGAAGAACTAAGGAGATGGGATGTCCTTTTGCCATGCCTGATTTTCACCTACAGAGAAGTGCCACAGAAAGGAATGGGATTTAGTCCCTTTGAGCTTCTGTTTGGTCATCCTGTGAGGGGACCACTAGGTCTAGCGAAGGCTGGGAGAGACATCTCAAAGAGCCCAAGCTAGATATTGTGGACTATGGCCTACATCAGATGACCCCCATGTCACCCTTTTTGAAGCTATCTTGGTATTTCATTACCCGTGACAGCTCCCTTGTTTTTACTTTGTCATGGGGACCACTTTAATAAAAAGTCTCCTCGGTACTCCTTAGGCTAATTTCGATCCCCTAGTCACCACCCTACACTGACACCCCCTCACTTGCATTCATCAATATGGCTAAGATCAAAAGATCTCCGCTAAAGAGCCCCCACTGAGGGGCCTGTCGGGCATTGCAGCATCGGCCCGATGAGGAGCAGCCCAATGATGAAGCATGACACCCTTCTGGGTGTGTGATGACATTCAGATCTGATCACTTGGATCCCCCCCAAATTACTCTGGTACACCCGCCAGTTCCTTCTGACAGCCTTATCACCTCCCACCGCCTATTAGGAACTGTACCCTTGTTTTGTGCTAGATTGCCTGTGAATTACCTCAGCCTGCTTTCTTCTGCGGCCACACCACGCTGCCTGTCTCAGTCTTTGTTCACTACCCTGGGAAAGTGTCGGCTTGAGCATCTTCCTCGGGATCTGCGTGAAAATTGTTTATTCCACCTCTGGCAGCTCCAACTCAGAAGCTATAATAGCACAGAGTATTGGAGAGGCCAGGTGAGGAAAGGGTAGGAAGGGGACTGAGGGGAGGGAGACCTGTAAAAGAAAGTTAAACACACACACAATACCAGTTATCCTATACGCAAAACGATAACTTAATACTTCTTAAGTTAGTTGTTTGTAAACATCCCATACACTTGTGGAGTACCTATAATGCTATAGTTTCAATAAATAAGAAAATGCGACTTGTATACCCTCATAAATACTTCACTCATGCGCGCTTGTTTAGTTCACAAGTGCGCCGTAAACACATCCGTTCCTCTTCACTCGTGCGTGCGTTGCTACAAATCACAAATATGTAATTAACACCCCAGTTCCGCTTTCACTCGAGCGCGCGTCTGTTAAAAATCACAAGTGCGTAATATCCATATGAATCAAGATAATTGTATAATCACCACCTTCACATGATTGTTTGAAACAATGTCATAAATAACCTGAATGAGAACACTCAACCGCGCCACAAGCGGAATGCCCCTGCCGGCCGGGAGTAAAGATCAAGAAATAAGCTTACCGCTAAGACCGGGCCGGTCTTACCTTGCCTCGGAGAAAGGATCGAGGTGCGGGACTCGGTCAGAGGCGAAGTATAGCCACTTTTAAGTGCTGCACCACCAATCCGGTAGCCAGCACAGAGACACGTCCTTTCTGCAGCAGAGATCCTGAATAGTCAGCCCCGAGGTACGTGCTGACACTGACTCGTGGAGCAGCCAGCATCCAAGATGGCCGCCACCCAAGGCTTCTGGGATTTGTAGTCCCTTTCAGAAATACAGGAGAAAAACATACAAGGGCTACAAAATAAAAACAAAGGAGAGCTAATAAACATTATATAGGGTCCTGCCCCCGCATGACATCATAGTGACAAGTGATACAAAGAGCTAAACAGTACATATTACAATCCCAAGCGTATAGAACAGCACCACCACCAGCGAGACCGTGGGAAAGGAGAATGGGCCTTTCCACACAGTAAATTCTGCAACTGGCGTCGAGTGCATAACACCCTTGGTGACCTAAGGGAACCCCAGGGTTCCTGGCACCGAGGAGCAAAAGAGAGTGGGGCGGGCCCTAGACCGCGCACCGCCATGTTAACAGAAAGACACCTCGGCGCCTGGGCCTTCTCACCATGTCTTTTGCCCCTCCCTCACGTGCCCTTCATTATGATAGCTATCTCTGTTCCCCTGCTGGCTGTGAGTCCAAGTGAGGATGCGTTTTGCGCTACACATGCATTGACAGTTATGCCGCTTATCATCTGCGGTCCTGCCTCATCTTGAACTCACTCTGACATCTCCCTGATTTCATGGCCCCTCTCTGAACCCACAAGTAGCCCCAGCCACCTACCTGTGCTTCATGATGTCCACTGGCTCTACCTTGGGGTGGGGTGCACGCCAATACTGCGGCGGCTACCTCACCTGACACGTGCCTTGCCGGACAAACCGGCACAGAGACCGCGCCCCTGTCCAACAGTAAATCAAGGCACCCTGCTTCTCGCAATAAGAGCAACTCCTGCACTTTTCTTCTGCCATGAAGTTGGAAGAGGTCATGTGACTGAGACTACAGTCAAACAAATGTGTATTATTAATCAACAATAAATAACACCAAGTTCAGTTCAGCTGTCAATCAATAAATCTTCAAAAAAAGAAATGTGGATTGCATTTTCTCAAACTGGAAGGAAAAACACTTGGTGAAGGGAGAACAAGGGTCTGTCCTGCTTTTCAAAAGGTAGCTCTTTCATTCAAAAGGAATCACTGGTCAAAGGAGGCTTGAGCACAACTGTGGAAGACTATGGGACTGATAAGAAAATCATAAAGAGTGGGACCAATGTAACGGGTAACCATTTAAACCACACATCACTGATGAGAACATCAAGGTGGCCTGTGTTGGGGGCTCTCAAATTTGAAGACTGTCCTTCAGTGATAGATTATTAACCACAGTAAGTGTCATAAGATGTGGGCATTTCCAAGTAGGCCCCCGTTACACGAATCAAAAGCAGAGACACAAAATCCAACAGTGTGTATGGAAAATGTTTATGAAAGAGGAGGCTTGAGACTAACACTTTGTCAGATAAAGCTGATAATCAGCATGTAAGAACTCAACAAGAGTTCAGCCTATTGCAACCAGGATTGTGACCCGAGGGTTGCCCAGTCTCCCATGCTTGCTGAGGGATCACCACCCAAGAGGATCAAGAATTCTCACCTGGAACACAACCTTCTACCTCACCCAAGACCAGTGAACTCTGTGAGGTTTAGAAGACAGCTAGGAGGTAGCAAGGTCTAGAAGTCCAGATGCAAGAGTCTGAGAGGCAGAGTGTAAGATTAGAGTGCATCGGGACCACTGCACCGATCGTACTACCTGTCTGTGTGAGAGATATGACCCCTGTATTAGAAAAGGGGGCACTGAAATGTAAGAGCCTTCGCGTTATAACAATGCTTCAGAGACTATAGGGCTGCCTTAAATGTGAGAGACAACCACTGCACAACAAGAGTGAGCAATTGGAACTTAAGGACCGTTGCCCTGGTGCAACAATGTGGAAATAATAGGGCCGTACCTGTGACCCCCAAGCGGGTTGTCTCCTTAGGTGAGTAACAACCCCTGTATACCAGGAAAGGCCCATGGGGATTCAAGGGCCATAGCCTAGGTACACTGTTGCTGGAGAAGACAGGTTTGTCACCCTAGGCAGTAATGTGACCAGAATTCGGACCTCGCCTCGAGTGTGAAAGCGACCTCAGATTTGCAAGAGGAGGCCTTGAACAGCAGCGTGGGTCCAGACTCACACCGTAAGTGCAACTGCTACATCAACTTTGTAAAGACTGACGCACCCAAAATCTGCATCAGAACCCAAAGGAACTTACGGTCAACTCTGAGGAGCAGCGTGAAGATCCAAGTCCTGAGATGGTTGCAAATAGGCAGCTATTCCTTGCCAGCATCAGTCGCTGCAGATTTGTAAGCCAGACTACCAAATGTTTCTGGGGCTGCCGCTAGTTCTCCCATGGTGTGGGTAAGATCAAACTTTGTGGTGCACAGTCCATGGGTGGCAGCTGCTTTAACTTTAGCACTACGGGCACTAGGACACATTGTATTTATCCAGGTAACTGTGGGACTTTAAAGCATCATATTCTTTTTTGATACCCAAGTTCTCAGATTTCGACATTTCCCACCAACAATTCTACAAGACTCCATAAAAATGCATTAGAGATATAAACATAGTAAATATATTACCATCAATATCATTACACATTCAACCCATGATGCGTCCACCACCCCCTCCATATCTTATACTTTCGGTGGCATGACTGGGCCTCGTAGATCAGCTTCTCATAGCGGGCACACCAGTTCACCCCCCTCCTCCACCCCACCAATGAGGGGCGATTCCAGCGACTTCCAGTTACGGACGATATCTTGTTTGGCCAACAATGTGGCCATGCCGATATAGGTTCTCTCCAGTCTCAGTCCCCCAACCTCCTCCAAGAGGCACAACAGGGCTGTCCTCAGGGGATTAAGTGATGGAAGTTCACAATGACATACAAGTGCAGGAGGCACATCATATTAAATAAGGCTACCCGCCCCATAGCGCTTAGGGGGCTGGAGGCCCCTTTTCCATAGGTCCCTAGTCAAGGCTTTCATAATGGACTGAAAATTAAGAGTCCAGGCCAGGTCTGGGAGGTGGAAAATATAGATATCTAAGTATCTGAAGGAGAGGCAGCATATCGGGATCGCAGGGCACCAAGAATGTCCTCCAGTGTTTTCCTCAACCGGTGCAATTAGCGACTTGTTTATCCGCAGACCAGAGGCTTCACCATATAGGTGTAGTATTTAGAGGCATCTGGGGCCGGAAGGCTGCGGGTCATCCAGAAATATTAGGATGTCATCCACATACAAAGCTATGCGCTCTTCAGGATCCTCCTCTTAAAACCATCCCCGAATTTGGACTTTACATCTGATAAGACGTGCCAAGAGTTCGATTACTAGGGCAAATAATGGAGACAGGGGACAGCCCTGGTGGCAGCCTCTAAAAACTGTGAAGGGAGGGCATAGGACTCCGTTTACCTGGACATGGGATGCAGGGGCATTGTATGGCAGGCTGATGAGTCTGTGGAAGTCCCAAAATCTGCATACTTCAGCACAGCATCCAAGAAGGTCCATGCGACAGTGTCAAAGGCCTTTTCAAAGTCAATTAGGAGTAAGACCAGGGAGCCGCTCAACCGGTACTGCTGGGACAGGGTGAGTTGTACCCTCTGTATGCAACAGCAGGTGCTCCTGCCAGGCATGAAACAAAATTTGGTCTGGGTGGATTAGGTAACTCAGTGTGTGACTTAATGTATTCACTAGGACCTTTGCAAACACGTTTATGAGAGAGATAGGCATATAAGAGGAGCAATGTTCTGCGGGCTGGTTGGCCTTGGAAATCACAATAGTGGCAGTGTCCAAGACTGTGGGGGGAATGATCCACGCTCTGCCACCTCAGTGTAGAGGGCCAGTAGGTGAGGGAGCAAAAGGGTCAGGTAGCTTTTAAGGAATTCAATGGGGAACCCGTTTGTGCCAGGGGTCTTGCCCAAATTGAGATCTGAAATGGCCAAGTTTATCTCCTCAGTTGTGATCGGTTAGTCAAGTTCTCGGGCCACAGAAGGCAGGGATCGAGTGCAGGGGAAATCTCCTTTAGCAGTGGGAATGCTCGCTCCTGTGGGGGTCCAGGGGGTTGCCACCTAGAAGTCTTGATAAGCCGCGAAGACCTGAGCAACCTCAGGCATACTTTCACAAAGGGTTCCATGAGAATCGCGAATGGCTGGTACTGTCCTAGTCGAGGCGGCATGAGCTGCCAACCAATATAAGAGCTTGCAAGATTTGTCTCTATGTTCATAGACCAGCTGGATCAATGCTCTCCAGCACTGCCTAGCATCCTCTAGGGAGATCTGTTTCAGGGTGGGCATCACTAGCACCAGCAGTCCAGATCCTCTCCCTGGAGGGGTGGACCTGCGGCTGGCTCTCAATGTCGCAGAGGGCCAGCCACAGGTCCACCACTCCAGAGAGAGGATATGGGCTTCTAAATCCATTACCTGTACCAGTTGGTATGTCTCCCCTTACATATCCCTTGATCAGACCACTCGGGGTGTGTTTACTTGAAGGAAGTGACCCAAAAAGGGCCACCCGGGTTATCTACAACCACTTACTCGCCTTCTATCAAAATGAAGAATCGGTCAGACAGTAGAGAATACAAACAGACATTTATTATCGATACTCTGCAGAGGAGTCCAATCTGACCTGCACCCAAAGATGTCTGCCGAGGGACTGACCCCCAACAGTCTGCAACGCATAACCATTCCTCCCAAGAACCTCCAACCACGCCCACAGTGGAAAGTTACCGGCTTAGGCCAGACATGAACAAAGGAGGCACAGAAGGATGGGCTACCACCTGCCAGATGGGTACACACTATCACAGTTTCAAGGTTGCAGTGTTGGGTCTCAGCGTCTCCTAACGTGGGAGCAGAGCTACACATACGGATAGGTATGCGAGGGCAGAATGGCCTATTCATTAGTAAGTCGGAAGGCAACATTGAGCAGGAGAGAAAATAATAACTAAATACAGTATTCTGCTGAAGCAAGCAATATGGATAATGAGGCCTAGTTCAGACACAGCCCAATAGGGATTACGAAATACAAAATGGAGTCACACTTATTAACTGAAGCTTACACATGACAGGGATAACTCAGTGGGTTGCATAACGCAAATACGAATGGTGCCTAATTTAGCCGCACACTGCTAACCTAATGCGAACTGAAACGAGTGCATAAGTGGAATGGGGTTTTCAAACCTAACAGACCCTCCTTTTAGCAGTGGAGGCTAAATGCTTTATTGGCTATCCGGTAGGGTCTTTACAATTCTAGGCAGGGGAAAAAGGAAAATAGCATAGCCTTTAAAATTGCAGGGGAAAACAAAGCAGTATATGTATCAAAATCACTTTAGTATTCAAAAATACCCTCATCAATCAGCATTATATCTTGTATATCTTGCATCATCATAGTAGAAACTTTATTATCACACCCTGGCAAAGTAGGGGTAGGTGTGAGCTTGCTCACGCAATAGGTGCAACACGCTGGAAGGCAATTAATGCATAGACAGCACGTGAAGATGACTCCTGCGATAGCTACTAGGAAAAGAAGTATCTTCCAACCCCAGGATGATATCAGACCCCAGAACCACCCTGTCAAGGACCATGAACCATTGTCCTGATGGATATCAGATGCAAGTCTATGCAGCTTCTGGATAGCGGAATATACATTAGGGGCGTGGTCTGGGATGTAGACACAGCAGCTGCTGCCGATGACGCGGCAAGCTCCGCCCCTATCTGCAAGGATGACGTCTAAAACCATCCGATTTTGAAGAGCAACAAGCCTGGTCGCCTGGAGCTCAGCAGTAATGTTAGTGAGTATGCCTGCTGTAGTATTAATGACCCCTTCTACAACCCTGGTGAGGCGGCGAATGCTAAGACTGTTATACATAGGTCCCCAAAAGGGCACTATACCCTTCATGGTATCCGTGAATTGCTGTAAAGTGGTATCTGTCTGATCAATATCTGCTGTGTCAATAACTCTCCTCGCCCGGGACAAGTATATGCTCCTTCGCTGCAATCTGTGGTCCTTGTGATAATTGGAGGGCACAATATAAACTGGAGGTAAAAGAAAAGAGACGTAACACCGGCCAGACCATCCCCTAGGGAGCCACGTATAAGCATGCGCTCCACAGACAAAGTATACATTAGGCGGTGTCAGTAAAGGTGGGCTACTAGTAGTGTTTATTTAATTGATATGTGTAATTACAGCCGCTCTGTCCCACCGGAATATTCCCAAAGCCTTCGACACAGAAACTCGCTGTAGTATCAATCACAAGTACGGGCATAACTGTATCTCTAGTGATATTTCGTGCATGGAAACAGTGAAAGTATTCAGAGACATTGAATCCCTGAAAATCCAACATTTCGTCTTGCAACCATGTGACATTTTTGTTATTGTCGTATACATTCATTCAAGCATTGGGATGCAAAGTACCCTCCTTTCCATCTGGTCCCGCAGTGTAACCCTGGTGTACTACTATATATTCCAGAACTGTTTCATAGTCAGACTCTGTCATATTCATAGCGTCAGCATGATAATGAATGTACACCATGGAGAGCAACTGGAACCATGCCTCACAGCTACCTAAGTACGACAGGGGCAAGGACACTAGTAGATCATTCTTGTGCATAACAGAGGGGAGTAGCCCACACACCCAACAATTCGTTTTATTAGTCATATTATGAACTTGATGAAGCATCTGTACAAAAGCATTGTCCACATATGTCTGCCTATGTCTTCCCTTGTGCGGGGTCAATGTGACAAACAGGTGCTCAGGTGGAACCGGGGTAGTCCCTATCAGAGTGTGAACTGGATGTTGTTCTTCTAAATACAACAACACCCCAAACAGTATTATTGTTACAATAAGAAGAAAAACCACCACTACTATTTTACTCCTGGTAGGCCAACTAGACCAACCAGGACCATTCTGCTCTAGTGGAGGGGCCACCAGGGGCTGTTCGTCCCTCATGACTGCACGGCCAAATGGGTACATAGGAAACACCTGAGGAATTGGAGCCACGAGACACAACCAACCAGAGGGGCACAAGTCACCCAGCATCTGTTTAGAGCCTCGCTGGTAGGCTCCTATCGTTCATCAACGACTGTGCTATGCAGCACTCCCTCGATGGGGCTGCGTGATTGCAACCCTTGCTGAAAACAAATCCTTCTTCTTTCAGGATAGGGCACCCTCCCTCCAGGGCAAGTACCCTCAACGATCCTGTCCAGTGTCCAAGGCAGTGCACCTGTTTAGCTCACTCTACTCTATTGTGGGCACCTTAAACACAGCAGTACCCACACCCTGATCTCAAGTCCTTCCCTAACTGCTAGACTGTCCCTCCGGTGCACTGTCCTTCTTCCGGGGGCGTAACTTATACCTGGTGACTCCAGGCACTGTTTCGTCAACAAAGAGGGGGTGAAACTCAGGATCAGATGGGGGCTGAGACTCAGATTCTTGCGGATCAGGAACGGGAGAAACTGGGGTGGCCCTTATCTGCGGGGGAGCTGCCTCGAGCAGGGCAGCATCACTCTCCTCGTCTGTCTGCTCCCACCTCAGCCGGGCGTCAGAGAAAGGAACGAAACGGGGCACCCGTTCCCCTTCCTGATCTGCGATGCCCTCAAGCGCCCACTTGTCGTAGGGCAGTGGGAGAGGGATCTTCTTGCAGTGGGTTGCATGCACCCAGTGCTTCCGGCCTTCGAGTTTCACCGCTGTGCGAGTGGCAAGAAGGACCAACAGTGGCCCTTTCCAACGAGGCTCCAAGCAGCTCTTCCTCTGAAAATGCTTTACCAGCACATGGTCCCCGGGCTGCAACTGATGTCCAGGCCCCTCTGGTACTGGTCGCAGTGTCTCCTGGATCTGTTGATGAAGAGAACAAAGATCTTTAGTTAACTCATACAAATAGTCCACAAGCAGAGGATACTCTATCTCAGAAAAGCGCTTGGGTCTTAGGACGCCCCAGATATTAGCGGGGCGGCCAAAGACCACCTCATAAGGTGACTACCCTGTCCTAGAGTGTGTAGCCGCCCTGGTAGATAACAAAGCCAAAGGTAATGCATCTGGCCATCGCAATCCTGTACTTTCTTGTATTTTTGCTAGCTTCAGTTTGAGAGTACCATTGTACTTCTCAACCAGACCTGCTGACTGAGGATGGTTCGCTGCATGAAATTTCTGCTTAATATGCAAGCCTTCGCACACCAATTCGATGACTTTCGAATTGAAGTGGCTTCCGTTATCACTCCAGATCACACGTGGCAATCCATAGCGTGGGAAGTACTCTTTTAGGAGTGCCTTCGCCGTTGCCATAGCCGTATTCTCCTTCGTGGGATAAGCCTCAATCCATTTACTGAATGCACAAATCACTACCAGCACATATTTTAGATTGTTAACTCGTTCCATTTCGATGAAATCCATCTGGAGGACCTTGAAAGGGAAAGAAGGCGGTGCAAAATTACCTGAGGGTGTAGGAGTACCGTTTCCAGGATTATGTGTCATGCAAATCATACAATGCTTCACTAAATGAGTGGCTACCTTGGAGATATTGTCATTCTGCCATACTGGGTCCAACACCTTACATATTCCACTAATGTGGGCTGGGCCCTGAGCCATGGTAACCACTGGGAGCACATAAGCGTTGGGTAACATCCATCTCTGTTTCTCCGACTTATCTGTCCCAACACCCCCTCCTCATCTAGACGTCCTGTACTCTCCTGCCATATTGCCAATTTGTCTAATGTTGCCTCACTCTGGATCTCTTTAAAAAATTTTAACGTGTCTTCAAACATTCCATTGTCTGGGACCCACCTAGCAGGTCCTGCCACAAACATCTTTTTCATCTTTGATCTCGCTGTCTCTTTAGCTGTTTGGTCTGCGAATGCGTTCCCTCTTCCAACATCATCTACTATTGCCTTGTAAGCACTACATTTTATTATCGCTAACTTGTCGGGAAGTATTAGGGCTGACAAAAGTCTATATATCAGTGGGCAGTTCTGTATTCGCAATCCTTGTGAAGTCAAGAACCCTCTCTCCGCCCAGAGGCGCCCAAAATTATGGGCGACCCCAAAAGCATACTGACTGTCAGTGTAAATATTGACAGTCAGTCCCTCACTCAACTCGCAAGCCCGAAGAAGGGCAACTAACTCTGCAGCCTGAGCTGATTGGTACGGGACACGGGATGTCTCAACTACGGTGCACAACGTTGTAATTGCATATGCTGCAGTGGTGGTGCCATCTGGTAATTTAAAACAAGAGCCATCGACGTATAGTTCCCCTTGGGGGTCAGATAGGGAAACATCAGTCAGGTCTACCCGTCCTTTCATCTCCTCTTCCGTTCTATACACACAATCATGTGCTTCTGTGTCATTACTCGCCAAAGGGAGGGGTAGTAACGTGGCGGGGTTCAGAGTGGCACATCGTTTGATGGTAATGTGCGGAGCAAACAATGTTAGCTCATATCCAGTCAGACGCGCACTGGTAAGGTGCTGTGTCTTTGTCTTATTCAAGAGCGTATCCACAGCATGAGGTACCATTACTGTGAGGTCAGTGTCAAGAACGAGCCCTGCCGATTGCCTGATAGAAACCGCCACCGCAGCGGCAGCTCTTAGGCAGCTCGGGAGTGCTCTGGCGACATTATCTAAGATGGCGAAAAAATAAGCGCAGGGTCTTTGCTTACCACCAAAACCCTGTGTTAAAACGGAGAGCGCACAACCATCCACCTCATGTACATAAAGCACAAAAGGCTTCTGGTAATCAGGAGTACCAAGCACCGGAGCAGAGCAAAGCGCAACCTTTAATTGCTCAAAAGCTTGCTGGCATGCAGATGTCCAAGGCAGGGGTTCATGCACATCTTTGGTAGTCAGGTAGAGGAGGGGTTTCGTTAGTAGGGAATAGGTGGGGATCCAATGCCGACAATACGAGGTAATGCCAATAAATGCACGTACTTCACGCTGGGTCTTGGGAACAGGCATGTTCGTGATAGAGGCTATGCGTTCAGGTGTTAGTCTGCGACCCTCCTTCGACAGTAGGTGACCCAAGTAGGTGACCTCCTGTCGACAATATTGAAACTTGGAAAGGGACACTTTATGGCCATGGTGTGCTAAATGCAACAGCAGTTTAACAGTGGCGTCTTTACAGCCATCTTCAGAATCAGAAGCCACAAGGAGGTCGTCAACATACTGCAATAGCGTGTTACCAGGAGGAAGTACCAAGGAATCCAATTGACTTTTCAAAGCTTGACTATAAATACTAGGACTTTCTGTGTAGCCTTGAGGAGCACGACAGAATCTAAAGCTCCTGCCAGCTAGGGCAAATCCAAACAGATACCTGCTATCTGTATGGATCGGAATGCTAAAGAAAGCATTCTTTAAATCGATCACGGAAAAGAATTTGGCTGAGGATGGAATCATTGTCAATATCGTGGTAATGTCTGGGACTACAGGATATTGAGGCACCACTATTTTATTAACCTCTCGGAGGTCAATTACGAAACGATAGACGTCAGGATGAGCATCAGAAGAGTCCAAGGGTGCCTTCTTGAGAATCGGGAGGATAGGACATTACACACATTCGCCGCTGTCTCTTCAACCACACCAGACTCAACCAAATCCTGTATTATTTGCAACAAGGCCTTCTCTCCTGCTTGGGAAATCTTATACTGGGGAACACGTGGCAATACAGCATTATCTTTGATCTGAATAGAGACCGGCGGGATCTGCAATAACCCAACGTCCGTGTCTCCTGTCGCCCACAAAGTACGTGGCACCTCTTGGAACTCAGCAGGGAGGGGTGCATTTTTCGCAAAGCACTGTGTTGCACGGGCCACCTTCGGCCCTATGGTCATTTAGACACCATCAGGGGAACAAAAGATAGTTGCGTGTAATCTTTTCAACAAATCCAAACCCATCAAATTCTCTCCACAATTTGTCGTTGACAGGAATGGCGAATCTACTGTAAAGGGACCAATAGTCAGGGCAAGAGGCTTGGAAATGGGGCTAACAACCGGCATGCCCGAAAACCTACCGAAACGTTGTTTTGGCCAGACAGAGCTGCCCCCGGGACCAGTGAATGGGAAACAGAGCTATTCATAGCCCCTGTATCAACTAAAAATGTCTGGGCCGTACCTTGCAAATCTGCAGTGACATAGGGTCCGCACTGATCTACAGGCACGGGAACTGTTCCCTCACCCTATCCCTGGCTGTCCTAGCTGTGGGATAACCCTGTCACTTCGTCCATGTCATAGTCATCCTGGTAGTACTGTCTGCCTCGAGGGTCGTCAAAATAGTTCTTGTTCTGAGGGGTGTACGACGAATCCTCCGACTGCACCACCCCTCGGCCTCCTCCTCCTCTTCCTCCGCTACCACGTCCTCTAAAACTCCGACCTCTTGGGGCCTCAATTTTCTGTAACAACTCCGGGCACTCACTTCGCCAATGCCCCTCCTTCTTACAATACGCACATTGGTTGTACCCTACGGGCACACCATAAGTACTGTTCCTGTCCGGCCGGGACCCTCGCTGAGCCGGGCCCGAACCTCTACCTCTGCCATTCCCTCTCATCACTTGCTGCATCAACACCTTCGTCTTCAACTCCTTGGTCTTTTTCTCTATCTTCTCTTTGTCCTCATTCTCTCTATGTTCGTAGTACTGCGCCATACTCAAAATTACTGAAGGGGAGGATGTGGTCCAAGTACTCTCTGAAGCCTGCAACCTAGTCGCAATCTCGGGAAGCAAATTAGTGACAAATCTATTAACGAACAAATGAACACCACCCTCCTGTGACAAATCTTGGCCGCTAAAATCCCAAAACACCCCTTCAAACCTAGTAAAGAACTCGGATACATTTTCATCCTTCTTCTGACGACATGCAGTCAACTTGTCCCAGTCCACTAATGCATGTAAGTGATAATACGCCCCGGCAAAGCCAATAGCTGCGCCTTCGGCTTCTCACCAGGCTTGCGGTCCCTATCCCACGCTTTGATCTCATCCCATGTTCCACCCAATTCCACTACATGATCCTGCGTATGCACCTGTCTCCATATATCCACCGGTACCAACAGGTCAAAAAACAACTCTATATCAACTAAAGTCCTCACCGTGGAGGAGGCCGCCTCCGTCAATTCCTTATAATACGCAGTGGGGTTTTTCCGAGGGTCCGGCAATTGACCCTTCTGTGGAAATATACCTTTTTAGGGGTACACTGGTGCAGGGTCACCCTTTTGTCCACGGGTTCAAAAACCAACAAAGTAGAGATCAGCACTGGAGTAGGAATAAATAACAAGTTTATTAATCACTCATGAGTGGGACCACGTCCACACAGCACTCTCAAGTGCTGGAGGAGGTAGTACACTGAAGTCACAGAACACAGGGCTTTTATACAGTTTTTCTGCAGTGTAAGCATGTGAACAGAAATAGGGAGAACAATTTTAGAAATAGTTTTCAGCAAACAAGGGCAGATGAATAACCACTTGGTCAGCAAAGTGGGAGGGGGAGCAGGAGTGCTTATGGCAGCAGTAAATGGTCAACAGTTAACAGGTGTACTGGCAGCTACAAACTCTCAGCACGTACATTGCTTTTAGCTGAGTCAGGAAGTCAACTAAAATAGATAGCACAGGCAGAGTGAAAAGACGAAAGAATTATGAAGGAAACTCAAATGGACACCACAGCCAAAATGGCTGCAGCTTATGCCAAGTAAAATATTACACATTTTCCACAGACGGCCCTTTTGGCATAAGCTAAGACATTTTGTTATGCTTTAAAAGGGGTACGATAAATATCATGTATATCAATCAGCATCATATCGCTGACTTCTCGGTCTATTGCTAAACGGGCATTTACATTTTGGACATTCGTTTTAAATGGTAGACAAGTAGTACAAGTAGAAATACAGAGGGAACAAAGCATTGGCCCGCATTGGATACATAAACAACAACAAAAGAGAACTGCAATATTCTGAATAAGGCCGAAAATATTTTTAAGCCCCATACAGAAAATATGCTCCAGAACCATCCAGCCCAAGTCCATGTTCCTGAGTCTTGATGTATCTCAGTAGCTATTTTTTGTAGTTGGGAAATGACCGCATATACAGAAGGTGAATTGTCCGGTGTGAAGACACAACAGCTGGATCCGATGATACAGCATGCTCCAGTCTATATTGTTCCCATGTGGTCTCTGTCTGGTCGACTACAGAGACATCGATTGCACGTTTTCCCCTACTACCAGCATGGTGATCGAACAATTGCAAATCTTGATGGTTGGTTGGGGAAGCTAAAAACACAGGTGGTAGAAGGAAGGCTATGTAACAGGTACCAAACCAGTCTGGATGTAGAAAGTAGTATGCCTTAGTTCCACAAACAAAATAAGTGTGACATGATGCAAGGAAACTGCTTCGGCCTCTCGTAGTACAGTTACTGTGGCCCACTGGCACATCGCCTGTACTTTAGACACAAAGGGGCCAGTGGTCATGGCAACAGAGATAACAAGGGGTCCGTTTACTTTAGCCGACCTAGAATTTGGATACACATAGTTTGTTGCTGCACTTCCTTTACTATATTCTTCCATTTCTAAAGCAGTCCCTTTTGCTTGTGGGTCCCCATCTTCGTTGGGGTAACCGACTTTGTTCATTAGAGGCATATAGAAGTTTGAACCAAGCGGGGCATGAGCCATTGTGAGAGAATGGCAGCGGTGACAACGGGATTCCTTTTATGTTCTAATGAGGAAGAGTCTTGCCACAAGCCCAACAGTTAGTAGCATTGCTTAGCTGGTGTGTCTGATGCAACATTTGAAGAAATGAATTGTTTCTCAGATTTTGCCAGTATCCCCGTTTATGTTGCGGCAAATCAAAATGATGGTGCTCATTTGCAGCAAGTGATGTAACAGTAATGTTAGGTAAGGAGGCTCCAGGCATTACTTCCTCCACTACCCACATTACAGTAACGATGATGGCAGTAGTCAAAGTCAGACCAAGGATGCAGATTGTACAGCCGTTGCACATTGTCGCAGTGATATCCTTCTTCTTAGGCGAGCTCATTTTCATCGGCAAACAACAAAATAGATGATGCCCTAAGGTCCTGGGCAGGCGTTGGCTTCTTCACTAATGTTAAGACGAGTAGTCACTAATAGGCTACCCCCCTTTGTAGTCAGTCTTTAACCACCCAGGACAGTGGCTCAAACAGTCTCTTTCTGCGATGAAGTGTCTTTCTTCCTGGATCGAAGCAGATATCTAGATGTACCAGAGATTGAGTGGTCCGGGAAGACTTCCTCAGGTCCTTCAGGTGACACAGCTCGTTCTCTCTCGGTGACCAAAATGTCGCGATGACCTGTCAGCACAGCAGGGCTCACGAAGGAAGAGCTTCCCGCACCTGCTGATAAATAGAAGACAAGCTGTCAGTTAACTGGGACAAATAGTCACTCATTGACATGTCTGGGGTACCTAATACTGGTGCAGAACAAAGGGCTTGGCATAACTGTTGGAAGGCGCTCTGGCACTCAGCAGTCCATGTGAGGGGCATCAGAGTGTCTTTAGTCAAAAGGCCAACAAAGGTTTAATAATGTGTGAAAAACTAGGGATCCACTGCCTAAAAAAAGAAGTGAGGCCAATCAGTGCACGGACATCCTTCTGAGTGCGGGGTACAGGAGTGTCTAAAATGGTCTGAATGCGGTCTGGTGTGAGTGCATGTCCCCCCTTAGACAGGAGGTGACCTAAATAGGTAACCTGCTATCTACAATATTGCAATTTATTTCGCGAGACTTTGTGATGATGGAAGGCAAGAAATGATAACAATAACACTGTTCCTTTCACACTAGGTAAGGACGCCAGAGCGGCATCCTCATTGATAAGACAGAATCTCGCAACCATTGGAGAATCGTTATTTAAAATAACATGTACACCTTCCGGAGAACAACGTATTATGGCGCGAAAATATTTAAGCATATCGATACCCACAATATTGTCAGGTGTGGTAGGGGAAAGCAAAAATGGACATGCTGCAGTGAATTTATCAAGTCTGAATTTAAGTGGCTGTAAAAATGGGCTAGGTGTAGGTGTCCCATCGAATCCTATCGATGTTATCATTGTGCCAGACAGGGGAGCCCTAGGAACCAGTTTTAGACAGAGCACTACGAGTAGCCCCTGTATCAACCAGAAACCGATCAGTAGATCCCAAGACGTTTGCGGCAATATAAGGACCCTTGATCTACTGGCACCTCAACCGGTTCCTTACCCCATCCTAGGCATCCCTATGCATAATCGGAATCTGCAAGAGCATCAGCAGAATAATCAGACATTTGATATTGATTTCGTCTATCAAAAGTATTAGAGTAATTTGGTCCTTGTTCAACTGCCTCAAATCTGGGGCGAGCTCCTGTACCTCCCCTGTTTCCTGAATTCCCTGGGCGTCCTCTCATACTTCCCCTTCCCCGCAGATACTGCTGACCTGGCAAAAGAGGGCACTCAGAACGCCAATGCCCAGTCTCTTTACAATAAGCACACTGATCAGGGGACAAATTTGCTCAAGGGAGAGGGGGCACTCCAGGTGTATACATTGCACGTCCGCCTCTTCCACCTCCCCTAAATGGTGGACCATATATTTGAGCCAACATAACTTTTGTCTTTAACTCCTTAACCTTCTTATCCTCCCTGCCTTTTGCTTCCTGTTCCTGCCGTTCATAATATTGGGCCATAGTCAAAAGGAAAACTGAGGAAGACGTGGTCCAAGAACTCTCGCTGGCCTTTAAGCGACTAGCTATTTCCGGTAACATATTAGCAACAAATTTATCAACAAACAAATGCCTACCCGTATCATCGGCCAATGACTGACCACTAAAATCATGGAATGTTTCCTCAAACCTTGAAAAGAAGTCAGAAACTAACTCATCCTTTTTCTGTTTACAGGACGCTAACGTAGTCCAATTTATTTACATAGGGGATATGAGAGTCTTTAACTTAGTCACAATAGCTTTAGGAAAATCTAATATCTCCTTCTGAAGTTTGTGCGCAGGCTCCCTTTCCGCATCTATTTGTTCTAAATGTTCCCAGGTATCACCATATGCTACATTATCATCTATTTTACGTATTGTTCTCCGCATATCAAGAGGCAAAATAAGCCCAAAGAACATATCAATAACTGGCAAGATCATAGTGCAGGAGCTAATGGCTCCTTCCACCTCCTCATAGAAGGCGGCAGGATTTTTCCGGGGGTCGGGCAAAGCAGCTTTAAGAGCCATCACATCTATTCTACTCCAAGGAGTGTAAACCCAATTATATATAAAATATCCCTTTCCATCATTCGAAGTTGTATCATTATTGGTTCCCCCACCCTTCGGAGGAACATACAGGGGTGCAGCTTCACGCATAGGTTTCATAGCAGACTCACTACTACTAGGTTTATTTGCATCCACCAAAGCATCTACTTTCTTTGCCTGAGATTGAACTGCTTCTGCAACTTTATTTTTCCTAGCTAATTCTTGCTCCTTTCGCAAACGTAATGTGTCATCTCGTAATTTGACCACCCGTCTAATCATATCAGGTAGGTTCGAAAAAAGGAAAGTCCCATCTCCTAACTGTTTATAATCAGTACTTATATCATCTGGTTCTGTTGCATTAGAAATATGCCGCCAATCATATATTTACCTCCCAAGTGAATTTTTCTACAAAAATAAAACTGTTTGGCGTCTTCCCAAGTCTGAACTGTAACTATGAGAGCCGTTGCTGTAGTAGTCCGACGTGCTTCCTCTCTAGCAATATCCCGCAAGTTATCTTTCTCTTCCCTAGATAAAGTAGAGCGAGTCTGCCGCCCAATTTGCTTATCTTTATCTTATTCTTGTGAAGACAAATACTCCTTATCAAAAACCTCATCCTCAGGGGTACTTGGAGTGGGGAATTTATACGGGGGTGGGGGTTGATCTAATAGGATGCAGTCATCCTGAGGTTTATTAAGTATGGGATAAATAGGGCGCCTAATAGGGTACTGGCCATTTACCTCTAATCGACGTTCCCTATCTTCTTTTTCTATTTTTTTTCCATTTTTCTTTATTTTTTAATTCTAGCGCTTTTTTTTATATATCGTTTTTCGTTGTTCTTTTTCTGCTATAACTTCTGCTCTCTTCACTCTCTCTCGTACTTCTTTCTCCCACATACGCACACAATCAAACATATCCTGTCTACTTTTTTTCTTTCAAATAAACACTACTCTACATATTGAACCTTTTTAGAATCGAATGACCCATTCACTGGCCATTGCAGATCAAAATCTTTTTTTTTTTTTTGTGTATTTGTTCCACAGTGAACCGTACATTATGGAAGAAATACCGTATTTGACATATATATCTCTTATTAGGTGTCCCCTCTGGGGGAGCCGGCTGACTTTTTTTTTTTCAAGCTTACTTTTTGGTACCACCAGAGCAGCAACACCACCTACGGAGTGTGCTGAGAACAGGCATGCTTTACAAATATTAGTAAAATATTACTACTCCAAATATTTCAAAAGGAGAAAAAAATCTCCACATTACCTGCCTTCAATTTTTGTAAAAAGTGAATCACAAATTCAAACAAAAAGCCCAGGCTTAACAAATCAAGAGTGCCGCTTTAGCGACCTTACCAGACAGAAGTCTCCAACTCCCACCTGCTGATCTCTGGTCGACCTAATGGTCACTGCAAATTTGCGCCAAAGAAAACCCCAGTTGAGACCGGCCATCACCTGGAGGGTCAAATCAGGAAAACCGGAAAATTCACATCGGCCTGCAAAGACAAAGGTCTCCTCGTGCAGTGCGCTTCCTCAGTAAGATTCCAATCCTCCGTCAAGACCACTCCTTCGGACGGCCGCGTCTCCAATGGGGTCCCACGACGGGCGCCAACTGTGGCAATATACCTTTTTAGGGGTACACTGGTGCAGGGTCACCCTTTTGTCCACGGGTTCAAAAACCAACAAAGTAGAGATCAGCACTGGAGAAGGAATAAATAACAAGTTTATTAATCACTCATGAGTGGGACCACATCCACACAGCACTCTCAAGTGCTGGAGGAGGTAGTACACTGAAGTCACAGAACACAGGGCTTTTATACAGTTTTTCTGCAGTGTAAGCATGTGAACAGAACTAGGGAGAACAATTTTAGAAATAGTTTTCAGCAAACAAGGGCAGATGAATAACCACTTGGTCAGCAAAGTGGGAGGGGGAGCAGGAGTGCTTATGGCAGCAGTAAATGATTGACAGTTAACAGGTGTACTGGCAGCTACAAACTCTCAGCACGTACATTGCTTTTAGCTGAGTCAGGAAGTCAACTAAAATAGATAGCACAGGCAGAGTGAAAAGACGAAAGAATTACGAAGGAAACTCAAATGGACACCACAGCCAAAATGGCTGCAGCTTATGCCAAGTAAAATATTACACGTTTTCCACACTTCAAGGATAGTACCTCACTCCTCTTCCATGGAGTGTAGACCCACTGTTCCTGAAAATGCGCTGCCACCCGCGGATGAGTGACAATATCATGGTCGTCTCGCAACTCCGGTATTTCAGGGTGATAAATGGGATGAACTTCCCTCATGGGAAACTGCGTCACTGTCGCCGGGACCTTCTTAAGCAATCTACCCCGATAATCCACTAATGTCGTCACATTACTGAAAACCTCATTAGGGGCCATATCTGTCGTATATACCCTGTCCCGAATGTCATAAATGATCTGTGGTGCAATACCCTTGAAACACTGTTCCCACAATCCTATCAATGTAGCCGACATATGCTTAAGAGCATGTTGTTGTATAAACGGCTTATAATCTTTCATCACGCTCCACACATCTTCCACACTATAAATCGGATTCCGAGCCCACTGTGCAGCCTAGTCAGCCACCATTCTCTTTTCCTCAGCACCCACAGCAGAGCGCACCAACACTTTCTCCATGCGGTCATGTGCCGCTGCCCAATTCGCTCCTTGCACTCCACGCACAGGCGTCTCGGCATCTTGTAATGCCTGAGGCACCACACTCAAGGGAGAAGGAGCAGACGAGGAAACAGGAACCATCGCAAACAAAGACTGTGTTGTAGGAGTAAGAGAAGGCATAGCCACAGATACAGAGCTAGGAGACAAAATAGGAGAGCTAACGGCACCCGCCCCCGTAGCTTGCAAAGGTGGGAAAGAAACAGGCGGGGCTGGGGCCGAAGCAGCAGAGCTGGAAACAGAATGACTAGGAATGACAGAATCAGAGGCCAAATGCTGAGATGTTGGGATCATAGGGTATATCCGATCAGGGGCATAAGGGGGTGGGGGTCGAGAATCCAGTAACTCTTCAACGAACTGGTCACCTTCCTCTCGAGCAACATAACATTTATCACTCTGTAATCGAAACTTCCTATCGGCACACTCTATGCCTTTCTCGATCTTTTCCCTGTCATAGGCCATTGCCTTCTGCGTTATCATCTGCCCCCTCCGAGCTTGCTTCTCTGCCCTCATTCGTCGCTGCTTGGCTTCCTTCTGCCATACCCTCAGAGAATCAAACATCGACTGCCTGCTCCTTTTGGCGAACAATTTGTCCTGCAAGTAATTCAACTTTTGCTCATCAAATGTGCCGGTAAGTGGCCACTGTAAGTCAGCATTGTCCCTCGTATATTTATTCCACAACGTGCTAAACATAATAGGGCCAATGCCGTGCTTGACGTATACATCAAAATTTGGGGTACCCTCCGGAGGCGCAGGCTGCCTCTCTTCCAATCGAGCCTCGGTGGAACAACACCGACATCCAAAACACCCTAACTTACTTAAACAAGGCATCTTAATATAAGACACATGCACTGTCCCCAATGGACAAATACAACATCAACCAACAAAACGGTCTACCAACCAAATAGAAAACAGTCCAGACACCGCACTCCAAAGTCCGTAGACTGCACCAAGACACGACAGTCCAAAGACTGTTTCAAGACTAGAAGACAGACTTCAGCCCCAGACCTTTTCAAGAATAGACCGAATTTCCAGTTGGCCTGGCAGGTTGCTTGCAAACAGTCCCAGTCCTTTTCAAGAATAGGCTGAATTTCCAGTTGGCCTGGTAGACTGCTCACAAACACTCTGTGTCTTTTAAGGGTCCACAAACCCACCAAGATCAAGACAAGACAGTCCGAAGACTGTACCAGACACAGCCCGTAGGGTCGTGCCATTCAACCATGGCGCCACATTTTCCAAGAAGTCAAATCACTCACCTGGTGCACTCAGGTCGAGCAAGATTATTCTCCACTGCCGACTCTTTGGACCAAATGGTCAAATCCAAGGTTTCGCCTTCTCAGGACCCCAGCCGGTGACCACTAGACGAGGAGTCGCCCGATCAGACGGGCGGGGCAGCCAAGAGAACCGGGCTCTTATCACGTGGGGATCCCCGATCCGCCCGACCGATAGGACGCAACCCTGACCCTGCAACCCGGTTACGGGTGAGTCGGGTCACCTTGCGGGGTCCCTGTTCGGGCGCCAACTGAAGGAAGTGACCCGAAAAGGGCCACCCGGGTTATCTACAACCACTTTCTCGCCTTCTATCAAAATGAAGAGTCGGTCAGACAGTAGAGAATACAAACAGACATTTCTTATCGACACTCCGCAGAGGAGTCCAATCTGACCTGCACCCAAAGATGTCTGCCAAGGGACTGACCCCTCAACAGTCTGCAACGCATAACCATTCCTCCCAAGAACCTCCAACCACGCCCACAGTGGAAAGTTACCGGCTTAGGCCAGACATGAACAAAGGAGGCACAGAAGGATGGGCTACCACCTGCCAGATGGGTACACACTATCACAGTTTCAAGGTTGCAGTGTTGGGTCTCAGCGTCTCCTAACGTGGGAGCAGAGCTACACATACGGATAGGTATGAGAGGGCAGAATGGCCTATTCATTAGTAAGTCGGAAGGCAACCTTGAGCATGAGAGAAAATAATAACTAAATACAGTATTCTGCTGAAGCAAGCAATACGGATAATGAGGCCTAGTTCAGACACAGCCCAATAGGGATTACGAAATACAAAATGGAGTCGCACTTGCTAACTGAAGCTTACACATGACAGGGATAACTCAGTGGGTTGCATAACGCAAATACGAATGGTGCCTAATTTAGCCGCACACTGCTTACCTAATGCGAACTGAAACGAGTGCATAAGTGGAATGGGGTTTTCAAACCTAACATACTGGACGCCCATAGGGGTTCCAGCAGAGGACACAGCATTACAGTTGAGCTTAAGTAAGATCTGGAGTTCCTCCTCTATAACGTCAATGCAGTCTTGGTCTACTAGAAGCCAGGCGTTGATGCGCCACATAGGTCGTAAGGTGCCCAAGAGGTTTCCATTTCGAAGATGAGAGGTGTGTGATCTGAGATGCCTTAGGTCAGGTTCTGTACACATTGTAATACAATGAAAGTCACTGGCTGGGAACCAAATCTGACTGATTCAATCAATCAGGATTTGTAGAGCACGGCTGCTTCACCCGTGAGGGTCTCGAGGTCTGGAACCCATTTTATGGACTGCAGACATGTAAGTGTAAAGTTGCTGTGAGAAGTTCCAAAATCTCCAAGCATTTCATAGGCCAATTGAGTCGGCCCACAATATAAGTTGGGATGAGTGCGCAATTCAGCCTGGCTGAAGGGCCTTGGAAATATCCAGACTGGGGTCTGGGACCGCGTTAAAATCACCCCCCATCAGGTAGTCCCTGGGGAGGGGGGGCTGCACCACAAGGTCCTGGAGTGCCTGCAGTGTCCAGTGCAACTTCTGTTGGGGAACATAGGCCGATATGAAGTTCTGGTGTCTAGTCTCTAGAGGGCCCTCCATCCCTATGTACCTCCCTTGTGGGGCGATGTATGAGGAGGACACTGCCATTGGGAAGGCATTGAGCAGCAGGATCGCGACCCCTTGTGAACCTCTGAAGAAGCCAGCATGAAAAACCTGGTCATAGCCAAACCTGATGAGGAAGGGACAGTGGGAGCCTAAAAGATGCTTTTCTTGGAGCATGACCACATCCAGGCGAAACCGCTTTATATAGAGAAGTACCACCGATGTTTTATCGGTCGAAGAGATAGTTTACAATCCAGGAAATTACCATAACCAGTTGGGGCGGGACTGGAAAGTGGTGGGCTGGATCATCTCCCCACGAGAAGCCTCCTGGTCCACAGGGGGATAGACTCAGTGGAGCCGTAGAGCATGTGGTGTGTGAGTGACGCAGTGGATGAAGTTTGTTGTAGGTGCCTGCAAAAGAAAGTCAGAACAATAAAGCAAAACAGAGCAGTAACCCATCCCACCCAACAGCCCCCCCACCCCATACTTCCAACCCTGAAGCATCCGTCGCCCAACATTCAAACAAAGAAACTAGTAGAGTGTCTCAGGATCAATCTAAGGCTCCTGGTTGCCCAATGGAAAGTTCACGCTAGCTGACAGCAATTTCTGATTATCACACTAAAACGAAAGAATGTAAGAACACAGGAAAACACTCCCTCCACCACACTCCATATCCAAAAAGATTATATGCAATACAGCAATAGAGTAGTTCACAGCGTCTGCAGCAATGGTTGGCTATCCATGACCGGGTCATTCTGCACCTCACCGCCTGCCAGGGTTCAAGTGAGTGGCTCATGATCACCGTCTTGAGTCTGAAGGAGAGTGGGGGTGCCAGAGAGCAACGCCTCTGAGTTCAGAGCTCCCAGTGCACTCCTAGCATGAGATGGGCTCAATACCCTCGTCTCCTATGCTGGTTTGGTCAGCCCCTCCTCGAGGGGGTTCTTTTTGTCTGGCGTACCTGAGAGGGGGCTCAAGGGGACCCAGTTGTCCTCATGTTTGCTGCCTCCCCAACTCTGGTGGGCCGCAGTGCCTGTTGGGCCATCGCCCACTCCCATGCTTGTTGTGGAGCGTCAAAGAAATAGGTGGAGGAGTTGAAAATTACTTTCAGACGTGCCGAGAATAGGAGCATATATTGGATCTGAAGGGCCCAGAGTTTCTGTTTAACATCAGCAAACCAGCATCTGCGCTGCTGGACCGCCCTGGTATAGTCTGGGAAGATCATGAGCTTGGTGTTGAAGCGCAGATCTTGCTGATATGAGCCTCCTGGGAGATGACATCCTGATCCTGGTAGTTGAAGATGCAGCCTATCATGAGGCGAGAAAACCCCTGGGGGCGGCCGCTTAGCCAGGGCCCGATGTGCCCTCTCCTGCACAAAACCAAGATCAATCAATGAAGGGGTTGTAAAGTGCAACTACCGAAAGGGTCCCAAGGTGTTGGGGAGGGGAGGCTGGGTGGGGTAGGTGCTCGGCTCCAAGGTTATTACTAACCCTGGGCGTAGTTCGCGTAGTAGCGCTACGCGTAGCTACGCGAAGTGCACTTCGCACTACGCGAGCTACGCATAGCACTACGCGAACTGCGTAGTGCGGTAGGAAATTCTGTTCGCAATGATTGCACAGTGCCGGATGCTTGTCCGCACTGTGCAATCATTGCAAACGGCATCTTGCACAGTGCAAGCGGTCGTTTTCTGCCGCTCGAGTAGATTTGTACTCGAGCTGCAGTTTTCTCACCGTGGACTGGTAGTTTCTCATCGCGAGCGGTCGCAAGCATACGCGACCACTCGCAATGAGAAACCTGACCTCCCCGCGTTGAGAATCTCGCCGGGAGGTTTATTTTCCATGCTCGCGATCGGCAACTTGATGTTGCTGATCGCGAACGAGGAAAAAGTCTCGCCGGGATGTCATTTTGCTCGCTCGCGGTCGCCAACTTGACGTTGAGGACCACGAGCAAGCAAAAAATGCCCGCTACGCTATGCGTTTTTGCACTGTGCTACGTGCAATTCGCGTAGCGCGTAGTTGCGCAAACTACGCGAGCGTAGCGTAGTTTTCCGCCCAGGCCTAGTTATTACGGTGCTTCGTTGAAGAGCCAGGTCTTGAGTCCCATCATGAACTTGGCGAGTGAAGGTGTCTGTCGGAGGTGGAGAGGGAGGGTGTTCCATGCCTTGGCCGCAAGGAAGGAGAAGGAGCGTCCTCCTGTTCTGGTCTTCTTGATGCGGGGTTCCATCGCAAGAGAGAGAGCTGGACTGAGCGGAGGGATCTTTGGGGTGCGTGGAACGAGAGGCAGTGGTTCATGTAGGGTGGTCCGGTGTTGTGGAGGGCTTTGTGGGCGTGGGTGAGGAGCTTGAAGGTGATTCGCTTCTCGACAGGGAGCCAGTGTAGTGTCCATAGGTGTTGGCTGATGTGGCAGTGGCGCGGTAGGTTGAGGAATAGTCTGGCGGCAGCGTTCTGGAGTTTGCGGGTGAGGTTCTTGTTGATCCCAGCATAGAGTGTGTTGCCATAGTCCAGTCTGCTGCTGATGAGGGCATGGGTGACTGTTTTCCTGTGTTCGAGGGGAATCCATTTGAAGGTCTTTCAGAGGAGGTGGAGGGAGTGGTAGCAGGAAGAGGTGACAGCGTTGATCTGGCGGTCCATTTTGAGTTCAGAGTCCAGGATGATTCCAAGGTTGCGTGGGGGGAGGGTGGGTTCCTGAGGGCGGGGGCCACCAAGTGTCGTTCCAGGCGTTGGGGTGCACGCCCATGATGAATACTTTGGTTTTGTCTGTGTTTAGTTGTAGGCAGCTGTTCTTCATCCACTTGGCGGCTGCTTCCATTCCTTCTTGAAAGTTGTGTTTGGAGATGTTGGGTTCGTTGGATAGGGAGAGGATGAGTTGGGTGTCGTCGGCGTACGATACGATGTTGAGTCCGTATGATCAGACGATTAATGCGAGCGGGGCTATGTAGACGTTGAACAGGGTGGGCAGATGGAGGATCCTTGCGGGACTCCGCAGGTGGCCGCTGTGGGTTCTAACGGGAAAGGAGGGAGTCTGACCAGCTGCGTTCTGCCAGAGAGGAATGAGCGGATCCAGTCGAGGGCCTTGTTGCAGATACCTATGTCGTGGAGTCTGCGGCCTAGGGTGCGGTGTGAGACTGTCAAAGGCAGCAGAGAGGTCCAGGAGAATGAGGGCCACAGTCTCTCCTCTGTCGAGGAGGGAGCGGATGTCGTCAGTCGCGGCGATAAGGGTGGTTTCAGTGCTGTGATTCTTTCTGAAGCCTGATAGGGAGGAGTCGGGGATGCTATATTCTTCTATGAAGGAGGAGTGTTGACTGTTGACAGCTTTTTCCATGATTTTCATCAGGTAAGGGAGTAAGGAGATCGTTCTGTAGTGGGGTCTGCCGAGGGTTTTTTCAGGAGAGGGTTGATCTCGGCGTGTTTCCAGTCGTCGGGGAAGATGGTCTCGAGGGAGCGGTTGAGGATTCGAAGCTCGGGGGCGATGATGTCTGCGGCTCTGTGGTATATGTGGTGGGAGTCTGTGGCGGCCCCGTAGTGAGTTGAGTTCATAGTCTTCAGGATGTCTTCGATGCTGCGGCCGGTCCAGCTGTCAAGTGTCGGCTGCGTGTTGTAGGGAACAGTGGGTGTGGGTTCCGCGTGGAGGTTGCTGTCGTCGAAGTGGTTGTAGTGGAGGTTGCTGTCATCAAAGTGGTCGTAGATGGCCTGATTTTGAGATGGAAGAAAGCGCAGAGGGTTGCAGAGGTCCTGGGAGGGTGGGATGTCAGTAGTCTCACTGTTGTGTGGGGCGAACACTTTGATGATGCTGAATAGTTCCTGCTGTTGTGTGCTTGGGTGGTAATTCTGTCCTGGAGTGCTTTCTTCCTTGAGTATCTGATGAGTTTGTGGTGGGCGGTGGTGGCTGCTTTGAAGCTGTCAAAGTCTGCTGTAGTTTGGAGTTCCTCCATAGCTTTTCGAGGCGTCTGCAGGTTTGTCTAGATTCTCACAGTTCGGTGGAGAACAATCTGGCTTTCTTGGCGTGAGGGTTGGAAGTTTTCTTGAGGGGAAGATGGTGTTGCTGCAGTCGGTGATCCACTTGTGTGGGGCACGGGCTGCGGTGGTAGGGTTGTCGTCTGTAGCGGAGCTGCAGAGGGAGGCGGTGAGCTGGTTGTCGGAGATCTTGTTCCAGTTCCTGCGCTGGAGATGACGTTTGCGGGTGATGTTAGTCTTGACAGTGAACTTGACGCAGCGATGGTCCATCCATGGGAGTTCGGAGGTGTGGCTGAAGGTGATGGAGTTTCCTGCTGTGAAGATGGGGTCGAGGGTGTACCTGCTGAGCGCGTTGGTTCTGGTACGTTCTGTTTGAGTCCGATGTTGTGGAGGTTGTCCAGGAGGGAGGCTTGGGGTCTTGGAGGTTGTCGAGGCGGAAGTTGAGGTCTCCCAGCAGGGTGTAGTCTGTGGAGGTGATGGCTTGCGGGGTGATGACGCTGGTGATGGAGTCAGATAAAGGTGCGCGGCGACTGGGGGGTCTGTAGAGGAGGGTGCCTCGGAGGGTGGTGGACTGTATCTTGAAATGGAGGTGTTCCATCAGGTCTCTGGGCCCGTCAGTGTAGGTGCTCAGACAAGGTTGGACTTGTGGGCGATGGCGATGCTTCCACCGGGGCGGTTGGGGCGGTCCTTCCGTGTGATCTTGTACCTTTCGGGGATGGCGATCACGATGCCCGGTCCCAAGGCGTCGTTCGCCCAGGTTTCGGTGAGAAAGGCAACGTCAGTGGTGGTTCTGTCAAGGAGGTCCCAGATTTCCGTGGCATGTCTGTGAAGGGAGCGGACGTTGAGGAGGATGCATTGCAGGGTTTGGGGTGCGATGGTGTTGTTGCTGGAGGGTGGAGGAGGGTCCAGGGTCCTGGGTCTCGGAAAAGGTGAACGAGTGGCGGCAGGTGAAGTGTCCATGGGTGTCGATAGGTGAATAGAGTTTGCAGTTGTTGTCTTGCCGACGCTGAGTGCGTAGAGAGCCGAGGAGCTGTAGCACTGGTGGGTCGGAGGACTAGGGTTCCTGGCACTGGTCGCGGTCGGGCGCCGACGGGCTTGCCTTTGGCGCACAAGTGACGTGCCCGCTGCGCGGCAGCACAGCGGCCTCCATTAAGTAGGTGTCGGGGGAGGGCGGGTCAGCTGGGAGGCGGGAACACGCGGGAGGGGCCGCAGGAGGCAAGGGATAAAAAAGGTAAAGGAAATAAAGGAGGTCAAAAATGAAGGAAGGGAAAAGGAAAAAAGGAAAAAAGGGCAGGAACAGAGAGGGCAAAAAAAGGAGGCAGAGAAGCCAGAAGGAGCAGGCTAGATATGAGGCAGAGCGAGGCACAGGCCTCAAACAGAGATCAGTGGAGGATGCAGTTGGCAGAGGCACTCACGGTGGAGCTGCGCGCCGGGAGAACAATAGCCTGACCAGAAGGTCAGGGGTCTTGCTCCCCTTGCTCCGATAAGAGACAGCTTATCGGATGGGACACAAGAATGGGACTATTCCTCCAGAAAGCAGTCTGTCCCGGAGGCCTCAACCCCCTCTGGGAACCCAACGACGCATAGATTGTTTCTCATGAAACTGTTTTCAGCACCCTCTGCTTGTTCTTCCAGGGTAGCCATTGTGGAGAGCAACTTGGAGACCTGGAGTTTAAGGGTTGTCACTTCATCTTCGACGTGGAGACCCTGGCCTCAGCCTCAGTCACCCTCTCTGCTACTTTGCGAATATCTTGGTGCAGGAGGGAGACATCTACCCGGACCTCATCCACTCTTGTCCCTACTGCTCCCCTGGAGCTTTGAATTGATTTGAGGATGATGGGCATGTCTGTTTATTGTGATAGATGGGGGAGGTGCTCTGCGGTCCACCGGATATCTACAGTAGGTTCTATGTACTGGTTCATTTTGTTTTGGGACAGCTTTGGCTGTGGGGGCTTGTCACGCCCCATCTCCAACTACAGAGCCACATTCGCCTTGGGGGGGGTATAGGCACACCCCAACTGGCACGCTTGCTCAAGGGCTCCAGAAAAGGCCGAAGCGAGGTGGATCACAGAGAATTGTTGCCGGGGTGCAAGGCCCCAAGTAGGTAAAGTTCAAGATTCAGGCTTCGGCAGTTCCCCACACTCATCCAGCCACCACAGAGCGATTTGAGGTGGGTGGTCTACGACCTCTTAATCAATCAAGGATTTATAAAGTGCGGCATATCACCTGTGAGGGTCTAAAGGTACAGGAGTTGCTTAACTGCTTCATGGTGATCTGTACATTCAACCAGCCAGGACTGGAGTCCTTTCCCGAATTGCCTGAGCAATGGGGCAGTTGGGAGGTGCAGAAGAAGGTCGTTCCAAGCTTTGGCCACCAGGTTTGAGAAGGAGCATCCTCCGCTGTTAACTCGGCTGATACGGGGGGTTGTCTGCGAGGACGGGGGAAGCAAATCGCAGGTGTCTGGTCAGTTGGTGGAAGGGTATACTTTTGTTGATATATGTTGGTCCTTCGTTGTGCAGGGCTTTGTATGAGTGGGTCAGCATCTTGAACTGGAATCTCTTCTGGATCAGGAGCCAGTGCAGCTTCCTGAGGTGGGGTGTGATGTGGTTCCGTCTGGGGAGATCGAGGATAAGTCTTGCCACCGAGTTTGGTATTGTCTGTAGTCTCTTCAGGAGATGTGCAGTGACTACTATGTAGAGTGTGTTCCCGGTGTCCAGCCTGCTGGTGATGAGGGCCTCCATGACGATACTTCTGGTGTTAACTGGGAGCCAACTGAAGATCTTGCGGAGCATGTGTAGGGTATTGAAGCAAGAGGATGAGAACGTGTTTACCTGATTCTTCGCAGATAACTTGCTGTTCAAGATGATGCAGAGGTTGCGGGAGTGGTCTGTCTGTCAGGGCGGGGGATGGGCCAAGTTAAGCAGGCCACCATGCATCGTTCCATGGTGAGGTGTTGTTCCCAAAGATGAGGACTTCTGTCTTGTCCGTGACAAGCTTGGGTCAGTTGTCCTTCATCCAGTTCATCATACATCTGTGGAAGTTTGCTCTGGTAATGTCGGGGTCTTCTGACAGCGAGAGGGTGATCTGGGTGTCGTTGGCATAGGAGATGATTTTGAGTCCATGTAATCAGACGGTGTGCATGTTGAAGATGGTGGGGCTGAGGGACCATCCATGTGGAATGCTGCAGATGATCTTCTAGGATTCTGAGGTGAATGGTGGGAGCAGGAATCTGAGTTGTTCTGTGTGAGGTCATCCATTTGAGGGGGGTCTCAATGTGAATGATTCACGGCAGAGCCTTCTTCCCTTCCCTGAGCTGACAGTGACCAATGCATCGCCTCTGAGTTGGGGTTGGCCATCTGTGAGAGGTAGAGATCAGTGACCTCTGGGGGGAGTCCCATCCCCACATCAACCTTCTGGAGCGGAGGGGAATCCGCTTGGCGGATGAACTCAGCAGTCAGCGCCTAGCGGATCACGAGTGGCAATTATACCTGGAGGCAGGGCAGGTTCTCTTACACGAATGGGGAGAACCTTGGCTCGATCTGTTTGCCACGACTAAGAATGAGCAATGTAAGCACTTCTGCAGACTGGTGTTTCCAAGGCATCTCTCACTCAGGAACGCGTTCCACCTTAAGTGGAATATGGGACTCCTCTATGTCTTCCTGTCGATACCACTCCTGCCTCACGTTCACAGGAATATTAGGACCAGCTGGGTCCAAGTTATCCAAGAGGATCCAGATTGGGCACAGACAGTATGGTATCCAGAATTCCTGGGCTTGAGTATCTGCGCCCTCGGGAGGACCTGCTATTGCAGTAGCAGGGCTGGGCTCTCCGCCCAGGCATTCGCAAAATCCATGTCCATGCATGGAGATTGAGCGGTGACAGCTGAACAAGTTTGATCTTACTCTAGAGGTGGTTGATATGCTCTCACTGAATTCTGATGTGGTGGAGTCTGTTGATCAATATGCAATGGGAGACTGTGTTGAAGGCGGCTGATAGGTCCATGAGGATGAGGACTGCCGTTTTGCAGCAGTCCGGGAGGGTCCTGATGTCGTCGGTGGTTTCGATGAGGGCTGTCTCGGTACTGTGGTTGATTCGGCATCCGGATTGATAGGAGTCCAGGAGATTGTTGTGTTCTAGGTGTCTGGCGAGTTGTTGGCTGAATGCCTTCTCGAGAATCTTTGCTGGAAAGGGGAGTAGGGAGATGGGCCGGTAGATCTTCAGTTCTGCTCTGCTGGGTCAGCGGATGGTTTTTTCAGTAGGGGCCGCACTTCAGCATGTTTCCAGTCTTCAGGGAAGGATGCCGAGGTGATGAAGGTGTTCAGGACTTTCTTGAGCTCAAAGCCAATCGTCTTGCTCCAGAGGTTGAAGGTGGGGTGGGGACAGTGGTCTATGGGTGAACCCGAGTGCACAGAGTTCATAATGGAGATTGTGGATTGAATTGTGAGAAGCTCCCAATTGGTGAGAAGGTGTTGGGGGTTTGCGTTTGTGGGTGTCAGCAGGCTGATGCTGTCAGAGGCAGGGGGTTAGGGTTTTGAAGTTTTCGTAGTTGACAAATCTTGTCATAGAAGAAGATAGTCAGGGTGTCACACAGTTCTTGGGAAAGGGTGGTGTCGTTCTCGGTGGCTGCAGGGTTGGAGAACTACACAATGGCGAAGAGCTCCTTGCTGTGGTTTGTGCTGGCTTCTATGGGGTCTGCTAGAGCATTCTTTGTTTCTTTCAGGAGGGGGTGATACTGGTTTGTGCGGTCTTAAAGGTGGTATGGGTGCCTGTCTCTTTGCTGGTGCGCCACTTCCTTTCTACCGGCAGTTGCATTTGGTGGATTTCAGCTCCGTGATGAACCAGCTGGCTCTTCTGGCAAGTCAACTGGATTTGGCTGGTTTGGCTGGGGCAACTGTGTCGACGCATTCTATGATCCACTTGGAGAAGTTCTTCACAGTCTGTTCTGGGTCTGGGAGGTGAGAGTTGAGAGCATTGTTCCACTGTTCTTCTGATATCTTTTTCCAGTTTCTGCGCATGGTGTTGAGGGCATGGTGCCAGTGTTGGTAAGTCTTGAGATGGTGAAGTGGATGCTGTAGTGGTTGGCCAAGCTGAGCTGTGAGACGTGGTTGTACTGGACTAGGTCTGTGGACGTGAAAATGGGGTAGAGCGTGTGTCCTGCGCTGTGGGTAGGGTCAGTGACAAGTTGCTTGAGGCCGATGTTCAGGCTTGCCTTCGGTACGCTGGCCGCTCTGCAGCCTCCTTTAAGTAGGTCCTGGGAAGGGAGCTGCTGGACGGGAAGAGGAAAAAACAGCGAGGGGCATTGGCGGGAAGAAAATGAGAGGGCAAAACAGGAAAGAGGAAACGAGAGAGAACAGGCAATAATGAGGGAACACAATGTACCACATTTCTTACAATCACAGTCTAACAATAAGGAGTGGAGGGACCACGGCACAATGAATGGGCCGACAACAGTATTATTGTCAGGGCAGTAGGGAGAACATGGCACACTAGGAGATCTAATAATCAGGCACAAGAGAATGCGGCACACTGAGTACAGCAGTATAGCAAACAGGCAGAGGGGAGAGCCAGGCATAATGAGGCTATGCAGCAGGGAGCAGCAGGAGCACAAGCGAGGCAGAGGCAGCGGGGAGCTGGCAAGGGGACCTGCTCTTAAAGCCCAGAAAAACTCCAGTAGGGGAGAAGAGGTCTGGAGAAGAACAGGTCTGGAGAAGAACAGGTCTGGACGCACCACAGCCCCAGCAAGCTGGCAAGAAACGTGTCCCTAGTCTTACAGGGCCTCTGTGGACCCGAGGCAGAGGTCGCTCAACGTAGGCACTGTGGAGCATGAAATCAGCAGCATCCGCCTGCGTGCCCGCCCTGGGCTATGTCTCTGGGTGAAGGTGTGCAGATAGTGCCGGTCCGCAGGAGCCCACCAGGCATCAATTGCTGAATCTGAGTGCTGCACCTAGCCAAGTTGTGCCGGGTCTAGGCCTGTGACTGCTCAGCTGTCATCAGTGGCCATCCACCAGTCGGGCCACAATGCGAAGCTTGCCAAAGTGCAACGGGCCGCTTGGGGTCAATTCCTAGTGCTCATCTGCGAGGCTGCATAGTCCAGGTGACATCACTATATCACAATGGCACTGCACCCACGTGTGCCCCGGTCCAGGCGGTGACCACCCCTGTAAGCTCTGACCCCAGTGGGGCAGGCCACCAGATGCTGTCATGGGGGGGGCACCAAAACCACCCCCAAAGGAGAGTGCTATTGGTGATGGACGATTGGAGGCAGGATGCTAGGAGGTCTCCGGCCGCCAGACAGCCTCCTTTCAATATGGGCATGAAGGGGGGTCTGATCACACCATGAGGCTGGTGTCGGCACCCGCAACTCGCAGGACACCTCGTTGGGAGGCCGACACACAGGCAGATCGCCCCAAGTGTCAAAAACATGTGGCACCCGGTCTACCCGGGTCACGACAGCCGCGCATGCGGTCCCGCATAGCAGGTCTCGGTGACGGAAATGCCAGCCAACAGAGGTTAACCAGGTGCCCCAATCAGTATCTCACCTCAATCTCTGTCTCAAGGTCAATCCCGGCATGGGTCTATCCTCACGCAGCGCCAGGGGAATCAAAGGGTGCAGCGGACATTATGCCGCTGCTTCGGTCACTGGTGTGAAGGCGGCAGCCATCTTGTATTCGGCCCTTCCCTGTTGATGCCAGGCTTAACAGGAAATTATATTGCTGTGTCATCAATAATTATGCGGCTTAAAAAACATATTTTTTTTCCATAACTGTAGATGCCCTGGTATATAGAGAAATCATAAGTTTCCTGGCAGGACGTAAGTCTGGCAAAGAGTCAGTCACACAATGTTGAACAGATAATAGCACCAGACCCTTCTAGGCAACCCATTTCACTGCGTGGTACCCAGCATTTAAAACATACTATGCAATTCTGTTTTTACGCCTACATAAATAAAACATCACCTGTGTCTCCCCCAACCGTCCTTGGATCCTAACACTAGTGACCAAAGTTAAGCAGATTTGACACACAAGAGAATAAAAATGGTGAGAAGTCCGACAATGTCTGGGATAGTGATTTAAGAGTGGACATTATTTGTCATACAGGGAATTCGGAGTCATACATATCGGGGGGGTCGTGGATGAAGCAACAACATAGGCCTTGAGGCAAGCAATAGAAATAGGTCACCATGCACAGGTTGGGTAGCAAAAGACAGTATTGGCTACAATGGGCTATAGACTTATTACCTATCACAAAAAGAACATGCATATTTTCAACTTTGTACATCAGATTTTCTCTTGCCCATTATACATTAGGAGTTGATGATTTGTGTCTCTTGCCTGTTTTACATTGTGTTGCTGCTTTGTATTTCTTAGTGTGTGAGATCTGAGCGTGACAGGCAGAAGCAGCTGGTGGAGTGGCACCGTGGACCATTAGTAATATGTCTATGGAGATACACACAAAAGGGGGCTGAGAGGAGGTTTAAGGACCTGCGTGGGCGAACTCCCCACTCGTAATACCTATCACAAAAAGAACCCACGGGTCCAGAACGTCGGTCTGAGCGGCATGTGAAATGTGACAACCACGCTAAGGGAGGGGGTACCCTTTTAAGGATGGTTCCCCTCACACACCAAAGGTGTCATGCTTCATCATAGGGGTGCCTCCTCGCGTTGAGAGCCTAGTCTCAACGCGGGCTACAACCTCCTCGCTGCGAGGGAGGAGCTCAGGGATGTTTTATGGAAGAGCTGGTTACTCTAAAACCCTATGTGAGCGTGGTGTGTAGTGGAAGGGTTGCAGTGCTGGAGGGAATTGTGAGTTAAAACTGGCTACAAGGTTAGCTATGGCAAGCTTTATTCAGCTACCTCGGGCCAGGATTAAAACCGGAAAGCTAGTAATACAACTGCCAACATTAGAGACAGTTACATAAGACAATGATCAACATGTTTCGGCCTGGGGACCTATAAAAGTGTCTTGGCCTTCATCAGGATCAAGTGAAAAGCTAATGCAGAAGGTGAGTAAACAACAAAGACGTGTGAAAGTAACAAATAGCGGTGTGTAATACTGAACCAGTGGTCCTGTAGTTCAGTGAGTGCACCGCTGAAACCTGTGGTGAAACAAAGAAACATCATTTCGCGACATTGAAATTGTGATTAAGAAAACACAAATCGCATGGCTGCACCACATCACATCAGACTGACAATACAGTACATCAATGGATGTAGTCAGATCACTCATTAGTATATGGTAAGTGAAACAATGGAGGGGATGCACAACTCACCTACAAAAGTTAGGAAATTAGCTGCATCTGTCCTGGGCAATGTGCCAAAGCCCTCTCGGGGCGTAAGAGGCCACGGGCGTGTGCGGGAAGCAGCCGGGACCTGCGACACCGTGCATGCTCCTGGAGTAAATGAAAAAGGCTAAAATGTGTCTGCTGTATGGCGCAACAGATAGCCGGAAAGGAAAAAATATGCCGCTTACCGTCCAACGTGGCGTGGATGTTGTGGGCGTATGTCCCACCGACAGGAAGGAGCGACCTGGGAGGCACGTATAAATAGAAGGATGGTAACGCGCGTGACGACTTCCTGGTTAGACGGCCGGGAATGCTGGGAATCGTAGTCCGGGTGCTGGAGCAACCTCGGAAACGGGAGAAATGTATGGTTAAAAGACACTGGGTGGGGCGTGTCTGCGGGTACAACCATAACTTTATGGAAACAACGTCCCAAGGGACAACAAGCGGTAATGCATTCAAAATGCGAAAAGATGACTAGGGGGTCTCGAAGGATCCGCAAAAGGGAGGTGGCAGGAGACACCTCTGCGGAGCAAACGGGGGTACATAATGAAGGTATCTTGAGTAGCCTCAATAAGACACGTTGGACGTGTGTCTGGGGGATCAGGACTAGGGAGAAAAGGAGAGCCCGGGGTCCTTGCTGATAAAAGCTCAAGACGGCTAACAGGACACGCTGTGTGTGTCAGGGCTTACACAATATAGTGATAACCCATAAAGGCTGGCATACAGATGTGTGGGAAATTCAAGTGAGAGCCAGCCAGGGGATGTCATCATTGAGTCCCAGGTTCGAGGTGTTCAATCTAAAAACCCATCTCTGCTCAATCCGCAGTAGTTTCTTCGTGAGGTTAGGTGTCAGCGCACTCAGGTTGGGTTTGTCAAGCACTGTCCAGGTGAGTGTATCTGCCTGGTGATGTTTTTCTACAAAGTGTTTAGTAAGCTTTGTGGTTTGTTTGGCGCATCTGATAGTGCTTTTATGTTCCAATATACGTGTGCGGACTTTGCATGTGGTCATGCCCACATATCTGAGGCCGCATGGGCAAGTGATGAGGTAAATGACCCCCTCACTATTACAATTGGTATGATGTCTTAGCTCCCATGGTCTGGCTGTGCCGATGTCAATTGTCTTAGTGGCCTCGGTTTGGGTGCAGACAGCGCAGGCTCCGCAAGGAAAGTGACCTTGGACGGGTGGAAGATGCCATAGGGTGTTGGGCCTCGGTATGGCACTTGGTGGGGGTCTAGTATGGACAAGACTGTCTCTTAAGTTACGACCTCTTTTAAATGCGAACAGTGGTTTTTGTAGGGTCAATTGGCCTTTGTTGAGAATGTTCCAGTTGCGCATGATGGATTTCTTCACTGTATTGGAGAGGGAGCTGCAGGTGTTGACACACACCAAACGAGTCTGTGTTTGTCTATTAGGTGGATTGTCCAGCAAAGCATCTCGATTGTTATTGAGCGCTCGTTTTGCTGATTTCTTGACTAGCGCAATCGGATAATGTCTATCCAAAAGGTTGCTTCTTAGTTTCTGTGCATGTTCCTTGTATTTGTCCATGCTGGAACAGTTCCGCCTAAGCCTGAGAAATTGGCCAAAGGGTAGGTTCTCACGTAGTGACTTGGGGTGATGACTTTCGTACTGAAGCAAGGCATTCCGGGCCATGGGTGTTTGATTCAATTCTGTTTCCAGATGGCCATCAGATGGGAAAATGTAGAGATCTAGGAAGGCTAGTTTTTCTCTGCTGTATTCACATGTGAACCTGAGGTGGTCATTGCGAGTGTTGAGCCAATCGTGAAATGTCTTGATGGTAGTGGCATCGCCTCGCCAAATGACCAGGATGTCGTCAATATACCTCTTCCAGAGATGGATGTGGGTGAGGAATGGATTGTGGTCTGAAAGGACGACATCCTGCTCAAAGACATGCATGAAGAGGTTCGCCAAACTGGGGGCAAAGGTACTCCCCATAGAAGTACCTGATACCTGTAGAAAGAGCTGGTTTTCGAATTGAAAGAAATGTTCTTTCATGGCCATGGTGGCACAGCTCATGATGAATGGTACCGGTGTGATAGTATCTGGTGGGTGTGAGGTCAGCAGATGTTCAAACGTGGCCAATGTCTGGCCCTGGGGAATACATGTGTACAGTCACTCAACATCAAAGGAGATGAGATGGTCGGTTGCTGGATTGAATTCAATGTCTCCGAGTAGACGGAGGACGTCCTTTGTGTCTTGCAGATATGTGGGCATCAGTTGGACCAAAGGTCGTAGGAAGTGGTCTACAAACTGTGACAAAGGTTCTAATGCAGAACCTATGCCAGAAATAATCGGTCTACCTGGTGGTGGTCTCTGTGGCTTGTGGATCTTTGGTAAGATATAAAAATAGGGGGTCACTGGTTCCTTGGTGTAAAGAAACTCGGCTTCCCTAGGTGTGATCCAACCGTGATCTCTGGCTTCAGTTGTCATTGTGGCAATGGTGTTGGTAATCCTTTCAGTAGGATCCTTATCGAGTGGGCAGTAAGAAGTGGGCACGCTCAGTTGTCGTAAACATTCAGACCTGTAGGTCGTGGTGTCCATGAGAAAAGTGGCACCCCCCTTATCCGCTGGCTTGATAGTAATGGATTTGTCCATGCTGAGGGTGCGAAGGGCTTGTTGTTCTCGTTTGGAGATGTTGTTGTAAGTCCTGAGTGGTAAGGATAGGTTGGAATCCAAGTCTTTGAGGACTGCCTTTTCAAAAGTAGCCACCTCCGCTGGTACCAGGCCAATGGGTAGATTGAATGTCGATTTCGGACGCAAATTGGTGTTTGTGATGGCAGAATCGCTATCCACTGGGCAGTGTCTTTTAACCATACATTTCTCCCGTTTCCGAGGTTGCTCCAGCACCCGGACTACGATTCCCAGCATTCCCGGCCGTCTAACCAGGAAGTCGTCACGCGCGTTACCATCCTTCTATTTATACGCGTCTCCCAGGTCACTCCTTCCTGTCGGTGGGACATACGCCCACAACATCTACGCCACGTTGGACGGTAAGCGGCATCTTTTGTCCTTTCCGGCTATCTGTTGCGCCATAAAGCGGACACATTTTAGCCTTTTTCATTTACTCCAGGAGCATGCACGGTGTCGCGGGTCCCCGCTGCTTCCCAGCTTCCCGCACACGCCCGTGGCCTCTTACGCCTCGCTTACTGCAACAGCTCCCTGCTGTCCGCCACTCTTGCCCGGTCAGACCCCGGCTCTTCAGGGTCCCATTCCGGAGCCTTCCCCTGACCCGGCCTGTATCACTAACCGCCCGGCATTTACAGTTCTAATACTAGTTAAATGCCTACCCAGGCACTCTTACAGGCCTCTAGGACAGCCCTCAAAGTGGTACATTTCTTCCTCTTCTCCCCACTACCCAGGACCTTTGTTCTCTGGGTTTTCCTGTCTGCCTCACCTTTAGCACTATCTGCCCAGCAATTTTTACTGTTAGCTACATGCCAACCCGGGCATTCCATAGGCACCCGGGACGGCCGCAAACATTGGCCGTCCATATTCCATCCTCTCTTTTCACCCACACCCCCCCCACCCGGGACCTTTGTTCCTTGGGTTTTCCTGTCTGCCTTATTTTTCAGGACATGAGACGGCGTGATGCTGGCACTTCCGCCAGCATGGTGTTTAATTCAACTCTTCCATGATTCCGGCCCCTGGGAGTGTCTCTTTGGGCCCCTTGCGACTGTGTTCGACCTTATCCCTGCCTAATCCGGCATACATGGGCTGCCACTTCACATCCTGTTATGCTTACTGACCATCCATCACATTTTTAACCCTTAGCTAGGCGTGCATCCCCTAACAGCATTGTACACTAGCTCTCTTACTTACTAGCGCTCATGATTGCTTGCTCATTGTCTGGCTCATTCGTTCATCATTGGTTTGAACTCTGCTCCATTCCCTTTTTCCTTTCTAACGCCACCACCTTTATCTACGAGGGCTGGTTGGCGTATGTACCTTTGGCACATTGCCCAGGACAGATGCAGCTAATTTCCTAACTTTTGTAGGTGAGTTGTGCATCCCCTCCATTGTTTCACTTACCATATACTAATGAGTGATCTGACTACATCCATTGATGTACTGTATTGTCAGTCTGATGTGATGTGGTGCAGCCATGCAATTTGTGTTTTCTTAATCACAATTTCAATGTCGCGAAATGATGTTTCTTTGTCTCACCGCAGGTTCCAGCGGTGCACTCGCTGAACTACAGGACCACTGGTTCAGTATTACACACTGCTGTTTGTTACTTTCACATGTCTTTGTTGTTTACTCACCTTCTGCAGTAGCTTTTCACTTGATCCGTATGAAGGCCAAGACACTTTTATAGGTCCCCAGGCCGAAACATCTTGATCATTGTCTTATGTAACTGTCTCTAATGTTGGTAGTTGCATTACTAGCTTTCTGGTTTTAATCCTGGCCCGAGGTAGCTGAATAAAGCTTGCCATAGCTAACCTTGTAGCCAGTTTTAACTCACAATTCCCTCCAGCACTGCACCCCTTCCACTACACACCACGCTCACATAGGGTTTTAGAGTAACCCGCTCTTCCATAAAACATCCCTGAGCTCCTCCCTCGCAGCGAGGAGGTTGTAGCCCGCGTTGAGACTAGGCTCTCAATGCGAGGAGGCACCCCTATGATGAAGCATGACACCTTTGGTGTGTGAGGGGAACCATCCTTAAAAGGGTACCCCTTCCCTTAGCGTGGTTGTCACATTTCACATGCCGCTCAGACCGACGTTCTGGACCTGTGGGTTCTTTTTGTGATAGGTATTACGAGTGGGGAGTTCGCCCACGCAGGTCCTTAAACCTCCTCTCAGCCCCCTTTTGTGTGTATCTCCATAGACATATTACTCATGGTCCACGGTGCCACTCCACCAGCTGCTTCTGCCTGTCACGCTCAGATCTCACACACTAAGAAATACAAAGCAGCAACACAATGTAAAACAGGCAAGAGACACAAATCATCAACTCCTAATGTAAAATATGCATGTTTAAAAAAATGAAGTTGTGCGAAGAGATACTTCACCTGTGTCATGTGGATTCTGCCAGTCAGGCTCAACCCTAAAAAAGGAGCACCCCTTAATGTATAATGGGTGAGGGAAATCATAAGTAATAAGGTGAAAATCTGCCATAAGTTAAAGAAATGCAGAGAGAAATACCAAAAACACTAAATTATTTGCCAAACTCACCATGGACACAAAGCAGCAACCTTTAATATAAAACAGGCGAAGGAAAATCTGATGAACAAAATAGAAAATAATACGCATGTTTAAGAAATGCGGTTGTGTGAATTTTGGAGACACTTCAATCTGCCCCACAAGGCTTCTGCCAAACACACTCAAGCTTCACAAAGCAGAAACCCTCCATGTAAAACAGGCGACAGAAAATAAAATTTACTAAAATGAAAACATTATTCATGTTAAAGAAATGCAGTTATGTGAATTTTGAAGAGACTTCACCAGCTTCACGTGGCTTCTGCCTGCCACACAAACCCACAAGGGGTGGAGGGAAAACCTGGGGTCATATGTACGAAGAAGTGGCGGAGTGAGGTGTTAGCCGTCATGGCTTAACGCCTCACTCCGCCACTTCAGAAACGCAAGGCTGCACCATATTTACAAGGATATGGTGCAGCCTTGCTTTTCCCCTGAGCTGGCACTACAATCAATCAATCAGGGATTCTTTAATCACGCTACTCACCTGTGAGGGTCTCAAGGCGCTGGGAGGTGGGGGTGGCAGCTCCGGTCAGTTGAAGAGCCAGGTCTTGAGGGTCTTCCTGAAGATGTGCAGGGTGGGGGCATGTCTGATGTCGATCGTGAGCTCGTTCCAGGTCTTGGCCGCGATGTAGGAAAAAGTTCTGCCACCCGTTCTTGCTCTGTGGATGCGCGGGGGTTCGGCGACGGCGAGGTCGGCCGATCGGAGGTTCCTCTTGGATACGTTGAAGGAGATTCTATCATTGAGATATTGGGGTCCGGTGTTATGGAGGCATTTGTAGGCGTGGGTAAATATAAATAAAATGTAAATCCGTATTTGTAAAGCGCGAACTACTCACCCTTACGGGTCTCAAGGCGCTGGGGGCCATCGTGGAAATTAAGTGAGCTGTTGCCCAGAGTCACATGGTGCTGAGCTGCCGCCGGGGATCGAACCGTGAGCCCTGTGCTCCGAAGTCAGCTGCCCTGGCCGCTGCACCACACCTCTCCACTCCACAAGGTAAGTATCTTGAAACTTACTTTCTTCTCAATGGGGAGATAGTGGAAATTGCGCAGGTCTTGGGTGATGTGTTCGTGTCGAGGGATGCCGAGGACGAGTCTGGCTGGGGTGTTCTGTATGGTCTGGAGTTTGCGGAGCAGAGACTTGTTGATCCCGGCGTAGAGGGCATTTCTGTAGTCCAGTCTGCTGGTTATGAGTGCGTGGGTGGCGGTCTTCCTTGATTCGGGGGTGGGGGGAATCCATTTGAAGGTCTTTCGGAGGATGCGGAGGGTGTTGAAGCAGGTGGAGGCGACGGCATTGACCTGCTGGCCATGGAGATGGAGAAGTCGAGTACAATGCTGAGGTTTCGGGCGTGGTCCATGGGGGGGGCTGCCGAGGGCGGTGGGCCACCAGGTGTAGTTCCATGTAGAGGGGGAGGGTCCGAGGACAAGGACCTCTGTCTTCTCCAAGTTGAGCTCAGGCAGCTGCTGCTCATCCAGGATGCAACGTCCTTCATTCCTTCCTGGAAGTGGAGTCTGGTGGTGATGGGGTCCTTGGTGAGGGAGAGGATAAGCTGGCTGTCGTTGGCGTAGGATACTATGCTGAGTCTGTGCTGTCTGACGATGGTGGCGAGGGGGGCCATGTAGATGTTGAAGAGCGTGGGGCTGAGCGACAATCCTTGGGGTACTCCACAGTTGATTTCCGTGGGTTCGGGGAGGAAGGGTGGCAGTCTGATTCTTTGGGTTCTGCCGGTGAGGAAGGAGCGGAGACAGTCGAGGGCGGTTCCCTGTATGCCGGCGTTGTGGAGTCTGGCGGTGAGTGTGTGGTGGGAGACGGTGTCGAAGGCTGCAGAGAGGTCGAGTAGGATCAGGGCTGCGTTGTGTCCTTGGTCGAGGAGGGTGCAGATGTAGTCTGTGGCGGCGAGTAGAGCGGTCTCGCTGCTGTGGTTGCTGCGGAATCCAGATTGGGAGGGGTCGAGGATGGAGTTTTCTTTGATGAATTTTGTTAGTTGGATGTGGATGGTCTTCTCTGCGACTTTGGCCGTGAAGGGGAGGAGGGAGAAGGGTCGGGAGTTCTTGAGGTCCGTGGGATCTGCTGAGGGCTTCTTTAGTAGGGGTCTAACTTCTGTGCGTTTCAAGTCGTTGGAAAAGATGCCGGTTTCGAAGGTGCCGTTGATGGTGCGTCGTAGTTCCGATAGTGATGGCGGCGGCTCTGTGGAAGATGTGCGGGGGGCAGGGGTCCGTGGGGGCTCCTGAGTGGATGCCTTTCATGGTCAATGCGGTGTCTTCGTTAGTGACTGGGTCCAGGAGGAGATGCTGGGCTGGCTGGCATTGCTGGAGGAGGGAGTGGTGTCGGAGTCAGGTGTCTAGTCATTGAAGTTGTCGTAGAGGCCCTTGATTTTCAAATGGAAGTAGGAGCCGAGCTTGTTGCAGAGGTCCTGGGAGGGGGTGATGTCCGTGGTTTTGCTGCGGGCTTTGGTGAATTCCTGGATGACGCTGAAGAGTTCCTTGGAGTTGCTGGAGTTGGCGAGGATCTTGTTCTGGATGAAGGTCCTTTTGGTGGATCTGATGTGTTAGTGGTATTCCATCATGGCGTTCTTGTAGGTGGTGCGGTCATTTGAGGATTTGCTGTTTCCCCAGTTTTTCTTGAGATGTCTGCAGGTGCGTCTGGCTTCTTGGAGATCGGTGGTGAACCAGGTGGCCTTTCTGGGGCACTGTCTGTCGGGGTTACGTAGGAGTGCAAGCTCGTCTGCGCAGTTGGTGATCCATCTAAGGAGTTCTTTCGCTGCGAGGTTGGCGTCAGTCGAGGTGGTGGGGGCATCGCGGTTGAGGGTGGAGTTGAGCTGCTCCTCGGTGACCTTGCTCTAGTTTCTTCGTGGAGGGCAGGGTGCAGGTTTGGGCGGCGTGGGTTTGTTGATGTGGAAGTGTACGCAGTGGTGGTCCGTCCATGGGGGTTGCGTGGTGTGGCTTAAGTGGATGTTGTTACTTTCTGCGAAGATGGGGGTCGAGGGTGTGTCCTGCCTTGTGGGAGGGGGTGGTGACGAGTTGTTTCAGTCTGAGGTTGTCGAGGTTGTCCAGGAGGGTGGCAGAGTTGAGGGTCGCTGAGGTGGAAGTTGAGGTCTCCGATGAGCATGTAGTCCATGGAGGCGATGGCGTGGGGCGGTATGAGGTGGGCGATGGTGTTGGTGAACGCAGTTTGAGGTCCGGGAGGTCTGTAGGCGAGGGTGCCTCTTATGGTCGGTCTGGGGCTGGTCTGGATCTGGAAATGAAGGTGTTCAGTGGTGGGCGGGCTGTCGCTCGAGCTGGAGGTCATGAGTCGGAGGGAGCTCTTGTGCGCGATGACAAGTCATCCTCCTGGGCGGGGTGGGTTGGTCCTTCCTCTGGATCTTGTACCCGTCGGAGATGGCGGTGGCGGGGCGGAGGTGGTCCAAGTTTCTGTGGAGAAGGCGATGTCTGGCGAGAGAGTTTTCGAGGAGGTCCCAGATCTCTACAGTGTGTCTGTGCAGGGAGTGCACGTTGAGGAGGATGCACTTCAGGGCTTCGGTGGTGTTGGCGTCCGACGTGGGGGCGGTGACCGTGGGGGTGCGGGGGGGGTGAATGTCTGGCGGCAGTGACGACAGGAGAACTGGCCGTGGGTGGTGTTTGGCATGGACAGCTGGCAGTTGTTGTCCCTTCCAGGGTGGAGTGCGCGGAGGGCAGCTGAATCCTAGCGGAGGGTGGTCGGAGATCCAGGGTCCCTGGAAATGGTTGCGGTCGGGCTTGCCTTTGGCGCAGCCGCCATTAAATAGGAAAGGGGGGGAGGGAAGCGCAGCTGGGAGGCGGGAGCAGGAACTGGCAGGAGGGAGGGGCCGTGGGGGCAGCATCGGTGGGAAAAGGGCGGCGAAACGGGCACAACAACGGCACAGGAAAGGACAGTACAAACAGTGAAAACACAGGCAAAATACCACAGAATACAGAACAAGCATTTGCAATGCAATAGGACTCGCATTTACGCAAGACCTATTGCATTGCAAACGGGAGTGCGGGTGGGCGGGTGGGCGAGAGGGCACAAACAACGGGAGGGGGGAGAGAAGTCACGGACAGTGGGGGGGAGAAGGCACGAGAAGAAAAGAGTGCTCATGCTCAAAGTAAAGGGGCCAGTTGCCATGGAATGATACAAATGACGACATGGCCTTCATAAGGAGGGACTAACAGCCTACAAACCAATCGGAAGGCAGCATTTTGAAAGGACAAAGACACAAGCCAATTAAATAGTGGGCGGGGGAGTGGGTGCGGCTTCTCCCCCGTACACTACTAACACAGATCAACCCCAGAGCAGCGCTTGCGCGCTGGCTCACGGCTCGACCTAAAAAGACAATTTACAGGCACAATTAACAAAGATAGACAAAGACAGAAAAACTGGCACAAAACACAGGACAGACAACAGCGGACCAGCAGAAGAGCAAGGCTCTCCCACTGGACCACCAGGGATGAGGCGCAGGCAGGAGCCTGCGGGTGGAGGAGGGCCTCGAACACCTACCAGGCAGAGGTGAACGGGGTCAGCGGCAGCGGCACAGACAGCGGAGCTGCTGGGGGAGAGAGCAGGTCTCTGACCAGGACCAGAACTCAATTTTTAGGTGATCAGGTCAGCTCAGTAGGTAGAAAGAGCAGAGGGTTCAACTCATAAGATTTTCTGCTCTACTTTAAATTTGCAGCTTCCGCTGCTCACAAAAGAAAAAACTAAACATTAGAGCATATGGATATCCTGAGGGGATTCTTGGCTATTCACCTACATACATGCTAAGTACACTTATGTGCATCTAGTTAGGGTTTGCCTCATAGGAGTACATATTATTACTGTCATGTATCCATTTGCCTGCATATATTCATTGTTTTAGCACTATGGTAGAATTCTACCTTTTCTTTACCCTGCTGGTGCTCATAATCATATATATCTGTATCTGTTTCTGTCTAGTGGTTTTTGAAGCACACGTATTTTACACTAGAATGACACTGGTTCAATAAATTCTTATTGAAAACGTTTCCACCGTTTATTCTCTGCATCTCTCTGAGACAAAGTGAGCACGAGTGAGCGAGCAAAAAGTACTGTACTGTTTCTACAATCCCTGAGGGGTCAGGGTTGTCATGTTTGATAGTTGACAGAAGCTATTCGCTCCTTTGTAAGAGGGGCCCATAGTGGCACTGTGAGTTAGCTGGACTAACAGACCAAGATATCCTTTGGGGGTGTCTAGAATCAGTGTGGACACCAATCCCTTAGTTTATGTTGTCTAAACAAGCAGATCCTATATAGATTTGTAGGAACTACACGACAACTCCTGTGTGCCTTCCTGTCGATACCAATCCTGTCTCACGTTCTCAAGAATATTAGGACCAACTGGGTCCAAGTTATCCAAGAGGACCCAGATTGGGCACGGAGAGTATGGTATCCAGAATTCCTGGGCTTGAGTATCTGCCCTCGGATGAGGCTGCGCCCTCGGGAGGACCTGCTATTGCAGTAGCAGGGCTGGGTTCTCCGCCCAGGCATTAGCAAAATCCATGTCCATGCATGGAGATTGAGCGGCGACAGCTAAACAAGTTTGATCTTACTGCAGAGGTGGTTGATATCCTCTTAGCAGCCAAGCATCCCTCAGCTAAAACTGTATATGCCTGTTGTTGAGACCAATGTGTTGCCTGGTGAGGCACTTGGAGCCCAAGAGAGTACGGACCCTCTACATAGATCGTACCAAAGACAATCAGGTGGGTGATCAGCTCTTTGTGGACTTCACTGGAGTGAACAAGCATCGGCATAGCCAATAGGTCTCGCTTTTGGGACCTTATAAGTGTTGAGCCATGCAAAACATTATCCTGGGTGCTGTGCCGCCAGGGACTGAAGAGCTATACAATTACTACACACTGGGTCATGCAGTCTGATTCAAGAAAACATGCTTGCGTCAGGAAACATTTATGGACACATTCCAAGGCTTTTTAAATGCACAGGAAGAAAGACAAGTGCATCAATGCAAGTCAACAGCTCTATAAAATTAAGTGTGCGACTGCATTGCTAGAGTATTGAACAGCCTATGAAAAAAAGTAGTGAAGAACTTTCCAATGGCGGGGACGTCACATCAATACTCCCCCAGGCCTCCATTCACCAGGCGCCCTTTTCCAGAGTTTTCCATTTTAAACAATGCTCGCACCATCCGTTTACTAGCAAGCCCACGGCCCCGCCCTGTGTCGCAACCCCCTGGGTACAGAAGCACTGGTCAAAGCAACAATAACAAAATGCTCCCATTTGTCAGGTACAGGAGAAATAATAAATAAACAGGGGTGGCAATGGCTGGGAGTCCTAAACAATCAAAAGGAAAAGTGGAGAATTTTGACCAATGCCAAAGATTGCTTAAAATACCGGACAATCTACAAACAGTGCAAGGACCAAGAATTTAGTGGAGCAATGAATCAAATAAGCTCACCACATAACTGCAGGGGGTCTATATAATCCGTCCCACAGTGGCAGGACCAGTATCTGCAATTTCACTGCAGCCAGTACACACCAGACTGTTCCAGGTGAGTGTTCCCTATAAAATCTGGTTTCCTGACCTACTTTTCCCCAATTCGTCACAAGCTGCAAAGCCAACTACCTCTTTGGCAGTATTCACTTTCCCGCCGAGTGCAGGTGGTGTGAGATTAAACTAAAATGTGGGCGAGCCACTGAAGGCTCGAGCCAGATGCCTGGCTCCGATGCAGGTCAAGGTCCCCTTGGGCCCTGGAGCCCAAAAAAGCCGAACTTCCATGTGGCTTCTGGCTGTCACCCACACTGTAAACTAAAGAGCCACAAATTAAAGGAAACACTTTAACATTAACCTCTGATGTAAACCATGAGAGGGCACGAGATGCTCATCCAGTGGCTGAATGAGCAATGTAAAATGAGAAAACCTAGCATTTATTCCTGGCTTCCCCAATTAGAGTGATCCTAGGAAAATATATTATTTCACTGTGGTTCCTTTTTCTTTCCTGCATTTAAGCACTCTGAAATACGCAAGTTCAGATTGTGTGCTATTCAAGCATCTCTCATGTGCCTGATTTAAATAAATATAATGTTGCTCCTTGTAAGAATCTATGCCAAATACAGGGAGCACGTAACAACGGTTTTACCTCTTAATTCACTAATGGCTTTGTTCTTGGGAGGTGGGTTAATGTGTAAAAACTTTCACTTTTAATAACTGACTCCCAGTGTAGTGATATAGTATGAATAACTAGCCATGTATGTTAAAGTACATTCCTTGGAATTTTAAACAGTATCATATTTTTATATGGGATTTGTTGCACAGGTGTCAAACCACACATTTTCAGGGCTCAGCTCGTGCAAGCGCTTAGAGCTCAGCCAACCCTCAGCTTGTCTCCGCTCTCCATGTTAATGATCGGCTCGCCCATCTCTACATGAAACAGGTGTTTACGACTGCTAGTGTATGCAGACGCAAATACACAGTATCTTACATCCATATGCAAGCAGGCAGTACCTGTACTAGCCTCTCCCGTCCTCTGGCTGGGCTTCTCTGGGGTTAAACGCCCAGGCCAGTTCCATGCAGCGTGTCACTGTGACACACTCTTCTCATAGTGCTCCATCCAGTGGTCAAAATGGGGGAAAACAAAGTAGGGTAACTGTGGGTGGAGAATCAGAGGGTGGGAATAACCCGATGTTTGGGTGAGTGGGCGGAGTCAGGGGTGTGGCCAGAAAGAGCAAAACATCCCAATATTTATTATTTGTTTGGCATTTCACTGACCATTTACAGCTTATTACGTTAATTAATTCAACCAGTGGATACACATGTTTATTTAAGGTTTAATAAAAGTTATTGACATTAAAATACATTCACATGGTGGGATACTTTTCCAATCACAAAATGTCCCAAATACGCTTAAAAGTGGACTCACAAGCCATTTGTCTCACAGCCATGCAGTTTCTGTCATCAGCACTTCTTTTTCCACAAGATCAGTTCAAACATGAATGGCAAAATATCCTTGTTTGCAAATGTTTTCCACAGAATTATGGCTCTGACATATTTGTCACATAATACATCATCTGCTACATAAACTGATGATTTTAACTTAAAATTGGTTGTAGCTCAAACAGATCAAAAGATACTAAAAAATGTGGCTTGTGTTGCTGCAAAGTAGAGGGCCCTTTGCAAAGGTTGATTGGTCACCTTTCTCACTGCTGCATTTGTATGTTACACTGCACTAATGAGGCAAAATCTTTGCAGCGACTGTTAGTATGTGTAAAAATGTTAAAATAATAAAGTATCAGAAAATATACCGCATTGCTCTACATCATTTTTTTTGCTGCATACTTTAGTCAACACTGCAACATCATTTCTCCTCCATTGCTGCATAATTCCAGTGCCCACAAAGCAGGCAGCACACGTTAAAGGTGGTTGTGCATGAAGCACAGAAACCGTGAAGTTTGCAAACTTAGTTTGGTGTGCATGCAAATCCTGCATTGCCAATCCCTGGTGAGTTGCAGTGCTACTGCTGAAATAGTGCCAATGGAGGTACCAATGGGTGAGGCGGACTGGCCTCAAGGGTCCTGTGACCTCAATGACAGTCACTGTTGCTCTAGGGTGTGCTACTTCGTAGGATTGCACACAAGGCTGGAGGTGGACTTCAGTATGGATTGTGGTGGACAGGCCATCAAGGTTAACCCACACTTGCCACTGCTAGGGTCCACCTGCTGGTGCTAAGACAAGAAGGCTTCTAAGGTCTAGCCAGGGCATTCCTAGGTCTAGCATGGGAATGTGCTAGCGGGGCCTTCTAAGGTCTAGCATGGGAATGTGCTCCCTCAGGAGAGTGGTCTGGCGGGCTGGTCATGAAGGCTGAACCTGATTCCCCAGTTCCAAATTTGGCAGCTCTGGCCATAGTGCCACAACCTCTCGCCCATTGAACACCATACTGACCCACTGAGAGAAACTAGCGCTGCCTTCAGCTAAAACCCTATTGTGCCTCACTATAAACACCTGAATGCGACTCAATTCAAATTATGCACTAGACCAGAGTAATATGCTGCCTGGAAAAAAAAAATAACATCCTGGAAAAAAGCAAACACTCATAGGGAATGCAAGATTAAGTAAAGCATGTGAAATGTAAGCAGGAACAACATGGTTAACTTAACGCTTTTACACTCATTATTCAGAAATCAAAGAGTATTTTTTTGCCTGAAAAGTTAACATGACAACAGGGCCCGGAAGGGACCCATTTCAATGTCCATTGCTTATATCCTTACAAAACGTAAGCAGTATGGTTTAAAAAGACCACATCCCTGAACACAGAGCTGCGGTACACATTTTATAAACTAAAATAATAAAAACAGCTGATATGGATCACATTAAACGTTTTACACTCCACGCATCAACTAGGTATTGCAGTACCTCCAAAAATTGTGCACTTCCCCACCAGGGGAAAACAATGCTGTTCAAACAAAAAGACAAGAAAACGAAAGTAGCTCTTCACTGGCAAACTCTGTAAAGTGGCGCTAATGTGTTTGGGTGTGAATAAAACCAATCTGGCCATTATGTGACCACTCTGGCTTGCTTTAGTTATTTATTTAATTTTTTGTATTTTGAACCTTTTTTTTCTCTCCTTCTCGAGGAGGCGCTTTGGAATAGAAAAAGGTCAGAGAAAGACAACATTTCCAGCAAAAGTGCTTTTCTTTTTTGGATCCATTTCACAGGGGTGCAAATAAAAGGAAAGGAGAGAAAAGAGAGGGTAAGAGCCCTTTATTGAAGTCACGGTTTTCATTCAGCAAGTGAGGAGGAGCGAGACAAAGACAGGAAATAAGAGGAAGAGAGACAGGGTTACCTGGATGGCAGCAGTGCAGCCAGTTCATTGGATGCTGCAGGTTCTGACGACTGCTGGTTTGGAAAACCGAGTATGCAGGAAGGATTTACCTATGTTTAAGAGAGACGAGAGTTAAAGAGCTTTTAGCAGTAGGGTAATTACAACAGTGTGTGCAACAATAAGGGAGCCAGAGTTGCAGACAGCAGGAGGGACTTGTGGACCAGGCCTTCCATTGAGTCAAGGTAGAAGGCACAAGTCAATTGTGAATCAGAACAATGTGGCCGAATAATACAAAATAAGAATTAATTGGTTGCTAGAAGCGTGAATCAGAAGGCTTAAGCGGTTGTGTTGGGCAGGAAGAGGCACGGATTCAACTAGGGGGTGACAGGTAATCTATGGGGGTGACAGGCAATCTGTAGTGAAGACAGGATCCAGTAGCCCGCGCGTGGACAGCATACTATCACAATCTTTCATCCGATCCTCGGTATGAAAGTGAAGGTCCAAGTATTTTCGACATTTCAAGAGGCGTTGTGAGAGGGTTTTGATGAAAAAGCATATCAGATGTTACAATTGTGTGCACATTTAACACTCATGAACTACTGTATATCTCTGGCTTCAATGTTGTTCTTCATGATTCACCAGTATAATAGCAAGCAAGAAATTTATGGCATGGAATTAATGAAAGGTTTGAGGGGGGACAGCTGACAGCGGCAAAGCAGGAAAAGTGGACACTGTCCTTGTCTTCAGTGGGGAGGAAGGAAAAGACAGAGTCCTTTTCCTTCTCTGCCCACCCGCAGGTCCCCGAACGGCCAGGGATGGTTGAGCGTTACCTATAGGCCTTAGCTATTTCTGCGGCACTTTTTTAAAATACAAAAATGGGGAACGCCGTGCCCTGCTGATCCGCCCAGTTCGACCACTGGCTCTATAACCAACTAACACTCTTCACGACCACGGGTAACGCTGCAGCGGGGTGCTTCCAAATGAACGACAAGTTACATAGTGCGCAGTACCTGTACCAGCCTCTACCGTCCTCTGGCTGGGCTTCTCATGGGTTAAACGCCCGGGCCTGGTCCATGCAGCGTGTCGCGGTGGCACAGTCTTTCACAGGCTGGTCACCTATCTCACTCTCCACGATCACTAGTAACGCTGCCGCGGGGAGGTTCAAATTGAATGAAAAATCACATAGTGCGCATGCGTATAGTTACACGCATGCGCACTAAAACGGTAGAACACCGGGGAGCTCAAAAATACATGTAATAAGACAAAGCGCACAGTGTGCATGCGTATCACATGTGTGCGATGATACGCATGCGCACACGCGAGGGGGAACACATAAACACGGGGAGCTGGAAACGGAACACCGGCTTAACAGACAGGGAGCAAAGAAAAAAAAAAAAGCCAAGCGCACTTTCACTTTAAGAATATCCGCCGCCGCACACAGTAATCTTGGGACGGGACGCAAGTGCTGTGTGGGGCGGCGGGTATTCTTAAAGTGAAAGTACCCATGGCGCGCTGCAAATACTCACGAGTGCTTTGCGCTGTATCCAAAATAAACTGCAACAATTATTAAAGTGAAAGCACAAGGGCGCTATTCTATGCACTCTGTCATGCTTCCTTCAGCAAGACATGAATTAAATAGTGCTCCCTACCGGCTAATGAAAGCTCCCGAGTACGGACACATGTAAGAGGGCCAGTCCTCATGGGAGGTAACAACAGGGGACAGGGAGGTACTAAGGAGGGACTAATAAGCCTATTAACAAATCAAAAGCTAACATTTACAAAGGACAGTCGCAGCAGCCAATTAAAAATATGGGCGGAGAGTGGATGCAGCTTCTATTACATGCCTCAATACAGCATGTCTCGAAGAGACAGTGCAAGCGCTGCCTAGGCGAGACCGAAAAACCGTGGGGTCCATTGAACCTTGACGAAGCTGTAGTTTACTACCTACACAGCAGTCAGTTTTACTTGAACCCGTGCTCATGGCATCCTTGCTGCGCTACTGGTAAAGGCATCCTGTATAGGTGTTGTTTCGCAAGGTATGGGAGTCAACGGTCAATGTGTGAGGTAATGTCAGTGAGATCAACAGCCCACAAGACCATGAAACAGACCCTCAGACAGTCTGTTTTTTTTTTTTAATTTAATGCATTTTTACATAGCGCAGACTTTACCCAAAGGTGTCAGAGCGCTTCACAATAGAACCAAGTACGTTACATGAGGAGAATATTACATATTTACCCGTTACAGAAACAAAGGAGAAAAGGTAAAATAAAATAGATGGCAATCACACAAAAAACACAGAAAAAAAAAAAAAACACAATAGGATGAAGATTGAACAGGCATAGATTGCAAATTTACAATAATGAAAGTCTAAGAGTCTCCTCACTCACTGACCTGTTAGACCATCCCTTGTGGCACTGCCTGATTGCCTAATGGGCCAGTCTGCCCCCTGGCGGGCACGCAGACAGCCAGCGGGCACGGCGTGATTAACTCACTTATCGGCGTCCCAGTCAGTCTCCTATTGACACTGCGCGTCAGACGCTGTGCAGCCCGGGGCAGCGGCTCGGCATTCGCTCTGCTGGGAGGGGAGAGGGATAAATACAGCCAGGAGGGGGAAGAAGCTGCTGCAGTGCTAGAAAGGGAGCTGTCCAAGGAGTTGTGCAAGGATCGTCCGAGGCTCTCTATAAGGACAGACATACAGGTGTAGAGAGAGAGAGACCCTATAGCCTAGGTTCTCCCTCTGCCAAATTCACCCTACGCGCATTAAGTGCTGTCAGCAGTAGCAGCCTGTTGAGGACAGTGCCCCTGGGCATCCAGCAGCATAGTGCCCGCAAAGGAGTCTTGGGAGGGAGGGGGGCAGACCAAAACCGAGACCCAATTTTGTGTGTGTAAAAGGCCGTTTTATTGAAACAGGTGCATATCACAATGTACAACACTGGCAACTGCCTTACAAACTAAATCCTCACTATACATAAAATAACTGATCCACCGTTTCCCCCCCCCGCCCCTAAGATCCCCACATCAAATCCCCCACCCTGCCGATAACATAATAACATTACATAACAACCACAAAACACAGTATTGCAGTTACAAATCCTGCCCTCCAATGAAAACCAAACCCCTACCTATCTTTCTGCAACTGTAACTACCAAACATCTAGTCTAAACTTAGCCTCCCTGCCTACCCTTTCTCTGCCCCTGCTCACAAACTTCCAACACTTAACTAAAAACTTCTGTCAATCTTGGCCAAATTTTAACAACCCCGCCTGCACCTGTTCCAAGCGACAAGTATACAAAATTTTCAAAAATCCCCTATGCACCTGTCCCCACAAACCTGGCCTACCGAAAAAGAAAGACCCCAAAGTGTCAACCCCAAAAAAGCCAAATTATAGGGTGGGAGGGAGGGACAAAAAACGCTAAGCTACCAGTAACGCTCCCAGCCACCAGGTCACCAAACCTAAAATGGTGGCTGGGAGCGCGCCAGATCCCCACATATACTACTTGGGCTACAAATTAAATTGGGCTATTCCTAATGCAGCCCAAAGCACAAAATGGCCGGTCCCGGCCAGCCCCTCCCCCTCCCAATCTGCCCGGGGGGGCAGACCTCACGGGGTTCGGCTGCCCCCCAAACCCCCCTTGGGAGGGAGGGGGGCAGACCAAAACCGAGACCCAATTTTGTGTGTGTAAAAGGCCGCTTTATTGAAACAGGTGCATATCACAATGTACAACACTGGCAACTGCCTTACAAACTAAAACCTCACTATACATAAAATAACTGATCCCCCGTTTCCCCCCTCCGCCCCTAAGATCCCCACATCAAATCCCCCACCCTGCCGATAACATAATAACATTACATAACAACCACATTACACAGTATTGCAGTTACAAATCCTGCCCTCCAATGAAACCCAAACCCCTACCTATCTTTCTGCAACTGTAACTACCAAACATCTATCTAGTCTAAACTTAGCCTACCTGCCTACCCTTTCCCTGCCCCTGCTCACAAACTTCCAACACTTAACTAAAAACTTCTGCCAATCTTGGCCAACTTTTAACAACCCCGACACCCAGGAAAAAGCGGGAGCATAGGCGGAAACGCCGCCTCCCTTTGACTGCCCCCTGACCTAATAGGAATGCAACCCTAGCGCCTTTGCACATTCAACACTCTAGCCAGCACCTCCCTGATTTCCAGCAAATATAAGTCCATGCCCAAACGTGACAAGTGAACACCATCACCCCTGAAAAATTCCGCTGTGTCAAACCTGATCTCCATATGCGCAAACCTCTGAAAACCAAGCTCCCTGCAAAACGAACCATTTCCGTATTGAGCTTCCTCCTGGCCCTGTCCACTGCCCCTGGGTTAACCGCACCTCTCCAGACCCTGCGCGGAACAAACTCAGTCCAAGTGACCGAGCACCCGGACCACTGCTGCTTTAACATGGCCAGGTCCCTCTTCATGCTCCTCATCAGTACAATCCCCTTTTCCCGGACCATGTCATTCTCGCCCAGATGAAGCAACAAAATGTCGGGGCACCTACCAGCCACCAACAAACTATTCAAAACCCGCAAAAGCTCCTTCCATAGCATGCCCCCTCTCCCCCTCCAGGATACTTTAAACAAATCTTTATTGAACCCTAAACTTTCTCCAAAGTAACTGGCGCGTGCCTGGATCTGGGCCCACTTCACGAATGAATGTCCCACTATCCAAATGGACATCTCTCTGGCGAGGGGGCCAGCAACAGAACCTGAAACAAGAAAAACTGCATGAACGAAGGAAAAAACAGAAACCGCGCTACACCCCCCCCTGCAGCGCCGCAAACATATCGCTGGTAGCAATTTGAAGACCATCTCCCCAGCCTCATAATGTCCCCCGCCCCACCCCCTGTTACTTGCTTCCGATGCTGCCCCGATCCTGAAGGAATGAGTCCCAAAACCTCTGCCATCAATCCCCAACTCTGTCAGCGCTTTACGCAACACTGCCAATAGCTGAAATGCCGTAACCCTATTACCATTCTTGTGCAAAAAGACCGACCCAACCTGCCTGCCTGAAATCTCCCTCCACCTCGTTTCCCACTTGCAAGGGCAAGTCAAAGGGGGTCTGCCGCCTGGAGGGACACCCATTTTCCCACACCCCGCTGATCCGTTTTTGATTTACGTAGCCATATGCAGACTGTGTCCCGCCGCGGAACCACATGCCCCCATTCAATACCTCCCTGAAATTTTTGGCCCAACAACTCCGACACTCGGAAAGCCCCCAAAAACATCCATACCATCACCGTGGAAAAAGGCACGTCTCAAAACCGTCGGAGCACACCGTGGGCAATACCCGTAACACCCTAGCCAGCAAGTCCCATGACAGCGGATGTCTCACCCGTCCTACCTGTCCTTGCTCCCTAGCCCACCCCTCTAACATCCGCGAGCCGAGTTCTCAAGCGGATGGAGCATAACCCCATAACAGTTTCCTACGAATGCAATTCCTGCTAACTTGCCCGCGATAGTCACCCTAGATAGCCCTTTGTCGATCAGATCCAGTATAAACTGTATCACATCTTCCCTCCTCTGCTCTGTCGTGGACCGCCGCTGGGCTCCCGAGAGCAGAAATTCGTCCCAAGCTAAACTGTATGCAGTCCTTGTTGAGTTTGCCAGGGACCCTACCACCAGTTGTAGCATCCTGTGTTGCCTACGTACCACAACTGCAGCAGCATGGGGGTCAGGGTCCTGTCTGCGTCCTTGGCTAGCCCACGGAATCTCCCCCACTGCAAACGAGACAAGGCATCTGCTATGTCATTGTCCACACCTGGCACATGCAACGCTCTGAAAGCTATATCATAACGCAAACAACCCAAAACGAACACTCTCAATAGCTTCGATACCTGTTCGTCCGTAGCGGACTGGCGGTTTACCACCTCCACAACTGCCATGTTGTCAATCCTGAAAGTAACTTTCTTATGCGCCAGTTGGTCCCCCCACAAAGTCACCGCCACTACGAGGGGAAAAAACTCCAAGAATGCAATACTCCGACCCCCCCCCCACTCCGATGGGCACTGCTCTGCGCACCACCGACCTTGCCAATAGAGGCCAAAGCCTTTGCTGCCTGCGGCATCTGAAAAAATGTGAACATCCCAAACCATGTCCTCCTCCCTTGCCAAAGGAATGCCATTGAAATCTTGTAAGAAAAACTTCCACATCCTTAAGTCTTCTCTCACCCTGGCCGACAAGCGGACGTGATGATGTGGTGGTCTCTGTCCTGTAAGTGCCCTACCTAGTCGTCTACAAAATGTCCTCCCTACTCTCATCACTCGGCAGGCAAAGTTGAGGTGTCCCAGTAACACCTGAATCTCCCTCACTGTGACCTTGTCTCTGGCCAGCATTGCCTCTAGCAGTACCAGCATCTGCTGCTTTTTGTCACCCAGTAGGCGTGCCTCCATCAATTTAGAGTCCAGCTCGATACCCAAAAAGGAAAGAGCCGTACTGGGCCCCATCGTTTTTTCCGGCGCCAAAGGCACCCCGAGCTCCCTCATGATCTCTTTGAAGCTGTCCAGAGTTGCCTGGCACTCCGTCAAAGAAGAAGTCATCCAGGTAGTGCGTTACCAACTGGTACCCGTGTGCCTTGAAAACAACCACTGGAAGAACGTGCTGAAACACTCAAATAATGCGCAAGACATAGAACAGCCCATCGGTAACGCTTTGTCCACGTACCATTTCCCGTTGAAATGGATACCCAGGAGATCCCAATCATCCGGGTGAACTGGAAGCAATCGGAAAGTTGATTTTATGTCACATTTTGCCATTTGTGCCGTTGCACCCGCGGTCACTACTAGTGACATGGCCATGTCAACGGACGAATAGGACACAGACGCCTCCTTTTCATCAATGAAATCATTCACCGAGTTCCCTTCTGACCAGGACAAATGTTGAATTAATCGGAACGGCCCCTGTTCCTTCTTTGGCACAACTCCTACTGGAGAAAATCAAATTCTCCAAAGGCCAATCCGCAAATGGGCCCGCCATGCGACCCTCACGCACTTCTTTGTCCAATTTGTCTTGCACAATTTTAGGGTGTTCCTTTGCTGATTGCAAGTTGTCCGCCCACCTTCGAACCCTGGGCCCCCCGTAACCTAATCGAAAACCGTGTTGAAAACCTGCCTGTAACATCTTTGCCGCCTTCTGGTTGCCATAACCCTGTAAGGCTGCCGCTAACTTGTCAACCCTAATCGGTGTATGAGCCCTTTGGCCCAGCCCCCTTAGCCCCCGTCCTCCCGCGAAAGGCTGCTGTTGCTGTCCGCCCCCGTTGAACCCCCTTGCTGCCACTGTTGGCCCCCTTGCTGCTGCCCTGTCCCTCCCCCGAAGCAATTAACCAAGGCGTGTCTGCCTCCACATTTCGAGCAGTCATGCCTGAATCTACAGAAATCCCGGGTGCACATGCCCTTATTGAAATCCCAGCAGGCCCCCCGATCCTGTCTGGCCTCTGCCTGTACCACCCACCCCTCCTCGGGTGGGTCGCCCCTGAAAGGGCCGATAAACGAGCGGTAGCCCGCTAGCTGTGAAAATCATCTTCCCTGCCCTGGACGCCCCCATAGTATGTTGCCACAGGTCTGTATCTAACTCCCCCATTTTACCTCCGTGTCCCAGGCCATGCAGGCTCTGAATTCCTCGCCGTATTGAGCCCATGCGTATCCCCCCAGTGATCTGTACTTTCCGGATCACATCCATGTACTTGAACAGGGCCACACACCGCTCTGGGTATTTTTCACAATAAACGCTTGCGTATATTAGAAAAGCTGCTGTCCAGTTCTCAATGGTGAGAGGCACCCTTGGCCGCTTGGCCAACTCGTACTCCTCCTCTTTCGATCCCTCCTTTGCGCGCACTTCCCTGTGCAGCAGTTTGAGCATCTCAACATATTCACCTTTCCATATCCGCTCTTTAGTGGCCAAAATTAGGTGTGCGCCCAGCGGTTTGGTTACCCCCATATAAGGCAGTCTTTTAATTTTTAACTCTTTGCTCTCCAACTTCACGTCCGTTTCAACTGTCTTTGTCGTACCTGCGTCGTCCGTCTGTCGTCTTCGTATCGCCAACTGCACCTACTGACGCATTACCCGCGTCATCTGTACCCACTCCCAAAACATACTTGCCTCTCCGTAAGCTCCCCCTCCTCCCCCGCCCCCTCCCCCCTCCGATCCCCACTGATACCATTGCTGGTTTCACCCCTTCATCCCGCTTTTACCTGGCTCTAAGGAGGGTGCCCGCCGTGCTGCAGTCCGCCTTGCCAAGGGAGCCGTGGTTTCCGCCAACCGTGATGTCCGACCCATAGGCTCTGCCGGGCGTCGTGACACCTGCAACATACTAGAAAAAATTTTACTCTGCCCCCCGCACTCCCCACCTCGCTTTCCCGTAACTCGCCCTCTTCCAGGCTGTCCTCATCATAATCTAACTCTTCGGGCTCTATGTGCCCCCATTTCCTCCCAACCGGAGGTGCAGACTGCACTCTCCAAGGCCCCCTAGCACTCTTGTCTCCTGTGTTCCTGGTTCCTCGATGCCCCGTGGACCGCTGAGGACCGTCGGGTGTTGGGGCCAGCGAGACCGCTCGGGGCCTACTTGTGCCAGCCGTGTTGAGATACCACGCCGGTACTGGGCACGCCGCGCGAGGCTCCACCCTCCCTTCTCCTCGGCGCCTCTGAGCCGCTCCCAGCTCTGCCAAGTCTGGCTCCCGCTGTTGATTTACCACCTGAAATAAAAAGGCCTGGTCTGGTGTGCTGGGCCTACTGTCCTTTTCCCTCACCTCCCAATTCCTTTTTCTACCCACCCCTAAAGTACACACCGCCCACGCACGCCCCACCTTGCTGAGATCGAATGCCTCCCCCCTAACTCCCTCCCTCTTCCTCATCGCTCGATTCCAGCCCCGCAGGGCCCCCATCCCTAGCCCAACTGGGCCCTGCCCCAGACCCCCTAGTGCCCCTACCCATACCCCACCCCTCCCCCATGCTGGCCTCCGCACCACCCTGCCCCAGCCCTCTCGCCTCCAAACACAGGGACCCCCCTTGCGCCATGTAGGCATCCATCTGCCCCACCCTATCTAAACCCCTGACCTCCTCGTGCCAGGATGTGAAGATGTCCAGGCCCTCCCAATCCTGTCCCCCCTAGCTGCCTCTAACTCCTCATGCAAACCCTCACCCTCCTCCTCTAAGAACCAGGTACCAGGACCCCCCGCCCCCCCTCCCTGCCCCCTGTCCCCAGATGCCCCTCCACATCCCTGTGTCCTACTGCCTCCCCCACCCAGAAAGAGCGGCCCGAAACCTTAACCCAGTGCCCCCCTGCACCGCCCATCTGTCGCCCTAAGGGGCCACCCGAGCCCTCTGAAACCTAAGGACCAGCTCCCAACCCGCCCACCACCAAAGAGGGCACCCGAGCCAAATTCCCTCTGCTCTCCCCTTCTTCCCCTCCCCAGACACATCCCTGCCCAAGGCCTCGGGCCCGCTCCCCTTCGGAAGCTTCACTCGACCCAAGGACACGACCGGGAAGCCACGAGACGCGCTCCTGCGGCGGGCCCCGCCCCCATTTCCTTCTGCCGGAGCCTCGAAACCAGCGGGAGGCTCCGGCTCTGCGCTCACAAGCGGGGCCGCTCTCCTGGTGTAGAAGCGGCCCCGTTCACCTGCAAGCCCGGCCGGGGAGATGCGCGACGCGCTCCTCCGGCGGGCCCCGCACCTCCGCCGCAGCCTCCTCCCGCCCACGAGGCTGCGGCTCAGCGCAGAGCACAGGGGCCGCACGCGTAGAACCCGAGCAGCCCAGACCACTCACCCGCTGCTTCTTCGCCTTCTTGGGGGACGAGAAGGCCGCGACGGTGGCCACCACCCCCGCGGACGCGCGCCTCGATGGTCACGCATTCCCAGCTGCCTCCGGAAGCAAGAGGTCCAGCCGACCAGCCTCACTGAGCAGCCTGACGGCTTCCAAAACACGGTAATCTTCACCTGCCATAGCAACGAAAACCCAGCCAATACAAAGCGAACAACCCGCCCTGCCTCACCACTACCACACAAAAAACGCTAAGCTACCAGAAAAAACTAAACATTAGAGCATATGGATATCCTGAGGGGATTCTTGGCTATTCACCTACATACATGCTAAGTACACTTATGTGCATCTAGTTAGGGTTTGCATCATAGGAGTACATATTATTACTGTCATGTATCCATTTGCCTGCATATATTCATTGTTTTAGCACTATGGTAGAATTCTACCTTTTCTTTACCCTGCTGGTGCTCATAATCATATATATCTGTATCTGTTTCTCTCTAGTGGTTTTTGAAGCACATGTATTTTACACTAGAATAACACTGGTTTAATAAATTCTTATTGAAAACGTCCCCACCGTTTATTCTCTGCATCTCTCTGAGACAAAGTGAGCACGAGTGACTGAGCAAAAAGTACTGTACTGTTTCTACAATCCCTGAGGGGTCAGGGTTGTCATGTTTGATAGTTGACAGAAGCTATTCGCTCCTTTGTAAGAGGGGCCCATAGTGGCACTGTGAGCTAGCTGGACTAACAGACCAAGATATCCTTTGGGGGTGTCTAGAATCAGTGTGGACACCAATCCCTTAGTTTATGTTGTCTAAACACGCAGATCCTATATAGATTTGTAGGAACTACACAACAACTACTGTGTGTGCCTTCCTGTCGATACCAATCCTGTCTCACGTTCTCAAGAATATTAGGACCAACTGGGTCCAAGTTATCCAAGAGGACCCAGATTGGGCACGGAGTGTATGGTATCCAGAATTCCTGGGCTTGAGTATCTGTCCTCGGATGAGGCTGCGCCCTCGGGAGGACCTGCTATTGCAGTAGCAGGGCTGTGTTCTCCGCCCAGGCATTCGCAAAATCCATGTCCATGCATGGAGATTGAGCGGCGACAGCTAAACAAGTTTGATCTTACTGCAGAGGTGGTTGATATCCTCTTAGCAGCCAAGCATCCCTCAGCTAAAACTGTATATGCCTGTTGTTGAGACCAATGTGTTGCCTGGTGAGGCACTTGGAGCCTAAGAGAGTATGGACCCTCTACATAGATCGTACCAAAGACAATCAGGTGGGTGATCAGCTCTTTGTGGACTTCACTGGAGTGAACAAGCATCAGCATAGCCAATAGGTCTCGCTTTTGGGACCTTATAAGTGTTGAGCCATGCAAAACATTATCCTGGGTGCTGTGCCATCAGGGACTGAAGAGCTATACAATTACAACACACTGGGTCATGCAGTCTGATTCAGGAATACATGCTTGCGTCAGGAAACATTTATGGACACTTTCCAAGGCTTTTTAAATGCACAGGCAGAAAGACAAGTGCATCAATGCAAGTCAACAGCTCTATAAAATTAAGTGTGCGACTGCATTGCTAGAGTATTGAACAGCCTATGAAAAAAAGTAGTGAAGAACTTTCCAATGGCGGGGACGTCACATCAATACTCCCCAGGCCTCCATTCACCAGGCGCCCTTTTCCAGAGTTTTCCATTTTAAACAATGCTCGCACCATCCGTTTACTAGCAAGCCCACGGCCCCGCCCTGTGTCGCAACCCCTGGGTACAGAAGCACTGGTCAAAGCAACAATAACAAAATGCTCCCATTTGTCAGGTACAGGAGAAATAATAAATAAACAGGGGTGGCAATGGCTGGGAGTCCTAAACAATCAAAAGGAAAAGTGGAGAATTTTGACCAATGCCAAAGATTGCTTAAAATACCGGACAATCTACAAACAGTGCAAGGACCAAGAATTTAGTGGAGCAATGAATCAAATAAGCTCACCACATAACTGCAGGGGGTCTATATAATCCGTCCCACAGTGGCAGGACCAGTATCTGCAATTTCACTGCAGCCAGTACACACCAGACTGTTCCAGGTGAGTGTTCCCTATAAAATCTGGTTTCCTGACCTACTTTTCCCCAATTCGTCACAAGCTGCAAAGCCAACTACCTCTTTGGCAGTATTCACTTTCCCGCCGAGTGCAGGTGGTGTGAGATTAAACTAAAATGTGGGCGAGCCACTGAAGGCTCGAGCCAGATGCCTGGCTCCGATGCATGTCAAGGTCCCCTTGGGCCCTGGAGCCCAAAAAGCTGAACTTCCATGTGGCTTCTGGCTGTCACACACACTGTAAACTAAAGAGCCACAAATTAAAGGAAACACTTTAACATTAACCTCTGATGTAAACCATGAGAGGGACACGAGATGCTCATCCAGTTGCTGAATGAGCAATGTAAAATGAGAAAACCTAGCATTTTTTCCTGGCTCCCCCAATTAGAGTGATCCTAGGAAAATATATTATTTCACTGTGGTTCCTTTTTCTTTACTGCATTTAAGCACTCTGAAATACGCAAGTTCAGATTGTGTGCTATTCAAGCATCTCTCATGTGCCTGATTTAAATAAATATAATGTTGCTCCTTGTAAGAATCTATGCCAAATACAGGGAGCAAGTAACAACGGTTTTACCTCTTAATTCACTAATGGCTTTGTTCTTGGGAGGTGGGTTAATGTGTAAAAACTTTCACTTTTAATAAAGGACTCCCAGTGTAGTGATATAGTATGAATAACTAGCCATGCATGTTAAAGTACATTCCTTGGAATTTTAAACAGTATCATATTTTTATATGGGATTTGTTGCACAGGTATCAAACCACACATTTTCAGGGCTCAGCTCGTGCAAGCGCTTAGAGCTCAGCCAATCCTCAGCTTGTCTCCGCTCTCCCTGTTAATGATCGGCTCGCCCATCTCTACATGAAACAGGTGTTTACGACTGCAAGTGTATGCAGACGCAAATACACAGTATCTTACATCCATATGCAAGCAGGCAGTACCTGTACTAGCCTCTCCCGTCCTCTGGCTGGGCTTCTCTGGGGTTAAACGCCCAGGCCAGTTCCATGCAGCGTGTCACTGTGACACACTCTTCTCATAGTGCTCCATCCAGTGGTCAAAATGGGGGAAAACAAAGTAGGGTAACTGTGGGTGGAGAATCAGAGGGCGGGAATAACTTGATGTTTGGGTGAGTGGGCAGAGTCAGGGGTGTGGCCAGAAAGAGCAAAACATCCCAATATTTATTATTTGTTTGGCATTTCACTGACCATTTACAGCTTATTACGTTAATTAATTCAACCAGTGGATACACATGTTTATTTAAGGTTTAATAAAAGTTATTGACATTAAAATACATTCACATGGTGGGATACTTTTCCAATCACAAAATGTCCCAAATACGCTTAAAAGTGGACTCACAAGCCATTTGTCTCACAGCCATGCATTTTCTGTCATCAGCACTTCTTTTTTCCACAAAATCAGTTCAAACATGAATGGCAAAATATCCTTGTTTGCAAATGTTTTCCACAGAATTATGGCTCTGACATATTTGTCACATAATACATCATCTGCTACATAAACTGATGATTTTAACTTAAAATTGGTTGTAGCTCAAACGGATCAAAAGATACTAAAAAATGTGGCTTGTGTTGCTGCAAAGTAGAGGGCCCTTTGCAAAGGTTGATTGGTCACCTTTCTCACTGCTGCATTTGTATGTTACACTGGCACTAATGAGGCAAAATCTTTGCAGCGACTGTTAGTATGTGTAAAAATGTTAAAATAATAAAGTATCAGAAAATATACCGCATTGCTCTACATCATTTTTTTTGCTGCATACTTTAATCAACACTGCAACATCATTTCTCCTCCATTGCTGCATAATTCCAGTGCCCACAAAGCAGGCAGCACACGTTAAAGGTGGTTGTGCATGAAGCACAGAAACCGTGAAGTTTGCAAACTTAGTTTGGTGTGCATGCAAATCCTGCATTGCCAATCCCTGGTGAGTTGCAGTGCTACTGCTGAAATAGTGCCAATGGAGGTACCAATGGGTGAGGCGGACTGGCCTCAAGGGTCCTGTGACCTCAATGACAGTCACCGTTGCTCTAGGGTGTGCTACTTCGTAGGATTGCACACAAGGCTGGAGGTGAACTTCAGTATGGATTGTGGTGGACAGGCCATCAAGGTTAACCCACACTTGCCACTGCTAGGGTCCACCTGCTGGTGCTAAGACAAGAAGGCTTCTAAGGTCTAGCCAGGGCCTTCCTAGGTCTAGCATGGAAATGTGCTAGCGGGGCCTTCTAAGGTCTAGCATGGGAATGTGCTCCCTCAGGAGAGTGGTCTGGCGGGCTGGTCATGAAGGCTGAACCTGATTCCCCAGTTCCAAATTTGGCAGCTCTGGCCATAGTGCCACAACCTCTCGCCCATTGAACACCATACTGACCCACTGAGAGAAACTAGCGCTGCCTTCAGCTAAAACCCTATGGTGCCTCACTATAAACACCTGAATGCGACTCAATTCAAATTATGCACTAGACCAGAGTAATATGCTGCCTGAAAAAAAAAAAATAACATCCTGGAAAAAAGCAAACACTCATAGGGAATGCAAGATTAAGTAAAGCATGTGAAATGTAAGCAGGAACAACATGGTTAACTTAACGCTTTTACACTCATTATTCAGAAATCAAAGAGTATTTTTTTGCCTGAAAAGTTAACATGACAACAGGGCCCTGAAGGGACCCATTTCAATGTCCATTGCTTATATCCTTACAAAACGTAAGCAGTATGGTTTAAAAAGACCACATCCCTGAACACAGAGCTGCGGTACACATTTTATAAACTAAAATAATAAAAACAGCTGATATGGATCACATTAAACGTTTTACACTCCAAGCATCAACTAGGTATTGCAGTACCTCCAAAAATTGTGCACTTCCCACCAGGGGAAAACAATGCTGTTCAAACAAAAAGACAAGAAAACGAAAGTAGCTCTTCACTGGCAAACTCTGTAAAGTGGCGCTAATGTGTTTGGGTGTGAATAAAACCAATCTGGCCATTATGTGACCACTCTGGCTTGCTTTAGTTATTTATTTAATTTTTTGTATTTTGAACCTTTTTTTCTCTCCTTCTCGAGGAGGCGCTTTGGAATAGGAAAAGGTCAGAGAAAGACAACATTTCCAGCAAAAGTGCTTTTCTTTTTTGGATCCATTTCACAGGGGTGCAAATAAAAGGAAAGGAGAGAAAAGAGAGGGTAAGAGCCCTTTATTGAAGTCACGGTTTTCATTCAGCAAGTGAGGAGGAGCGAGACAAAGACAGGAAATAAGAGGAAGAGAGACAGGGTTGTGAGAGGGTTTTGATGAAAAAGCATATCAGATGTTACAATTGTGTGCACATTTAACACTCATGAACTACTGTATATCTCTGGCTTCAATGTTGTTCTTCATGATTCACCAGTATAATAGCAAGCAAGAAATTTATGGCATGGAATTAATGAAAGGTTTGAGGGGGGACAGCTGACAGCGGCAAACCAGGAAAAGTGGACACTGTCCTTGTCTTCAGTGGGGAGGAAGGAAAAGACAGAGTCCTTTTCCTTCTCTGCCCACCCGCAGGTCCCCGAACGGCCAGGGACGGTTGAGCGTTAGCTATAGGCCTTAGCTATTTCTGCGGCACTTTTTTAAAATACAAAAATGGGGAACGCCGTGCCCTGCCGATCCGCCCAGTTCGACCACTGGCTCTATAACCAACTAACACTCTTCACGACCACGGGTAACGCTGCAGCGGGGTGCTTCCAAATGAACGACAAGTTACATAGTGCGCAGTACCTGTACCAGCCTCTACCGTCCTCTGGCTGGGCTTCTCATGGGTTAAACGCCCGGGCCTGGTCCATGCAGCGTGTCGCGGTAGCACAGTCTTTCACAGGCTGGTCACCTATCTCACTCTCCACGATCACTAGTAACGCTGCCGCGGGGAGGTTCAAATTGAATGAAAAATCACATAGTGCGCATGCGTATAGTTACACGCATGCGCACTAAAACGGTAGAACACCGGGGAGCTCAAAAATACATGTAATAAGACAAAGCGCACAGTGTGCATGCGTATCACATGTGTGCGATGATACGCATACGCACACGCGAGGGAGAACACATACAGACGGGGAGCTGGAAACAACGGAACACCGGCTTAACAGACAGGGAGCAAAGAAAAAAAAAAAAGCCAAGCGCACTTTCACTTTAAGAATACCCGCCGCCGCACACAGTAATCTCGGGACGGGACGCAAGTGCTGTGTGGGGCGGCGGGTATTCTTAAAGTGAACGTACCCATGGCGCGCTGCAAATACTCATGAGTGCTTTGCGCTGTATCCAAAAAAAACTGCAACAATTATTAAAGTGAAAGCACAAGGGCGCTATTGCTATGCACTCTGTCACGCTTCCTTCAGCAAGACATGAATTAAATAGTGCTCCCTACCGGCTAATGAAAGCTCCTGAGTACGGACACATGTAAGAGGGCCAGTCCTCATGGGAGGTAACAACAGAGGACAGGGAGGTACTAAGGAGGGACTAATAAGCCTATTAACAAATCAAAAGCTAACATTTACAAAGGACAGTCGCAGCAGCCAATTAAAAATATGGGCGGAGAGTGGATGCAGCTTCTATTACATGCCTCAATACAGCATGTCTCGAAGAGACAGTGCAAGCGCTGCCTAGGCGAGACCTAAAAACCGTGGGGTCCATTGAACCTTGACGAAGCTGTAGTTTACTACCTACACAGCAGTCAGTTTTACTTGAACCCGTGCTCATGGCATCCTTGCTGCGCTACTGGTAAAGGCATCCTGTATAGGTGTTGTTTCGCAAGGTATGGGAGTCAACGGTCAATGTGTGAGGTAATGTCAGTGAGATCAACAGCCCACAAGACCATGAAACAGACCCTCAGACAGTCTTTTTTTTTTTTATTTAATGCATTTTTACATAGCGCAGACTTTACCCAAAGGTGTCAGAGCGCTTCACAATAGAACCAAGTACGTTACATGAGGAGAATATTACATATTTACCCGTTACAGAAACAAAGGAGAAAAGGTAAAATAAAACAATAGATAGCAGTCACACAAAAAACACAGAAAAAAAAAAAAAAACACAATAGGATGAAGATTGAACAGGCATAGATTGCAAATTTACAATAATGAAAGTCTAAGAGTCTCCTCACTCACTGACCTGTTAGACCATCCCTTGTGGCACTGCCTGATTGCCTTATAGGCCAGTCTGCCCCCTGGCGGGCACGCAGACAGCCAGCGGGCACGGCGTGATTGTTGTTATTGTTATTGTTATTGTTATATACATTTGTAACGCGCTCGGCTACTCCAGAGAGTGTCGCGGCGCGGCCACCTGAGCGGACCATGAATCCGAGCTTAAAACAAGAAGGTTTTCAACTTTTTTTTGAAGATGCGGGAATCCGAAATACTGCGAAGAGCCAAAGGCAATGTATTCCAGCCTAGGGCCGCCTTACGAACAAGATAACAACCACCCAGCCTTTGCCGAGAAAAACGTGGAATCTGGGCCAATAATTGAGAAGAGGAGCGCAACTGTCTTGTCGGCGCATAGAAAGAGAACCTCTTTTGCAGGTAACTAGGTCCCCGGCCATAAAGGGCATTATGGGCAATTGACAAGACTTTAAATTTGATCCGCGCCTCCATCGGAAGCCAGTGCAAGGAGCGCAGATGGAGGCGAACGCTACTCCTCCTGGGAAGATCCAGTAAGAGGCGGGCCGCCGCATTCTGCACCACCTGAAGCTTGTTCAGCAGATAGCTGGGGGTCCCTACTTACAGAGCATTAGCGTAGTCCAGGCGAGACAAAATCAGAGCCCGGACCACGGTTTCCCTAGCTGCCATTGGGAGAAGAGGGAGAAACTTCCTCAAGGATTTTAGAATCCCAAAGCAGGACCCCGCCAGCTTCTTGATATGGGTGGCAAAGGTTAAGTTTTCCTCAAACCATACGCCCAGGTTTTTAGCGGCAGCACCCAACAAGCACGGCAGTGGAAACCCTGGGGGCCACAATAGAACTCTAAAATTGGAAGGAAATTTCCCATACAAAAGTATTTCGGATTTCTCTTCATTGCATTTTAGCTGGGCCTGCGCCAACCAGCAAAAAACCGAGAGTAGATAATGTTGAGCAGAGGAAACATCAGCATCGGCACCCTCCCAAGTAAACAAAAGCTGAGTGTTGTCCGCATAGGCAATCACCTTAACTCACTTATCGGCGTCCCAGTCAGTCTCCTATTGACACTGCGCGTCAGACGCTGCGCAGCCCGGGGCAGCGGCTCGGCATTCGCTCTGCTGGGAGGGGAGAGGGATAAATACAGCCAGGAGGGGGAAGAAGCTGCTGCAGTGCTAGAAAGGGAGCTGTCCAAGGAGTTGTGCAAGGATCGTCCGAGGCTCTCTATAAGGACAGACATACAGGTGTAGAGAGAGAGAGACCCTATAACCTAGGTTCTCCCTCTGCCAAATTCACCCTACGCGCATTAAGTGCTGTCAGCAGTAGCAGCCTGTTGAAGACAGTGCCCCTGGGCATCCAGCAGCATAGTGCCCGCAAAGGAGTCTTGGGAGGGAGGGGGCAGACCAAAACCGAGACCCAATTTTGTGTGTGTAAAAGGCCGTTTTATTGAAACAGGTGCATATCACAATGTACAACACTGGCAACTGCCTTACAAACTAAATCCTCACTATACATAAAATAACTGATCCACTGTTTCCCCCCAGCCCCTAAGTTCCCCACATCAAATCCCCCACCCTGCCGATAACATAATAACATTACATAACAACCACAATACACAGTATTGCAGTTACAAATCCTGCCCTCCAATGAAAACCAAACCCCTACCTATCTTTCTGCAACTGTAACTACCAAACATCTAGTCTAAACTTAGCCTCCCTGCCTACCCTTTCTCTGCCCCTGCTCACAAACTTCCAACACTTAACTAAAAACTTCTGCCAATCTTGGCCAACTTTTAACAACCCCGCCTGCACCTGTTCCAAGCGACAAGTATACAAAATTTTCAAAAATCCCTATGCACCTGTCCCCACAAACCTGGCTTACCGAAAAAGAAAGACCCCAAAGTGCCAACCCCAAAAAAGCCAAATTATAGGGTGGGAGGGAGGGACAAAAAACGCTAAGCTACCAGTAACGCTCCCAGCCACCAGGTCACCAAACCTAAAATGGTGGCTGGCAGCGCGCCAGATCCCCACATATACTACTTGGGCTACAAATTAAATTGGGCTGCAATTGGGCTATTCCTAATGCAGCCCAAAGCACAAAATGGCCGGTCCCGGCCAGCCCCTCCCCCTCCCAATCTGCCCGGGGGGGGCAGACCTCACGGGGTTGGGCTGCCCCCCAAACCCCCCTTGGGAGGGAGGGGGGCAGACCAAAACCGAGACCCAATTTTGTGTGTGTAAAAGGCCGCTTTATTGAAACAGGTGCATATCACAATGTACAACACTGGCAACTGCCTTACAAACTAAAACCTCACTATACATAAAATAACTGATCCCCCGTTTCCCCCCCTCCGCCCCTAAGATCCCCACATCAAATCCCCCACCCTGCCGATAACATAATAACATTACATAACAACCACATTACACAGTATTGCAGTTACAAATCCTGCCCTCCAATGAAACCCAAACCCTACCTATCTTTCTGCAACTGTAACTACCAAACATCTAGTCTAAACTTAGCCTACCTGCCTACCCTTTCCCTGCCCCTGCTCACAAACTTCCAACACTTAACTAAAAACTTCTGCCAATCTTGGCCAACTTTTAACAACCCCGACACCCAGGAAAAAGCGGGAGCATAGGCGGAAACGCCGCCTCCCCTTTTGACTGCCCCCCTGACCTAATAGGAATGCAACCCTAGCGCCTTTGCACATTCAACACTCTAGCCAGCACCTCCCTGATTTCCAGCAAATATAAGTCCTTGCCCAAACGTGACAAGTGAACACCATCACCCCTGAAAAATTCCGCTGTGTCAAACCTGATCTCCATATGCGCAAACCTCTGAAAACCAAGCTCCCTGCAAAACGAACCATTTCCGTATTGAGCTTCCTCCTGGCCCTGTCCACTGCCCCTGGGTTAACCGCACCTCTCCAGACCCTGCGCGGAACAAACTCAGTCCAAGTGACCGAGCACCCGGACCACTGCTGCTTTAACATGGCCAGGTCCCTCTTCATGCTCCTCATCAGTACAATCCCCTTTTCCCGGACCATGTCATTCTCGCCCAGATGAAGCAACAAAATGTCGGGGCACCTACCAGCCACCAACAAACTATTCAAAACCTGCAAAAGCTCCTTCCATAGCATGCCCCCTCTACCCCTCCAGGATACTTTAAACAAATCTTTATTGAACCCTAAATTTTCTCCAAAGTAACTGGCGCGTGCCTGGATCTGGGCCCACTTCACGAATGAATGCCCCACTATCCAAATGGACATCTCTCTGGCGAGGGGGCCAGCAACAGAACCTGAAACAAGAAAAACTGCATGAACGAAGGAAAAAACAGAAACCGCGCTACACCCCCCCCTGTAGCGCCGCGAACATATCGCTGGTAGCAATTTGAAGACCATCTCCCCAGCCTCATAATGTCCCCCGCCCCCACCCCCTGTTACTTGCTTCCCGATGCCGCCCCGATCCTGAAGGAATGAGTCCCAAAACCTCTGCCATCAATCCCCAACTCTGTCAGCGCTTTACGCAACACTGCCAATAGCTGAAATGCCGTAACCCTATTACCATTCTTGTGCAAAAAGACCGACCCAACCTGCCTGCCTGAAATCTCCCTCCACCTCGTTTCCCACTTGCAAGGGCAAGTCAAAGGGGGGTCTGCCGCCTGGAGGGACACCCATTTTCCCACACCCCGCTGATCCGTTTTTGATTTACGTAGCCATATGCAGACTGTGTCCCGCCGCGGAACCACATGCCCCCATTCAATACCTCCCTGAAATTTTTGGCCCAACAACTCCGACACTCGGAAAGCCCCCAAAAACATCCATACCATCACCGTGGAAAAAAGGCACGTCTCAAAACCGTCGGAGCACACCGTGGGCAATACCCGTAACACCCTAGCCAGCAAGTCCCATGACAGCGGATGTCTCACCCGTCCTACCTGTCCTTGCTCCCTAGCCCGCCCCTCTAACATCCGCGAGCCGAGTTCTCCAGCGGATGGAGCATAACCCCATAACAGTTTCCTACGAATGCAATTCCCGCTAACTTGCCCGCGATAGTCACCCTAGATAGCCCTTTGTCGATCAGATCCAGTATAAACTGTATCACATCTTCCCTCCTCTGCTCTGTCGTGGACCGCCACTGGGCTCCCGAGAGCAGAAATTCGTCCCAAGCTAAACTGTATGCAGTCCTTGTTGAGTTTGCCAGGGACCCTACCACCAGTTGTAGCATCCTGTGTTGCCTACGTACCACAACTGCAGCAGCATGGGGGTCGGGGTCCTGTCTGCATCCTTGGCTAGCCCACGGAATCTCCCCCACTACAAACGAGACAAGGCATCTGCTATGTCATTGTCCACACCTGGCACATGCAACGCTCTGAAAGCTTATCATAACGCAAACAACCCAAAACAAACACTCTCAATAGCTTCAATATCTGTTCGTCCCTAGCGGACTGGCGGTTTACCACCTCCACAACTGCCATGTTGTCAATCCTGAAAGTAACTTTCTTATGCGCCAGTTGGTCCCCCCACAAAGTCACCGCCACTACGAGGGGAAAAAACTCCAAGAATGCAATACTCCTACCCCCCCCACTCCGATGGGCACTGCTCTGTGCACCACCGACCTTGCCAATAGAGGCCAAAGCCTTTGCTGCCTGCGGCATCTGAAAAAATGTGAACATCCCAAACCATGTCCTCCTCCCTTGCCAAAGGAATGCCATTGAAATCTTGTAAGAAAAACTTCCACATCCTTAAGTCTTCTCTCACCCTGGCCGACAAGCGGACGTGATGATGTGGTGGTCTCTGTCTTGTAAGTGCCCTACCTAGTCGGCTACAAAATGTCCTCCCTACTCTCATCACTCGGCAGGCAAAGTTGAGGTGTCCCAGTAACACCTGAATCTCCCTCACTGTGACCTTGTCTCTGGCCAGCATTGCCTCTAGCAGTACCAGCATCTGCTGCTTTTTGTCATCCGGTAGGCGTGCCTCCATCAATTTAGAGTCCAGCTCGATACCCAAAAAGGAAAGAGCCGTACTGGGCCCCATCGTTTTTTCCGGCGCCAAAGGCACCCCGAGCTCCCTCATGATCTCTTTGAAGCTGTCCAGAGTTGCCTGGCACTCCGTCAAAGAAGAAGTCATCCAGGTAATGCGTTACCAACTGGTACCCGTGCGCCTTGAAAACAACCACTGGAGGAACGTGCTGAAACACTCAAATAATGCGCAAGACATAGAACAGCCCATCGGTAATGCTTTGTCCACGTACCATTTCCCGTTGAAATGGATACCCAGGAGATCCCAATCATCCGGGTGAACTGGAAGCAATCGGAAAGTTGATTTTATGTCACATTTTGCCATTTGTGCCGTTGCGCCCGCGGTCACTACTAGTGACATGGCCACGTCAACGGACGAATAGGACACAGACGCCTCCTTTTCATCAATGAAATCATTCACCGAGTTCCCTTCTGACCAGGACAAATGTTGAATTAATCGGAACTGCCCCTGTTCCTTCTTTGGCACAACTCCTACTGGAGAAAATCAAATTCTCCAAAGGCCAATCCGCAAATGGGCCCGCCATGCGACCCTCACGCACTTCTTTGTCCAATTTGTCTTGCACAATTTTAGGGTGTTCCTTTGCTGATTGCAAGTTGTCTGCCCACCTTCGAACCCTGGGCCCCCGTAACCTAATCGAAAACCGTGTTGAAAACCTGCCTGTAACATCTTTGCCGCCTTCTGGTTGCCATAACCCTGTAAGGCTGCCACTAACTTGTCAACCCTAACCGGTGTATGAGCCCTTTGGCCCAGCCCCTTTAGCCCCCGTCCTCCCGCGAAAGGCTGCTGTTGCTGTCCGCCCCCGTTGAACCCCCCTTGCTGCCACTGTTGGCCCCCTTGCTGCTGCCCTGTCCCTCCCCCGAAGCAATTAACCAAGGCGTGTCTGCCTCCACATTTCGAGCAGTCATGCCTGAATCTACAGAAATCCCGGGTGCACATGCCCTTATTGAAATCCCAGCAGGCCCCCCCCAATCCTGTCTGGCCTCTGCCTGTACCACCCACCCCTCCCCGGGTGGGTCGCCCCTGAAAGGGCCGATAAACGAGCGGTAGCCCGCTAGCTGTGAAAATCATCTTCCCTGCCCTGGACGCCCCCATAGTATGTTGCCACAGGTCTGTATCTAACTCCCCCCATTTTACCTCCGTGTCCCAGGCCATGCAGGCTCTGAATTCCTCGTCGTATTGAGCCCATGCGTATCCCCCCCAGTGATCTGTGCTTTCCGGATCACATCCATGTACTTGAACAGGGCCACACACCGCTCTGGGTATTTTTCACAATAAACGCTTGCGTATATTAGAAAAGCTGCTGTCCAGTTCTCAATGGTGAGAGGCACCCTTGGCCGCTTGGCCAATTCGTACTCCTCCTCTTTCGATCCCTCCTTTGCGCGCACTTCCCTGTGCAGCAGTTTGAGCATCTCAACATATTCACCTTTCCATATCCGCTCTTTAGTGGCCAAAATTAGGTGTGCGCCCAGCGGTTTGGTTACCCCCATATAAGGCAGTCTTTTAATTTTTAACTCTTTGATCTCCAACTTCACGTCCGTTTCAACTGTCTTTGTCGTACCTGCGTCGTCCGTCTCTGTCGTCTTCGTATCGCCAACTGCACCTACTGACGCCTTACCCGCGTCATCTGTACCCACTCCCAAAACATACTTGCCTCTCCGTAACCTCCCCCCCCTCCCACACCCCCCCCCTCCGATCCCCACTGATACCATTGCTGGTTTCACCCCTCCATCCCGCTTTTTACCTGGCTCTAAGGAGGGTGCCCGCCGTGCTGCAGTCCGCCTTGCCAAGGGAGCCGTGGTTTCCCCCAACCGTGATGTCCGACCCATAGGCTCTGCCGGGCGTCGTGACACCTGCAACATACTAGAAAAAAAATTACTCTGCCCCCCCGCACTCCCCACCTCGCTTTCCCGTAACTCGCCCTCTTTCAGGCTGTCCACATCATAATCTAACTCTTCGGGCTCTATGTGCCCCCATTTCCTCCCAACCGGAGGTGCAGACTGCACTCTCCAAGGCCCCCTAGCACTCTTGTCTCCTGTGTTCCTGGTTCCTCGATGCCCCGTGAACCGCTGAGGACCGTCGGGTGTTGGGGCCAGCGAGACCGCTCGGGCCTACTTGTGCCAGCCGCGTTGAGATCCCACGCCGGTACTGGGCACGCCGCGCGAGGCTCCACCCTCCCTTCTCCTCGGCACCTCTGAGCCGCTCCCAGCTCTGCCAAGTCTGGCTCCCGCTGTTGATTTACCACCTGAAATAAAAAGGCCTGGTCTGGTGTGCTGGGCCTACTGTCCTTTTCCCTCACCTCCCAATTCCTTTTTCTACCCACCCCTAAAGTACACACCGCCCACGCACGCCCCACCTTGCTGAGATCGAATGCCTCCCCCCTAACTCCCCCCCTCTTCCTCCTCATCGCTCCATTCCTGCCCCGCAGGGCCCCCATCCCTAGCCCAACTGGGCCCTGCCCCAGACCCCCTAGTGCCCCTACCCATACCCCACCCCTCCCCCATGCTGGCCTCCGCACCACCCTGCCCCAGCCCTCTCGCCTCCAAACACAGGGACCCCCTTGCGCCATGTAGGCATCCATCTGCCCCACCCTATCTAAACCCCTGACCTCCTCGTGCCAGGACGTGAAGATGTCCAGGCCCTCCCAATCCTGTCCCCCCTAGCTGCCTCTAACTCCTCATGCAAACCCTCACCCTCCTCCTCTAAGAACCAGGTACCAGGACCCCCGCCCCCCTCCCCTGCCCCCTGTCCCCAGATGCCCCTCCACATCCCTGTGTCCTACTGCCTCCCCCCCACCCAGAAAGAGCGGCCCGAAACCTTAACCCAATGCCCCCCTGCACCGCCCATCTGTCGCCCTAAGGGGCCTCCCGAGCCCTCTGAAACCTAAGGACCAGCTCCCAACCCGCCCACCACCAAAGAGGGCACCCGAGCCAAATTCCCTCTGCTCTCCCCTTCTTCCCCCTCCCCAGACACATCCCTGCCCAAGGCCTCGGGCCCGCTCCCCTTCGGAAGCTTCACTCGACCCAAGGACACGACCGGGAAGCCACGAGACGCGCTCCTGCGGCGGGCCCCGCCCCCATTTCCTTCTGCCGCAGCCTCGAAACCAGCGGGAGGCTCCGGCTCTGCGCTCACAAGCGGGGCCGCTCTCCTGGTGTAGAAGCGGCCCCGTTCACCTGCAAGCCCGGCCGGGGAGATGCGCGACGCGCTCCTCCGGCGGGCCCCGCCCCCCCGCACCTCCGCCGCAGCCTCCTCCCGCCCACGAGGCTGCGGCTCAGCGCAGAGCACTGGGGCCGCACACGTAGAACCCGAGCAGCCCAGACCACTCACCCGCTGCTTCTTTGCCTTCTTGGGGGACGAGAAGGCCGCGACGGTGGCCGCCACCCCCGCGGACGCGCGCCTCGATGGTCACGCATTCCCAGCTGCCTCCGGAAGCAAGAGGTCCAGCCGACCAGCCTCACTGAGCAGCCTGACGGCTTCCAAAACGCGGTAATCTTCACCTGCCATAGCAACGAAAACCCAGCCAATACAAAGCGAACAACCCGCCCTGCCTCACCACTACCACACAAAAACGCTAAGCTACCAGAAAAAACTAAACATTAGAGCATATGGATATCCTGAGGGGATTCTTGGCTATTCACCTACATACATGCTAAGTACACTTATGTGCATCTAGTTAGGGTTTGCATCATAGGAGTACATATTATTACTGTCATGTATCCATTTGCCTGCATATATTCATTGTTTTAGCACTATGGTAGGATTCTACCTTTTCTTTACCCTGCTGGTGCTCATAATCATATATATCTGTATCTGTTTCTGTCTAGTGGTTTTTGAAGCACATGTATTTTACACTAGAATGACACTGGTTCAATAAATTCTTATTGAAAACGTCCCCACCGTTTATTCTCTGCATCTCTCTGAGACAAAGTGAGCACGAGTGACTGAGCAAAAAGTACTGTACTGTTTCTACAATCCCTGAGGGGTCAGGGTTGTCATGTTTGATAGTTGACAGAAGCTATTCGCTCCTTTGTAAGAGGGGCCCATAGTGGCACTGTGAGCTAGCTGGACTAACAGACCAAGATATCCTTTGGGGGTGTCTAGAATCAGTGTGGACACCAATCCCTTAGTTTATGTTGTCTAAACACGCAGATCCTATATAGATTTGTAGGAACTACACAACAACTACTGTGTGTGCCTTCCTGTCGATACCAATCCTGTCTCACGTTCTCAAGAATATTAGGACCAACTGGGTCCAAGTTATCCAAGAGGACCCAGATTGGGCACGGAGAGTATGGTATCCAGAATTCCTGGGCTTGAGTATCTGTCCTCGGATGAGGCTGCGCCCTCGGGAGGACCTGCTATTGCAGTAGCAGGGCTGGGTTCTCCGCCCAGGCATTCGCAAAATCCATGTCCATGCATGGAGATTGAGCGGCGACAGCTAAACAAGTTTGATCTTACTGCAGAGGTGGTTGATATCCTCTTAGCAGCCAAGCATCCCTCAGCTAAAACTGTATATGCCTGTTGTTGAGACCAATGTGTTGCCTGGTGAGGCACTTGGAGCCCAAGAGAGTACGGACCCTCTACATAGATCGTACCAAAGACAATCAGGTGGGTGATCAGCTCTTTGTGGACTTCACTGGAGTGAACAAGCATCGGCATAGCCAATAGGTCTCGCTTTTGGGACCTTATAAGTGTTGAGCCATGCAAAACATTATCCTGGGTGCTGTGCCGTCAGGGACTGAAGAGCTATACAATTACAACACACTGGGTCATGCAGTCTGATTCAGGAATACATGCTTGCGTCAGGAAACATTTATGGACACATTCCAAGGCTTTTTAAATGCACAGGCAGAAAGACAAGTGCATCAATGCAAGTCAACAGCTCTATAAAATTAAGTGTGCGACTGCATTGCTAGAGTATTGAACAGCCTATGAAAAAAAGTAGTGAAGAACTTTCCAATGGCGGGGACGTCACATCAATACTCCCCAGGCCTCCATTCACCAGGCGCCCTTTTCCAGAGTTTTCCATTTTAAACAATGCTCGCACCATCCGTTTACTAGCAAGCCCACGGCCCCGCCCTGTGTCGCAACCCCTGGGTACAGAAGCACTGGTCAAAGCAACAATAACAAAATGCTCCCATTTGTCAGGTACAGGAGAAATAATAAATAAACAGGGGTGGCAATGGCTGGGAGTCCTAAACAATCAAAAGGAAAAGTGGAGAATTTTGACCAATGCCAAAGATTGCTTAAAATACCGGACAATCAACAAACAGTGCAAGGACCAAGAATTTAGTGGAGCAATGAATCAAATAAGCTCACCACATAACTGCAGGGGGTCTATATAATCCGTCCCACAGTGGCAGGACCAGTATCTGCAGTTTCACTGCAGCCAGTACACACCAGACTGTTCCAGTTCAGTGTTCCCTATAAAATCTGGTTTCCTGACCTACTTTTCCCCAATTCGTCACAAGCTGCAAAGCCAACTACCTCTTTGGCAGTATTCACTTTCCCGCCGAGTGCAGGTGGTGTGAGATTAAACTAAAATGTGGGCGAGCCACTGAAGGCTCGAGCCAGATGCCTGGCTCCGATGCAGGTCAAGGTCCCCTTGGGCCCTGGAGCCCAAAAAAGCTGAACTTCCATGTGGCTTCTGGCTGTCACCCACACTGTAAACTAAAGAGCCACAAATTAAAGGAAACACTTTAACATTAACCTCTGATGTAAACCATGAGAGGGCACGAGATGCTCATCCAGTGGCTGAATGAGCAATGTAAAATGAGAAAACCTAGCATTTTTTCCTGGCTTCCCCAATTAGAGTGATCCTAGGAAAATATATTATTTCACTGTGGTTCCTTTTTCTTTACTGCATTTAAGCACTCTGAAATACGCAAGTTCAGATTGTGTGCTATTCAAGCATCTCTCATGTGCCTGATTTAAATAAATATAATGTTGCTCCTTGTAAGAATCTATGCCAAATACAGGGAGCACGTAACAACGGTTTTACCTCTTAATTCACTAATGGCTTTGTTCTTGGGAGGTGGGTTAATGTGTAAAAACTTTCACTTTTAATAACTGACTCCCAGTGTAGTGATATAGTATGAATAACTAGCCATGCATGTTAAAGTACATTCCTTGGAATTTTAAACAGTATCATATTTTTATATGGGATTTGTTGCACAGGTGTCAAACCACACATTTTCAGGGCTCAGCTCGTGCAAGCGCTTAGAGCTCAGCCAACCCTCAGCTTGTCTCCGCTCTCCCTGTTAATGATCGGCTCGCCCATCTCTACATGAAACAGGTGTTTACGACTGCTAGTGTATGCAGACGCAAATACACAGTATCTTACATCCATATGCAAGCAGGCAGTACCTGTACTAGCCTCTCCCGTCCTCTGGCTGGGCTTCTCTGGGGTTAAACGCCCAGGCCAGTTCCATGCAGTGTGTCACTGTGACACACTCTTCTCATAGTGCTCCATCCAGTGGTCAAAATGGGGGAAAACAAAGTAGGGTAACTGTGGGTGGAGAATCAGAGGGCGGGAATAACCCGATGTTTGGGTGAGTGGGCGGAGTCAGGGGTGTGGCCAGAAAGAGCAAAACATCCCAATATTTATTATTTGTTTGGCATTTCACTGACCATTTACAGCTTATTACGTTAATTAATTCAACCAGTGGATACACATGTTTATTTAAGGTTTAATAAAAGTTATTGACATTAAAATACATTCACATGGTGGGATACTTTTCCAATCACAAAATGTCCCAAATACGCTTAAAAGTGGACTCACAAGCCATTTGTCTCACAGCCATGCAGTTTCTGTCATCAGCACTTCTTTTTTCCACAAGATCAGTTCAAACATGAATGGCAAAATATCCTTGTTTGCAAATGTTTTCCACAGAATTATGGCTCTGACATATTTGTTACATAATACATCATCTGCTACATAAACTGATGATTTTAACTTAAAATTGGTTGTAGCTCAAACGGATCAAAAGATACTAAAAAATGTGGCTTGTGTTGCTGCAAAGTAGAGGGCCCTTTGCAAAGGTTGATTGGTCACCTTTCTCACTGCTGCATTTGTATGTTACACTGGCACTAATGAGGCAAAATCTTTGCAGCGACTGTTAGTATGTGTAAAAATTTTAAAATAATAAAGTATCAGAAAATATACCGCATTGCTCTACATCATTTTTTTGCTGCATACTTTAGTCAACACTGCAACATCATTTCTCCTCCATTGCTGCATAATTCCAGTGCCCACAAAGCAGGCAGCACACGTTAAAGGTGGTTGTGCATGAAGCACAGAAACCGTGAAGTTTGCAAACTTAGTTTGGTGTGCATGCAAATCCTGCATTGCCAATCCCTGGTGAGTTGCAGTGCTACTGCTGAAATAGTGCCAATGTAGGTACCAATGGGTGAGGCGGACTGGCCTCAAGGGTCCTGTGACCTCAATGACAGTCACTGTTGCTCTAGGGTGTGCTACTTCGTAGGATTGCACACAAGGCTGGAGGTGAACTTCAGTATGGATTGTGGTGGACAGGCCATCAAGGTTAACCCACACTTGCCACTGCTAGGGTCCACCTGCTGGTGCTAAGACAAGAAGGCTTCTAAGGTCTAGCCAGGGCCTTCCTAGGTCTAGCATGGGAATGTGCTAGCGGGGCCTTCTAAGGTCTAGCATGGGAATGTGCTCCCTCAGGAGAGTGGCCTGGCGGGCTGGTCATGAAGGCTGAACCTGATTCCCCAGTTCCAAATTTGGCAGCTCTGGCCATAGTGCCACAACCTCTCGCCCATTGAACACCATACTGACCCACTGAGAGAAACTAGCGCTGCCTTCAGCTAAAACCCTATTGTGCCTCACTATAAACACCTGAATGCGACTCAATTCAAATTATGCACTAGACCAGAGTAATATGCTGCCTGAAAAAAAAAAATAACATCCTGGAAAAAAGCAAACACTCATAGGGAATGCAAGATTAAGTAAAGCATGTGAAATGTAAGCAGGAACAACATGGTTAACTTAACGCTTTTACACTCATTATTCAGAAATCAAAGAGTATTTTTTTGCCTGAAAAGTTAACATGACAACAGGGCCCGGAAGGGACCCATTTCAATGTCCATTGCTTATATCCTTACAAAACGTAAGCAGTATGGTTTAAAAAGACCACATCCCTGAACACAGAGCTGCGGTACACATTTTATAAACTAAAATAATAAAAACAGCTGATATGGATCACATTAAACGTTTTACACTCCACGCATCAACTAGGTATTGCAGTACCTCCAAAAATGGTGCACTTCCCCACCAGGGGAAAACAATGCTGTTCAAACAAAAAGACAAGAAAACGAAAGTAGCTCTTCACTGGCAAACTCTGTAAAGTGGCGCTAATGTGTTTGGGTGTGAATAAAACCAATCTGGCCATTATGTGACCACTCTGGCTTGCTTTAGTTATTTATTTAATTTTTTGTATTTTGAACCTTTTTTTTCTCTCCTTCTCGAGGAGGCGCTTTGGAATAGAAAAACGTCAGAGAAAGACAACATTTCCAGCAAAAGTGCTTTTCTTTTTTGGATCCATTTCACAGGGGTGCAAATAAAAGGAAAGGAGAGAAAAGAGAGGGTAAGAGCCCTTTATTGAAGTCACGGTTTTCATTCAGCAAGTGAGGAGAAGCGAGACAAAGACAGGAAATAAGAGGAAGAGAGACAGGGTTACCTGGATGGCAGCAGTGCAGCCAGTTCATTGGATGCTGCAGGCTCTGACGACTGCTGGTTTGGAAAACCGAGTATGCAGGAAGGATTTACCTATGTTTAAGAGAGACAAGAGTTAAAGAGCTTTTAGCAGTAGGGTAATTACAACAGTGTGTGCAACAATAAGGGAGCCAGAGTTGCAGACAGCAGGAGGGACTTGTGGACCAGGCCTTCCATTGAGTCAAGGTAGAAGGCACAAGTCAATTGTGAATCAGAACAATGTGGCCGAATAATACAAAATAAGAATTAATTGGTTGCTAGAAGCGTGAATCAGAAGGCTTAAGCGGTTGTGTTGGGCAGGAAGAGGCACGGATTCAACTAGGGGGTGACAGGTAATCTATGGGGGTGACAGGCAATCTGTAGTGAAGACAGGATCCAGTAGCCCGCGCGTGGACAGCATACTATCACAATCTTTCATCCGATCCTCGGTATGAAAGTGAAGGTCCGAAGTATTTTCGACATTTCAAGAGGCGTTGTGAGAGGGTTTTGATGAAAAAGCATATCAGATGTTACAATTGTGTGCACATTTAACACTCATGAACTACTGTATATCTCTGGCTTCAATGTTGTTCTTCATGATTCACCAGTATAATAGCAAGCAAGAAATTTATGGCATGGAATTAATGAAAGGTTTGAGGGGGGACAGCTGACAGCGGCAAAGCAGGAAAAGTGGACACTGTCCTTGTCTTCAGTGGGGAGGAAGGAAAAGACAGAGTCCTTTTCCTTCTATGCCCACCCGCAGGTCCCCGAACGGCCAGGGACGGTTGAGCGTTAGCTATAGGCCTTAGCTATTTCTGCGGCACTTTTTTAAAATACAAAAATGGGGAACGCCGTGCCCTGCTGATCCGCCCAGTTCGACCACTGGCTCTATAACCAACTAACACTCTTCACGACCACGGGTAACGCTGCAGCGGGGTGCTTCCAAATGAACGACAAGTTACATAGTGCGCAGTACCTGTACCAGCCTCTACCGTCCTCTGGCTGGGCTTCTCATGGGTTAAACGCCCGGGCCTGGTCCATGCAGCGTGTCGCGGTGGCACAGTCTTTCACAGGCTGGTCACCTATCTCACTCTCCACGATCACTAGTAACGCTGCCGCGGGGAGGTTCAAATTGAATGAAAAATCACATAGTGCGCATGCGTATAGTTACACGCATGCGCACTAAAACGGTAGAACACCGGGGAGCTAAAAAATACATGTAATAAGACAAAGCGCACAGTGTGCATGCGTATCACATGTGTGCGATGATACGCATGCGCACACGCGAGGGGGAACACATACAGACGGGGAGCTGGAAACAACGGAACACCGGCTTAACAGACAGAGAGCAAAGAAAGAAAAAAAGCCAAGCGCACTTTCACTTTAAGAATATCCGCCGCCGCACACAGTAATCTTGGGACGGGACGCAAGTGCTGTGTGGGGCGGCGGGTATTCTTAAAGTGAAAGTACCCATGGCGCGCTGCAAATACTCACGAGTGCTTTGCGCTGTATCCAAAATAAACTGCAACAATTATTAAAGTGAAAGCACAAGGGCGCTATTGCTATGCACTCTGTCATGCTTCCTTCAGCAAGACATGAATTAAATAGTGCTCCCTACCGGCTAATGAAAGCTCCCGAGTACGGACACATGTAAGAGGGCCAGTCCTCATGGGAGGTAACAACAGGGGACAGGGAGGTACTAAGGAGGGACTAATAAGCCAATTAACAAATCAAAAGCTAACATTTACAAAGGACAGTCGCAGCAGCCAATTAAAAATATGGGCGGAGAGTGGATGCAGCTTCTATTACATGCCTCAATACAGCATGTCTCGAAGAGACAGTGCAAGCGCTGCCTAGGCGAGACCTAAAAACCGTGGGGTCCATTGAACCTTGACGAAGCTGTAGTTTACTACCTACACAGCAGTCAGTTTTACTTGAACCCGTGCTCATGGCATCCTTGCTGCGCTACTGGTAAAGGCATCCTGTATAGGTGTTGTTTCGCAAGGTATGGGAGTCAACGGTCAATGTGTGAGGTAATGTCAGTGAGATCAACAGCCCACAAGACCATGAAACAGACCCTCAGACAGTCTGTTTTTTTTTTTTAATTTAATGCATTTTTACATAGCGCAGACTTTACCCAAAGGTGTCAGAGCGCTTCACAATAGAACCAAGTACGTTACATGAGGAGAATATTACATATTTACCCGTTACAGAAACAAAGGAGAAAAGGTAAAATAAAATAGATGGCAGTCACACAAAAAACACAGAAAAAAAAAAAACACAATAGGATGAAGATTGAACAGGCATGGATTGCAAATTTACAATAATGAAAGTCTAAGAGTCTCCTCACTCACTGACCTGTTAGACCATCCCTTGTGGCACTGCCTGATTGCCTAATGGGCCAGTCTGCCCCCTGGCGGGCACGCAGACAGCCAGCGGGCACGGCGTGATTAACTCACTTATCGGCGTCCCAGTCAGTCTCCTATTGACACTGCGCGTCAGACGCTGTGCAGCCCGGGGCAGCGGCTCGGCATTCGCTCTGCTGGGAGGGGAGAGGGATAAATACAGCCAGGAGGGGGAAGAAGCTGCTGCAGTGCTAGAAAGGGAGCTGTCCAAGGAGTTGTGCAAGGATCGTCCGAGGCTCTCTATAAGGACAGACATACAGGTGTAGAGAGAGAGAGACCCTATAACCTAGGTTCTCACTCTGCCAAATTCACCCTACGCGCATTAAGTGCTGTCAGCAGTAGCAGCCTGTTGAGGACAGTGCCCCTGGGCATCCAGCAGCATAGTGCCCGCAAAGGAGTCTTGGGAGGGAGGGGGGCAGACCAAAACCGAGACCCAATTTTGTGTGTGTAAAAGGCCGTTTTATTGAAACAGGTGCATATCACAATGTACAACACTGGCAACTGCCTTACAAACTAAATCCTCACTATACATAAAATTACTGATCCACCGTTTCCCTCCCCCCGCCCCTAAGATCCCCACATCAAATCCCCCACCCTGCCGATAACATAATAACATTACATAACAACCACAAAACACAGTATTGCAGTTACAAATCCTGCCCTCCAATGAAAACCAAACCCCTACCTATCTTTCTGCAACTGTAACTACCAAACATCTAGTCTAAACTTAGCCTCCCTGCCTACCCTTTCTCTGCCCCTGCTCACAAACTTCCAACACTTAACTAAAAACTTCTGCCAATCTTGGCCAAATTTTAACAACCCCGCCTGCACCTGTTCCAAGCGACAAGTATACAAAATTTTCAAAAATCCCCTATGCACCTGTCCCCACAAACCTGGCCTACCGAAAAAGAAAGACCCCAAAGTGTCAACCCCAAAAAAGCCAAATTATAGGGTGGGAGGGAGGGACAAAAAACGCTAAGCTACCAGTAACGCTCCCAGCCACCAGGTCACCAAACCTAAAATGGTGGCTGGGAGCGCGCCAGATCCCCACATATACTACTTGGGCTACAAATTAAATTGGGCTGCAATTGGGCTATTCCTAATGCAGCCCAAAGCACAAAATGGCCGGCCCGGCCAGCCCCTCCCCTTCCCAATCTGCCCGGGGGGGCAGACCTCACGGGGTTCGGCTGCCCCCCAAACCCCCCTTGGGAGGGAGGGGGCAGACCAAAACCGAGACCCAATTTTGTGTGTGTAAAAGGCCGCTTTATTGAAACAGGTGCATATCACAATGTACAACACTGGCAACTGCCTTACAAACTAAAACCTCACTATACATAAAATAACTGATCCCCCGTTTCCCCCCCTCCGCCCCTAAGATCCCCACATCAAATCCCCCACCCTGCCGATAACATAATAACATTACATAACAACCACATTACACAGTATTGCAGTTATAAATCCTGCCCTCCAATGAAACCCAAACCCCTACCTATCTTTCTGCAACTGTAACTACCAAACATCTAGTCTAAACTTAGCCTACCTGCCTACCCTTTCCCTGCCCCTGCTCACAAACTTCCAACACTTAACTAAAAACTTCTGCCAATCTTGGCCAACTTTTAACAACCCCGACACCCAGGAAAAAGCGGGAGCATAGGCGGAAACGCCGCCTCCCCTTTTGACTGCCCCCCTGACCTAATAGGAATGCAACCCTAGCGCCTTTGCACATTCAACACTCTAGCCAGCACCTCCCTGATTTCCAGCAAATATAAGTCCATGCCCAAACGTGACAAGTGAACACCATCACCCCTGAAAAATCCGCTGTGTCAAACCTGATCTCCATATGCGCAAACCTCTGAAAGCCAAGCTCCCTGCAAAACGAACCATTTCCGTATTGAGCTTCCTCCTGGCCCTGTCCACTGCCCCTGGGTTAACCGCACCTCTCCAGACCCTGCGCGGAACAAACTCAGTCCAAGTGACCGAGCACCCGGACCACTGCTGCTTTAACATGGCCAGGTCCCTCTTCATGCTCCTCATCAGTACAATCCCCTTTTCCCGGACCATGTCATTCTCGCCTAGATGAAGCAACAAAATGTCGGGGCACCTACCAGCCACCAACAAACTATTCAAAACCCGCAAAAGCTCCTTCCATAGCATGCCCCCTCTCCCCCTCCAGGATACTTTAAACAAATCTTTATTGAACCCTAAATTTTCTCCAAAGTAACTGGCGCGTGCCTGGATCTGGGCCCACTTCACGAATGAATGTCCCACTATCCAAATGGACATCTCTCTGGCGAGGGGGCCAGCAACAGAACCTGAAACAAGAAAAACTGCATGAACGAAGGAAAAAACAGAAACCGCGCTACACCCCCCCCTGCAGCGCCGCAAACATATCGCTGGTAGCAATTTGAAGACCATCTCCCCAGCCTCATAATGTCCCCCCTCCCCCACCCCCTGTTACTTGCTTCCGATGTCGCCCCGATCCTGAAGGAATGAGTCCCAAAACCTCTGCCATCAATCCCCAACTCTGTCAGCGCTTTATGAAACACTGCCAATAGCTGAAATGCCGTAACCCTATTACCATTCTTGTGCAAAAAGACCGACCCAACCTGCCTGCCTGAAATCTCCCTCCACCTCGTTTCCCACTTGCAAGGGCAAGTCAAAGGGGGGTCTGCCGCCTGGAGGGACACCCATTTTCCCACACCCCGCTGATCCGTTTTCGATTTACGTAGCCATATGCAGACTGTGTCCCGCCGCGGAACCACATGCCCCCATTCAATACCTCCCTGAAATTTTTGGCCCAACAACTCCGACACTCGGAAAGCCCCCAAAAACATCCATACCATCACCGTGGAAAAAAGGCACGTCTCAAAACCGTCGGAGCACACCGTGGGCAATACCCGTAACACCCTAGCCAGCAATTCCCATGACAGCGGATGTCTCACCCGTCCTACCTGTCCTTGCTCCCTAGCCCACCCCTCTAACATCCGCGAGCCGAGTTCTCCAGCGGATGGAGCATAACCCCATAACAGTTTCCTACGAATGCAATTCCCGCTAACTTGCCCGCGATAGTCACCCTAGATAGCCCTTTGTCGATCAGATCCAGTATAAACTGTATCACATCTTCCCTCCTCTGCTCTGTCGTGGACCGCCGCTGGGCTCCCGAGAGCAGAAATTCGTCCCAAGCTAAACTGTATGCAGTCCTTGTTGAGTTTGCCAGGGACCCTACCACCAGTTGTAGCATCCTGTGTTGCCTACGTACCACAACTGCAGCAGCATGGGGGTCAGGGTCCTGTCTGCGTCCTTGGCTAGCCCACGGAATCTCCCCCACTGCGAACGAGACAAGGCATCTGCTATGTCATTGTCCACACCTGGCACATGCAACGCTCTGAAAGCTATATCATAACGCAAACAACCCAAAACTAACACTCTCAATAGCTTCGATACCTGTTCGTCCCTAGCGGACTGGCGGTTTACCACCTCCACAACTGCCATGTTGTCAATCCTGAAAGTAACTTTCTTATGCGCCAGTTGGTCCCCCCACAAAGTCACCGCCACTACGACGGGAAAAAACTCCAAGAATGCAATACTCCTACCCCCCCACTCCGATGGGCACTGCTCTGCGCACCACCGACCTTGCCAATAGAGGCCAAAGCCTTTGCTGCCTGCGGCATCTGAAAAAATGTGAACATCCCAAACCATGTCCTCCTCCCTTGCCAAAGGAATGCCATTGAAATCTTGTAAGAAAAACTTCCACATCCTTAAGTCTTCTCTCACCCTGGCCGACAAGCGGACGTGATGATGTGGTGGTCTCTGTCCTGTAAGTGCCCTACCTAGTCGTCTACAAAATGTCCTCCCTACTCTAATCACTCGGCAGGCAAAGTTGAGGTGTCCCAGTAACACCTGAATCTCCCTCACTGTGACCTTGTCTCTGGCCAGCATTGCCTCTAGCAGTACCAGCATCTGCTGCTTTTTGTCACCCAGTAGGCGAGCCTCCATCAATTTAGAGTCCAGCTCGATACCCAAAAAGGAAAGAGCCGTACTGGGCCCCATCGTTTTTTCCGGCGCCAAAGGCACCCCGAGCTCCCTCATGATCTCTTTGAAGCTGTCCAGAGTTGCCTGGCACTCCGTCAAAGAAGAAGTCATCCAGGTAGTGCGTTACCAACTGGTACCCGTGTGCCTTGAAAACAACCACTGGAAGAACGTGCTGAAACACTCAAATAATGCGCAAGACATAGAACAGCCCATCGGTAACGCTTTGTCCACGTACCATTTCCTGTTGAAATGGATACCCAGGAGATCCCAATCATCCGGGTGAACTGGAAGCAATCGGAAAGTTGATTTTATGTCACATTTTGCCATTTGTGCCGTTGCGCCCGCGGTCACTACTAGTGACATGGCCATGTCAACAGACGAATAGGACACAGACGCCTCCTTTTCATCAATGAAATCATTCACTGAGTTCCCTTCTGACCAGGACAAATGTTGAATTAATCGGAACTGCCCCTGTTCCTTCTTTGGCACAACTCCTACTGGAGAAAATCAAATTCTCCAAAGGCCAATCCGCAAATGGGCCCGCCATGCGACCCTCACGCACTTCTTTGTCCAATTTGTCTTGCACAATTTTAGGGTGTTCCTTTGCTGATTGCAAGTTGTCCGCCTACCTTCGAACCCTGGGCCCCCCGTAACCTAATCGAAAACCGTGTTGAAAACCTGCCTGTAACATCTTTGCCGCCTTCTGGTTGCCATAACCCTGTAAGGCTGCCGCTAACTTGTCAACCCTAATCGGTGTATGAGCCCTTTGGCCCAGCCCCCTTAGCCCCCGTCCTCCCGCGAAAGGCTGCTGTTGCTGTCCGCCCCCGTTGAACCCCCTTGCTGCCACTGTTGGCCCCCTTGCTGCTGCCCTGTCCCTCCCCCGAAGCAATTAACCAAGGCGTGTCTGCCTCCACATTTCGAGCAGTCATGCCTGAATCTACAGAAATCCCGGGTGCACATGCCCTTATTGAAATCCCAGCAGGCCCCCCCGATCCTGTCTGGCCTCTGCCTGTACCACCCACCCCTCCTCGGGTGGGTCGCCCCTGAAAGGGCCGATAAACGAGCGGTAGCCCGCTAGCTGTGAAAATCATCTTCCCTGCCCTGGACGCCCCCATAGTATGTTGCCACAGGTCTGTATCTAACTCCCCCCATTTTACCTCCGTGTCCCAGGCCATGCAGGCTCTGAATTCCTCGCCGTATTGAGCCCATGCGTATCCCCCCCAGTGATCTGTGCTTTCCGGATCACATCCATGTACTTGAACAGGGCCACACACCGCTCTGGGTATTTTTCACAATAAACGCTTGCGTATATTAGAAAAGCTGCTGTCCAGTTCTCAATGGAGAGAGGCACCCTTGGCCGCTTGGCCAATTCGTACTCCTCCTCTTTCGATCCCTCCTTTGCGCGCACTTCCCTGTGCAGCAGTTTGAGCATCTCAACATATTCACCTTTCCATATCCGCTCTTTAGTGGCCAAAATTAGGTGTGCGCCCAGCGGTTTGGTTACCCCCATATAAGGCAGTCTTTTAATTTTTAACTCTTTGCTCTCCAACTTCACGTCCGTTTCAACTGTCTTTGTCGTACCTGCGTCGTCCGTCTCTGTCGTCTTCGTATCGCCAACTGCACCTACTGACGCATTACCCGCGTCATCTGTACCCACTCCCAAAACATACTTGCCTCTCCGTAAGCTCCCCCCTCCTCCCCCGCCCCCTCCCCCCCTCCGATCCCCACTGATACCATTGCTGGTTTCACCCCTTCATCCCGCTTTTTACCTGGCTCTAAGGAGGGTGCCCGCCGTGCTGCAGTCCGCCTTGCCAAGGGAGCCGTGGTTTCCGCCAACCGTGATGTCCGACCCATAGGCTCTGCCGGGCGTCGTGACACCTGCAACATACTAGAAAAACTTTTACTCTGCCCCCCGCACTCCCCACCTCGCTTTCCCGTAACTCGCCCTCTTCCAGGCTGTCCTCATCATAATCTAACTCTTCGGGCTCTATGTGCCCCCATTTCCTCCCAACCGGAGGTGCAGACTGCACTCTCCAAGGCCCCCTAGCACTCTTGTCTCCTGTGTTCCTGGTTCCTCGATGCCCCGTGGACCGCTGAGGACCGTCGGGTGTTGGGGCCAGCGAGACCGCTCGGGGCCTACTTGTGCCACCCGTGTTGAGATCCCACGCCGGTACTGGGCACGCCGCGCGAGGCTCCACCCTCCCTTCTCCTCGGCGCCTCTGAGCCGCTCCCAGCTCTGCCAAGTCTGGCTCCCGCTGTTGATTTACCACCTGAAATAAAAAGGCCTGGTCTGGTGTGCTGGGCCTACTGTCCTTTTCCCTCACCTCCCAATTCCTTTTTCTACCCACCCCTAAAGTACACACCGCCCACGCACGCCCCACCTTGTTGAGATCGAATGCCTCCCCCCTAACTCCCCCCCTCTTCCTCCTCATCGCTCGATTCCAGCCCCGCAGGGCCCCCATCCCTAGCCCAACTGGGCCCTGCCCCAGACCCCCTAGTGCCCCTACCCATACCCCACCCCTCCCCCATGCTGGCCTCCGCACCACCCTGCCCCAGCCCTCTCGCCTCCAAACACAGGGACCCCCTTGCGCCATGTAGGCATCCATCTGCCCCACCCTATCTAAACCCCTGACCTCCTCGTGCCAGGACGTGAAGATGTCCAGGCCCTCCCAATCCTGTCCCCCCTAGCTGCCTCTAACTCCTCATGCAAACCCTCACCCTCCTCCTCTAAGAACCAGGTACCAGGACCCCCCGCCCCCCCTCCCTGCCCCCTGTCCCCAGATGCCCCTCCACATCCCTGTGTCCTACTGCCTCCCCCCCACCCAGAAAGAGCGGCCCGAAACCTTAACACAGTGCCCCCCTGCACCGCCCATCTGTCGCCCTAAGGGGCCTCCCGAGCCCTCTGAAACCTAAGGACCAGCTCCCAACCCGCCCACCACCAAAGAGGGCACCCGAGCCAAATTCCCTCTGCTCTCCCCTTCTTCCCCCTCCCCAGACACATCCCTGCCCAAGGCCTCGGGCCCGCTCCCCTTCGGAAGCTTCACTCGACCCAAGGACACGACCGGGAAGCCACGAGACACGCTCCTGCGGCGGGCCCCGCCCCCATTTCCTTCTGCCGGAGCCTCGAAACCAGCGGGAGGCTCCGGCTCTGCGCTCACAAGCGGGGCCGCTCTTCTGGTGTAGAAGCGGCCCCGTTCACCTGCAAGCCCGGCCGGGGAGATGCGCGACGCGCTCCTCCGGCGGGCCCCGCACCTCCGCCGTAGCCTCCTCCCGCCCACGAGGCTGCGGCTCAGCGCAGAGCACAGGGGCCGCACGCGTAGAACCCGAGCAGCCCAGACCACTCACCCGCTGCTTCTTCGCCTTCTTGGGGGACGAGAAGGCCGCGACGGTGGCCGCCACCCCCGCGGACGCGCGCCTCGATGGTCACGCATTCCCAGCTCCCTCCGGAAGCAAGAGGTCCAGCCGACCAGCCTCACTGAGCAGCCTGACGGCTTCCAAAACGCGGTAATCTTTACCTGCCATAGCAACGAAAACCCAGCCAATACAAAGCGAACAACCCGCCCTGCCTCACCACTACCACACAAAAAACGCTAAGCTACCAGAAAAAACTAAACATTAGAGCATATGGATATCCTGAGGGGATTCTTGGCTATTCACCTACATACATGCTAAGTACACTTATGTGCATCTAGTTAGGGTTTGCATCATAGGAGTACATATTATTACTGTCATGTATCCATTTGCCTGCATATATTCATTGTTTTAGCACTATGGTAGAATTCTACCTTTTCTTTACCCTGCTGGTGCTCATAATCATATATATCTGTATCTGTTTCTGTCTAGTGGTTTTTGAAGCACATGTATTTTACACTAGAATGACACTGGTTTAATAAATTCTTATTGAAAACGTCCCCACTGTTTATTCTCTGCATCTCTCTGAGACAAAGTGAGCACGAGTGACTGAGCAAAAAGTACTGTACTGTTTCTACAATCCCTGAGGGGTCAGGGTTGTCATGTTTGATAGTTGACAGAAGCTATTCGCTCCTTTGTAAGAGGGGCCCATAGTGGCACTGTGAGCTAGCTGGACTAACAGACCAAGATATCCTTTGGGGGTGTCTAGAATCAGTGCGGACACCAATCCCTTAGTTTATGTTGTCTAAACACGCAGATCCTATATAGATTTGTAGGAACTACACAACAACTACTGTGTGTGCCTTCCTGTCGATACCAATCCTGTCTCACGTTCTCAAGAATATTAGGACCAACTGGGTCCAAGTTATCCAAGAGGACCCAGATTGGGCACGGAGAGTATGGTATCCAGAATTCCTGGGCTTGAGTATCTGTCCTCGGATGAGGCTGCGCCCTCGGGAGGACCTGCTATTGCAGTAGCAGGGCTGGGTTCTCCGCCCAGGCATTCGCAAAATCCATGTCCATGCATGGAGATTGAGCGGCGACAGCTAAACAAGTTTGATCTTACTGCAGAGGTGGTTGATATCCTCTTAGCAGCCAAGCATCCCTCAGCTAAAACTGTATATGCCTGTTGTTGAGACCAATGTGTTGCCTGGTGAGGCACTTGGAGCCCAAGAGAGTACGGACCCTCTACATAGATCGTACCAAAGACAATCAGGTGGGTGATCAGCTCTTTGTGGACTTCACTGGAGTGAACAAGCATCGGCATAGCCAATAGGTCTCGCTTTTGGGACCTTATAAGTGTTGAGCCATGCAAAACATTATCCTGGGTGCTGTGCCATCAGGGACTGAAGAGCTATACAATTACAACACACTGGGTCATGCAGTCTGATTCAGGAATACATGCTTGCGTCAGGAAACATTTATGGACACATTCCAAGGCTTTTTAAATGCACAGGCAGAAAGACAAGTGCATCAATGCAAGTCAACAGCTCTATAAAATTAAGTGTGCGACTGCATTGCTAGAGTATTGAACAGCCTATGAAAAAAAGTAGTGAAGAACTTTCCAATGGCGGGGACGTCACATCAATACTCCCCAGGCCTCCATTCACCAGGCGCCCTTTTCCAGAGTTTTCCATTTTAAACAATGCTCGCACCATCCGTTTACTAGCAAGCCCACGGCCCCGCCCTGTGTCGCAACCCCTGGGTACAGAAGCACTGGTCAAAGCAACAATAACAAAATGCTCCCATTTGTCAGGTACAGGAGAAATAATAAATAAACAGGGGTGGCAATGGCTGGGAGTCCTAAACAATCAAAAGGAAAAGTGGAGAATTTTGACCAATGCCAAAGATTGCTTAAAATACCGGACAATCAACAAACAGTGCAAGGACCAAGAATTTAGTGGAGCAATGAATCAAATAAGCTCACCACATAACTGCAGGGGGTCTATATAATCCGTCCCACAGTGGCAGGACCAGTATCTGCAGTTTCACTGCAGCCAGTACACACCAGACTGTTCCAGGTGAGTGTTCCCTATAAAATCTGGTTTCCTGACCTACTTTTCCCCAATTCGTCACAAGCTGCAAAGCCAACTACCTCTTTGGCAGTATTCACTTTCCCGCCGAGTGCAGGTGGTGTGAGATTAAACTAAAATGTGGGCGAGCCACTGAAGGCTCGAGCCAGATGCCTGGCTCCGATGCATGTCAAGGTCCCCTTGGGCCCTGGAGCCCAAAAAAGCTGAACTTCCATGTGGCTTCTGGCTGTCACGCACACTGTAAACTAAAGAGCCACAAATTAAAGGAAACACTTTAACATTAACCTCTGATGTAAACCATGAGAGGGCACGAGATGCTCATCCAGTTGCTGAATGAGCAATGTAAAATGAGAAAACCTAGCATTTTTCCTGGCTCCCCCAATTAGAGTGATCCTAGGAAAATATATTATTTCACTGTGGTTCCTTTTTCTTTACTGCATTTAAGCACTCTGAAATACGCAAGTTCAGATTGTGTGCTATTCAAGCATCTCTCATGTGCCTGATTTAAATAAATATAATGTTGCTCCTTGTAAGAATCTATGCCAAATACAGGGAGCACGTAACAACGGTTTTACCTCTTAATTCACTAATGGCTTTGTTCTTGGGAGGTGGGTTAATGTGTAAAAACTTTCACTTTTAATAACTGACTCCCAGTGTAGTGATATAGTATGAATAACTAGCCATGCATGTTAAAGTACATTCCTTGGAATTTTAAACAGTATCATATTTTTATATGGGATTTGTTGCACAGGTGTCAAACCACACATTTTCAGGGCTCAGCTCATGCAAGCGCTTAGAGCTCAGCCAACCCTCAGCTTGTCTCCGCTCTACCTGTTAATGATCGGCTCGCCCATCTCTACATGAAACAGGTGTTTACGACTGCAAGTGTATGCAGACGCAAATACACAGTATCTTACATCCATATGCAAGCAGGCAGTACCTGTACTAGCCTCTCCCGTCCTCTGGCTGGGCTTCTCTGGGGTTAAACGCCCAGGCCAGTTCCATGCAGCGTGTCACTGTGACACACTCTTCTCATAGTGCTCCATCCAGTGGTCAAAATGGGGGAAAACAAAGTAGGGTAACTGTGGGTGGAGAATCAGAGGGCGGGAATAACTTGATGTTTGGGTGAGTGGGCGGAGTCAGGGGTGTGGCCAGAAAGAGCAAAACATCCCAATATTTATTATTTGTTTGGCATTTCACTGACCATTTACAGCTTATTACGTTAATTAATTCAACCAGTGGATACACATGTTTATTTAAGGTTTAATAAAAGTTATTGACATTAAAATACATTCACATGGTGGGATACTTTTCCAATCACAAAATGTCCCAAATACGCTTAAAAGTGGACTCACAAGCCATTTGTCTCACAGCCATGCATTTTCTGTCATCAGCACTTCTTTTTCCACAAAATCAGTTCAAACATGAATGGCAAAATATCCTTGTTTGCAAATGTTTTCCACAGAATTATGGCTCTGACATATTTGTCACATAATACATCATCTGCTACATAAACTGATGATTTTAACTTAAAATTGGTTGTAGCTCAAACGGATCAAAAGATACTAAAAAATGTGGCTTGTGTTGCTGCAAAGTAGAGGGCCCTTTGCAAAGGTTGATTGGTCACCTTTCTCACTGCTGCATTTGTATGTTACACTGGCACTAATGAGGCAAAATCTTTGCAGCGACTGTTAGTATGTGTAAAAATGTTAAAATAATAAAGTATCAGAAAATAGACCGCATTGCTCTACAGCATTTTTTTTGCTGCATACTTTAATCAACACTGCAACATCATTTCTCCTCCATTGCTGCATAATTCCAGTGCCCACAAAGCAGGCAGCACACGTTAAAGGTGGTTGTGCATGAAGCACAGAAACCGTGAAGTTTGCAAACTTAGTTTGGTGTGCATGCAAATCCTGCATTGCCAATCCCTGGTGAGTTGCAGTGCTACTGCTGAAATAGTGCCAATGGAGGTACCAATGGGTGAGGCGGACTGGCCTCAAGGGTCCTGTGACCTCAATGACAGTCACTGTTGCTCTAGGGTGTGCTACTTCGTAGGATTGCACACAAGGCTGGAGGTGAACTTCAGTATGGATTGTGGTGGACAGGCCATCAAGGTTAACCCACACTTGCCACTGCTAGGGTCCAACTGCTGGTGCTAAGACAAAAAGGCTTCTAAGGTCTAGCCAGGGCCTTCCTAGGTCTAGCATGGGAATGTGCTAGCGGGGCCTTCTAAGGTCTAGCATGGGAATGTGCTCCCTCAGGAGAGTGGTCTGGCGGGCTGGTCATGAAGGCTGAACCTGATTCCCCAGTTCCAAATTTGGCAGCTCTGGCCATAGTGCCACAACCTCTCGCCCATTGAACACCATACTGACCCACTGAGAGAAACTAGCGCTGCCTTCAGCTAAAACCCTATTGTGCCTCACTATAAACACCTGAATGCGACTCAATTCAAATTATGCACTAGACCAGAGTAATATGCTGCCTGAAAAAAATAAAATAACATCCTGGAAAAAAGCAAACACTCATAGGGAATGCAAGATTAAGTAAAGCATGTGAAATGTAAGCAGGAACAACATGGTTAACTTAACGCTTTTACACTCATTATTCAGAAATCAAACAGTATTTTTTTGCCTGAAAAGTTAACATGACAACAGGGCCCTGAAGGGACCCATTTCAATGTCCATTGCTTATATCCTTACAAAACGTAAGCAGTATGGTTTAAAAAGACCACATCCCTGAACACAGAGCTGCGGTACACATTTTATAAACTAAAATAATAAAAACAGCTGATATGGATCACATTAAACGTTTTACACTCCACGCATCAACTAGGTATTGCAGTACCTCCAAAAATTGTGCACTTCCTCACCAGGGGAAAACAATGCTGTTCAAACAAAAAGACAAGAAAACGAAAGTAGCTCTTCACTGGCAAACTCTGTAAAGTGGCGCTAATGTGTTTGGGTGTGAATAAAACCAATCTGGCCATTATGTGACCACTCTGGCTTGCTTTAGTTATTTATTTAATTTTTTGTATTTTGAACCTTTTTTTTCTCTCCTTCTCGAGGAGGCGCTTTGGAATAGAAAAAGGTCAGAGAAAGACAACATTTCCAGCAAAAGTGCTTTTCTTTTTTGGATCCATTTCACAGGGGTGCAAATAAAAGGAAAGGAGAGAAAAGAGAGGGTAAGAGCCCTTTATTGAAGTCACGGTTTTCATTCAGCAAGTGAGGAGGAGCGAGACAAAGACAGGAAATAAGAGGAAGAGAGACAGGGTTACCTGGATGGCAGCAGTGCAGCCAGTTCATTGAATGCTGCAGGTTCTGACGACTGCTGGTTTGGAAAACCGAGTATGCAGGAAGGATTTACCTATGTTTAAGAGAGACGAGAGTTAAAGAGCTTTTAGCAGTAGGGTAATTACAACAGTGTGTGCAACAATAAGGGAGCCAGAGTTGCAGACAGCAGGAGGGACTTGTGGACCAGGCCTTCCATTGAGTCAAGGTAGAAGGCACAAGTCAATTGTGAATCAGAACAATGTGGCCGAATAATACAAAATAAGAATTAATTGGTTGCTAGAAGCGTGAATCAGAAGGCTTAAGCGGTTGTGTTGGGCAGGAAGAGGCACGGATTCAACTAGGGGGTGACAGGTAATCTATGGGGGTGACAGGCAATCTGTAGTGATGACAGGATCCAGTAGCCCGCGCGGGGACAGCATACATCACAATCTTTCATCCGATCCTCGGTATGAAAGTGAAGGTCCGAAGTATTTTCGACATTTCAAGAGGCGTTGTGAGAGGGTTTTGATGAAAAAGCATATCAGATGTTACAATTGTGTGCACATTTAACACTCATGAACTACTGTATATCTCTGGCTTCAATGTTGTTCTTCATGATTCACCAGTATAATAGCAAGCAAGAAATTTATGGCATGGAATTAATGAAAGGTTTGAGGGGGGACAGCTGACAGCGGCAAAGCAGGAAAAGTGGACACTGTCCTTGTCTTCAGTGGGGATGAAGGAAAACACAGAGTCCTTTTCCTTCTCTGCCCACCCGCAGGTCCCCGAACGGCCAGGGACGGTTGAGCGTTACCTATAGGCCTTAGCTATTTCTGCGGCGCTTTTTTAAAATAAAAAAGATGGGCAACGCCGTGCCCTGCCGATCCGCCCAGTTCAACCACTGGCTCTATAACCAACTAACACTCTTCACGACCACGGGTAACGCTGCCGCGTGGAGCTTCCAAATGAACGACAAGTTACATAGTGCGCAGTACCTGTACCAGCCTCTACCGTCCTCTGGCTGGGCTTCTCATGGGTTAAAGGCCCAGGCCTGGTCCATGCAGCGTGTCACGGTGTCACAGTCTTTTACAGGCTGGTCACCTATCTCACTTTCCACGATCACTAGTAACGCTGCCGAGGGGAGGTTCAAATTGAATGAAAATTCACATAGTGCGCATGCGTATAGTTACACGCATGCGCACTAAAACGGTAGAACACCGGGGAGCTCAAAAATACATGTAATAAGACAAAGCGCACAGTGTGCATGCGTATCACATGTGTGCGATGATACGCATGCGCACACGCGAGGGGAAACACATACAGACGGGGAGCTGGAAACAACGGAACACCGGCTTAACAGACAGGGAGCAAAGAAAAAAAAAAGCCATGCGCACTTTCACTTTAAGAATACTCGCCGCCCCACACAGTAATCTCGGGACGGGACGCAAGTGCTGTGTGGGGCGGCGGGTATTCTTAAACTGAAAGTACGCATGGCGCGCTGCAAATACTCACGAGTGCTTTGCGCTGTATCCAAAATAAACTGCAACAATTACTAAAGTGAAAGCACAAGGGCGCTATTGCTATGCACTCTGTCATGCTTCCTTCAGCAAGACATGAATTAAATAGTGCTCCCTACCGGCTAATGAAAGCTCCCGAGTACGGACACATGTAAGAGGGCCAGTCCTCATGAGAGGTAACAACAGAGGACAGGGAGGTACTAAGGAGGGACTAATAAGCCTATTAACAAATCAAAAGCTAACATTTACAAAGGACAGTCGCAGCAGCCAATTTAAAATATGGGCGGAGAGTGGATGCAGCTTCTATTACATGCCTCAATACAGCATGTCTCGAAGAAACAGCGCAAGCGCTGCCTAGGCGAGACCTAAAAACCGTGGGGCCCATTTAACCTTGACGAAGATGTAGTTTACTACCTACACAGCAGTCAGTTTTACTTGAACCCGTGCTCATGGCATCCTTGCTGCGCTACTGGTAAAGGCATCCTGTATAGGTGTTGTTTCGCAAGGTATGGGAGTCAACGGTCAATGTGTGAGGTAATGTCAGTGAGATCAACAGCCCACAAGACCATGAAACAGACCCTCAGACAGTCTTTTATTTATTTATTTTATTTAATGCATTTTTATATAGCGCAGACTTTACCCAAAGGTGTCAGAGCGCTTCACAATAGAACCAAGTACGTTACATGAGGAGAATATTACATATTTACACGTTACAGAAACAAAGGAGAAAAGGTAAAATAAAACAATAGATGGCAATCACACCAAAAACACAGAAAAAAAACAAAACACAATAGGATGAAGATTGAACAGGCATAGATTGCAAATTTACAATAATGAAAGTCTAAGAGTCTCCTCGCTCACTGACCTGTTAGACCATCCCTTGTGGCACTGCCTGATTGCCTGATTGCCTTATAGCCCAGTCTGCCCCCTGGCGGGCACGCGGACAGCCAGCAGGCACGGCGTGATTAACTCACTTATCGGCGTCCCAGTCAGTCTCCTATTGACGCTGCGCGTCAGGCGCTGCGCAGCCCGGGGCAGCGGCTCGGCATTCGCTCTGCTGGGAGGGGAGAGGGATAAATACAGCCAGGAGGGGGAAGAAGCCGCTGCAGTGCTAGAAAGGGAGCTGTCCAAGGAATTGTGCAAGGATCGTCCGAGGCTCTCTTTAAGGACAGACATACGGGTGTAGAGAGAGGTGTAGCGCATTAAGTGCTGTCAGCAGTAGCAGCCTGTTGAAGACAGTGCCCCTGTGTATCCAGCAGCATAGTGCCCGCAAAGGAGTCTAGTGCCGTCGTAGTGCCAACCGAGGTTACCCAGAGCCAGCAGCAGAAGCAACCGAGTGCAACCATCATCCAAGCGCGCCCGGGACCAGCAGAAGCCAGCAGCAGAAACGGCCGAGTACCCGCAGAGCTTAAAAGCACTCCGACCCCCCGTGACCTGACAACCATGCAATGCGAGCAGCAAGTCCCGGTCGAGCAGATGAACGGCTTCCACCTCACCAGCGTGGAAATGAACTGCAACTGCCTGAGCGCCTACAGCGCCAACAGCGGTCCCGTGGCCGAGGTGAAGAAGGCGCTAAAGCAGTGCAACTTCTCGACTTGCACCAAGGACGGGGCCAAGGAGCCCGACGACCAGCTGTCCTCCCTGCAGGACGCCTACACCACCATCCTCCGGGGCTTGGGCGAGGACCCGGCCCGAGACGGGCTGCTTATGACCCCCAGCCGGGCGGCCAAGGCCATGCAGTTCCTTACCAAGGGCTACAAAGAGAACATACGGGGTAAGAAGCATTGCCGCGGCCGGCGCAGGCGAGTGTGCGGCTGTATATTATGTTAAATAATGTGATATATCCTGATGTGTCCAGTTATGAGTATTTTTTCGGTAAGATGCATCAGCACCTCGTGAGGTGCCTGGTGTAGTAACTAGTACGCGCTGTATGATTGCCATACAATTTGTTTGCCGTTACACTGCTTCTTGTCTCTGTTTTGCAAGAAAACATCCGCTTCCACTTTTTGGTATATATCATAAGTGTGTGGCTGCAAGAGGAGAGAGAGCGAGAAAGCGACAGAGAGGGGGACAGTTTGTATGTGAGTGACAACACCATCGACAACGGTGGAAAAAGAGGCTGGCTCTCAATGACATATATTCAAGTAATGTGCACGGCGCGAAGATGAAGCCATTGTGTTTTTAGGACGCTAATGCTGTAATTCAGGATCGCCAAGTACATTTTTGATAATGAAAATGGAACAAAAATCTGAGCAACATGAATCCTTAAATATTCAGGTTTTTGATAGAATATTTAAAATGTACATTGTGTGCATTTTTACAATTCAGATTCCCCTATTAGATTTCGATTAATTTTATGAAATACTTTTTGGGTCAAACATAAAATACACAGAGGTGACACCGAACCCTGTCCGAAATCCTGCACTGCCATAGAGGGTTGGAATGGGAACGAAATTTGGCCCGAGCACCAAAATAAAAGTGGCCTTAGTGAATTAGAAAGCTAAATAAGTGGTCCATGTTTACAAATTGAGGCAGTTTTGAATTTGTAAAGAGGCGTTGTACAAGTGTTTTGCAAGGTATGGAAGACTGCATGGATTTCAGCTTGCTGCAGGCAATGTTTGTTTTTAATATCAAGGAAATCTGTAGTAAAAATCGGCCCAATAGACTGTAAAACAAGCCCATAAACAGTAGGCACATGACCTTTCACCTGAGACTTGTAGGAGCTTCTGGCAGATGTTGAACTACTTGTAACCATAAACCGCTGGCCTGCAGCATTAGGAGAGGCTAGCCTTTGTGACTTGTGGCATAAAAAGCAATACGTAAGCATTAGTGACAGCAGACTAAGGAAACAGGAAATATTCAACCCTCAGTGTAAATCACGACACCCTCACTGACCTTCTAGGTCATCCCAATCTGTCAGCCTGGGGTTGACCAGGCAGTCTGATGCAATAAAGAATTCCACCACCCCTTCCTTCTTCCCTGCAGTCAGGTTCAATGACCTGTGCCCATAACCCCAAAACGTGAAGGACACCCCACAGACTAAAATAGAGACGTTGCAGAAGGAGGAGGGCACATTCAGTAGGAGGGCACCTTCCATGCAAGAGGGAGAAAGAAGAAATATCCTGCAATATAGCGAGCCTTCCAATTTTACATAGTGCTTTCCACTCGCTTATTCTCGTTTATTCCACTGGACTAACCGTGTGCCCCTCTACACTGACTGTGAGTGAATTTGTATTTCCACTTACCCTGAATACTCTCCAAGATTCCATTTCCTATCTATGTCCTATAACAGCGCTTCCATAGTACAATTTCTCTATTGTGTGCAGAAAAGACTGGTACTCTCAAGAGTGCTTTCGACACTGTGGATCATAACCTACTGCAACTGCGTCTGGAAACGTTAGGGGTTAAGGGTATGGCACTGGCCCTGCTATCCTCCTTTCTGAAGGAAAGGAGACAAACAGGGACACTGGACAAGTTTAAATCAGCACCTTACGTCCTTCCTTGCGGAGTCCCACAGGGCTCATCGCTTAGCCCATCCCTTTTTAACGTTTATGTATCAGAACATGACCCTTTGATCCAAGACTTTGGCTTTAGTCTCACTTCATATGCCCACGACACCCAGGTTGTGGTAGCAGCGTATAAAGATCAAGCTTCCCCAACATCGCAGATTCAAAACTGTATGATGGAAATAAACAGGTGGATGGGAAAGCACTGTCTCAAACTTAACTCTGAGAAAACCGAAGTAGTGATCTTTGGGAATCTGCAACCCAGATGGGATGACCTCTGGTGGCCGTCAGAAATGGGGGAACTGCCAAAACCAGTTCAAAAGGCAAAAAACCTGGGGGTGCTGATTGATAACAAACTTACCTTATCTCAGCAGACCAATGCTATTGTGTCCGCCTCCCATTTTCTGATTAAGAAATTGAAGAAGATTCTACCTTATATCCCCGTTGACTCCAGAAGGACGGTAGTGACTGCACTTGTGCAGTCAAAGTTAGACTACTGCAACAGACTCTACCTGAATATGCAGAAACAATACCAAAAAAAGCTTCAGATGGTACAAAACGCAGCCGCTAGACTACTACTGAATGTCCCTAAATACGAGTCAGTAGCTAAGGAAATTCGAAGTCTACAATGGCTTCCGGTAGCTCATCGTATCAAATTCAAGTCGCTATGCCTAGCATACAAGGCCCTGAACAACGCCGGACCAATGTTTCTTAAAAACCTCTTCTCTAGGTACCATCCGGCCAGACAGTTACGTTCCACAGGCACCAGACTTATGAGGGTTCCAGGGATCCGGACCTCAAGTTGGGGAGGCCGAAGCATCTCTTATGGCACAGCAAAATTATGGAACACGCTTCCAATTGATCTCAGAAGCGCTAGCTCACTTACCTCCTTTAGAAAGGGTCTCAAAACATGGTTATTTCAGAATTAGATGCTCCTTCCTGGGCTTACCACAGTCTTAGCGCCAAGACACCTCCGGGTATTCGTGCGCTCAATAAATTTTATTAACATAAGATAAATAATACTTGAATGAGTGGGGGGGTAGCTCTGATTGCAACAAGTGTTTTGCAAAACAGCGCACAAAATTCCAACTCATCATGATGTGACGCAAGTATGGTCTGTACATAGTGATGTATTCTGGCAAAAGAGGTAATCTTGACTGCCCTGACAAGTGCTGGTGTCGAGGAATTCATGGGGAAGGGGGTGTATGGAGGGTCTGACTGGCACAGAAAATAGGCCTGGGCACTGAAATAAACGTGGCCCCTATTAGCAAATCATATAGCTAAAAAAAGTGGCCCAGATTGTCAAATCGAGACAGTTTTGAACTTGTACCGAATGCTGTATATGTGTTTTGCATGGTATGGGAGACAGTGTGCACTTCTGCTTGCTACAGGCAGTGTTTGTGGTAATATCAGGCAAATCAACAGAAGAGACCGGCCCATCAGACCATAAACAGGCCCGCAAGCAGCCAAGAAATGGGCCCACACACTCACTTGTCAGACCAGCCCTTCTGGCACTGGCAGATTGCCTTACAGGCCAGCCTGACACTGGTCTTCTGTCAGTCCTGTAGAGGAGAAGGGTTAGATTGTCAGCTTAGAAAGGCTAGTCTGTCTGTATTGCAGTGCAGGGAGAGAGCTCTTCTCCGCCACCAGTAAAGCACATGAGAATAGATCATCTATAAGTGTGGCAGCACCATAAAGACGAGCATCTCAGCACAGTAACAGGAGAAGAGCTGGTATAGCAATAAAGTGTAAAGCGATGAGAATGGCCAGTCTTTCGGTACAGAAGAAGGTTTAGGCTTTTTGTACATGAGAGATGCTAGCCGGGTCTGGTGGCTTAGTGCACTAATGCGTCCACTTTAGGGGCCACTGTCTGACCTCATGGTCACAAGTTCAAATCCCAGTGGGCCCACTCAGACTTTCATCCTTCTGAGGTTGATAAAATGAGTACCATTGAGTTCGGTAAGAATAAACATCTGTTGTTCAGTGCCAAGATACCTACGGGTGAACGTGTGCTTTACAAATACACGTTATGTTATGTCTGCCAGTACAGACATGAGAAGGACTAGTAAGCAAGCAAGCACAAGAGAAGGGCTGCTCTCCCAGCACAGGGGACAGGCTCCTCTATTGGTGCATTTCAGAAGAAGGCTAGGCTGTTAGTACAGTGGACAACTAATGCTAGCATATCAATGAAGTGCGTAACCAGGAATAGGGTGTCAGTACAGAACACAATAAGGGCCAGTGTGTCAATAAAGTATGTAACGAGGGCTAGCCTGTCTCAGCAGTACACAATAAGGGGTGGCCTGTCAGTACAGCACAGACGAAGAGCTAGCACATCAATAAAGTGTATACCGAAGGCTAGTCTGTCATCAAAGCACGGGAGAAGAGCTTACACATAAATAAAGTGCAAAAGAAGGGCAATTCTGTCAGTACAGCACAGAAAGAAGCTAGCACACCCATAAAATGCATAAGGAGGGCTAGTCTGTCAGTACAGCACAGGAGAAGAGCTAGTACATCAATAAAGCACGTAAGGAGTGCTAGTCTATGAGCACATGAAAAGAGCTAGAAAATAAAAACAAGCATTGGCATAGCCAATAGGTCTCGCCTTTGGGACCTTTTAAGTGTTTAGCGAGAGCTATTGGTTTTGCCAATGTGTTTAAGTTATCGTGTAGAGCAGTGTGGCTGATGTACAGTATGTTATAATGTTATAATAAGTGTTATAAACATTTTTGTTATCTTAGATATAATTAAGATATTATGTATAACTGAGCGACTGTATTAAAAAAAAAGAATTAACATAACAAATGCCATAACGAATGCCGGGAGGGAGGAGGGAGGGGGGGGATAAAAACACAAAAATAAATCACTTACCTGCCGCTCTGGTCTGGTCTGCTCCTGCTGTGCCGCTACAAGTGGTGACTGCTTTGTGCCTGTCCCTGCTCATGAGAAAGCGAAGGACTCTGGTGTTTGCTGCGCTTACTGGGGAAAGCCGCCGGTGTTGATACCGCCGCTGGGGACTAAGCAGCTGTGATCACTCTCCCTGGCGCTTCAAATAACGTGCTGCAGTCCTGCACACCGGGGGCTGTGTTTAAAAAATAGGGGCAAGTGTCACCAAGTGCTTGGCTGCCGCTACGAGTGGTGACTGCTTTTTGCCTGTCCCTGCCCAAGAGAAAGAGAAGGACTCTGGTGTTTGCTGCGCTTACTGGGGAAAGCCGCCGGTGTCGATACCGCCGCTGGGGACTTCTCATCCCACAATGCCCTGTGCTGAGCAGCTGTGATTAATCCCCCTAGTGGTTCAAATAACGCCCTGCAGTCCCGCAGAGCGGAACGCACCCTGGCAAAGCCCAGGCCCGTCAGTGCCAGGAAGAGCCGGGGCAACCCTCTTTGGCTCTTCCATTCTGGACAGCGGGAATTAGCGGTAAGCCCGGATTCGATTCCTCCCTGTTGATTCTGCAGACTAGCAACATGTCGCCCCTCAACTGATATAGGAACAGTTATTGTCATAGTCAGAATCTTGTGTACTGAACAGTTGCTAGCAGTAACCGGTAAACAAAGTCCAAAAGCCCTCTCGACATGGGAAAACGTAAGCCTGAAGAGGTTGGTAGGGAGGAAAACCAAAAGTAATAAACGGCATTGCCAACAGACACGCCCAAACTAGAGACCCTACCAAATATGGATGACATTGACTCTAATCGACGAGGTAGAGGCACTATTGGGAGGTGAAAAAGGTGCTATACTTCCGAAGATCTGCCCCAAAGTTGCTCCGATTTTTGTCTAACGAAAGAGAACTTCATCGGCAAATAGATCTGAATCTCAAAAATGTAAGATGCCAGCTGGGGCTTTGACCTCCTCTTCACAGCCTGAAGGGCATATCGTGACTGACACCCCGGAAGGTGAATGGCCACGTCACCCGCAAGGGGACACTAGAGGGGACAGCCTCTTAGTGTTTTCTCACTGCCCAAGAAAACAGAAAAAGAAGTGCAACAACGCAATTAAATTAAACAGAAGGGCAATACGCCATGTAACAGGGCCAGTCGCCAGGGACGGGAACCACCCACCGAAAGGCGGGACAAACGTGAGTATTAGCCAATAAAAGGATGGGAATGTCTGAACGCACTGAAAGGAGCCAATGGGAGATACTCCAGTTCTCGCAGCGCATGCGCGCTGACTCTAGGCTCGACCTAAAAACACATAAGGAGGACAATTCTATCAGGACAGCTCCTGACCAATTTCCAGAAGTATTCCACTGTTTGTTTAGTGTCTTGTAACTCCAAGCCTGCATTCTAGCAGTGGGTCTTCCATCTTGTCTCTTTGATATATATGTCATAGTGGTGTTTTTATTGTATTGTTTGGTTGCAGCTGCACTGATAGGTTCTTGGTGTAGTAGTTCTAGACTTCTTCTTGGAGCTTAAAGTTTTCTTTGTGCAAGTGGACATGGTGAAGTTTAAGTCACTGTCTTGGTTCATCTGTGACAGTATTTTGCTTTTGTTGATGTCATGCCAACAGGTGGACTTATTGGCTAAAATCGGCCACTGCTTATGCATTATAAAGTGGAGGCAGCAATTATAATCCATTGTTAATGGAATGTGAAATTTCTCACAGGTCTTGGGAGGCCACTCAGCATGCTCACTAAAACAACTAGAACACCTTCTTATCAATATCTGCTTCCTTCCACCTCCCCCCTCTTAAATGTGTTCTCTGTTTTGGGAACATTTTACATCCTCCACAACAAGGTATCCTCTTCACTTGGCTGCTGGATGAGGTTGGACTGCAGCACAGAGCATGTGGGAGGAGAGCGTTAATGCCCTTCAATGAAATCGACTTGGTCCTCAGTGTCATCAGCTGTTCCAGAACTGAAGCAAGGACAGAAGCTTTACATCCTTACCAAGATGAGGAATCGGAGTGCAATGATAAAGGTAAGTAATGCAAAAACTATTAGGTGAGCACTTCAGAACATTGGTGGTGATGTGCTGAGAGCCCTCTACAGGGGCTTGAACTGGATCCTCTTGGCATCTGTGCCAATGACCTATGGCATAATAATGGTAACTTTCTATGAATTCTGGATACGGGAGAGGCAATGATGCTGTTCCCTGTAGACTGTGGTGACAAATATTATAAGGTGAAGTAAAGACTTAAGGTAATCCAGTTTGGGCAGAAGGATGTTAACCACTTGTGACTTTGTCCCAGAAAGTCTCACAGCACAACATCTTTTACATGTTTTTTTTTTTGTCCTCATTCGCCTTTAACCATAGTAGACAAACCGTCTGTTCATACCCCTACTCAACGACCTAGGATAACACCGGCTCTTTTTGATGGATTCTCTCGATACCTTCAGCCTGTAGGGGTATATTTCCAGACCGACATGCTACTTTCCCTCAGAAGAAAGAGGATAGGTTTCACTCCCACTTGATCTATACGACCAGATGGACTCTTTCGATGTCCCCGGGGAAGACCCAGCATAGTCCAAGGAGTATCCAATAGGCATAATCATCGGACCCGCCCTTCGTTATGACATATTCAAGATGGAAGTAAAGTGACATATATGGAGATTTTTCTTAAACTATTTCCATTGAAGCAGCAGGTCCCAGTATGCAATCTTCTTTCGACTACCAGATCTAGCCAAGTCCATCTTAGATGTTTCATATAAAGAAGTCAGCCAGTCCGAATGTTTGAGAGGGACAGGGTCTACCCACTGTATGCAAATTTGTCTCCTTGCCAATAAAATTGAATAAAATAAAAGCGATCTGGCAGGTCCTACAATATGGCTATTGAGACCGAAAATTATCAGAGTCAGGTCCATTAGGATTGGTACTCTCAGAATACACTCCATTGTTATCCTTCCCAAAATGCTCCAATTGAGGGACAGTCTTTAAACATATGTGAGTCTGATGCTTCTGCTAACCCACATTTTTTACAATTGACTTGAGAGCCTTTTAAGATTTTGGAGAGCCTAAGGGGGGATAAGTATGCTCGATGGACCGTGAAAATATGATTCCTCTTCAACCATGCAGGTTTAACTATGCTGAAGAGATTTTTGAAAGAATCCTGCCATAATAGATCACACTGTACATTTGGCATCTGTTCGCTCCAGAGCTCATGAGCCAGCTTAAATTCCCCATCCACCACCTCTTCTATGGCCCAATACCAATATGAGACCTCCTTCTTCCCTACTGGCCTCTCCACCAACTGCTGCTCTAGACTGTTTCCCTCACCAATAGATTTTTTCTGTCTAGTTTGGGACTGTACCCAGCTTTGTAACTGAATATACTTGAATCTTGAGAGACCACTGCCCACTCATCTTTAGATCTTCCCATGAAATAAACGATTTATTACTAACAAGATCTCCCCATACTCTTAATCCAGCATCTTTAAGTAGCATCGCAAGCTTGTCCCGAAGGCATTCTGGCAAGCCCGGAGAGTCCCAGAGTGGCGCTAAATTAGAAAAATAGTTAAGACCCGTCAGGTTTTTTAATCTTGCCCATATTCTGGCAAATCCCTGTAGGACCTTTAGTTTGACTTTCTTAAAAAAATTTGGTCACCAAATTTAAACATAAAACCCTCCTCCGGTAGACCCGCCCCTTTTAACATAGCCAATAGCATATCTCCTCCCCTGTGTCAATAGGCATTTTTAATAGCATCCGAGAGTATGTAAGTTGAAAAGCCCACGCGTAGTATTGAAGATCAGGTAACGCGAGACCTCCTTTCTCCCTCCTACGCCTTAGCTTTTTCCAGGCTATCCTAGTAGATTTGTATGCCCAAATAAAAGAGTTTATTTCTTGTTGAAATTTTTCTATAGTGCGTTTGTCAAAATGTAGAGGGATTGTATTAAAAAGGAAAGTGGCCTTAGGTAGTATTGACATTTTAACAAGATTCACCCTCCCCAAGATGGATAAAGGCTTTTGACAGGGTTAATTGGGTCTACCTGTCAGAAGTTATGGGAAAATTTAATTTGGGTGTCAAGTTTTGTCGTACCATACAGTTGCTATATCAGGCGCCATCGGCCAAGCTTTTGGTTAATGGTAGTCTTACCAAGGCATTTAGTATTACCAGAGGGACTCGACAGGGCTGCCCCCTCTCCCCCCTGTTGTTTGATTTGTATATTGAGCCGTTTGCACAGAGGCTCAGAGAAGATCTTGACATTGTGCCTTTCAGACCCGGGGATTGGGAGAGGAAGGTGGCACTGTATGCAGACGACATTCTGATATCAGCTGATTTGGATACAACTTTCCCGGCAGTTATCAAATTGGCGGAGGAATTTGGGCAGGTCTCAGGATACGAGATAAATGCCGGGAAAACAGAAATTATGACCTGGAACATCTCGGGTACGGTACATCACACAAGTCATAATATGCGTTACCTTGGGGTCAGAGTTGTTCAGGATATAGATAAACTAGCAGATGTCAATTTAACACGAGTCCTCCGAGAGTGTCACAAACAGATGAAGACATGGGCCCATCTTCCTTTACAACATCGTTTACATGTTGGACTGACATAAAAAACACATCCATTGGCAGGCTGATACATGGCTAGGCAGCTGATTTAGAGACTGAATTGGGTTGCCTTTTAACCAATAAATATTGATGTGTAATGTGAGGTGGCATCGCTCAGATTTCTTAAGGAGATTAACACCCTTGCCAGTTTGTTCATTTAGTAGCCAATGGATTGGCACTGAGCCCAGAGCACAGGTGCTTTCCCAAGAGGTAGGGGTGGAGTTAAGAGATTTTTGATAGTTTGGCCAAGGGCTGGTACAGAGGGGTATAAAGGACTCAATAGGCCAAGCCGTTGGTTACCATGTGTACTTATGTCTTGTTTGACACCCAGCTTGCACCCACATTTGTATGTCTTCTGTGTATGGATAGTGCATGGGCAGTGGTATCCACATCGTCTATAAGACACCAGGCCAAACCCAGCGGCCTGATCAAGTGTACGGGAGATCAATATGAAACAGCCACTTACTTCATCAGACTCTATTCATGCATGATTGCTGCAGTCCTCAGAAGTGCAGATTTAAGTGGTGCCATTCTTTAACACCTTCAGTGAACACTGATTTTTTTTTTTAGCCTACAGCAGGGTGTTTGAGTTCATACTTTAAAATAAGGCCTACAGTGCACATGCTGTTGGTTAAAGCCAGGTCTGGCTAATGTTCACACATTATATGGGGTCCACTTAACTCTTCGTCACTGTGGAATGCCATGGAGGTCAGGCAGGGTGGATTTCACTCAACATGAAAAGTCCATCCACCACACAAAGAAACCAATGCTATATTATATTTTCAATCCATATGTTTCCTTTTATATATATATATATATATATATATATATGAGTAGAGAATGCCTTTTACTTTATTCTGCCTATGTGTACAGTTAGTTGGCTGTTGAATCTTGGTACCAGCTCTACACTGTCATATGACATTGGCGCTATGCACTGAACCCATGGGACTGGTGTTCCATTATGCATATAGTACTTTGAGGAAATGGCTACTAATGCCATGGTTGGCAGCAGTTGGTGATAGCAACAGTTACCCTCCTCTATGTGACATTTCAGATCACGGATAGCAATCCGTAGTAGAGAGGAACAGGCAGTAAACTGTGTGCTAAGAGCTCTGTTTAATTTCTGCCATGTCTGTTCTCTGCCTGCCCCTACCCTCAACAGCAAATCAAAACATGAGGGGCTAAAAAAGAAGTCATCCTTGAGATAATTTAAAAGGTCAGTTAAGATACCCCTGGCATTTTGGTGAACTGAGGTCACTTTGAATTGGTGCAGAAGTAATGCAGCAAATAGTGCAGCTTTTGAATGCGTATCTTTTAAAGTGTTCATGTTGGATGACTAGCAAAATACCAGCAGGGTTTCCTTTCTCTATACTTACGAAATTGATGGTTACATACCTGGTTGTGTACTGATCTCTTTGCAACTCAGATCTATTTGGAGCAAGGGTTATCTGCTTAATGTCCTCCTGGTTATGGACCTCCTGACTCATTCTGACCTTCCTCCACCTCACTGTTTTCACAGTGCCATCTGCATTAACTCCTTTGCCATAGTTTGTATAGTTGGTATGTTTTTGTTTACCAGCCAGCAAACGGGGGTGAAGGGCACTGTGGTGCTGAGAAGGTACGAGATGAGGTCCGAGTGCAAGACACAGGGGGCGGTGTGTGTTTGGACAGTGTATCCAGCATGCAGTGTGTCATTTATGGTATTTTATTTTTACTTAAAAAAATGAGAATTGTCGTTGCCAGAGTTGAATTTCTGTGTGCTTAGAAACAGTGACTGTTAATCCATTTGGGTCCAAGCGAGACACTTCATTAATATGATGCTCCTGTCAAGTACATGCCAGCATTACTGCTGAGGGAGAGCTCCCCATTTCAAAAGAAAAAATACAGTTTTAATGTTCCCTTTCTTCCACTAAAAATCACTGCAATCCAAGTTAATGGGAATATACCCCCTTTTTTGGTCAACGTCCCTCATGGCTGTTCCCAAATGTTGTCATGCATAATTTTAGCCCATGGGAAAACATTTTTATATCAATAGACTAGGCAAATACAGCGGTACTGAAAAAACGAGAGGGTAAAACTGTTTCTGAATAATAATACCATTAACATTTCCGAAGGTCTATGCTCTGGCCAGACCCACTGTTGAAGCAAACATGGTCCGGAGACATTGAAACACTTTGCATGAGAATCAGACTACATTGCATATATGTATATCATTTTAGGAGATTAGGCAATTTTCTCAGAATCACAGGGTATTGAGGAAAGGCTGGAACTCAAACCTGGTTCCCCAGGTCCAAAGTGGTTCAATGAAAAACTGAAAGCCTTGAAATCAAAATGTAAACAGGCAGAAAGAAAGTGGAGAAAGCACTATGTAGATGAGGATAAGACTGCCTGGAAAGCAGCCATATTTCTCTACAAAAAAGAAATTCTTGCCGCTAAACAGGAATATTTCGCAGAGATCATTCTGAACTCGTCGAATAAGTCCAATTGCATCTTCAAATTAGTTGATGATCTCACTAATCCTCAGTGCTTACAAAATGAGATCTAGCCTACTCAAGATCTCTGCGACAGTTTGGCAACCTTTTTTGATGAAAATATCAGCACTATTATCTCTGGGCTTAAAACCAACCTCTCCGGGGGGGTAGAAGTTATGACTCATGGGGTAGCTACCTCGATTGATGATGTGGGAGGGGCGCCCGGTGTAAGAACACAGACTGGTGAAGGGACTGGTAAATTGAGTCTCTTGGACCATTTTGAGCCCCTTTCGGAGGAGGAATTTAGTAGGCTTGCTTTGGGTGTCTCCTCGGGCTCTCCACTGGACCCCCTTCCACACATAATCTGGAAGGAATTGGCCTCAGAACTTTTTCCCAGGCTCCGACAGATCTGTAATCAATCACTATCCAGTGGAGTTGTACCATCTGGCTGGAAACAGGCTGTAGAAGGCCACTCTTGACCCAACCTGCCCGGGTAACTATCGGCCCATCTCTCTCCTCCCCTATCCAGTGAAGATCCTTGAACGTTTGGTTAGCAAATCTCTGTCAGCTTTTTTAGAACGTAACAACTGCCTGGCGGATGTACAATTTGGTTTCCGTCCAGAACATGGAACTGAGTCTGCCTTGGTGACCGTGATGGACGATTTGCGTCTGTTGGCAGACAGGGGACAATCAGCAATACTTATTTTGCTTGACCTGTCTGCCGCTTTCGACACGGTCAACCATGATATTTTGCTAACCCGTCTAGAGGAGGTAGGAGTAGTGGGCACTGCCCTGGATTGGTTTCGATCCTATTTATCTGGCAGGTGTCAGGCAGTGGCTCTTCCACCGTTCCAGTCAGCCTTCACTAACATCTGTTATGGGGTTCCACAAGGATCTGCCATCAGCCCAATTTTATTTAACATCTATTTGAGCCCATTGATCAATACCATTCAGGCTCATAATGTGAAATTGGTAAATTATGCTGATGACACCCAGATTATTCTATCTCTTGATGGAACCCTACCTAATGCCCTGGAGGATTTTCATGCGTGCATGCACGACACTGCGCAGTGGCTACGTAATAACTCTTTACAATTTAATTCGGATAAGACCGAAATTCTACACTGCGCAGTTGGGAAGGTTCATTTGCCTCTTCCTCACAACTTTTGGCCTCTTGATACATCTACTCCCTTGGCGCCGTCTAAGACGGTGCGAAACTTGGGAGTCATGTTCAATGCCAACCTGTCATTGGAGACGCAAGTGAATAAGATGGTGGGGTGCTGTTTCGGCCTTATTAGAGCTTTGAGAAAGATCCTTCCGTTGCTTCCAATCTCGGTCAGAGCCTTGGTTGTGCGAGGCGCTATCTTAAGCAGACTTGACTATTGCAATGCCTTATTGTTGGAGTCCCCCAAGTATCTGATTCAGAGACTGCAACGTGTTCAGAATATGGCTGCGAAATTGGCCCTGTCTAGACCACGAGGCTTCTCTGCCTCAATGTGCCTAGCTGAGCTACACTGGCTCCCTGTGCAGCAAAGAATTCATTTCAAATCCCTTTGCATAGGGTTTAGGGCTCTGCATGGACTCGGTCCTAAGCAGCTACAGAAGAAATTGGTTTGGTATACTCCTACCCGGAGCCTCCGTTCCTCTTCTGCCTGCCTGGCAAAGGTACCCAGGTTTAACAGGGCCAGACTGGGAGGAAGATCTTTTAGTATTGCCGCCGCGAAACTTTGGAATGCACTTCCACTTGAAATCAGACAATGTAGTACCCTGTCCCTGTTCAGGAAAAGGATCAAAACGTGGCTGTTCCCCAGAAACTGATTCTGTCATTCTCGAGTAATGTTTTTTAGGTTCTGTCTTTCTCGCTCCACGTTGGTCTGTGCTCACGTATCTTTAGCGCCAGGGTACCCGCAGGGTGTTTGTCGCGCTCTATAAATGTTATATACAATACAATACAATACATACAAAGTCAGTAGTTTGTGCCTTTAGGCCACCATAAATTCAAACACAGCTTGAGAAATAAGAACAGTGTTGCTACAAATAGTCCTTCAAACCTGGGGGAGGTGGGATGTAATTTTGTATTTTGGAAATGGTTGCACGATCTGAAGTAGAAGCAATGACGCTTGTCGCATGTAGTAGCTTCTGCATGTGCTGTGTAGCACCGTGATAGTGATTATGCATATAGGTTATTTGCTCTTGTGAAACTCCCATCACCCTCCTACATAGTTTCTGAAAAAGCTTTCTATGCAATGAATGGAAATATATATTTTAAAAGCATAGCAAAAACGGGTATTTATTTGCTAATATTTCAGTTTAACTTCTTGGGCCTCATTACGATGCCGGTCGGACAACATCATAGCGGAATTGTGACCGACCGACAAGTAGTCCGAGGTCCCACCCGCCAAATAATGATGCAGCCGCTGTGTAGGCGGTCAGAATCATAACTTTTTCCATTGCGCTTGTGCTGCTGCCCGAAAGGGCCCACAGCACAAGGCACAATGGAAAAACTGATGTTTTCAAACATCCAAGCCCCGTGTGCCTGGCACACAGGGCATGGATGTTTGGGGGGGGGCACCACAAGTGCCCCTCTGGCCCATAGCAGAGGCCCACTAGGGGATGGGGGCCCTGCTAGGGGCCCCCAAAGTCCCATTCCTGCTGCCTTTTCATGGCGGTCGGACCGCCATGAACAGGCAGTCGGAATGGGCCAACGTAATACCTACGGCCGTGCCTGAGAAGGTATTACGTTCCAACCGATGATCCGACGGGCCACTTGAGCCCGTCAGAAGCATCGGTCGTACCTCCGCCTACTGCCTCCAACCGCCGCGCATCATAATGCAGTGGTCGGACCACAGCACCAGATGTTGGACAGCTTGCCACCGACAGGCCGTCTGTGTCCATCCGACATCATAATCGGGCCGTTTGTTTTAAAAGTGTTGATTGGTGTTTTCTATGCAGTATTATTACAGTTTGTGTAGTATTCATCACAGGCAGATGTTCAGTGTACGGGAACAGCCTATACTTTCTGTGGGTCTTCTTTAAAACATTTGCAGTCTAAGAGCTTTGTGCAGTAGATTTGCCCATGCCATCTTGCCTGTTAGGTAGTTACACAGATTTGTATGTTTAATGTTGTTTTAACACTTAATCAAAATCAGGTAGGCACCTGCGGACTGACCCCTTTCTTCCAATCTGTTATCCGTAGTAACCCCTCAAATTGCACTTTGTCCTCAGCACTGACTTTGTTGGTGCAGCACACATTAGTTTAATGTCCATAAATGTGCACACCATCTTAAAGAACTTGGGCAGATTTACTCCAATCTCACGCAGCAGGCAAAAAAGCTGCGCTGCGTATCGCAAGAAGAAGAGAGCAGGAGAGCGCCATTTTTACAGAAATATGGCACTCTCCTACCCTGTCCCTAGCGCCGGTGCTGTAATTAGCTGCCGTGCGCCATGCACACTCCTTTGCACCATAGTGCAAGGGTGTCAGCGTGAGTCTAGCATAGGTTTTGTACTGGAAGGATTCCTTTCCAGTACAAAATACTACGCTCAGACTAACTTTAAACCTTTTCCCACTTTGCATGTGTGCTGTCCAGTGCAGCACACATACAAAGTCGGAAAAGGAAGGAGAAATTAAAGCATTTCTCCTTCTTTACGCCTATTTGAAACAGGCGCTATTTTCTCCTGCTAAACCCTGTCTACTTTTTAAGTAAATAGGGTTTAGCGTCCGGCACCTTGAGTGGTTTCATGGGAACGCCCATGCACCATCCATGGTACACCCCTTGGAGCTAAGTAATGCAAAGCAGTTCTATTTTCGAGTGTTTTCCAGCACGCTGGAAAGTAAATTAATAAAAAAAGATTTAGCGTCATTCATGGTGTTAAATCTTAGTAAATAGACCCCTAGTGTTAAGCATCTGTTTACTTCCATCTGATTCAACTGCAGTCTGAACTTTCTTTTGATGTCCTTTGAGCTTGCACTACAGATTTTAATAAAGTATCCCAAAAGGGGGCATTAATCATGATGGCTAGAATTTTGAACCTCAGATGTGATTGGTCTATTGGAGCGACACTCTGTCCTATAGCTCACTTATAATGAAAACCATCCAGATTTATATGGGAATGTTATGTTATGTTAAATATATTTGTGTCGCGCACAGCTACTCAAAGAGTGTCCCAGCGTGAGCCCAGTGGGACGAGGACAGGAAACAGAGAAGCAAGCTAATTGAAGAGGAGGGTCTTCAGTCTCTTCCTAAAGATCTTAGAATCCTGAAGGCGACGTAAGTCCAGTGGCGGTTGGTTCCAGTCCACCGCAGCCAAGTTCGAGGGGGAGCTGCCACCTAACCTTTTTTGACGGAACCTAGGAGTACAGGCCATCAGCATTGTAGAAGAGCGAAGCTGCCTAGAAGGAGCATAGAACCTGAATCGCTTCCTCAGATACATCGGGCCAAGCCCAGGGAGGGCTGCATGAGCCATTACCAGGGACTTGAATTTCACACCCTCTTTCACAGGCAACCAATGCAGGTTACGCAGGTGTTACCTCACGCTGACCCTCTTAGGGAGGTTAAGAAGAGTTCTAGCCGCAGCATTCTGAACTACCTGAAGCTTGTTGAGTAAATAGCTGGGCAGACCAACGTACAACGCATTGGCGTAATCAATGCGCGAGGTGATAAGCGCAGGGGTAACAGTTTCCCTTGCGGAAAGCGGGAGTAATGGAAGAATTTATTTTAGAGCTTTCAAAATGCCAAAGCACATTCCAGTCAGTTTATTAATCTGAGGGAATGGACCCTACAAAAGTCCTTATATCTACTTACTTGCTGTCATCAACATTAATCTTTCACTCAACCCGAGTCACACTGTTCTTAAAACAGTCATTAAGATTTGGATGTGTGCACAAACAGGATAAGGGTATGTGATTGTGAGGACATGGTCATGAGGATTCTATAATGCCCCAGCCTCTTTGTTATGGGAATGGAATTTTGTTTGTGTAATGCATGGGACATATATCACATGATTGGGTTTTGGGAAGGAATGCTCAGCTGTGTGGAGCATTAGATAGTGAGGCAAGCCAATACCCAGTCCCGTCCAAAATGTGAAACAAAGGAGTAAATGATAAAATCAAATCACAAGAAACTAAGCACACATTCAGATTACATGCCACTTTGTCTCTAAAATAGGCAGTCCAACCAGCTCTAAAAACACCATGTTGGTTGCATGTTTAACAAGTTAATATTATTTTATTTACATGTTTATTGATTTGAAGAGCGGTAATACCTTTGCATGTGTCCAAGCGCTGCCAGCCTTATTTATACTGACTTATACACATCATTTAGTTTGAAGCTTTATTTAAAAACTCCTACTACCCTAGTGAAAATATCAGTTGACCAGTTATGAATGAATTCTGTTGGAAGCAAATATGGCATGTGTGTTTATGGACAGTATATAAATATATGCTTAATTAATACTTGCAGCAGGCAGGATGCAGCACTGCAGTGTTTTAATTCACAGGTATCGCATTTTAGATATCTTGTTGTCAACTCTTTACCGTACTCTGTAGAGTATTTTCCTCTTTGTTCTGCAATCTGAAGCCCTACTTTAATTTATAATGGATAACGCGACACCCACCTGTACCAGAATTTAAATGTTTGTGTGGTGGTGCCCCTCATAGCAGGGTAGTCTCTGGTCTGGGGAGGGCTTAAAGGATGTGAGTTTATGCACTTGACTGTGATTAAGAAGGACAATAGGCTGGGTCTCATCTATAGAGCCCCATTCACCTTGCACAAATATTCTCTGTAGACACACCCCTCCCCTACCATCTGCCAAGGGGCATTGCTTCAGCAAGTTTAATCAGAAGCCTCTTGCTAACAAAGGGAGCTCAGTCACCATCCTCACCTCAGTGTCTGGATCTCCACCCTCCAGCCACAGGAGTGCAGGGCAATACACTTCTGCTGTCTGGGGAAGCTGTCCTTGCCCTCCATCTTGTGCCGTCCTACAATCGGGGGCATCTGAAAGGGTCCCACTTTGCTTTTATAATTAGTACTGTGAGCCAGACTTCAGGATAAACATTACAAGACATATAATCCACTGTCTGTAGAATCTCTTTCTCAGTGTTTGCATTATTTACCCATATATTTTCTCTCATTGCTATGACCTTGAGTTTATTGGTTCCTCTGAGCACTGCCTAGAACTCTTGATATTTATGAGTATATGCATCCAGAAATTACTTTATGCTTTCAACCCCTGAGCTGATCTGCTAACTTTGCTGAAGCAGTAGTCTAATGGTAGCCTGGCAGCAGATATGCTGTTCCCCTGATTCTTGTGCCTATCAGAAGTATGTAATATATCACTGTCTTTGCATGAAAATTATGCTGTCTCTCCACAGTCTTGTATCATCAAATTGTATGCTATCTAACAAAGCATCCTCTAGATTTCAAAGTCCTGCATGAAAAACTAATCTTTACTTAAAACATTGGATTTTCACCTCTTCTTTTAAATAGCCCTCTCCTTTCCTTCCATCCCTGCCTCCTCTCTCTGAGTACAATCTCTAGGTCGTATACATGTTTTCCTTAATGTCTATTAATATATTTCTGAAAAATTGCCCACAATTTATTTCAAAGATTACAACCTCTCCTTTGTGGAAAGGCATTCCCCCTGCACACTAATAATACCAAATTTCCCCAAGCTCATCTGATCTGCATGAACTCACATAACCCCCCTTCCCACTAATAATCACACCAAATTCCTATCAATTTTAATCTGCCGCAAAGAAACTGGAATAAATGCATGAAATTGTTTGCTTGAGTGTACAAGACTAATTCCGATATGTAATAAAACCGGACTATCCACTAACATTGGGTTACAGGGCAGCATGTGCCTGGCGTAAAGTGCTTCATCAAGGGTAGTGAGCGCTGTATAAATACAATTACAATGCAATTACAATAAATGAGAAGATCTACCAAATCTATAAAGCACATAAGGGGGACTAGTCTGTCAGCACAGCACAGAAGAGCTACCACAACAATACAGTGCATAAGGAGGGCTAGTCTGTCAGCAGAGTACAGTACAAGAGCTCTACAGTCAATCCAGTAAGTAGATATGTATTAGCCTACCAGTATGATACAATTCCTTTCATAAAAGATCCAAACATCAACCTTTGTTTTACTAAATAGCAGGCAGTCCTGATGTAACATTAGCAAAGAATGTTAGATTGAAAATGAGAACTTAAAGTTATGTGAAAGACAGTGCCATAGTTTATCTGTTTTTGACAGAATGATAGCACACAGTATTAAATCCTGAACAGGTGTGTTGGAATTTACCAGCATCCCTTGCGGCATCCATAGCACGTATAATATTCTCTTGGATCAGAGGCATCCATGCGGGTATACAGAAGGAACTGCCAGTCAGAGCTCGCAGAATTGTCTCCGATTGACTTGCAAATGCGAGAGGTGGCATTCCGCCTTCATCCTGCACACATGCTGCTCTGTCTGGCTCTTTTGTCCTGTGTGTTCTCCTAGAACGAGGATGTAAATGAAGAGGGCAGAAGTGAAAGACTTTGGTGCGAAGAGGAGTGCGCTTCCACCCTCTTTTTGCACCAGCTGTGCACACCAGCAACTTGTCAAAAGTCATCAAGAACCTTAACAGCTGGATCACAACATGCACTGGCATCCTGACTCCCCTCAAGTACAACCCAACAGCAAGAGCTACACAGAGGAACTCAGGCTGATGAAACGCCACTGAAAGCAACTGGAGCACAAATGGAGAGCAAGTCAAAATACCAAAGATAATCTTCTGATCTGAATCTTCAAATCATCCCTAAGATGCTACCACCAGCAGATACAGAAAACCAAACATACAGCTCTTGCTGATGGCATCAACTCCGGCACTAACAGCAGTTAGGAAATGTTCGCCATCATCAAAGATTTCACTGCACCTACTGCTGTGTCCAGCAGAATCACCCCCTTGCAAGAGCTTTTCCAACAATCTCTCAGAATACTTCTGTAGCAATATTACCTCCACATACAGCACCTTTGACCTTCAAACTGATCCGTCATCATTGCAACTCAACTTCCCATCATGGCTGAAGAATGAACCCTGGCCTTGTGGCCCGCCATCACCATCGTCAAAATCACTGCTACCATAAAGATCATCTATTCCGGGGCCCTATCTGAACCGTGCCCCCACCGCACCTTTACCAAAGGACCCCTACCTATCAGCAAAGCAATAACAAGCATCCTCAATGCCTCCATCGACTCGGACACCAGGAAACATGCCACTGTAATGCCCCTGCTCAAGAAATCATCCGCTGACCCAGTCAAGCTTTCCAACTACAGACCAATCTCCCTCCTACCATACCTGGCCAAGGTCTTAGAGAAACTAATCAACCAATGCCTTACCGACCACCTCAGCAACTACTAGCTCATCAATGCCATGCAGTCTGGATTCAGGCCCAACCACAGTACAGAAACAACACTCATCGCTGCCGGGCAGATGACATCTGCATGATCCTTGACGGAGGAGACACAGCAACCGTCATTCTCCTGGACCTGTCAGCAGCGTTTGACATCGTCTCATACCCCATCCTAATCTAGCACTTGCACAAGATTGGCATCCAAGGATCTGATCTCTGCTGGATCTGCTCCTTCTTAACAGATAGAACAGAACTGACAGCATGGCACCTTACTCCTCCAAAGCCCAAAACCTCATCTGAGTAGCGCCTCAAGGTTCATCACTCCACCCTCTTCAACACATACATAATCCCTCTGGCTAACTTCATCCGTGCAATCAACATCAACATCCTCTCCTACACCAACGACATGCAACTCATACTCTCCCTCTCAGGTAAGACCCCCAACACAAGAATCAAGTTCACCACTTGCATGACCGAAGTCACCAACTAGATAAAAGTCAGCTGTCTCAAGCTCAACACTGACAAGACAGAAGTAGTGATCTTTGACAAGAACACCTCACCAAGGGACTCCAAATTGTGTCCTGCTAAACTCAGACACACACCCACACCCTCAGCCAACACCAAGAAGTGCAGGTGCACACTGGTTGTAAATTAGACTTTACTAAAAGTCTGCACACTTAGGAGCTTAAAGCAGATTCCTACAAGCATGTCCCACAGCGACATGCGAGCAGTCCCTTACCTGTCTGTGGGCCTAGTACAGAGAGCTCGTATCATAAAGACCGCAGAAGCCGGGGGCAGCATATGTGGCTGCCCAGTTTACTTTAGGAATTACTACCGCTACAGGCCAAAGGTCATGGCATATAGCCATAATATGTTCTGACAGCTCTATTTGTGCCGGGAACCAGGACGCAACCTTAAGCCATGATTCAGCTGAAGCAGGAGATGCTTTGTAGAGCTCAGAACTCACGTCTCCACTGCCACACCGGAAGTAAACTCAATGCAAGCAGGTGGACTAATGCATTATGCAAATCGAGTAAAGTACTTCCAGTATTATGTATTTATTACACTTTTAGGCTGAGATAATGTCAGTTCTGCTGCATCATATTCTGTATTGTTTCTAAAATATTTTACACCATGGCATGCCCTTAGTTGGTCACATATGGAGAGATGCTGCGAGCTAGACACATATTGGCCTGCAGAAAAACCATCACTTTTGATAGGCATTGAATTTCATGTTTTATGGCAATTTAGAAGTGAATGCTGCTGTATCCCGCCCAGGAGTTCAGTGGAATGTTAACCTAAAAAGGTATACACGGTTGTGTGATGTGTCGCTGTTGTTAACTTCATATTGTACTTCGGCAAAGATTGTGTTATGATCTGATATGCTTGTGATGCATTCTGTGCACACCTCCTTTGTTTGCTAGTCTCCTCAGCAGTGTGTGATGTCATGGAATGTTGGTGAGTGACTGGAGGTTGCTTGGCAGTTAGAGAGAGTGGGCTGAGCAGAGAGGATGCTACTCCTGGTGGAGTACTTTACTATGTGACTTGTAACCTGTAACCTAACCTATAACCTCTTCAATAAACCTACAACCTGTCACATCTACATGAACTGGCTACCTGACTCCTGTTTACCAAGAGGGTATCTTTGAGATTACAACACTGGCGATGACCGGAAAGCGAACATACGTGTAAAAGAAACTGATGGAAACAAAGAGAAAGAAGAGATTGAAGACACAAAAAGAGGAAAAGAAACGTCTTTCCTAACAAACAGCCTACGGACAACATACTGAAAGACTGTAAGCCTAATATAGTGGCTACTGAACTGATGAACTAAGATGATCGCTAGATTGCAAAGCGCTAATAAGCTGTCATTGACTGGGCCACATCTGGTAGAAATTCGGATTTAATTGGATTTATATTTAACGGATACCGAAGACTCCAAGCCTAGGGAAGTCACCTGCTGAACTTCGTATGCACAGAGTTGGATAATTAATAGAGTTGAACCATCACCTAATCTGCACCAATATCTAGTGGAGTTGGTTTGCAGTCCGCATTCCTGGTGGTGAGTGAACTGGCAGTGAGTTTTACACATTTTATTTTTTACAATTGACTTACTGTTCCCCGGCATACGAATGACTTGATGTGCTGTTATTTGGAGGAGCGGTGTAATGAGTAGATACACACTGAAACGGTGTGTAGATTAAAGGAGTTTATTTGTAGAGAAAAGCTCACGACGCTCCAGAGCAGTCGTTCGGAATCCGCCAGCAGCAGGAACTGCCGTGAAACCAAACCATCACCCAGGAACCCCGAGAGGATGCGTAAGTAAACACATTCGAGGGCGCGCGGGGTTGCTGCGCGTCCTCAATAAAGAGCATTACATAAAGCATAACACTACTACATCACCTTACCCTTTACAATGACAAAAGAAAAAGAAACTTGGGGGTACACATTACGTCAAGTGTCACATCACATACTACTAGAGAAAAGTGATAAGTGTAATATCATACAGTATCGGAAGTCTAAATATGGGAGAAAACTAAAACCACAAAATCAGTACATTACAAAATCTTTACATTTCGAAGGCGTCTTGATGGTACAGGACCTTGCTATTGATATGCCAGTAGGTTAGACTCGAAGGTACAGCCTGAAATGGGCAATGGGCCAAATGAACTACTAAAAACACCCTCATCAGTAGAGGCTGAAACACGACCATCAGATGAAGATGGCTGCGCCAAAGTAGATGGTTGCACCCAAGTTTCACAATCAGATTCTAAAATGGGTTTAGACCTGCCAATAATAATCTTGGCCTGCTGAGGAGTCAATCTGACTAATTGACGTTTGTTCCACCACCCTCTGCCCGCTAATAACACAGAAGCTTTGCCTGCCCTTTCCACCTGGACAGGGACTGAATAGGTGGGTTGTCCTTTGGTGACTTTTATAGGACTTTTTATGAGCACCCAGTCACCTTCCGTAAATGGTTGAATGGACACATTGTGTTCGTAGTCAAAGTATTCTTTCATGTTATGCTGTGAGTGTTTCACTTTGGAAACAGGTTTCCCTTTTGAAATAGTAACTTTATTTAGCTGCTCCTCTAACCAAGGGGGAAACAGGTTTGTGTGAGCTTCTCTGCCTCTAAGCAGGGAAAATGGTGTTACACCTGTGGTGCAATGTGGGAATGTGTTATAACACCACACTTTTTCCGACATCCATGTTGCTTGCCAATGCAGTTTGTACACCCTCCTTGATGAATCTGGTGCCCCTTTCTACTAAGCCATTGGATGAAGGAGCATACAAAGCAGTACGTAAGTGTATGATGTCATGTTGTGCAAAACATTTGGACATACGATCAGACGTAAAGTGGGAACCATTATCAGTGACTATTTGTTTGGGTGAACCTTCAATGAAAAAAACTTGTCTTAAAAATTCAATAGCTGACTCGGAGTCTGCAGATTGTACAAAAGAAAAGTACATCCATTTAGAGTGATAATCAATCAAAAGCAGCAAATACCTCATGTGGTCTGGTAACAAGATGAACGGTCCTGAAAAGTCTAACCCTAATTTCTCCCATGCAACATTAGGATACTCGTCAGGATGTAATGGAGTATTGTGTGTCTTCCAGTGTTTGTTGGAGGTGAGACATTCAGGACACTTATCAATCCAGAATCTTACCTGGGCATCAATTCCTGGCCGCCAATAGTACTGTTTGATTTTCATGATGGTTTTGGTAGAATCTAAATGCCCTTGATGTGCATGTTTAATGATAGAATCCCTTACTTTTGTTGGAGGTACATACAAAACCCCTCTCATAAGCAATCCATTGTCTAAGGACAGTTCATCAGCTACTTGTGCAAATGATTTTAAAGACCCACTTAGTGTTCTTTTTTTCTGGCCAACCTTGAACCACATACTCACAGACTTTGCCCAAGGTTTCATCCTCCTGACAAGCAGTCAACTAGTCCAGTTCACTCAAACCTGCACAGAATTTGAGGTTAATGGCATCCACAGACGCCACGCTGACTACGTCATCAACAAAGTCGTCCTCTTCCACGTCTTCTACAGGCATGCGTGAAAGGCAGTCTGCATGAAAGTTTTTTCCACCTGGGACATGCCTAATTTCAAATACAAATTCTTGTAATTTGGACACCAATCTTGTTAATCTTGTCGATAAATTGTTATTAGTACCATTTGAAAAAATGTGCACCAGGGGTTTATGATCTGTTTGAATAATAAACTTACGACCCCAAACGTACATTTTAAATTTGTGAAAGGCCCAGACACACCTTCCATTCAATTGTGCTATATTGTTTCTTGCACTGTTTGAGGGCACGTGAAGTGAATGCAACTGTGTTTTCTAAACTTGTTTGTTTTTGGCTTAAGATGGCCCCAAGACCCATTTGACTTGCGTTGACAGTAATAACAGAAGTGAGACTTTCTTGAAAGGCGCTTAATGCAGGAGCTTTCTCAATGAGTGTTTTAACCTGAATGACCGCAGTTTCCTTGTCTTGTGACCACGTGTACTTAGTTCCTTTCCTTAACAAGGACCGGAGCGGTTCTACAGCTTGGGCATATTCGGGAACGAACCTGGCGTAGTATTTGGCTAGCCCCAGAAAGGAGCGTAAACCGTCCCTGTCAATGGGGCCCTAGCTTCTTTGATGGCCTTGATAAGTGACAATTTGGGTTTTATGCCAGAGTTGGATATGGTATGACCTAGGTAATCGAATTTGTTTGTGGCAAACTTGCATTTATCCTTCCTGATTGTCATGTTATTTTGAGAGAAAGTGTCCAAAACTTGACTTAGCAACCGATTATGCTCTTCTAGGGTATCAGCATGAATTAGAACATCGTCCTGATAAGCCTGTATGCCCCTGAGATTGCCAAACCGATGATCCATCAGTTTTTGAAAGATGCTTGCGGCAGACGCCAACCCGAATGGCAATCTCAGGTACTTGTAGGCTCCGAACAGTGCAATAAACGTGGTGAGTTCCTGTGAGTCTTTGTCTAGGGCAACTTGGTGGTAGGCGGACCTCAAGTCAATTAATGAGAACCATTTGGAACTACCCACATTGGCCAACAACTCCTGTATCTTAGGAAGGGGATGGCAGTCTATGAAAATGTTGGCATTGAGACTCCTCAAACCACCGCAGAGTCTGATTTCTCCAGACTTTTTGCATGCAACCGCGATAGGTGCAACCCAAAGCGAGGAGTCACATGGCTCGATAATCCCCTGAGAGCATAAGCTTTGCAGCATGGCTTTGAGTTCTTCTCTCACACTGAGAGGGACGGGTCTTACTTTATGAACCATGGGCTGAGCATGAGGCTTGAGCCTTATAACATGCTCAAAACCTTTTTCACTGCCCACTTCCTCGCAAAATACGTTCTCAAATTGTGTGAGTATACTTTGTACAGGATCTGTGCGGTTGCATACATAATTCACAGGTAATTCTCCCAAGACAATAGGATTTATCGGAACCAGGCTTCAGAATAATGCCCATATTTTCCAAATCCCTTCACTGAATGATATTCTTACCCTTGACAGCTAAGTAAATCTTAGTCACAGTTTCTCTACCCAAGCAAACTAATTTGGCTGAAAAAAAATCCTAGCATATCAGTGTCCTTTTCGCCAAATGCCTTTGGGTTGACATCACTGGTGAACAGTTCTCTAGCCAAGAGTTCGTGGAATGTAGTGTCTCTCAAGATGGTAATAGTTAAGCCGGAATCTGCCATCATATGCAAGGTTATACCATCAATGCTAGCTTCACAAGTGGGACCTTTGATTGAAACGCTTACAGAATTGCATTCTATTGTTAAAAGTACATTGCTGATTGAATCAGTGCACTCATCCACTTGCGTGTCAATAGAACTGACTCTTATGGTGTTCCTATTACTTCTGCAGACTGACTGAAAATGTCCCAATTTCTTGCAAAAAGACAGCGTTTTCCTGAAGTTGGACATTCAGCAAAGTTACCAATGTGACTCTTGGACCCACATCTGAAACGAAAAGAACCAGTTTTGCGCTGAGTAGGTTTGGTATTTTTGTACTTGGTGTTCAAGGCGCAAATGTGATCAACTTGAGGATTGACCTCTGTTGTAAGAGTGCTGACTGAAGCATCGTTATGCAGAGCTTTGGTGGAAATGAGAGAACATTTGATGCTCTTGGCTAAGTCGATGACCTCATAGAGGGTGGGATTACGGCAACTTAGAATTCTTTCCTGTATCTTCTGTGACGCACAGTTAAATACGAACTGGTCAGGTATGCTGGTATCAACAGTGGGACCATATTAGCAAGAGGACGCTAGTATCCTGAGTTGTGCTAGGTATTCTTCCACACTTTCGCCTTCGGCCTGTTTGCGTTTGAAGAAATTGTGATGCTCTAACATTATGTTAGGTTCTGTTGCGAATTGTTTTTTTAAATGTTCAAGAGCCTCGATGTAAATATTCCATTGCGAATCACCAGAATGGCCATCAGGGGCTTGGATGCGTGGTAAATTATCAAAGATCTGTTGGGCAGTACGTCCAAGACTGCCAAATATTAAAGCGAATTTCCTTTGAGGATTGTAATTGCCAGCATCAATCGCTATAAGATGATTTTCGAAAAGTCTAAGCCACTCTGACCACTTGATGGCTGGTTTACCTGGTTTGGCTAGAAAAGGAGGTGGCTGGGTGATTTGCTGAGGAGTTGCCATATTAGAGGAAACGAAAAAAAAAAATGAATAAAAAGTAACCAGGCTAAGTGTATCTGGAAAAAGAGAAAATATATATATTTTTTTTAATTCTAAGACTTTGACTTGTGAGAAACCAGTGCGCTGAAGAATGAAAGCGCACAGACGAGTAGAAACGGCTGCATACTGCTTAGATTCAAATCAGCAGGGTTACTGACAATACAAATACTATTGGTGCAGTTGTGAAGGAAAAACTGCACTAAGATAGCCGCCACGTTGCACGTCGTATGACGTCATGCCTCAAAGAAGAGCGTGGTAGGGGGCGCTCACGCAGCACAGGTCTTGAGGCAGGGGTCTGCAAAGCTGGATGGCGTAGGCCACAAAATGAATAAATGAAATAAAACACTCACGGAGAGTATAGGGGTTGAAAGAGACTCTTGCAGATACTCCAGTGGAGGCAGCGACACATAGGATAGGAGAGGATAAAACAGGCTGCAAGAGCACCGATGTGGCTGGACGATGTCAGTGTCTGAATAGGAGGAAAAGGCTTGAAGTGTAGAAGTGGCCTCGGTGGACTGAGAAGAAGCGGGGCAAGATCCGGTTGTCGCCAATATGTAATGAATAGATACACACGGAAACGGTGTGTAGATTAAAGGAGTTTATTCATAGAGAAGAGCCCACGACGCTCCAGAGCAGCCGGTCGGAATCTGCCAGCAGCAGGAACTTCCGTGGAAGTAAACCATCACCCAGGAACCCCGAGAGGCTTCGTAAGTAAACACATTTTGGGTTGCCGCGCATCCTCCATAAAGAACATTACATAAAGCAGAACACTTACTACAAGCGGACCGTTGCCAAAATCATTAAATGCATTGCCATGGGTAGCTGAGTGCTCATACATGCACAAAGAGAGAGCGACCAGTGCGTATCACCTGTTGAAGGCAGCGTGTCATCAAGGGTGGTGCTCAGCTGGTAAGCAAAAGTTCATCGCAATTAGCACTGGAGGCTTTACATTTAACTTTACCTCATTCTGTCACAGTGGAGGCGTGAGCACTTGGAACCATGGGTGGTGGTTCAAATGTGGTGCGCAGCATGTGTTAATGCTTGTGGTGGGCGGAATTTGCGTAGTCGCGCTACGCAAAGCTCCGCGAAACGGTAAAAAATCTCCGCGAGCACGCAAAAGTTCCGCGAACACGCGGAATTGCTTGTTCCGCCCGTTCGCGATGCTTTTTTCCTGTTCGCGAACGCTGTTTGCGTGCTCGGGGAGAAATATCTCGCGAACACGCATTTTGAAAGCGCGAACAAGCAAAAAATTCCGCGAAGCCGCGGATTGCGGAATTTTTGGCAATTCCGCGTTCTCCGCGGAACGCGAAATTACCCAAATTCCGCAAATTCCGCGAGCGGAACGGAATTTACCGCCCAGGCCTAGTTAATGCTAATCCTTGCAGCACGGCCCATCACAATAGAAAATACCCCAATCGAATTGTTTTACCATAGAAGCTCTGCATCACAGATCCTGTCTAAAAAAGAAGTAGCCCTTTACAGGATTCATCAGTCAAGCATCAAACTCATTAAGTGACACATGCTGAAATGAGACATGCCCACAGTGAGATCCACATCCATTAACACAGACTGGGGAAGAATTGCCTACACTGGCAGGATCTTACCCCGATACAAGCTGAGTGAGAGAGATTTTCGGTGAGAGTTCCAACCCTCTCACATAAGTGGGCGGCAATCATGCACACCATGACAGGCACCTGCAGTGATGAGACCTTGACACCCTAAAAGTTCTGGCACTGTGATTCAGGGACTGAAACATAGCACCTGGTGCTAGACCACTGGCTCCTTAAAGTCCTAATGAGTATGCATTACCCCAATAACCACTAAAGGTTTCTCTGCCCATGGTCTCAAGCACTGTGTCCTGCTTACAGTTTCGCTTTCTTCCTCCCTCTCTGACAGCTTTTCTCTCTATCTTTCAGTGTATCACCCTGCTCTCGCTCTCTGTGCTTTCTCTCTTTTAGGGCTTTAGGGCCAGACATTGGCACTGGGCACATTGTCTGTGGAACTCAGCTGGGTTCTTCTTACCAGATGTTTTCCTCAGTTATCCAGTCAGCAGTCTCCTCATGTCTGACTACAATCGTCCTTGGACTACAGCCTTTAAGTAGTGTCTTCCTCCAGTAACAACAAACTCTCCGAATTTAGCTGATCAAAACACTCAGAAATGTCTCTGTGACAGCCTGCTCGATATCTCCCGGGCTTTCTCTGGAACTCCACCCTTTGCTGATCTTTTCATCACTGTCTCTAGGACACATTGTACCTGCTTTACAAAAAAGACCTCTACTTTCACGCCAGTGTGTATTGTCAACAGCACTCACTCAATATCTCCTAATGCACCTCAGTGCACAGAGATACAATTAAAGTCAAGTGTGTGATTCTTCCCCCAAACGTATAACCAGTGGTTCAGGTACCTACCGATTTTCAGAGTCTGTTGTTGATATCTAGAAACGCGGCCCACCTGCAAGATGCAGCAGTTCACTCGACTACTCAGAACTTCTGTAGTCATAAAGATAGGCTAACTCCTGCCTTTCCTTGACACTGGAGATTTCTTTCAACCATGGGTCTTCGCGGCTCCCAATCACTTGCTTGAAAAGCCAATTCTTCTTCACTACACCCATACCCACCTACTGCCAGCTGTGCTATTGGCATTGTCAATGCATGTTCTGAGGGCAGGCGCATAAATTCATTCAAGCACAGCAGCAATCCGAGGCGGATCTCTAACTTGTTGCCTGCCATACTGTACACCACTGGTACTCTGCTTTAACTGAGAAACCAAGGCATAGAGGAGACCCACCACATGGTAAATTAATGATTACATACCAGTCCTAGATGTGAGTTAGGTGGCTCTGTCTCGGTGCCAGTAAAACTGAGTTTCTACTCAGTGTCAACCTAAGAATTTTGGGGGCCCGGGCAAAACATATTTTGGGGGGCCTGTATGGATCAAGTTTGATTTTTCTAACCCATGTTCTATTAATTCAAGGCCACACGATGCCAAAAAATACTAAATTATATATTCAACTTTTACAAAGTCACACAAAAACAGTTGAAATATGTCTTGCTTGGAACTGCAAAAAACCTTAAGATGACACTACATAGATAGACAGAGTCAGAGGTAGAGGTAGATCGAGAGGGAGAGAGGTTTAGATAAAAAAATAATAAAATAGAGAGAGGTCAAATAGAGCGAAGTTTCACTTTCCCAGGAGGCCCCTTGGAGGATGGGGGCCCTGTGCAATTGCCCACTTTTCCCATCCCTTAATACATCTCAGTTTCTACTTGTGGGGGAGCTCATGCACGCTTCAGTGCCTTGAAATGCAGTTCAAAAGCTGTCAGGGGCGGTGCGTCCATTGGGGCGTTGGCGCCCCCCCCCCCGCAGCTGCTCCCTCGGCGTCTCTGAACTTAAGTAAACTCTCAGTTTACTTAAGTTCGGAGACGCCGAGGGAGAACTGACAATCATGTCAGTCAGCATGACGTCGGACCGCCCACCCCCTTCAGAGTCTGAAGGGGGTGGGCGGTCCGGTGTCATATTGACTGACATGATTGTCAGACCAGGGGCAGCAGCACAAGTGCGCATGAGTGGGGAAGGTCAGCGAATTTTTCGCCCGTGCCCAGTCATGCGCACTGGTGTCTGCTGTGGCTGGCGCATGCCCATTAGGAGAGCGAGGGTTGAGCAAAGGCTCAAACCTCGCTCTCCTAATGGGCAGGCGGGCGGAGAGTAACCATGCCCTCAGTCAATACTGGCGCTGCCAGCAGCGCCAGGATTGGCTGAGAGGGGTTTGCCACTTGCCAGAAGTGATGCGGCTCTTCCGGAGTGTAGGCGCCAACGGACCCGAGGCGGCGCGGACCTTGTCAGGTAGGATTTTAATTTTATTTTATTTTAAAACTAACCCCCCACCCCAGCCCTCCCCCCGCGCGACACCCCCCCAACCCCCCCAACTAAAAAGTCCACACTTGGACAGCGGCAAGCAAGGTTTCTGTGGAGTTTAAATCTTGACATGGAACCGTTTTTAAAAGCAAGATTCAGACTCTTTGAAACCTTAATCATTAAGGTTTCAAAGAGTCTGATGCTTGCTTTTAAAAACGGTTCCATGTCAAGATTTAAACTCCACAGAAACCTTGCTTGCTGTGATATACTACATTGTACATGATTACACCTGGCATGTCTTCAATTGCAGTATTGTCAAAAGTATCGAAACAGAAACAGGAAGAACATGGAGCTTCACTTGCAGTAGATTTAGGGGCGAAGCTTATAGGTAAAAGACACAATAGCTGAGATCGTTTTTGATAGTTTTTGGTAATATTAAAAGCAATGCAACACTATTAGCTATTCACCAAAGATACACTGCTACCACGCAAGATCAGAAAGCGGTGGAGTTGCAAAAAATAAAGTCTGTGTCTCCATGGTGAGAGATATCTTTAGGGGTGAAACAACAGAGACCTCAATTAACTAGGGTGGAGAATGGAAAGAAGCCGAAATCTCAATGATCCTGAGTGAAGAGTGCGAAGTTCACGGGAAAATGTGGAAATAAGCCACAATTTTATCATAAACATAAAGAACAGGGAGGATAGAAGAAAGAGATAAGAGCTCCAGAGATATATCATTAAGGCTTAATGACTTAAAAGAGCTTTTTCTAACGGCGGGGAATGGGTTCCGGAGAAGGCACAGGAGGAGGGAGCAGTAATAACAGCAGCTGCTGTTGTACTAGTGGGGTCAGAGCAGACGCAGGTTAGAGATTTGGACGAAACCATTTATTGGGGGTTGTTGCACAAATTTCCCCATGTATACATTCGGCTTAATGTCACCAGAAGTATATTCAATAAGAGCAAAGATATGCTATATTGCCGAATTCACTGATAGGTTAATTCAAAGCCCATGAACTTCATATATGGTGTTTGCCCTACATAGAACTATTTTGCGAAGCATGGGGAATGGGTGAAGCAGAGTCCATTTGGGTGAGGGAGACAGTAGGGAGTTAAAGAGTTTCAGATTCAGTGCGAAGGTCATTTCGCAAAGAGGGTATTAAGGCAGGTGCCTGCAGAGAGCGAGAGGGAAAGAAATCATTAGCTGGGGACATAGCGGGAGCAGTAAAGCCACATGTCTATCAGTACAGGTACAAGAGAGTTGGGCTGCTAGGGAAGGAGATGAAGCCTAACGACCAGTGATGCCAATTTTGGAATAAGGGAAGCAGGTTCGAATCCCGGCGTACGCTCAACATCCTGTGATTCTTGGCAAATCACTCAATGTCCCATGCCTTAAAAAAAATAATCTGGCCTTGTGTAATGTAATCTGATACACATGCAAATCACTTTAATGCCTTTGATTAGTGCTCGCGCTGTGTAAAACTGCGCTGCAAAATACAATACAAGCTGTTATGATTTGCAGCCACTTCCCCAGGAGGGGACTATTGGAGCAGTGTCTCTCCCAGAAAAGGTATTCAGTCCAAAAGGGAGGGGGAGGGGCAGGGGGCAGTGTTCACCGTTATGGTGAGCTGCTTGTATACCGGTTAACTGTAAAATAAGGGTGACGCTAGAGGTTTAAGAAGGAGATTCCAATAAGGCGAATAAGCTGTTTCTTTGGAGGGTGCTCTAGGTTTGAAAAGAAGGTGAGCACATTAATGCCTATGGAGCCATTTTGTTTGTCAGGGGGTGACTGAGCGAAAAGAGGGTGTCACCTGCAAAATGTGGGTGAGTTGACCATTATTCCTTTCCTAAAATAGATAGAAGGAGCGACCCAGCATACGGACGGTTGTGTGTTACCGTGAGTATGCCAGGTGATCTGGCTGACCCATATGTATTTACGTATACGTCCTAGGTTGTCTTTCCCTGCTCTCCTATTTCCTCTGCTTGAGTCATTTCCCGGTGTTATTCTTTCCCTGTTTGCAGAATGACTCTTTCTCTTTCCTGCTCCTAATTCCTCATCTTCTCAAAGCTTCTCAAAGCTAGCTGGCTGCCTATGGTACATCTCCCCTCCACATTACTTCAGTGTTGACCCTACCTTTTCCTTACCTCCCAGCTACCCTCTCTAAAACTCCTACACTTTTTCAGACCAACAACCATTCCATTTGTTTATTCTTCTTTCACTATATATCTGATTCACAGCAACTGGTATGTTTTATATTAGATGAAGTTTGGGTTAACTACAATTTTATGTACAGCTCGCTGACACCTTAGGTTTAAGTGTGCTCCATAAGAATATAAAAATACTATATCTTACTCCTAATTTTGGAGGGTAACAGACTACAGAGCATAATCACAAGATCAGTCTTCAACAACAAAAAGAATATTACAAGGGGCATAACACTAAGAGGTCCAATTATGAGTGGGCCAGATAATGGCCCAGTATTCCTTCTCTGAGCCAGAGGTATTGATACCACGGATGTCAGTAATTCCTGGGGGCTGGGGCGAGGGAGGGGGGTGGGTGGCGGAATGTGGACCCAGGCAGCTACTACCTGACTCACATGGATTAGCGTGGGACTTCTTATGACGCTATGCTTGTAAGAGTTCTTAACAACGGACCATTACAGGTTCAGGAGAGAACAGATCACAGTGCTACTCTCCCAGAATTGCCTTGAACAGTGACCAGATGTTCTATCTGTTTATGTATTGTTTGTGTGAATGTGTGCCATATATTTTGTGTTTTCCTGTGAAAACGCGATGTAAAAAGTCCTACCTAATTCAATCCTAATGCTTTCTTTAATGCAGCCGTGAATGGCAACAACATTAAACTCACATTCCTAAGACATACTTTAATTTCTTTGCTTAACTCGTGCGCAGAAGAATTTATAGTGTTTATCTAAGTCGATGTAAAACACCGACTGCCAAATAAAGAATAATTAGAGCAAAAAAGGTATATACATTCACAGTATGTCGAAAGAGAACCATGTTTTCTTAAACAGCAAGTCTGCATGGCAGGGAAGCTCATTTCTCGCTAATGGAGAAGATAAAGCTATTAGGAAATATAATAACTTAGATTGTAGCTATCTATAAGCGGGATCCTGAAAGAAAATGCAATGTTCTTTCCTGAGATTAGTACAGGCGTGACAATTAATTCTGTCCCTTTGACTTTGAGGAAAGATGTGTTATGACAGCTTGCTGGACAGAGTCAGTCAAAGTAATTACAGTCTGAGTAATGCAGCTATTAGGGAGACTGAACGAGACAGAAGAGCTGACAGCATCTACAATAAGATGCCTGCGTCTTGTGGGACTGCAAAGGATTCCCATCTGTTTGGATGCATACCTACTATGGTTAAAAATGTCAGCACGACACTCATAGAGGCAAAGTGTAACTCTTTGTACGAAACAATACATAACACTGACAGTAAGGATGAATCAATGTACAGAATACTGAGTAAATGGACTTTGATCAATATACAACGTCATTGTCGAGATAAAAAGAAACTTTGTGTTTGGGTGAACGTTCAAACCCGGAGAGAAGGGATCAGAAAGTGAAGATACTGAGAGAATTCTTCACTCCTTCCTGTCCCCTTCACTGACAGCTATTTCATCAGGTGTTAGAGAAAGGTGTATGAGTGTGATTGTATGAGTAGAACATACTCCTATAAAAAAGTTTAACTTTGGTAGGAGGTGCACAGTAGTGATGAGGTTGGAAGGGCTATGTTGAAGGATGGTGGATTCTTCCTACAGCATCTCTTCCAGTCCATCTTTCATTTCTGTTTTTTCTGTTCATTTTAAATCACGATCATTCTGCCGAACACGGAAACTTGTAATGCTGATTGGATTGGGAACCCCTGTTAGCAACCCCACCAAGATTTCCTGGCTGCTTAGAATCGGGGCCTTTCAGCTTTTTGTGTTGCTTTGTGGTTGCCACTTTGATGCTGTGTGGCTTTTGAAATTGTCTTATTAAACTTTCCAGTTTGCTAAACCTATTGGTTTGAGCATATTATGGAAACAGCACACTGTAAACAGGTGCGCTGGGCACAAAGAGGGAGAGTGTGCCCTATTATAATGAATGTGCAGGCCGACCCCTACAAGGGAGAACGCAAACTTGTGCTTCCCTGGGAGCAACATATTCAATGAAATACGAAGCAGATGCTTCAAAACCTCTTCGTGTTTCACAGTGCAAGTGGTATGCATGCCAGCTTTACTTTAAAGACAGGAGAGAGATGCCCGTTCAGAGATGCCCGTTGAGGCAATTTCAATGTTAATTATTTATAAGAAATCATTGTTGTTACTCATTTATCTTAAACAGCTAACACCCAGTGACAAAGCCAATCATACTGACAGGCTTTAGGCGTATGTCAGCTGCTGTGCCATTTATCTGGATAAAATTACATCTCAGAGAGAAACCAAAATACCGGTCTGATGGCACACTATGGGAATCACAGAAATGTATTTGGCATGTTCCTTTATAGGGAGCACCCACTTTTTTCATCTCACTTAAAGACCTGTCTGCACATATTTCTATATGACTGGTTACAGCCAGCAGCTGTGGGTGCTTCCCGAAGTCTGGTTAGAGCATATTTTTCCAAAGTTAATGCTGCATGCAGTGCAAGACACTGGGCAAGCTAAGCATACATTTTAAAGGGCTAAAGTTGTCATGCAGAACAATTTACATATTACAGTAACTGTTGAGCAAATTAATGCAAGAAGATACGGGGCAGTTTTTAATGTGTATAATATTTCAAGACTATACGTTCCCACTGCTTAATAAGCCTTGCTTTATCGCTGCATTCATTTGCTTTGAAATGCACCATTTGCCAATCTTTTTTAAATTTCTTTCTCAGGAGAGGGACTCTCCCTAGACCCCAGGTTTGTCCATTGAACTTGTTCACATCGCTAACTAGTGTCTTCTATTAGAAAGGGTAGAGCCAAAGCAGTCTTGCTTAGTACCCTAGCTCTCTTCAGAAGTCAGACTTGCTTGGCAACCCAGAAATTCTCTGAAATAATGTTTGAGTTTTCTTTTATGAATGCCTAGAACTACTGAATTTTTAGTCCATTTATCACAGATATAGTGCTGAAAATTGCACCAAAAAGATGCCAATTTTTAAAAATGTCTTCACGGGGGAGAACCCCCGAATCCCCCTTATTGCTGTCGGGCTCGCTCGCTCGCATGCGTTGATTTGCTCTGCATACGCCTCACCAGTTTCAAATTCCACCAGCCGCCCCTGAAAGCTGTGTTCTGTTTTGACAGCCACTTCAATTATGACCCAGTCGGCTCACCGTCCTTCCAGGCACAAATAGAAACATGTGTAGGTCCTGTCTTTGGAGCCCTCATCTCCTCCACAAACCAAGATCTTTGCCTTCTATTTTTTTTTTAAAGCTCTGACTCGAAATCTGATTACCTGTGGCAATCTGGGACTCCGACATACCCCCTCCCAACTAAATTACAAGACGGACGCTACCCCATAGCGAGGAGGTGTGAGAACATTTTCCTACTGTAGCTGCTGTTCTCTGACTCGCATAGTGTGCCATGCTGTGGTTATATACGTCTTATCTACCATCGAATGTCTTACAGTACACTTTTGGCTAACAAACTAGGGTCCTCTTTCCTGCTATCTCACTGCTGTGCTTCTAGAGAACGCAGAATTCATGTTATGTCACCTATGAGTTGTTGGTGCTTGCCAGCCCCCTGTCCACACAGCTGTCACTAGATACAGCTGCACGTGTACTAGTATCAGTGGCGTGACCCCTGCCACGGAATAGCTCTCTTGCACCGCTGCACGAGATTAATCGCGTGGTAGTTAACCAGAGGCAATCTTAGCTAATGACCTGTAGGGCTTTGATTAGAATGGAAAACGCAACTTCGCAGTCAAGTTAAGTCAGCCCTGAAATAATTGGGTTGCTAACCAGCAGTTCTTCCAGTTTTTTTCATCTTAATTCCCGATAACACCCTGCCTTATTTCAGTTCTCTTTCACCTGCGCTCTCTGTCCTGTCGCTGCAGGCACTCCTCGTTTCATATAGCTTCCTTCTTTTTAGGTCTCGCCTGAGCCAGCGCGCATGCGCTGCTCTGCGAGGCATTTTGTAAGGGTTTTTAAACTCTAAACACACGCTTGTGCGTGTGCTTTTTTTTTTTTATCACCCGCAATTGGCCTTTGCGTGCGTCTTTCTAAGAAAGACAGCATGCAATTGGTCCAAGGCGGGTGCATGTCCCGCCTTCTCTGTCCCCTGGCCTAGGGTGCTCGGGAGCGAGCAGCAGCGCGGCCGGGTGCCAGCTGCATACCTCGCATTCCTGCGCGCACCACTCCCGGGCTTGTTCTCTGTTTCCTCTGACTCTGTTCTTCTCTGCCCCGCATTCCTCTCTCGCCAGTTGTCTGTGTTGTTCCTCCATCCCTCTAAAGCTGTCTTTGTTTTCTTCGTCTCCCTGAAGCTGTCTCTTTATTATTCTGTCACCACGCGCATGAAACCTCAAACAATTGATCCAGTACAGTACAATACCCTCCCCGTGGTCCACCGTATTTGCCTTTTATGTCTCTCTCGGTCCCTCTCTCTTCAGCCCTGCAGCAGAGTGGAAGGAAATCTCCCGTTATATGCAGCGCCTCGTGGCTTAAAGCGTGCCTCACTACGCGCTACATTAGTAGTATTTGTTTACAATGGAATTGAGCGCCTGTCCACCGGAGTCACCTGGTGAAGTTAGGAGTGTTGTCATATGCTGATATTCATCGAAGCCTCAGCCTGAGAGGACCACATGCCAGTTTTAGCTCTCCACGTTGGTTGTGGCAGCTCACGCCGAGAGGGCCTTCTCATTTGTCGAGATATGCACACTTACTCCTACCTGTTTCGACAGCGATGAATTGTGAACATTATTACAGAGGGTGTGAATAGAGAGCAAAAACATGAGGTAACTATACAAAACGGTAGAAGGGTAGAGAAAGGAAGGGGGGGTTTACTTATTTATTTATTTTTTGGTGTTTTGTAAAGTGCTGCAATGTGACCTCGCGCTCATCTTCAGGCCGCTAAGTCGTTTCATGGATAGTGTTCTGCTGAAGAGGTGACTAGTTTTCTCGTTAGTGGGCCAAACTAAGTATGAAGTGGGGCAGACTTCTTCTACCCCAGTCCTCATTCCTTTATTCCTCTGCAAAGGTCTGGTCGGGCTCACATCCCTTAGCACCTTGAGTTATTGACCAAGGTTTCTGATGAGCCTTTTGGGTGATCTAACAGGTGAAAAAACAAATTTGCATGAAGGTCGAAGTAAGGGTGAACTAACAAGGTACCACTGATATCCGTGCCCATTTCCATAGTTCTGGTACTTGTTATACAGCTTTATGTGTTTACGTTTATATTTGGAACTCTTTGATGCTAATTCTGTCACCTGTGCTTCTGGTGAGGTGGAAGATGGAATATGTTTCCATCAACAATCATCAGTGGCCCTTGCTCTCATCTGCTGTTCTCCACCGCCGGGCTGCTGGTCTTGTACTGGCGGTCGCCAGGACAGGCTCCGGGATGCATTATTTCTGCTTATCATGCTGCCAAGGATGAAGGGCCACATGCGATTACCCTTAACCAGCAGGCCCTGTTGATGGCCCTGATTATCAAGCGTGCAAATGTGGAAGCTTCTGGACTGTACCACTGCGCTGTGGGGGACACAGTGACTGTCACCAACAGGAAGCTAGCACACCAACTATCAGGCAGCTTCTAGCCGCTGTCACTGCTGGGCTCAGAGCCGGTCTCTGGCGCCACCTCGTGGCTCACTTTGTAGTGTAGCTCCTATTTCCCTAATAGGCTCTGCGCATTGGAATAATATATCCTATAGGTTTGACATAGGACTACGGTCAGTATGTCCCTATCGAGTATATTAAACTTAATTACTTGTGCCAGCTAGCTCAGAGGCCACTAGAAACTCCTTGACAACAAGAAGGGAGTAGTTTCTGGCAGCCGCAAAACATGACCACTGTGTTTCCCTTTAGAATCAGAACGTGTCCCAGAGTCGTGGAAACAATAGATAACTATTTCACTCAGCTCAGTCGTGCATGCTTAGTTTTCTCCAAGTTACACAGAAAGAAATAGACGGGTGTTTCAATAAAGGATTTATTGAACAGTCTTGTTTCTGGTGTAAGTAAAATGTGCTGTTACGATCACAAGACAGTATGCAAGATAAATAATGTACAGGGTGAGCAGTAGAAATAAATAATACTGCGATAGCATTATCTTTTAGTACATATGCTGTTACATAAATAACACAGACTAAAAATGCGAGTACTCATACGATGCGTTGCTAAGCTAATTCTACCCCAATGTACCTAACCTAGGTGTAGGAAGAGGGAAGAAGTAGGTGAAGTATTCCTTACTATGGTATACTAAGAGTATGTTAAGTCTAGTATGCCAAGAGTCCCTCTAGGTTCTAGTCAACTCCATACCTGAAGAATGAGAGAGGTAGGAATCTCTTTGCCAGACTCGAACTCCAACACCCCGCAAGGGAGCTCAGATCACTGGAAGCTGGACTCTCTGCGTGCAGGGATAACAGCGTCTTCTCAGTGCGTCAGGCCGGGAAACGGGCTCCTCTGAAGTCGAGGTCTCCTCTGGTTTACAGGGGCTAGGGAAGGTATATTTATACCTGAGAGCACCTAAGAATGTTAGCATTGACGTGAGTTGGACAGCGAAAGACGTCATGAATGAACCCCCTAAGGAATAATGGTTCATGCATAATGTATGAGTCCTTGAAGAAATCAATAGTCCTGGACTAGGGAAACTCCCGCAGCCTAAGGGTCTGTTCTTCATGAACTCGTTGTGACGTTAGGGTGGACGGATGTCAGAGACCATGCCTGTATTTGGAGTGCATGGTTTAAATAAGGCCTGGAATTTTATGCCTATATAAGGGCAGGGCGAATTGTGCCTATATAAGGACATGATACTGGAAAGCCCGTTTATGGATACCCTAAGAGGAATACAACACCCACTCCTCTTTCGTGTGTACGATAATACTAAAATGCTAAACATTTAAAATGCTAAACATTAAAATGGAGTACCGCATATTTCTAAAATTTTTCATAAAACCATTTAAAAAAGGCATTTAAAAAACCTATTAGAATGCAAAAGATACTGTACATTTGAAGCATTGCTTTTCATTACAGGCATAAAGTTCGAAAATAAATGCAATTGGAATGAAATAAGCAGTAATATTTACATGTGACAAAAAATGATCGATAAGTTTCTCAAAAATTAAAGTCATTTCATGTCATGAAAATTAATGAACTGTTTTAGACACACAAGATGACTAAGTGTCCGTGGAAGTACCTTGAAGTCTGTATTATAAGGCTAGTTCTACTTTAAGCAGATCGATGTGCCATTTTCGTTAAAAAAAAATGGGAAAAAGTTCAATTTTGGTAGAGTTCCAAGTTGTTTAAAAATGAAGGCCAAATTGTCACTGCAACTCTGGAACACTGTATGCCGAATCAGAGTTAGTTCACGGGTCTGGTGTAAACATGAGATCATCTATTTCAATAGACAAAACATCATCCACTGTTGTTGGTGTCAGTTGGAACACCTCGTGTAGTAGATTAATTGCACAGAGATGGGAAGCATTGCTTCCAGCATAGGTTGCCTCAGCAAAGTTCGCGTCCGTTGTTACCTGTGTGCCTGGAGTTCTTTCTCGTACCTCAGCAGCAGCCGGAAGCGTCTGTGAGATCTCAATGAATGCTGACAGCAGGATAGGAAGCCTCTGGGGACAACACAGAGCATGGGCCGTTATCGGGTCCAGCAGAGTATCGACATCCGTTGGCGTTGTTGATGGAAATGTTAGACAGGTGTCCAACACGCATTCTTCACCGCATAGCAGGCATCGTAGAACAGGTAAGATGCAATCTTGCCAGATTGGTCTGAACGACAGGAACCAAGTTGTATTAAGGTCCCGTAGACGAGTCATGCCCAAAAGCTTTACTATTTGCTCACGGCACTTTCGTTCAAGGAGAGCTTTCTCCATTTCGCTCGGAGTGATGTCTGCGAATAGGCTGGCCATAGCGCAATAGCAGGAAGAAAACTAGAATCCCGGCAACAAGTGCTAGAATTAATGGTATGCCACCAAACACCGAATGTACAAAGTTCGGGATGATTCCGAGTATTGCCTGGAAAGGTGCTAACAGAACTGAGCAGATGCTCTTAAATACATGTACAATTCCGGTTGTATCAGACATGTTAAAGATACGTGAAATCATTTCCACGAAATGTATAGGGCAGTTTGTACGTATTAAAGTCTGTATCTCAGCCGAAGTCCTTGCAACTTGTAGATAATAGGTTTCTTTGGCCGAGGTCAAAGGCACTGTTTGCTGTAAAAGCATGGCTTTCATTCTGCTTAGAGTATCAAATCTTATAAAAGAGACGTTCAGCGAAGGCCATAGAGGCGACTCCCTGACTGTGTCTATTGGGGCAAACAATACTTGCATACAGCAAGTGACCCTGGAGTTGACCGTTACTAGATATGGGATGCCTGGCAGCATTCCGCAGCAGCTCTGATCATTCAACATGAGGTAACTCCCATTAGAAAGTTGTCCAAACGTTGGATTAATCACAGCAGCTGGAGTACCCTGCTGATGGCAAGACAAATTTTCCACTGAACCATTACAAGCCCCGTGCACGGAAATGTCTTGACATATAAGTGAACCACTCAGTGCAAGTTTACAGTTTGAACCGCTTAAAAACACTTCACGATCCCCACTCCAACTTCTATATGTATACGGTAAATCCCAAGATGTCTTAATGTATTCCTTACCCACCTATTTGTGATACCTTCCAAGCTTCATTATAAGCAGCATAAATGCCGGCATATATGAAACGTTTTTGACGCGGTTTTCTTGGTCCAAGCAAGAATTCCCTAAGGTCTGCGTCCTTTTTAAGTAAGGTTAAGTGTTGTTTCACATCCTGTAGTGTAGACTTATGCAGCCAATCGAGGCATCATTTTCCTACACTGTATGTTGTTACTACCCCTGGATGTTGTCTTTGGACGTATCTTGGGTCTGGCCTATGAATAGTAAATCCCTGAGTTTTATTCAGGAATCTTTCCTGACAGTTATTCATGTCTGTGGGCCAGATCAACCATTTTTTCCATGTAGGATTTGATCTGTTGAGTTGTAGTATAGTGTCAACTGTCACCACTGCTTTTGTATTATTTTCACTGGCAGGTGTTGGTACAGAAGGTGTGTTCATCTCTTTTATCTTGGCTAATCCAAGACAAGATGTTTGTTGGATAGTTTCATTCAAAAACATTATTTGTTCTGGGATTATGTAGGCTCTAAATAAAGCTTCTATCCCCTGCACTTGCAAATCTTTAGTACCCCACACAGTTTTTGTGTCAATTGTGTCTTTCCAAAAGTCGAAACCCTGTCTAGACAGTTGGGCATTAAAAAATTCAGAATAAATCTGTTTTGTATTTGTTAACATAATTTTCAGTCCTGTCTTGTTTACATTTTTATAGTAAAACATTTCTGGATCAGATGTGTTGTAACCTGAAAAATATGGAAACTTACTAGCAAATGTTTTTGAACTACCTTTAGGTGGTGTAGGACAATGTTCCCATTGGTTAAACATAAACACATTTCTTGGATATGCAGATTTATGCAAATAATGATGACCATAGTGATTAAAACAATACATTTGTTCATAGTCTGATGAACCCTCTAAATATTCATGTTTAGAAAATGCAGCAGATTTTTCTAGGTCAAACATTATATCGTTTACAGTCTCAAAGTCCCAATCATCTGAATAGGTACTGGACGTTATCAGATCACTTAGTGAAATTTTAAACAAATGTGGAATGTTCAATTGTTCATTCGGGCCGAAGATATCATAATCTGTTTTGTCCCACACTATACCATCCTGTATAGGAACAGTTGTGATGTTCACTGATGATAAGTCTCTTGCTTCACGATGGGAAGATTTATGAGGTTTCAAAAGTACGTTAACGTCTTTTCCTTCAGTGTTCACATGGATGAATCTGCCACTTATAAGCACGCTTACAGTTGTAAAGAAAGCTAGCCAGAGCAGGAAAACAAAAAGTCCAGATGTAATCCAGAGTTCAATCCATGGAGAAACCAAATAAGTCTTTTTCACAAAATGAAGAAAGTCTTGTACTTGCTGCTTGAATTTCAATGATGCTGGCGTCGTTTCAGGTTCACTCGGATCTTCTGAGAACGTATCAAAGTTAATGAAATAGCCAGAAGCAGTTCTGTCAATTGTTGGAATTGCATCAGGATTTGTAGAAATCACTGGAACCAGTTCATCACTTGTCACGTTGGTGTAGACAGGTGTATTTGGACGAACTGTTACTTGGTGTTCAAGAGGGATGAGTTCCATAGCGTTGTTGCATAGTCCTCCGTCTGTTACAGCTGAATTCTCGATAGTTATCAGTCTTTCAGTCTGAACCTCTTGGATAGTAGCGAGAGGAGTGCGTCTGCTACTAGGTCGGAGTCCACGAGGCCTACTATTTAGTATTGGCCACATACTGTGGTTTGATCAGGTCGATGGACACAAATCTTTTCTCCTTTCTTCCAGCAAGGGGCGGCAGAAGTACTGTTCTTGTTCCTTCAACTGCTAGGACAGGTACTGGTTGTCTGTAAGAAGGTCCAAATTCCTTCTTGACCGCAATTTTTTCTCTGACTAGATCCCCAACTTTTGGAATCCAGACAGGCCTTGCTGGGACAGCCGGTTGATCCCCAGTGGTGGTTGACTGTAGGAATACGTTGCTTTGTTTCGTTCTTAATTTGTTTAAGTCCTGTAACACAGCCAAACGATCTTTGATATCAAATGGTTTATTTTCCACCACTGTGCCTACGTGTTCAATGTCTGGTACCCACATTCTTGTCCCAAACAGGATCCCATATGGAGTGACCCCCCCTAGAGAACTTCTTGGCAGATTGTTCAATGCGCGCTGTACGCCATTAAGGTGTTTGACCCACCCATCACCCGAACCTAATACCCTAGCTGTTATAGACTGCTTTATGTCCCGGTTTTTCCTTTCCACAACTGAATTTCCCTCAGGATGGAATGGAGAGGAGTACCGCAATGCAACGCCCAGACTGGCCATGGCTTCTTTGTAAGCCCTAGAGCTAAACGCAGGACCCTGGTCAGAATGTAGCGTGCATATTGCGTATGTGCCGATAAAGACTCGCAAATCTTTTATATCAGTTCGAGCGTCAGCCGAGCGCTGAGGCCATAACCATAGGAACCTAGAGCATGAATCCACTGCAACCAAGATGTATTTTTAGTTACCGTCCCTTTGCAGGGGACCGCAGTGGTCAAGGTAAACACAAGCTAATGGTTTATCTGAAATGAACAGGGGTGTCTGCGCAGGACGTTTCACTGTGGAGACTTTCATCTGTTGGCATATATCACATTCTAAAACATAGTTCTTTGTTTGTTTTCTAATGCCAGGCCACCAATATCTTTGCTTGAGTAAAGATACTGTTGCAGAAACACCTGCATGGGCAGAAGCTATCCCTTCGTGTGCTTCTAGGATTAGTCCTAATCTGCGTTCCTTGTTTGGAATTACCCTATCCCCCACTCCAGGGATTCGAGCAAAAGGAACGTTGTTCGCATCAATTACATAAGAGTACTTGAGTGGAAACTTTTTTGGTAACGCTGCACTGCTGCCTTTGCTTGATGCATTGACAGCCAACATTATCTCACCGTCTATTTTTGTTTTTGAACGAGTGATTGCAGCTACGGAAGCCGTTTGCCCAGCCCCCTTTGCGGCTTCGTCAGCCAATGAATTCCCTGCAACGTGAACGCCATCACGTTGATGACTCAGTGTGTGGATCACGTGAGCCTTTGGTAGTTCGTTTTTCAACTGAACTACTTGTTCCCAAAGCAATTTGTGCTTTATTGTGCCACCTTTCGCATCTTTGAAACCATTTTCAAGCCAGTTTTGTATATAGTCATACGACTGAACACAGTAAAAGGAATCGCACACTATTAGTGTGGGGAATTCTTGATCTGTACTTTCAAGTGCCAGTTTGAATGCTTGTAGTTCAGCTCGCTGAGCTGTACAATCCCCTAGAGATAGTGTTTTTGTGACCATAGGTCTGAAGATGCCATCTCGCATGCGACCTTTACCGATTGCACACGCTGCACTGTAAGCTTGCTTACCCCCTATTGCGGGTTGTGCGGATCCGTCAGTGTAAATTATAAATTCATACTGATCAAGAGGCAGAATTTCAGTAGGCAGAGGACATTCTTGTTCATATTGTAGGAATGCTTGTGTTTTTAAATCTGGATCAAAAACATATTCAACATCTGTTGCAGCAAGAGAATTAACCCATTGTATCCATCTCGGATGTAATGCTTTAGCATTTTGAATGCTCGCTTTTGTAACAGCTTCTAAAGCCGGTACTGGGGTTACGACAATAATGCGTTTCCCTTGGGCTAAGGCTCTTTCTTTTGCTACAGCGGTTTGAACTGCTGTCAGAATTTTTTCAGTAGAACTGAAGCGCATTTCCGCTTGTGTGTACAAATGGGATTTGTATGCAATTGGGATTTTGTCACCCTCATTGAAGGTTAAGTAGGTGAATCCACATTGACCCGAAATTATTCGGATCACCAAATTACGTTGACTTACACGTGTTTGTAAGTGATTTGTTGCTAGCATGTTAACCTGGAGTGAACGCAAGATTTCTGTGTGTTCTTGTGTCCAGTTTTTGATTGAAAAATCAGGTTTGATTAATGCGTAGAGAGGTTTAACCCTTTCTGCCTAATTTAGAATGTATGTTCTTCCAAAATTTAGGAAACCCAGGATGGATTGTAAGTTTTGTAGCGTTTTTGGAGGTTGGAGCAGCGCACACTTTTCTAAAAAGTTAGCTGCCAAGCACTTGCCTTCACTTGAAAGCTCATATCCCAAAAATAGGACATTGAGATGGGCAATTCTGGACTTTTTAAAGTTGAACTTGTAGCCCTCAGAGGCGAAACCCAGTATAATGGTGCTCACCCTGTTCAAGTGTTTGTCCAGGTCATCGTCTGTCAGATATATGTCATCGACATAGGACAATGCCTCATTGTCATAAATTTGTAGTAACTCCATTACCCTCGCTGAGAATAAACCTGGGCTGTTCTTGAACCCTTGTGGGAGTCGACAAAAGTGACGCTGGGTCCCCATTATGGAGAATGCTGTTAAGTACCTGCTTTCAGGTGCTATGTTTTAACAAAAGAAACCATTTGAGATGTCTAATGTTGTTTTACATTTTTTACGCACAATGTTATTCATTAATGCTATGCTATGTGCATTTTGCACTGCAAAAGTTTTAAAACCAGTGTTTAGGTGTCTGTAATCCAAAACTAGACGATATGTATTGTCTGGTTTGGAGACAGGAAACAAAGGATTGTTCATTGAGGAGGTGCATGTTTCAATCACCCCTTGGTATTCAAGTTGATCTAAGATCTCCCTGACCTGTTTTTTAGCTTCTTGCTTTATTGGGTACTGCCGTTGTGCAGTTGGTTCATGTTTCAGATGTATTTTATGGTGAGGTGAGTCCTCGTCCCATCCTACATGATTTTTATATAATGCTGGGGCCTGGGCCACTGCCCATTTCCTGGCATATGTATATTTTAGATGTATAGGAATATGGTTGGAGAAGGCAGGCATAATAATGTTCTCGCCGTGTGGGCACTCCCTGACAAATTGTGGTGGCCAGTCCTTTTCTGCTAGAAGTATGTCATAGCCTCTTGATAGTCTTTCCCAAAAAGTGCTTTCACCTGTCTAGGTTTGTCTCCCTCCATCCGGAGTGTTATTTCATATAACTTTTGTGGAGTACTAACCCTGGTGTCTACAGTCTCTACTGTGATGTACTCATTCAAGTCCACTATCTCCAGAAGTTCCTTCACGGTCTGGCGAACTATTGTGACTTCTGCTGCACTGTCCAGCATTGTCTGAGCCCATTCTCCGTTCTTGAGTTGTGTTCTCAGTATTCTCGGCATGTCTGATCTTCAGACCTGCTACCTTCTTTTTGGAGAATTGAGGTTTTACTTTGGTTTTTGAAGCGTGTTTGTCGTCTTTCGATTTCACGCGTTCTTCTTTATGTTCTGATTGTCCTCTTCTTTCCGAAGTCTGTGATGAGATCTGAAAGGGACGAGAGGAACGTGTATCAGTATCTTGATACCTGTCAGGTTTTCTCAAATTATCCCTATTCCTGAGGTTATACCTCCTTTCAGAGGGCTCCTTTTGAGGAGACCTACCTCGGGATTGAGAACGTTTCTCGTTTGATTTTTGTTTAGTAGACTCCCACTTCTTTTTAGAAGATGTAGGAGTTTGTTTTATTGAGTCCTTCTCAGGACTTTCAGATAGTTTCGGCTTCACTGGTCTTCCACCCAAACTATCTCTGCCTAATTCTGCATAAGATTGTTCTATAATTCTGGGTAGCTCAGTTTGATGTTCTGTAACATCGAATTCCCTCAATTTTTGGCGGATCGCCACTGCTGCTGCCTCTCCTTTAATATTAGATAATATTATTGTTGAGACCTGGTCGAAATTTTTCAGTAATTTCATACCTAAATTTAGAGCAGGCTCTGCCCCGTATTCGTTTTGAATTTGTTTTAGGACATCAGGTATTACCGCAATTGATGGAATACCATGTGTTTTAGTATAGATGGCAGCAAAGACTGAGCCCCAAGTGGTGCAGTCTTCCAGTTGTGGTGTGATCCCCATCGGTAAACTGATTGTTAGGATTCTGTGTTTCTCATGTGGGCTAGTATTTGGAAATACTGCTTCGATTTGAGTAATTTTTTGAGCTATCCAAAATGGAATTTGCTCACGTTTTGTGGGCATTTTACCCATGACTGCGTATAGAGTCTGTGGTGTAATTTTTAGTGTATTCCCCTGTTGGGGAGTTGGATTTGGATATGTCAATGGTGGTCGGACTGTAAAAGTCTGCATGACATATTGGACCAATTGTCTGTAAATTTGTATTAACTCTGTGAGTTGAGTAAGTAACTCCTCATCTGACATCTCTTCAATGTCTGGATGAGGTGTGTAGCCGGCTAAAATCGGCCATGTTGCTCCTGGTCTACCTAGTGGACCGAGCCTGGTAATGTTTTTGTGATGTTTTAGGGCGCCTTTAAACCAGAGCTGATGCTCCTGGTATGTTAATGGAATTTCAATATCCTCGAAAGGACTGTATTCCTCTGGTGGTTCATCTTCTTTGTAGAAGTGAAACATGTGTGTTACTGAATTGGATTCAGGAAATATTACCCATGAATAGAATACCTCTGTCTGAAAGGATTCATGTGCCTCTGTCACGAAAACTGCTCTACCGCCTCTTGGTGGTAGGCCATGTTTCATAAGTTTTAGAGTGATGGCTCTTCTTAAGTTTTGATGGATGTTTATAACACCCTCCTCTGTTTCATTTAAACCGGTAAAGTTAAAAACTGCTGCTAGGGCTGGATCAGCCACAGTTACACCGTCTCCGGTTTCATTGTCGGAGCCAGGCATTTTGTTGTTTGAAAAATGTAGAACAAGTTTCAAAGAAACAAAGATAAGGTGCACTGTACCCTTCAACGTTGAGCAAACCAAACAGCTAATATATAGGGTACTGCCCTATGTAGCCGTGGTGGATACCTAACCCTGCCCACTCCAGACGTCTTTTGGAGTATATGGGTAGGGGTCTTGAGAGAAAAAGCACGGCTGAGTTACACAGTATCTAACGTTGAATTACTGCCTTACCAAACCGTTGGGCGCCATGTAGTGTAGCTCCTATTTCCCTAATAGGCTCTGCGCATTGGAATAATATATCCTATAGGTTTGACATAGGACTACGGTCAGTATGTCCCTATCGAGTATATTAAACTTAATTACTTGTGCCAGCTAGCTCAGAGGCCACTAGAAACTCCTTGACAACAAGAAGGGAGTAGTTTCTGGCAGCCGCAAAACATGACCACTGTGTTTCCCTTTAGAATCAGAACGTGTCCCAGAGTCGTGGAAACAATAGATAACTATTTCACTCAGCTCAGTCGTGCATGCTTAGTTTTCTCCAAGTTACACAGAAAGAAATAGACGGGCTTTTCAATAAAGGATTTATTGAACAGTCTTGTTTCTGGTGTAAGTAAAATATGCTGTTACGATCACAAGACAGTATGCGAGATAAATAATGTACAGGGTGAGCAGTAGAAATAAATAATACTGCGATAGCATTATCTTTTAGTACATATGCTGTTACATAAATAACAGACTAAAAATGCGAGTACTCATACGATGCGTTGCTAAGCTAATTCGACCCCAATGTACCTAACCTAACCTAGGTGTAGGAAGAGGGAAGAAGTAGGTGAAGTATTCCTTACTATGGTATACTAAGAGTATGTTAAGTCTAGTATGCCTAGTATGCCAAGAGTCCCTCTAGGTTCTAGTCAATTCCATACCTGAAGAATGAGAGAGGTAGGAATCTCTTTGCCAGACTCGGACTCCAACACCCCGCAAGGGAAGTCAGATCACTGGAAGCTGGAAGCTGGACTCTCTGCGTGCAGGGATGACAGCGTCTTCTCAGTGCGTCAGGCCGGGAAACGGGCTCCTCTGAAGTCGAGGTCTCCTCTGGTTTACAGGGGCTAGGGAAGGTATATTTATACCTGAGAGCACCTAAGAATGTTAGCATTGACGTGAGTTGGACAGCGAAAGACGTCATGAATGAACCCCCTAAGGAATAATGGTTCATGCATAATGTATGAGTCCTTGAAGAAATCAATAGTCCTGGACTAGGGAAACTCCCGCAGCCTAAGGGTTTGTTCTTCATGAACTCGTTGTGACGTTAGGGTGGACGGATGTCAGAGACCATGCCTGTATTTGGAGTGCATGGTTTAATGCCTAAATAAGGGCTGGGATTTTATGCCTATATAAGGGCAGGGCGAATTGTGCCTATATAAGGACATGATACTGGAAAGCCCGTTTATGGATACCCTAAGAGGAATACAACAACTTCATGTCACTGCCTGCGTGAGTGGATTTTAATAGGGCGACTTCATTGCCATGCCAGTGCCAGGCAGTTCCTTTCTGCGGGCCATTGTTTACTGCATGTATTTTTTGCAGCTTCAAGAGCGCAGACTCGGCGTAGTGGCATTAAAGGAGCTTTACGTGGGCAGCAGATTAGGGTATACAAGGCCACATGGGGAGAGAATGTTGCTAGAGCCGCCGACTATGGAGCTGGAGAAGCGGGTTCGAGTCTCGGCGTCTGCTCTGCATCTTGTGATTCTCGGCAAATCACTCAATCTTGCGGTGCCTACAAAAAAACAAGCTTTGGCATAGCCAATAGATCTCGCCTTTGGGACCTTATAAGTGTTTAGATATGCAACAGTTGATGTTGTTGCACTAAGGATATTGTACTGCATAACTAAATACTTATAAGGTTCCAAAGGCGAGACCTATTGGCTATGCCAATGCTTGTTTCCTCTTCTAGTGTCTCTCTAGGTTTTTTGTTGAGTTCAATCCTTTTCGAAAATATGGCCGGGGAAGCGCTTTACAACAGTCAAAACACATAATACAGTGAATTTCACATAGATTTAAAGGCTACATGTAACACACAGATTAAAGGTTAAAATATATAACGAAAACAAACTACTGCAATTAATTAAGAATAATTCTAGGAACAAAAGTAACACGTTTTCAATTCCCTCCCAAACCAGCTGTGTGTGTGGGGGGGGGCAGGGTTGTGGGGGTGGTTGTGTTGTCTTCCTGTCTCACTACAGCTCTACAACTTTATATGTCTTTCTTTATCTATCTACAACTTACTCTATTTTCATGTATAGCTCTCTCCATTGCTGTTCCACCCCTATTTATCTGTATATAGCTTTCTCTGTTTTCTGTCTCCTTGCCTCTAGCGTTCTCTGTTATTCTTTCCTTACAGTGGATTACTGATCTGCAAACAATATTGATTTTTCCCAGTTCCAAAGAGCTGCATCTACTCTTTAGTGACCATACAGTTAAACACCATTTTGCTGTCTTCTTACTAGAGAATTTACATAGTTTCTCCACTTCACACCAAAGCCTATGCCAGTTGGCAAATGAACTAACATTATGTCTTCAGTGTCACACCTTCCTTCTGTTAAGTGGAACCACAGAGGGCGTTCTAAATCTTACCACAGAAAATGTTTTGCTCCCTTAGCAAGCTACCTTTAACTTTTCATTCCTGTTTCTGTCACTTCCGCGTTCTTCGTCCTACTTACAAACCCTGCTGCCAAACTCACAAATTCGAGGTAGTTTCTTTTCGGTATTTCTTTGGAATGCCTTGCCATTCCAGATATGGAACTACAGAACACTTCTTCGTGTTCAGAAGAATGTAATGAACATTTCTTTATTAAGGCAATTTAACATACCAATATACCCACATGGCAGCTTGCAATGCGTCATCTTGGTTATTGTTTTAATGCTTTGCTAATATTTGTTCACTTTATATTGTTTTGCATAAGTCCAATGGGTTATTCCACTTTTTGACACTTTTTTTGACTTCTGCTAACCAAGCATCAACCGCTGCTTGCACTACTAAAATGGTGCTTCCCTTCCCTCCCACTGCAACTCCTCTTGATGTGGGGTTGAACTGGCATTGTGCCAAGTCACCACAAACAGTTCGGGCTGGACTGTTCCCATAGGGAGCAGGGTTAAGACTGATTTGTATAAGGCTCGTTCCAAACTGGAATGGCATGGCAAGCAAAAAACGATGGAATTAACCCAGAACTGTGACTGAGGGTGAATGTTTGATTTGTTCAGCATTCTCTCCATCATCTGTTCTTTTTGCACAAGTCATCACAAACTGGCACTGGAAGGCATCCAGTATTAATAAATGCTTCTTTATATATTGACTGAAGTGTACTGTGCCACTTGAGTCTTGCTACATTGGTACATCAGCTATATGGCTTTGAGGTTGAAATATTTCTCCATAGTCTATCCTTTGTGTATTATGCAGAAAGCTTGCAATACATACATGCAACTGTTCCCTTATACATTTCAGTTTGTCCTCGAGATAATACGTAGAGTTTGGGGTCAGCTACAACTATTATATTTGAAAGACTTCTAGAATTTGAGTCAGAAGTCCCAAATACAAATTATCTTTCATTTCTCTCACCTGATTCTAAATAGCTGAGAGGATTACATGTTTATACCTGATAAAGCCACAGGTGATTAAGGACCTAATCACACAGGTGGCGGGTGGATGATTTTTGACGCCTGTGCCCAGGCCTGGTCACAGGCGTGAGTTTCATTTCCCCTCTCCATGTTATTCAACACAGGCTCTTCTGCGCTTTCTTTTCTCACTCTCTCAAGGAGTTTTCGGGTCTTCTCTGTCTTGTAGTTTATACTTTGCACACGTATAGTTTGGAACTGTTGCCTAGTTTGCAGGGAGCTGACTACAGATATACTGAATTAGACAGAGATCGCGCGATCCAGATCTGAACACCCAGAAGAAACAACCTTGGCAAAGCCAACAGATCTGGGCTTAATATGCTGACACCCAAACACAGGCATGCACACTTGTGAGAAGGTGTTTGTATGCGTTAGCCCAGCGAAACCAGGCGTATATCTTTTTTTGGGGGAAGTCCCGAAATAATGTTTTAACAATTGTTTCCACTCTAAGTTACATCATGTAATTGATGGACTTTGAAATGCCAGCAAATTAATTTATTCAGAAGGCAAATGGTTTCTTTTTTTTTCCTACATGTGTAACATGAAAAACAAAGTGGCTTTGAAGTAAATAAAGTTTAAAAGGCAAGGTCTGTGTTGCTGCCGTGGAGAAATGGTTGGTGATAGACTTGTTAAACTGAATGTTTGTCGCTGTGTTTGTTTTGGATGGGAAAGTCTGCATTGTAATAAAGAGGTGTGACTCGAAGTCATTAGTTAGTTGAGTTTTTTCAAAGACATCCCCCTGTTTTTGGAAGTGAGGGCTTGGGGTTCAGTGGTGAATGCTCTTATAATGTCCCCTCTGCTCAGAGGCTCTTCTCCTGATTACCTGTAGAGCGGTGATAGTGTCAGCTGGTGTCATACTGAAGCAGGCCTCTCTGACATCATGTCAACTGCACTTTCACAAGCCCCTCACAGTGGAATTGAACAGTGCCTGAGGTATGTGTCATCTAACACATACACATTCACCTCCTGAGGTAACGTCCGAGAGGCGCACACCTAGTGACAGAGACCAGGTATGGCTCCTGAGCTCATAGTACAAGAGGCAAAGGTCCAGACCTGGTCTCACAGTCTCAAGCCTGACGTCCGAGCAGGTGGGGGTGGTTGGGGGGTGATGGGGCTGCAGGGTTTATGTACCAAGGTCCAGATTTACTAAGGACTTGCATTGTCCGTGCTTGATGCCAGTCGTTGCGAGGCAATGCAAGTCCTTATTTGGGATTTACTAAGACACGCAAAGCCAGTTTGCGTGGCTTTGCGTGGTTTCGTAAATACAAAGTAATGTAGTGCAATACGCTGCCTTGCGTCACTTTGCGTCAGGAATGCATTCCAAGGGTGGAGCATGGGTGTTCCCAAGCATCCACCCATGGATTTTGATGCAATCGCAGATATACTAAAGTCAGTAAACCTTGGATTGTCCCAAAGTGGTGTACCTCCCAGACCTAGGCATAACAAGGAGAAATATTTGTATTTCTCCTCATAACTTCCTTTTTCTATGTGTGATGCATTCCACATCAAACATAGAAAAAGGAAAATGCCTTTAAGGTACTCCTTCCTGCTCAACAACAATCCTGCTCATAATGCAGGCACCCTTGCAGCAAGGCGCATGGGTGCCTGCAATGGCGCTAGGCAGCTTCAAGTGGGCCAGTGCAAGGAGGGAGCAGAAGTGTGCCGTATCTTAGTAGAAATTATGCATTTTTGCCCTGTCCATTTCACGCAACACAGTGCAGCAACTTTTCTTGCTGGCCTGCGTTACATGAATTGTTAGTAAATATGCCCCTGAATGTCCCACAGCCCAACAGATGGGAGATTAAAGGAGCACCTTTAATGAAAGGAGATTTAACTTTTACTCATGAGGTGGGGGAGGGTAGTAGAGACTTCTGTCTTGCCCGTATCCATATCCGTGAACATGCAAGCAAAGGCCTTCAGTTGATGCTCTATGGCCTTCCCCACTCCAAGACGCTTCCTATTCGCTTCCCAAAATGGTTCTTCTTTGGTATTCGTAGATAGTATTGTATTTGAATGAGCTTCCACTCTACTTATATCAATGTACTGATCATTTTAAATTCAGAAAACTTCTTAAGACAGAGCTGTGTGAGGCTTAATAGTTTTTGATTATCTGTTTATGATCTAGGCTGCGCCGAGATACTTCTTCCCGGGTGATTTGTGCACTTTATAAATTAAACTGACATAACATAACATAGTGACTAGTATGGAGCGTTTTTAATTATTTGCATTACTTGTTAGAAACGCAACATCTATGTCACTCAACTTACTATCACTTAGGAGTTGTCATGATCTTTGTAAACATCAAACAAGCACAACGACGGCTGACTATAACAGCCGTACTTCACTATTTTGTTCCTTATTTATCAATGTTTCATACAAGTGTGCACAACAAATCCTGCACCCGGCGTCGTTTGGTGCAACTGCAATGCAGAACAGGAATCTTGAGTATTTGAAATGGTGCACCACAGAGCTTCTTTTCCAAGAGTCAATAAGACAAGTGTATAAGGACAAATGTTCCTTTATGATTTCTCCTTTATTTTAGCAAATCTACCCGGCTGGATACTTGGCGTATTGCTGCGATTCTGTGGTAATTGTGACGGGCTATTATACCCGGGCCCCTAACGTGAGGCCGGTTTTCATTGAACTGTACCAGCTCTGGTTGTGACATACGAATACATGGAGAATAAACTCAAGTTACACGTGCTACGGTATTACTACTTGCGACACAAATTGGACTTTTGATTTATTCATTATTATAAAAGCCCTGATGAAGTTCAAGTGAAATTGAACGAAACACGTTGGCTGGATGTTGTACGTTGATGCTGAGACTTTGATTTGCTAAAATAAAGGTGAAATCATAAAGGAACATTTGTCCGTTCACATTGTCTTATTGACTCTTGGAAAAGAAGCTCTGTGGTGCACCACTCCAAATACTCAAGATCTTTGTAAACATATTCAGTATGCTGCAGCTGGATCCACTAAACTCCCTTTGTAACTGGCCAGCTGAAATTTCCACACGGGTATAAACATGTGAATAAATAAAGCAGAGGATTTCGAGACATCTTCAGTAGAGGCACCGCTCCATCATGAATGTAATTTTTATATAGTTTGAAATTCCTTCAGAGAGAGTAAGCTTGACTCCTGTCAGAAGTATATGATGCGAGAGCGCATGGCCGTGTGTGAAGCTGCCCAGTGAACTCTTGAGACCTCTACAGTTTCAAAAGGCTCTCTTGGTGGATGTACACTAATAACTTCTGACAGATCTCTTTTACTCCCGGCACAAGGACACAGAGTTATGCAGACCAGAAGAAGGATTACCTTTTGAAGTACAACTTGACCTTCACTGTTGACACAAATGAGCTAGGCTAAAAGAAAACAAGAAAGATCTTTTTTTGCGTAATCAGAACATAATGTGAAATATAAAGAATTATAGATGGGTAACAGTGAATAACAGGGACGTTTTACACCAAGGGATTCTGAGTAGCATCACCTAGACAACGTGAGAAAAGCTCTAGTTGCTTATGATGTCTCTCAGAACCCCCAGGTTAAAAATCATCCTCTTTGGTCACTTTTTACCCGTCTGTAATTTTATGCCAATTAAAATCCTCTGTCTGTGCTTTCAACTGGCATGGAGAGGAAGAGAAGAAATAGGGGAGCCTTTGATAACATATTCTATCCTCCCTGTAAACAATGTGAAAAAAAAAATGTTGTCTCCTGCTGACTTATCCTGTCTCAAACTGCGCTTTCTACTCTCCATCAAAGAGCCAGAGCTCAACTGACAGGCTCTTGGAGAGCCCAGCCATAGCAGTCTGGAATTCATTTTTGAGTAGCAACAGTGGGAAACAACTATTTTCCCACTGTTGTTGCTGCATCATAGCAGTGAATAATCAGATTTAGACTCTGGTATTAAAGCTAGTGGCTCTTAGAGAAAGCCGTACCTAACACACACAATTATAGATGGGTAACTGGGAATAGCCGGGATCGTATTCACAGAGGGATTCTGAATGATATCAAATAGACACGAGCAAAGTTTGAGTTGTCTGTGATGTCAATCAGAACCCGAGGCATATAACATCCTTGTAAATCACATTTTCGCCATCTGTGATTTTATATTTCATATGGACCCTGAAAATCATCTGCCCCTCCTTTCAACATATATGCAGGGGCAGAGGAACAATGGGGGCACCATACACATGTATTAGAAAAAGGGTTAAAAAAAAGAAAAACCTGGCTTCCTGACACCAACTTTTACCATTGTTTAGATACCCCCTCTGTCTACCGAATTAACAAATCAATACCTGGCCTCCTGCCACCTACCCCCATACCCAAACTGAAAAAAATATGACCTGATCACCCACACACCACCCTCTGTGCACTCCCAGCCGAAAGTTGCCCTCTGCGGAGAGCTGGCACCACACTGATGGCTCTGTGAGAGCTGATTGACAGCACAGCTTTGTCTCCCCTCAGAGTGGGTCTGTAGAGACCCGCAATGACAGGGGAAAAGGTGGTTGGTGAAAGCACTGCACTGCCCGTGTTTCCCCATCTCCCTCTGGTCTGCGGAGACCCAGGAGGCCGGGACGGTAAGTAAAACCGCCAACCTCTCTGGGGTCCCGGGGAGGCAGTGGAACGAAGGGGAATCGAACTCATCACCAAGTGACAACACTTCAGGGGATAAACGGATTCAAGTCTGGTTGTTCACCTAAAGGCTTTCTATGAACGCTGTTTACATGTTGTTTGGACACTCTGGGGGTTCTTTACAAGCCCCTTGCGCCACCGGTACGTCACGTTTTCCCATATTAAAAGTGCAAGGGGCTTGTAAATAACCCCCTCTGTTTCTAATGTTTCTACTTGTTTTTTTCCTCTTTCTTCACATTTGCAATTTAATGTCCTAGAAGAGCAAAACTCAAAAGACCCTGCATATTAAGAACGTGCTTGCATTGATTATGTTTCTATTGCATTACAATGTGTGCTCAGGTGTGAGACAGACCGGTGGTTTGAGTGCCGACTACAGAGATTATTGTGTGTAACTGGAAAACCACTGGATTTAGACGTGAACGTGGCTGAATTGGCATGTCATCCCCCTGACGCCCATAAGTGTTAAGTAATACTTACTTGCATTAATTTAGTGAGACCCAAGACAGAATTCAGCTTGTGGTGAACGGTAAATCAGAGGTCTGCACTGGTAACACACGCCCTGCCAGCATTAGTCTATTATCACGAGTGAGAGCTCTATAAACATTCAAACTGAGCAGGAGTCTGTGAGATTCAAGCACGAGCAGGGTGCCTCATATAGTTAGAACATGCCTGTCTTAAGCTTTTCCAGAGTGACGTCAGAGTCTCGTAGCAATTCGTATGTTTAGTAACAGTTAACACTCTGGCCAGAAAGTAAGTGGCTTGCAGTGTCTTGAAGACTGCTCTTTGAGAGCGGTGACCGCAGTATTGCATCACAAGTACCCCCGCCCCTGTGAGGAAGAGGCAGTAACACAGATGCGCACAGAAAGGGGCCCGAGAGGTAAAGTCCAAATGCTTTCAATTACCGGCCTCCTGTGTGACGCAGCTCGAAATGCACACACCGCGCACTTAAACACGCACAGCTATTCCTTCCAGATGGCGCGCCGGGCACTGCCAGGCCTCGAAAGCGCTCTTCAACACCAAGGCCCCAGTCAGCGAGATCAGAAAACGAGTTTTGTTAGTTGGTTCGAGCTGAGAATGTTTGGAAAGCATGATAATTACATGAAGGAAGGGTGTGGTCAGGTCACGCAAGCATGACCCGCCCCACCCCCTCACTGAATGGAGAATAGATAAGCGAGTGTCCCAGAAATCAATGGTCAAGAACTTCACTGGGCAGCCAGATCATGAGATACGTGTGCAGGGCTAGGAAGTCATGAGTCTTGGCCTGGAGTGACCCATTCATCCTCACTCTGGCTCAGCCAGAATCCTGCCCTCCTGACATCGCCTGCTTGCGGCAAAAGTCACCCATCTTGTAACTAAGGCCCGGACGTATCATACTTTCAGGCAGCGTAATGCAGCAAGCCACCTTGCTGCGCTGCGCGAAAGGGTAGGGATGAGCTGTATTTAACATTATACAGTGCATTCCTGTCCTTTCCTTGCGCTGACGCACAATGTACTGCCTTGTGCTGACGCAGGCACCCTTGCGTCATGGCTGAAGGGTGCCTGCATTGTAGACAAGGTTGTTTTTATGCAGGAACAGGGGCGTAGCTTGGTCAGTAAGATGGGGTGGGGGGGGGCGGTGAGCTTCAGATTTTCCAACAATCATGCTGGCATATAATGTTTAAATACAGTGTATGACAAGCAGGCTGCATGAGAGGGGTCTGAGGGGCAGTGGAAAGGGAAAGGAATGTGGATTGGTGGGAGCGCTATGAGCGAAAACAGAATAGTTTGTAAAATAACCAATATTTTTGAGGACTTTCAAAACAGATGGCGAGGGTGAGTGTGTGTTTTTGTCTGTGTGTATGGAACAATTTATGGTGGAATCCGACAGACATCTCACCATACCCGACTGAAAGCACCTCGACCCAACTATTTGTTGGAAAATACAATTTCTAGGGGGGTGTAACACCCCAAACCCCTCCCCCCTGTCGGAAGCTAAGCCCCTGTGCAGGAAGGAACACCTTCCTGCACAAAATCTATCCTCAGAGGCATTTTCCTCTTTTACATAGAAATAGGAAAAAACAAGGAGAAATAAAGACATTTCTCCTCGTTATGCCTCCCCTGGGGAGGCGCAGCATTTTGATGCATTCCCAGGTCTAACCCTAATGATAATCTGGGAATGCGCAAAAATCGGTGGGTGGATGCGTGGGAGCACCCATGCTTCACCCATTGAACGCCTTCCTGGGGCAGAGTAACTCAGCGTAGCGATTTGAACTGCCTTGCGCTACTCCAGATTTATCAAGCCATGTAGGGCCACGTATGGAGGCCTTGTGTGGCTCGATAAATCTGACTTTAGTGTTCCGTCGCCCTTGCGCCCCCTTGTGTGGCGCAAGGGCGACGCAACACTATGATAAATATGGGGCGTGACTGTCTTCATCTGAGCATGTATTTCTTTATGTTAGCATTTATTTATTGGGAATCTTGAACTCAAATGGAAATTCTATACGTACTGTGCAAGAAACAATGCATTGAATATAGGGTTGGATGGCAAGAGAGCATTAGTGAGAGAGGGTGAACGAGATGTGACAAGACAAATGCAGCTGTTACATAGAGCATCACACCCGAGAGCCCACGGAGCGTGGCAGGAGCATTATAAAGTGAGAATAGAGCCTCATTCTTTAATAGACAGAGATTACAAAGGGGACACTAAGGTGTAAATTCTTCTTTTCTGTTTCAGAAATTCTCAACGATGCTCTCTTTGATGAAGATCATGATGAGATAGTCATCGTGAAGGATATCGATATGTTTTCACTTTGCGAACATCACTTGGTACCGTTTTTTGGCAAGGTAATGGATTTCCTTCATTGTTTTCAATCATTAAACAGATGTTGAGGGAATTTCAAGGCACCCTATGTGGATGATGAGAAGCTCCCTACCTAGGCCCTCATTACAGGTGGCTACTTAATTCTGAAAAGCAGTTAATTGAAATTAAGTGAGGTTTACTTGTATCTGATCAAAGAAGCTGAAAATGCTGATGGAAATCCCAGGGCAAAATGGAAAATTTCCGGAGGAATCTGGCCTGGAATTACCGGCTCCCCAGTAATTCCACATTTCTTAGTGACCTTCAGGGTTCCTCCTTGTAATGGGCCAGATTGCTCCCGCCTCCAGAGTTATCAAAACCCCTGACATCAATAACCAGGATTGAGGAAAAACTGCCCATTATGCCCTATACCTAAATGTAATTAATATTAAAATGGTGTATAAGCTGATTTTTTTTTTTTTGAGTTTTATATAGCGCGAACTAGACCAGAGACATCGGCTATCAGAGCGCTTTACATGAGCACCAGTTTCATTACACATGGACACATTAATTTTTGTTAGGCACGGGGAGATTAAGTGATTTGCCCAGAATCACAGGATGTTGAGCGTCGTTGCCAAGACTCGAACCCGGTTCCCCAGCTTTGAGGTCGACCGCTCTAGCCATAAGGCTACATCCTCTCCCTATTCATCCTATCCTAATAAATATATCGCAACACACTATCAACCAACACGCCAGGTCTCTTTAAGAACGCAAGCTGGCCTTAAACCATTGATAGAAGTTGTAATGTCATATATACCTGAGTTTGGTGCAGCTTTCCTGGCCTGCTACTGCAAATGTTTGTAAAATCCTAAAAGTAATTCATCTCCATTCATACATAGGAGAGCTATTACATGCACATATTTACTACTCTCTTTGTGAATTGGGCCCTATTTATTCACTTTTCACGCAGAAGTTTTAAAGTGCTTTCATATTCCAGCAAGAGGATGAAAGTATAGGTAAGCATGGTGTATCTCTTAGACAACAGTGTGTGCTTCAATTAAATAATATCCCTAAATACACCTGGCGCAAAAAATGTACAAACAATGAATCAAGCTAAATAAATCCCCCAGCTTTTTCTACCATTGTATGCCGTCACTATGTATATACACATATTTACCACCAAATTCTCTGAGTCTGTCGGTGCATGTTGTTGGTATTTTATACATATATTTTAGAAAACACTTTGTTTTTTGTGAAAATTCAATGTCAGTCTTTTCGGTCTGCAGGTTCACATTGGCTACATCCCAACAAAGAAAGTGGTGGGGTTGAGCAAGCTTGCACGGTGAGTTTCTTAAGTTTCCGCTATTTATTTATTCCCTATTCCAACAATGGTCCTTTGGTGCTTAGGATCAGCAAATAATATTTCTGTTCTAACACTAAGTATTAAAGCTCCTTGGATTTAAAATATCCTTCTTAATGCCTTCACAACACACGATCGTAGAATATGTATGAACATTGTGTTTCTGTTTGAGGTCTAGGTAATGCTTGTTCCTCGCTCCCCGTTAGAGGAGTAAATTTGATTTGGGTGACATGGTTTGGGGTGCACAGGTATCCTGGAGATTCGTGAATGAACAAAATACTTGTATTATTTTCGCTTTAAATGATTTACACTGGAAATGTTTTTGTGACTGCCGTGTAAGTAAATGATAAAAATTATTTTGATATGTTTATCTCTGAACATGTTGTTGTTGTGCGCTCATTTGTTCTTGAACTGGCGTCATGATCACTCATCTTGTCCTGCCCCTACAGATGTGGGATGTTTCCCTTACTGCTGAGACACCTCCTTAGAAGCACCTCCTCCTTAAACTTTTAGATTTCCAGATGTATTAGGAGCTGTGCACTTCTAGTAATGTGGTGAGTTAAGGATTTATTGGGGTGCTCAACAGTGAGGTTTATCTGTTCCACGCATTATTAGTGAGGCCTCACCTGTGGCCGAATTCAGAAAGAAAGTCGGTAAGCTGGTCCCCTGAAACAAATTTCTGGCTATCTGAAAATGTACAAATATTTCAAGAATTCTCCTGGGAAAATGTGAATGTCACTGTTTTACAGAAGTACTAACATGAATAAACATTTCCACATTCAGAAATGTAGCAACAATGTTTTTCCGACTGGGTAAACGCTATGCAGAAATGTATTTGCATATATTTTTTAGGGTTTTCCAACACAGAGACATAATTTTTCCCTGTGGACAGCACCCTTCCCAGATTGGGAGTGTTCTCTCTCCTTTGCCTGTGATAGGGGTAAACCTATAACTCTTTAACAGGTGGGATAGTACTTGAAAAGGGTTTGAAAGGACCCACACACTTGTTTGAAACTTTGTAGGTCCTCACCTTTTGCAGATGCCTCCACTTTGAAATGATCACAGCACACCTTTCTGTGGGGATTTGCTCCCATGTAAATTTACACCATGATGGTGTAATTTCAGGTGTGAGTAAATCATTTTACAAGCTCAAACTCGCATTCTGTAATCCACAAAGTTGAATTTGCACTCATAAATGCTGATAATTGTGCACCTAAATATCACTTCGGTATGTAAATAGCTTTGTGACTTTGGCTCCTAAAGTATTTGCCTTTTCGGAAATCTACCTTCTGTCTACGGAAATACCTTAGTAAATCATTAGAAGAGAGATGTAAGGTCTTAAGTCAGTACAAATACGAAGGAAGATGCAATATAAAATGTCGGCAATTTTTAATTTTGGATCATAACATCCCTTAAGCTGAAGAGATTTCTGCGAATAGTTCTGGGGTTTTTTCATGATATGCAATTGGCCTTTGACTGTGCCCAGTTGGTAGTTGTTAAGGAAGTGTTTTTGACCATCCCTGGGTGCAGCTTGCATGCACATGACGCATCCACGAAAGGTGCCAGTAGGCACTGACCACATTGCTTTGCCTGTGGACATGCCCATTTCTTACCATGGTACCCATTACGGGCACATCCTTTGGCTGTGCCCAATGGGATCCTTGGCTGAAGACATGGATTTTGGCCAACACCACACCTCACTGCCCACAGCCAAAGGCTAATCCCAGTTGGGGGCAGGGAGTCACCATTTGTTTTCTCCTTATACATTTTGTTAGATGAAACGAGGCGAAATTTAATGGGGAAAAGACCAGGCAAAATGGCAATAAATGCCAAATCTGCATGTTATGCAGAGGTCTGGGAAGTGGAATCTGATTTATTTATGACCCACAGTAAATATTCAACCCAGGGTACCGGTATTTACCATGTTTGGTAAATACCACACCTTATTCTACCCTACTCTAAACCTTTTTCTATGTGTTTACTTCTTTGTAGACCATACACACTTTGTTGGTCCGCTTGATGCTGCTTTTGTAACGGAACAGAAAAGGAGCTGAATAACAGTATTTCACAAACATATATTTAGGGATATTGCATCATGAGTTAGAAAAAGTTATAGAGTTAGAGTTAGAGTGCAACACATGGAGTGAACATGTAGGAGTGGAAAAAACAACCTTTGGTGAGTACCATACTCTGTCTCTAGTTACACTCCCATAGTGTTTAGGGTAGCCATATTAAATCCGTTAAGAAATAAATACAAGGGATCACATTATCTTGGTTTCATTTATTCATGATATTTTCCTGCCTACCTCTTTGTTAGTAGGAGTGATCTTGGTAGTAAGGACCGCGCTGTCAGGCTGTCTTCTATGAATTATGGCTTCTAGCCTGGGCCTGAGGCCGGTGTATAAGAGTACAGGACCCTATACTGCTGAAGAAATGACTGGCATGGCACGCAAGGGCTTGGCAAATGTTGACAATTTGTCCCAACCTAAATTACCTTTAAACACAGGATAATCCAAAGAAGAATCTTTATTGTATTTAGTTATTTAAAACAATTACAACAGTACATAATGATTATCATAAAAACTAAAAACAGGATAATCCAATCCTTCTAGTACTACATGTTACTGCCTGTTAGTGCTAAGGTTTTACTCCAGGAGACCTGAAACAAAAGGGCAAAACAGTATCCAGTATGCAAGGGTAGGCATGACAGAATGTAACTGATGGTGCTAATCTGTGCTCATTACTTTTCAGTACACATGAAGCTTTGTGTTATGATTAATCTCTATACTGAAGGCCATCCCTTTCCCTGTTGGCTTGATTTCAAATGTCAACTTTTTGAAGTTGTTCTTTTTTTGTGTGATTGTGGCAAAGCAAACTGTATCTCATACTGTGTTTCTGAATTCAATCTCTTTTGTTTCAGAATCGTTGAAGTCTTCAGCAGGCGACTACAAGGTTTGTATTTGTGTCTTTTTAGGCCTGGGATTAGCCAAGACCTTTTGATCTTACAATAATATATACATATAATATACTTACATGTAGGGGCTTTCAGCCAGCCCTCTTCATCCATTGGTTTGTTGTTGTGTCATTCACATTTTGCTTCCGCCCACCACAGCATCCAGCATGGGGCAGTGGGTCAGCCTACTTCAGCCTTTGACTCTGCGCACTGAGTGATGGCATTTACCCTATGTACATGTGTATACCCACCTGAAAACTAGTGCTTTTTAGTGTCAGGGCTTGTGAGTCAATCTGTCTTTTCATTTGTGTTTTTGTTAATTTTTGGTTACCGTTGTTGGGCTTTTGCCAGTACTTCTGTGGCTCGCCATTGTCTTTTTTGGGGGTTTCAGTGAACCTCAAGCTTTTCTCTGCATGTACAGTACGTGATCCTGCCAGAGTACAACCAGCAGCTCCTGGCATGATCACTGACCTAGACATGCCTGCCCTACCTTATAACATTTGTGCTTCTTAAACTTTCACTTTAAATGAGTGATAATGACCATTTATTTTATTTTTTATTTTATTTATTTTTAGAGTTTTATATAGCGCGAACAAGACCCTTTCGGGTGACAGAGTACTTTACCATTGCGCTGTATGTTTTTCCATCATTCTTTCCTTGAGTCAGAAATTAAATGAATAATTAATTTTTCCTCCTCCTCGTCTGTCGAAATCCCCCCTTTCCCGGCCCCACTGCCCCAACGCTCTTACCAGCACGGGCCGCGGCTGCATTATTAGTCGTAGTGTTTGCAATGAGTAAAAGTTCTGTGTTAGTCACCATGCTTGTTAACTTGACCTGATCATCCCTCGTGCCCCTCCTTGGGGTCCGTGAATGCATATCCAGGCAAACGCAGTCTGATAGTTACAATGGCATCTTCCTTGATACAGCTGCGAGCAAGCAACGTGGCCCTTGTAAATTAATGTGTGGATACCAGATGTCTGCTGATGTGCACATTTCGGGCCGTGTCCAGATGCTGTGTACCAAAAAAAGATTAGGCCCAAAATTTGTGTTATGTCAGCATAGTCAGTGTAATTTTGATATTTCGCGTTATTCTTGTTATATAAAATTCCCGAAATTACACTATTGCACCACATTAAGGAATTTTCAGCTGCTTTCGTTGAAAGTTTAGTGCAAATGCATGGGAACAACACGAACAACAGAGCACGAGGGGATGTGAGGATGCATTCTGCTCTTAAATTAAATACTTATCAAAAACAATGGCTCCTGTGGACTAATGGCAAGAAAATATCAATAAAATAACGCACTATGGCAATGTAATGGGTTATTGTGATGTCAAAAAGAGAAGGAGTCGAACACACCTTAGATTAGTATTTCATTCATAATTCTTGTTTATATAGTTCTTTGAAGCAAAATTACATTCATGACATTTAACAATCAATTGATTGTAGTGAGTGGTGTCCCAGTGAAAAAAGGAACCTAAACAAATAAACCTAAATAATTTTTGACATATTCGTGACATATATACAAAGTTTCCTATATTTCATGAAAGCGACCATTGAAAGATATATATTATATAAACCACGCTTTTATACAATGATAAGTGCTGGCTTGTAATGATTCGCTTTGAAAAAACTGTCGACGAGCGTTTCGACCCTGTGTGCAATGTAGGGTCTCTTCAGGACCTAAGATAGTAGTGACACCTGCGAGAAGAGGAAGGATAATGTCAGTATGTGCTTGTAATGGAGCAGCTGTGCTCGTGGAAAAAGGATGTAGGCAATCAGTATAGTACCTGAAGGAAGGGTTTGCGCAGCCTCGTGTGGAATTTGTGGCACCGTGAGTAAAGTGAAAAGGAAGGATACTCACATGGGACCCGGCCGGGCACTGTTCATGTGAGAAATAGAAGCGTGTTAATATCAGTTTTTTAAGTAGAGTACATATGACTCTACTACATAGGTGCACTATGATAAGAGACTTACCCCATGTGAGGGTAGCTGTCGGCTGGCAAAATTCGGTTAGCACAATAGGAGGATTCCGCAGATATGGAATAGAAGGGCACGGTGAGTGTGCAGATCAAGCACGAGCTAAATAGAAAAAATACAGTTATTGTCGGTGTCTATTGGCCAAACAGCGTTAGAGCACTTAGGAAGTCTATAATTGTACAGGCTTACCCGATAGGGTTTTTAAGTAGAAGTAGCAGGCTTCTTCCATGTGTTATGGCTCTTGATAATTATTTAAGACGGCTATGCGCCTCTTTGTGTCGCCAGTTGATAAGTAATGGGGGGTCTGAAACCAAATAAAGTAAGAGTATATTTAGTATTGAGGTCTAATCTTAACCAAGGCGCTCTATGCGTGTATTGGACAGCCAAACTAATGCTGGCCCGCTTACCTTACTCAAGAATCAGTATGTTCGTGCCTGCATCAAGGATATCTGTGGAGCAGAACAGCATCTGTCTGTCTGCCTTGGTTCAATGACACCGAGCCTGTGAAAGGCTTGAGGTATATAGCTTCTCTCTGTGATAACAGAACGTACTAATTTTTTCAATTTGAAAACAGAACTATACCAGTTTTTCCGTAAGATACGGCTTAAATTGTTCTTTATGGATAAGACTGACAATATACCATTCTCTGTCACAGGACTTAAACCACCCTCAACTTTCTACCCCACTAATGCTATGATGCCATCAGAACTCATAACGTTTGAAAAAATAGTTCTTTCGGGAGTGGACAACTTGAAAAACAATAGTCGTTACATTCCATACAACATCAGCCTAGAGGAACGCAAAGCCCTAGAGGGGCTGAAAAATGACAAATCTATTATACTAAAACCAGCAGACAAAGGAGGCGGAATTGTTGTCCAAGATCGGGGAGACTATGACACAGAGATCAGGAAACAAATAGGTGAGGTTAAACACTATAGAAAGTTGGATACTAACCCACTATCGGACATCAAAGAGAAAATTTTGAGACTCACTACAGAAGGGAAAGAAGAAGGTTTTGTAAGCAAGAAAGAATTTGAATTTCTTAATGCAGAAAACCCGAGAACCCCAGTTCTATATACCATCCCTAAAATTCACAAAAGTACCACGAACCTGCGGAATCCTCCTATTGTGCTAACCGAATTTTGCCAGCCGACAGCTCCCCTCACATGGGGTAAGTCTCTTATCATAGTGCACCTATGTAGTAGAGTCATATGTACTCTACTTAAAAACTGATATTAACACGCTTCTATTTCTCACATGAACAGTGCCCGGCCGGGTCCCATGTGAGTATCCTTCCTTTTCACTTTACTCACGGTGCCACAAATTCCACACGAGGCTGCGCAAACCCTTCCTTCAGGTACTATACTGATTGCCTACATCCTTTTTCCACGAGCACAGCTGCTCCATTACAAGCACATACTGACATTATCCTTCCTCTTCTCGCAGGTGTCCCTACTATCTTAGGTCCTGAAGAGACCCTACATTGCACACAGGGTCGAAACGCCGTCGACAGTTTTTTCAAAGCGAATCCTTACAAGCCAGCACTTATCATTGTATAAAAGCGTGGTTTATATAATATATATCTTTCAATGGTCGCTTTCATGAAATATAGAAAACCTTGTATATATGTCACGAATATGTCACAAATTATTTAGGTTTATTTGTTTAGGTTCCTTTTTTTCACTGGGACACCACTCACTACAATCAATTGATTGTTAAATGTCATGAATTGCTTCAAAGAACTATATAAACAAGAATTATGAATGAAATACTAATCTAAGGTGTGTTCGACTCCTTCTCTTTTTGACATCACAATAACCCATTACATTGCCATAGTGCGTTATTTTATTGAGATTTTCTTGCCATTAGTCCACAGGAGCCATTGTTTTTGATAATCATTTCAGTACCCTGGTTCCAAGTGAGTAGGGTTCCCTTGTTGTTTTTCTCGACTCTTAAATTAAATACAGCGCCAATTGCTAGTTATGTATTTGCCTAATTGAGTTTAATTTCAAATAATTTTATCAACATTTCAAGCATTTCACATAGTTAAAAGCAAATTTTGCACACCCAAAAAAATGATGAATCTCACATTTGCAAGGTGGATTGTAGGAGTCCCTTCCTGTGCTACTGTGTCTCTATGTTTTGTGTCTGTTTATAAGACAACCCTGGGAGTAAAGGCAACTAATCCTACAACAGCAGATCTTAGGTGTCTTTTGGTGCCCCCCCCACCCCCCAGGACAGACCTTGGAAGCAGCTGCTTTTGTCAGTGATGTCATAGAGCAAACACAATGTAACTACTTTTTAAATTGTTCTTGAAATGAATGGAGACTTTCTAAGGAAAAGTGGCCAAATGTTGATTCTTTCTTCATTCAAACGCATTGGCTCACAGATGTTCGGATTTGTGAGCCACGTATATCATTCATCTTTATCTTGCTACAATTGGAATACATATACCAATTAAAGCCGGAAAATGAAATCCCCCACTGGCTGCTGGTTATTAAGCCTTGTTTGTTGAAGTGGGTATCAACATTCAAAACCTTGCTTCCCTTTCCAGGGCGTTGCAGTGATGCAGAAGGAATATTCCATAGAGTTTTAAAGTGAGATCTACAAATGACCTGTCGAAGTGTTTACATTCAGTGATATTGTAAAAGGCTGCGTAGTTCCTTGGAAATTTAATTTTGTATTCCTTTTCCTTAAAATGGATTGACTCCGAGAGATGAATATAGTCCAAAACCTTTGAACATTTTTTAAAATTAAATTCCTATTACTTTTTCAATAGAACTGTTGCAGTCCTTTCCAATTCATAAGATTTGAAAAATGTACTTTTTAAATAACATTTTGAATAATTACACCTAGTGCCCCCCCTCCGTGCTGAATTCTTACATTTGTCTCAGAACTATTTCAATTCAGTCTGTTCATAAATTTGTGGTCGCTCTGAAGAAGTGCTTTTTTTATTTCTTTTAAATCTGGTGAGAGCTTAAGTTGAATTGCTGGCGTTTGAAGTCAAAACCTCTTTTTAGGTCTGGCATTATCTAACACTTTTTCATTTTAGTAAAATTATATAATATACTACTTATAAGAGCTCTCTTCAGCTGTTTGCCTGCTATTGTGTCATTCACAAGTTTCTTCCCCCTGCTACAGCATAAAGCCTGGGGTAGTCGGACAGCCCACTTCAGCCATTGGCTAACTTCACTTTGAGTGATGGTATTCTGCACTTTCACACGGAGCACATCCACACACAAGTAGGTCCCTTAATTGTCAGGGACTACTATGATTTAGATTGATGAGAGGCTAGCAGCTTCCCCAGCAATACAGTTTTGCAAAACCCATAAAAAACGGAAAAAAATGACAAAGCTAAAAGGCAAGCGTCAATCGCCAGACCAATTGGCTTCTCCAATGCTTGTTTAAAAGAGGTGGAAGAGGTGTGCATGAGTGCGCGTGTGTAAGCATGAGTGTGTCTGAATAAAAGAAGTGGGATAAAGGTAGGTGACAGATGCGTTATTATTTCACTTTGCATACAAACAAATATAATACATGTTACTAAAAAGGAAGGCTGACTTGTGAAATAAGAACAATCTGACAGATAGTTGAGCAGATGTGCCAGTTGTCTGAGCAGATGCAACATGGTGTTGAATTAGAAATACAATTTTTGTTCTTTTTTATATTACTTTTTGTTTATTTTTGTTAGAGAGGATCACCTTATGCATGGTATAGTCCAGATGTTTGCCTTCTTATTACTTTTTACGGTCCCTACAGCCTGGGTATGCAGTTTTAAACTGCCTTTTCAACATGTCAAAATAAACCTTGTGCTAGGCCTAAACCGTCCTTTTTAATACTTAGAAGTCACCCATAAGGTCAGACCAAAATGGCCGAAAGGCAGGGTGCATTGTACTTATGAAGTAGGACATATTTATTTAATGTTTTACATGTCCTGGTAGTGAAAAAACTCCAAAATCGTTTGTCACTGTGACAAGGCAACAGCTAGAAATATGGTTCAAGGACTCATTTTAATGGTAATTTAAAATCCAACCTAATGGTCAATTTGGATATTATATTACTATTTTGGAAACAGCACTTTTAAAAAGTCTTCTGGCCTGCCCTTGCAGCATCGGTATGCAGTTTTAAACTGCAATTTCAACCTGTCCAAATAAACATTTTGTCAGGCCTAAACCTTTATTTTTTAAACGGATTAGTCACCCCTAAGCTAAGCCGTAAAAGCCCATAGGGAAGTGTGCATGGTATTTACAAAGTAGTACATGTTTATTTGATGTACTTTTTACATGTCCTGGCAGTGAAAAACCTCCAAAGCGTTTGTCACTGTGGCAAGGCAGCCATCCCATAGGAAACCACAGCGTTAGACTATAACATTTTATAGTGCTTAAATTCAGTTTGGGAGCAGCTAGAAATATGGTTCAAAGTGCCATTTTCATAGTAATTTAAAATCTAAATTAATGGTCAGGTCAGAAATTATTTTAGTATTTTGGAAATTAGACTTTTAGATAGTGGACCTTTCTGCCAGTGTCCACTGACACCTCACTGCTGATGGCACCCTGTGGTCAGATGTGGATTGCTTCCAAACAGTGCATATAGGGCTTGGGTGTGGAGAGGTGTTTTTCTTCCTTAAGCAAGATGGCCTGAGGGCTGTACACAGCTTCTTCCTGAGCTTCAAAGGGTGACTACCTTATCATTGGCATGTAGCTCACACCAATGCCTGCCCTGCTTTTGTTTGGCTAGTTAGCCTGGCTCCAAACCCAGTGGGAGTGGGGAGCTGCCTGAGAACTGGTTTGGAATGACCACATGGGAGGGTGTGCCCCTCATCATAGCCACACATCTGGGGGTAGGCGCATGGGCCTCTGACCAGGGGAAGAAGGGTTCTGCCGTGTTGGAGTTAGTTAGAGAGGGGCACTGTGGCATAGTTTGTAGAAAAATAAACAGGAAGTGCTGCAAAAGTGGGATGGGCCACCCCTGAGGATTTTTACCCCATTGGTTAGGGAGTGGTCAGGAGTTTCCGCACCCACAGGCTGGCACAGGGCATAAATGTGGCATCCCCTAAACCCTCTTTAGATCACTCCTGGAGCTATAGAAGAACAGAAGAGGACTGGACCTGCTGTCTGTGATCTGAGCAGTGCCTTGAAGACTGGCCCTGCTCTCCCTCTTATATCCAGGACATATTATTTGACGCCAATTGTATTATGGCTGACCTGTTTGAGCTACAGAGACACAACAAGCTCCAAAATGTCTTTTATCTGCACCCCAAGCTTTCCAGTTCCAACTGGAGCTGCCCAGGACCCTGCTACTGGCCTCTGCTGGATTGAGTCTTGACCCCCAAGTGCGAGCAACTTTTTGCCATCACATTATGAAGCTCTATGTAACATTAGGCACCCAGATTTGAATACTGATGGGCCCCACTCAGCCTCTCATTCTGTTAGATCAAAATATGGGTAAACATCTACTTAGTGATAATATTTTGTTTTTTTAACAAGCTAAACGAGTGTATACATTATTTATGTCTCACTCTGAATGCAAAGGAGAGTTAACCGCTTCGCTGCGGCCGGAATTCCCCCGCTGTGCTGAAGAATTCCACGCGTGCGCGGTTCGGAAGGCCACCGGCCGTCCTCCGCACACGCCCACCGTGACGTCAGACGGCCGGGGGCCGTCCGACGCACGGAAGCGGTTAAGCGAGTACTGAGCAAGTGCATAATAGGAATGCAATCAATACAATCTTTTTCGTGAAACATACTAACTGGTTGTATGATAGAGGCACACATGGCTAAACCACGCATGCCTCTACCACGCAGCCTGAACCACGAGTGCTTCTTAACCACGCATGCCTTTACCACGGAATTTCGTGGTAAAGGCATGAATGGTAAAAGGGTATGCGTGGCTAAGGTCGCGATCCCCTACCCCCCACCCTAAGTTACAAACCCCTACCTGCCCCCCCACCCTGAGGTCCAAATACCCTAACCCAATCCCACCCCTGAGCTGTCCCTAAAACTACCCCAACCCCTTCCTCTGCCCTTAGGCCTAAAACCCTAACCCCTATTTTAAACAAGCATTGGCATAGCCAATAGGTCTCGCTTTTGGGACCTTATAAGTATTTAGTTATGCAGCACAATATCCTTGGTGCAACAACATCAACTGTTGCATGGCTAAACACTTATAAGGTCCCAAAGGCGAGACCTATTGGCTATGCCAATGCTTGTTATAAATTGACAAGATTTCCGCACCAGCCCAAGTTGCGGGAATCGCCATTCCCTGTAAAATAGCGTTATACAGGGTCCACAAATAAGGGGCCCAGATGGTGGGTTCGCTACGAAAGAGGTCCCCTGGGATCTTATCTAGCTCCGGGGCTTTGGATGGGCTACTTTGCTTATGGCACTAGTAATCTCTTTTAGAGTTATCTCGGGGGCCTGAGTGCAGGATTTCTGTGGAAGAGGGGACTCAATGACTAAAATATAGCTCTCATCCTCCAACATTGAATAGAGGACCTCAAAATGTGTCTTCCAGACATCTGCCGCAATATTGTGCGGTGCTTGAACAGATCAACAAGGAGGTAAAAAGCAAGGGCGAGGTACTAACACATCCCCCATCAGCAGAGACCAGCTAGAGGACTCTTAGGCCCAGGGTGTCACAGTAAGAAGTCAAAGGGAATGGTAGGCGTTCAGGATCTCAGCGTGCAGAGTGAGGCCCATCCTGATATATAAAGAGTAAAGAAACTAGACTGGTTTCTAAAAGTAACAAGATGACTTCAAAGAAACCCACCCCATAGCACAGAAAAAAATAATTCAAAAACAAAGAAAATAAGAAAGGGCACCTGCCCTGTACCAGACCCAATCACACAATGCAAGGACTGTGCCAAGAAAGGAGGACAAAGGGGTGAAATGTATTGATGTATTTATATGCCCCGGGTTTGATACAAAGCCACTCACAGCGCTACATTACAGGGGAGGTACTATTTCAAGCACACTTACAATCCATTACCCAGAAACAGCAGCTGCTGATATTTCGGTCCAATTACCGCTAGAACTTTGAAGGTATTAATGTAAATATTGAACTGTGTTCTGTTTGCTCCCAGCAGCCTTTGCATTGTTTGCTGTCAGTGTGATGGGTGAGGATGTCTTTGGGTGGACACACTGCTCTGGGTGCTTGGTCTGCAGTGTCAGTATCTCTCTTCAATGCTCAGGTGTAGCCAATCGTCCAGTCCCGATAATTCTCGTTCCATGTGATGAGGAAGCAGAAGCAGCTGGGAGGTCTTTCTCAGCAGCGCGAGGTGATAACTGATGACACAGTCCTTCCTCTATTCTTTTCTTTCTGTCTCGGCTCCATTTCTGAGGCGTTGGCACTAGCAGGCGCCAGCAGACTCTAGCTCGGGCACCAAAGGGTAGGCTGACGTTTAACCGGGAACTGGGATGGAATATTCCTCGCAGCTGAACATCGCGACCCCTGCGCTGCAGCACGGAAATCAAACAAGGGGCCTGGTAGAAGGACCGGTCGGTTTTAGGAACAGGAATCCGTAGAACAACCCGGATCTCTGCAAGGAAAGCCAGAAGAAACACTTCCTTTGAATACACAGTGAGCTCTCTAAATTGGGACGCATATTTCTTGAGTAACATTTACACAACTAAAGTGCACACACAGTAAGGGTCGTCTCTTTGCACGTCACTACATGACCTACCAAGGTGCTCATAGGAAAGACGCCCTGTTCACCATTAATATCAACCCTGGCAAAGGCGCTCTTTGTATAAAACATTAATCGGATGAAAAGGAAAAAGCCAAAATAATAATACAATTTTTTTCGATCAGTACAAACGTGTGCCCGCATTTACATGCAGTCGGTTTTAAAACCTTTGGCGTAACAGAAGTGACACCACATGCCCTTTAACCCCCAGCGGCATCACGACTTTTGACTCGGATGAAGATGAGAAGCAGTATAAGTTTTTATTAAACAGCTTTTATCGCACACTAGAGACACCGCGTGTTGAATGAAAGCAGCTGATAACACACCCGCACGTGAGCCATAGAGGCGCTATGAATGCTGCGTGTGAAGATTGATGGCGGGGGCCTGCGCTCCGCCCCCTCCGACACTGCGCTCGGCTCTGCTTGGAGTGCACACACATGGCTATTCAGCGAGAGCTCTCAATCAATACGGCGGTCTCTGCTTGCACCGGAGGGGCCCGGGGAGGCTCTGGGTGCGGTGGGACCTGCTCAGGCGCTCAGCCCAGGGGATGCCTGTGGGGCCGAGCTCCGTGTGCAGAGAGTAAGACTGAGAGCTGCTTCCGAGCCAGAGCCACAGGCAAAGAGCACCTCCTGGGCTGGACTTACAGGAAGAGTGAAGACTAGAAGCTGATCCTGGACCAGACGTACAGTTACTGTGGAGATGCAGAACAGCTCCTGTGCAAGCCCTACAGCTAAAGCTGCACCTTGGCCAGACGTACACACGGGGGCAATTCAGAGGAGCACCGGAGCCAGTCCTATAGGTACAGAGGCTACTTCTGGGCCTGACTTATAGGACAAGACCGCGTGTGGTGCGCGCGCACGCACTGCAAGGAATGTTAAGTATGCAGCTGGCACCCGGCCGCGCTGCTGCTCGCTCCCGAGAACCCTAGGCCATGGGAGTCAACATTTAGAGAGAATTGCGGGCTTTCAATTTTTGAAAGCCACACGCAAAGGCAAATGGAATGTGTGGGAGGAGGCCGACCCACACGGAGAAGTCTCTTGGAAGCTGGAGTGATTCCAAGAGGCCCTCTGCTTAGAGCAGCGCATGCGCGCTGCGCTAGGCGAGAACTATAAACGACCCTGACCCCATTGAGCCCTAAAAAAACTACCCTTCCCTAAGCCCTAAAAACTACCCTGACTACCAATTGTTCCCCCTGCCCTGAGCCCTAAAACACTGTCCCTTAACATACACTACCCCGACCCCCACCCACCCCGCACTGTCCCTAAAACAACCCCAATCCCTTACACTTCCCTTAGACCTAATACCCTACACCCTAATTTAAAAAATGACTCCGACCCTCCCCCAGCCCTGATAATGACCCTGACCCTCCAGCTCAGAAAACTACCCCCGGCCTAAAAAAACTACCCCCCCCCTGCCCTGAAAAGTACCCCCGATCCCCCTTCCCAGCCCTGAAAATGACCCCGACCCCTCCAGCCCTGAAAACACCCCCCACCCCCCCAGCCCTGAAAACGACCTGACCCCCCAACCCATACAAAGTACCCCCCCAAAACCCAGCCCCACTTACCTCACCGCATCCTATCTTCCTGGTGTCTTTCTGCTTCCTCCGAGCTGCAGCCAGCAGCTAGACCGCGCACTGCCTTAACCACACATATTTGTGGTTAAGGGAAGCGTGGTAGCGCTCGCTTAGTCGAAACACGCGTGGCTCAGCCCGCGTTATTCCGACTGTTTCCCATACTAGCTATATGCTTGTAGTTTCTTCTTTATGAAAAGGCGTTAAGCATTAGTAACTCAATAACAGGGGTGTAGCTTCATCGGTTATCGGTGTCTCCCCCCCTCAATAAACAAATTCTCTTGTTTATAGTAGGATCGTGGGAGCTCCAGTCGGATCTACTAGTGTCTTATCGGGTATTACATGGGAAGAGTAGTAGGGCCTACTTTTCCTGTGAATGGTGCATGCTTGGGGTGCCAATTAAAACTTTTTGGTGTCCTGACAGAAGGAAACATAGCCTTTAGCCTCGGTTTATGGCGCTGCTGAGTGTATTTTTTATTGCACATGGTCACAGTACTAAACAGGTCTGCAGGAGTGTGCATGCTGAAAGGTGGTGCACGCAGCTAGACACTTAACACTCATACCTCAAAGTTGAGCTAGATCTGAAGGATTCAAGAAAGGTGTTTATTTTTCAAAATACTGTAAACTCTCTGACTGACATCTCCAAGACCCTGTAGAAACCTCTATCCTTTTGAAAATGCTTATTTTCGTCTCGCCTGCAATGCTCCTCTTGTTCGTTGCGCTGTCTTTTTTTTTGTTGGGTATGCTGCTATATGTGTTGGGAATATCATACTTATCCCGTCTGAATCACAATGTCGAATCTACAGCCCTGCTCAATAGGTATAAATTCACCTACAGATAGGTGTGAAGTACCGTTGGAGTCTTCCACATTTCGATTTCCTATTGTAGTTTTTGTCTCTGCAATGAAATATGTGTTTTTTTTCCTTTTTCGTTTTTTATTGCCATTAACATAAAAGTACTGGCCATGTCAAGAAAAGCAGCCGCTGCCTGGCAGCCACAATCCATAATCGATAGCAACATTATGCATGCAGTTCCCACATCACACATTTAACACTCAAGAAATTGGAAAAACATTATTAATTTCTGTGGTTGCTGTCATCGTTTAGATCCAATATATTTCATCTTGAGAAGTTTCTTGAAAACTGAACTTTTAACCTTTGCTTGAGCTATGACTGTATGCTGTGGTGATGTGATGTGGTGAAAGAGCATAGTTGATTCAGCCAGATTCAGACCACAAACAATGCACAATGGCCACTCCCTGTCACTCACCGAGGCTTCTGTACTACATATGACCCCTAGCCATTCCCCAGGACTAACTACCTTACCTCTGAAGCTGAAGTTGAGATGGCGAAGAACCTAACACAATACTAATACCTGATTATGTCCAACCGCTTACCAATATTTATGTAACTTTTTATAAACTCACTCAAAGGTGACTGGAATGAACCACCATATGTGGCACTACAGAAGAAATCCTAAAACTCGATTAAATAATAAAAACGTGTTTACAATGACTGTCCAGAATGCACATAAAAGAAGTGCCCGTGCTCACTCAAGATCCTTACTTGTCTGAGTCAGAAAACATTTAGGCAAAAAAAGCTTGTAGGTGCATGTAAAATCCATTTTACGATTGTAAAGTGAACTAAGAATTTGATAAGTCTGCCAGTATGGTTAAACACCTTCATTTGTAGGTTAGGGGCTTATGATGGGATTGTGGGAATTTAGGTGCATGAGGGGGAAGCACTGCAAACTAAAGTCAACATTCATAGGTTTGCACAAAGATTTTACAGGTAGTACCCCATCCCGGAAATGCACACAAATTTACTCATGGAAAAAAGCAGGAGTAAGTGTCCTTTCATAGTGTGAATTTGGGATCCAGGGAAGATATTTTGCCATAGTGAAAAAAAAATTCCTATGTATAAAAATACACATTTGTTCACCATTCACACAAGAACAATTGTGCACTAGATTAAAATTCTGCACGTGAAAAATGTTGAACACTGCAGGACATCCAAGACTGTCGTTAATTTCCTGGGATTCTTTGTGAATGCCTAAAAAGTGTTTACTCTTTGCAAAGTAGTAGCATGCAGAAGTCGAGGCCTACCTTTCTCACTAAGGCTTTAGGAGACAGGCCCATGGTGTGTACTTTTCTCGGAGAAGCACCAAGTACTCTAACAGTATATCCTCCTTTTTAGTAGTACCAGTACTCTCTTATGCTACATACTTCCCTATGGGAAGGGTGCTACTCTGACTTGAAATCCATGAAGTGTAGGTGCTCCTAGCATGACTGTAGCTCTATTGCAGAAACAATGGTTTGAGCTCGCGACCTCCTGGGCACTATTAATTGTCCGTTCTTTATTTCCAGTTCAAGAGAGGCTTACCAAGCAGATTGCAGTCGCCATTACAGAAGCCCTGCAGCCTGCGGGTGTCGCGGTGGTGATCCAAGCAGCGTAAGTCATCGACCATGTCCAGGTCTACATTATCTTTAAGGCAGTATGGGATGTAAGACTGGTGTGTGGGGGGGGGGGGGGGAGGGAGAGATGGGGCTGCGCGTGCTCCCACTGAGTCTCATTTTGAAGGATCAGGAGGCTTTGTTTGCACACCTTACGTGTGACCGGAAAAGCACAATGATAATGACGTTACATGTCATCCAGCTGCGGACGTGCAGTTAATTAGCTGTGTGGCTTCGGGAAATTGGCATGTTAAGCTGCTTATACCATCTAGCGAAACAATAGAGTGTTTTCATGTACAGCAGCTGTCGGTACCAGATAATAGTTCGTTAGCGCAGTTTCATTTAGATGTGGATAAGGTCTGTAGCACGCAACAGTTTGAAAAACACGCATAAAGAGCATACTTTGTCAGTTTCACCACGTTGTGCTTCTTGTGGGGTGTGACACCTTGTATTTGACCGACAAGTTGAGCGCACCGCCTAAGGCCGTGGCCACATGCCCTCAAGGTGAAGCGCCTCATTTACAAAGCGTTTCTATTTGAGTAGTCGTGTTTTAGTCCAGGCGCAGGAATAACTTCTACCTGAATCCAGGTGTTTACTGGAAAAAGAACATTAGTTGGGTACATAGTGTTCATTTCCGGTAACAAAAATGAAGATCCTAGTTGTTTTCTTCTAAGCCGTGAATCCCCTCTGGTTAAAATATTCTCGAATGCATGTTCAGCCCCTTCAGTCTTTGTGGCCAGGCTGTGACGTAATCTTCGACCAGATGCCTCCGTCATCCCCACTCTCCTCGTCTCCACGGACTTGCAAAAGACATAAAACCGTACATTTATAGTGTATTTAGCTTGACTAATCTTCACGTACGAGCATTTGTACTTTTAGTAGTGTACACTGCTCCACAGTCCTAAGGGCCCAAGCTTTCTAAAATATTTTCAACTAATAATTTAAATGTATAGATTATTTTAGACTTCGGTGGATGAAGGCAGCTGTAGCGCTCCTTTGCGATCTTGAAGGAAGGGAGCGCTTGCAACAGCCCACAGCTTTCGTAAATTGGGACAGCGTTCGTTGACATGCAGAAGAAGACACCGATAAATATTGAAAACACATTTCCACCCGAACAAGATGCACGCATACGTCACTGTACATACATGCACTTTGCCTCTCCTTTCCCTCTGACCATGGAATTCGGAGCAGCTTTGATCTCATTTCCAAACAAGACTTTCCGACCATTTGCCCAATCCGCTGTGATTTCAGTGCTGTAAATGATTACAAGGCCTGGTAATTTAAGTTCTGTGCAATTTGCAGTAACTGCGTAAACATATGAAAAATAAATTCCACATTATGAAATGCCTGCGATATTTAAAACGTCAGTCTTCGGCAATGAAATATGTCATTAGGATAAGATATGGTCGCACTAATGCCTTTTGCAAATTGAAATTGAACACAAACACCGTGTGGGAAGGTTGTGCTCACAACTTAGAATTCTTTAAGTGTATTCAACTGTTAACAATAGTAGCATTGTACAGTGCAAACACTGCAGGAGGGATGGTCTCCTTTTAGTAATATATTCGCTTATCTTTGCGAAAGAGTATGCTGAAGATGGGCATCTTCAGATAGACCGAATATATATATGACCAAGAGCTGTTGAGCTCGAAACGCGTCTTTTTTGTGCCCGTGAATAAACTTAAACGGAGAACCTTGGATCGGTGTGGCTCGTTGCTTACTAGAAAGTGTAAGCGTGGTGGTGGATATATATATATATATATATATATATATATATATATATATATATATATATATATATATATATATATATATATAATTTTAATATCTTTTTGTTTGCTTGTAAGTTATACCGTCTGTGCTGTGTACGTTTTTTTGAGAAGTTGCACTTTTAGTACGTAATGAGGCAAATAATTATCCACAAGTGCCCAAAAACTCGGTTGTTGTTAAAATCAAGCCTAGATAAAGCTTTTTAGAGTGAAACGTGTTAGCTGTAAACATAGGGCTACAGAAAGGTGCTCTTGGGCTTGTAGTACATTGTTGTGATGACGAGATGCTGTTTTCATTCTTTAATGTCCTATGTTTATTTCAATCCCCAGGCACATGTGCATGGTCATGAGAGGAGTGCAGAAAATGAGCAGCAGGACTGTGACCAGTACCATGCTTGGAGTCTTTCGTGAAGATCCCAAAACGAGAGAGGAGTTTCTCAGCCTTATCAAGGGCTGATACCCGCTGCTGCCACTGGAAAATGTTATCACATCATGGTGCTATGTACAACATCTCTCTGTAAATGAAACTTGGTTAACTGAACGAGTGTCACTATATCGTTTTTAGAATATTCATGTTCCCCTTGGTATAATCCTGTGTTTACTCCGTGTTTTATATGCAGTATAGCTTTCTGGACTCAAGAGAACTCTTGTGGCCTACCTGGCCTTCTGTTTCTCCCTCTGCTTTCCATGTCTTTAGTCTGGTTTAATGATGCCATTGCATTGACAACCCTGCCCCAACTCGAAATGCGCAGGATAGCTTCTCGTTATTCTTATGCGAGCCTCCCTGAGCAGCACGCCATGGTCAGGAAGGTATAGTTTGTAGTGTATGACCTGTATGAAAGATTTCTTTTGACCCTGTCACTCCCACCATTAAGTGACATGAGATTAAATCAACAACAGAAGTGGGTTCTGTTTACAGCACTCGGGTTGCATTGAGTAAAGAGATTTTGGATTGGTTAGATGTTTCCACAACCATAACATTTGCTACCTTTCTATAGGTCACCAAGCTGGCACAGTACAGTAGGTCACAATGCTAACTTCTGGTGTTTGTGCACCATATCAACATCTGTGAGGATGCATATCTTCAGCCTGTTACACTTTAACCTAAGGCGTACAAATCGTGGCTCTTGCACTGAGATGAGTTTTCTTGCGCCAGGTCATTTTGCGCTCCTCAGCAAACACCGGACAAGAGCCTGGCGGTTCTATAATGTGAAGTGATCCTTGGAACTATATAGCTGGCTCTTCTTAGAAAATACATTGTAAAATGGTTGGGTTCAAACACTGAAACCAGGACTAGCCTGTAAGCCAAAGTCATTCCTCAATAATCTATGGTACAAGGTGCAGCCATGGTCCATTGCTCGACATGGAGCAATCGGGGAAGCAGTGCGCATGTCTAACTTCCAATATCTTGTGATCTTAGCGATAGACCAGGGGCAACATGTAGTTTTAATGCCAATACCCTAAATGTACAGTTTTTCATTTCATGTTATCATTTCCATATTATTTAAATAAGTATAAGTCATTATAACTTGGGCTTGTAATCACATATTCATAGTTAATTATTCTGGCAACATTGCTTGGGGTTCAGAAATCAAAGAGGACCAAATCCCAAAATATTTATACTGCTCAAACCATTGAAAAAATAAATTCCATTAATGATCAGAATTTAATGCTTAAAAACCCATGCTTTAATAAACAATACACTTAATGGAATTAGAATGAACGCCAGCTCACTACCACTGGACGTGTAGTAAAAAGCTTTGTGGCGACCAGGTGATGCTAGTTAGCAGAACACAAAGTGCCTTCTATCTCCTTCTGACTACTTTACCCTCATGTTATAGACTGAAGTGCCCTGTGATTCACTGTATCTACCTCAAAGAATAGACAAGTTAAGTCAGCAATGCTAGGATTTGAAGAGATTTGGCAAACAAGAGCCACCTCCTAAGGATTGCTAGATTGTGTGAATGGCACTGGGGTGACAGCATTTGAAGACATTATCTTCCAGCGAAGACACTATTGTCACCAGAACATCCTGCCAATGCAAGCTCTTATACTTGCCTTAGGAAGATTTCCTCAAGAAGTGAAGGGCCCATATCTTTTCTACTAGACAATATGGTCCTGTGCCCATCTGCTCAGTTGGCCTGCAGGTATGAACGTTGAGGGCTAGCTAATTTTGTTTGTAGCTATGTATTTATACGGACATTAGTAACACGCATAGATCATGTTTGGGGTCACCACCGAAACTGTATTTGGATGGCATCAATGTGAAAAGTTTCACATTAGTTTCAAATTAATTGAGGAATGTACCATCTCAGTGTAATAGGATTCGTATTTTTTTTAAATTATTTTTTTATTTAAAAACAGGATGTGACTGCTGTTTCGTTGACCCAGCAATCACTATTCAGACTCTGGTATACTGTCCCATGCAACAACTTTAGCGAGTGTTTCTTTCAACTTTCTTCCTATCCCTTATCACAGTTTACTCTTGTCCCTAGTGATGCAGAGTTTGTGAATAAGGCGGCTTATTTTCTTGCTCAGCTGGTAGCTTGGTCAATCACTGAAGGATGAATTGCCGCCGAGTTCATCATCTAATTAAATAAAATAAGATACAACACAAAACTGCAACATTAAGAGCTGAAATGATGTAAAGAATCAGAGCGGAACTTTAGTTTCATCTAAATAGGAAACAAGATAAGATAAAACTTTAGGCTTCCTGAGTGAAATGCAAATCATCTTTGCCAATTCAGATATAGGCCACAACGTTTTGTAGATATGGTACACACAACTCTGTTTTCACAAGTTGTATCCACATTTTTTAAGGCCAACATCAATGAGAAGAGAGCTGTATTTGTGAACCTGTTGTGGAAGTCACTATTCCCAGTAGTGACTTGACAATCACTTGACAAGCACTTGACAATCTAAAACCTGAGACCAGTTTCTAGGGCAAAGCATGACTAAGCGGCCACTTAGGGAACTACCATATAGAAACAGGAAATAGTTACGCCATTCTTCGATAATGTAAGCAACACAAATCCTTGTACTGGTCCTGGCTAAATAATTATTATAGTCCCTTTGTGTGGCTTTAATGCGTTTATATGTACAATAGAGAGACATTGTCAAATTGATTGCTTATTCTAAATTTATAAAGAACTTCATGGATTATAAAGTAGCATTTAAAACCAACAAGAGGTCCCATTCATCGACACCTATTTATTTATGCATACATGTAGATGGTGTGCATTAGAAAGGCACCACTAGGCCATTATATATGTGTGTGTGTATATATATATATATATATATATATATATATATATTACCAAACGAACGAAGTTCCAATCGCGCTCTCAGAGCAAATAAGTATCAAGTCCAGGTTACATCCAAGAGGGGTTTATTTGATTCATAAACCCGCCGTGACGCGTTTCACCCTCAAGGGGCTTGTTCACACAACAGGCACAACACAGGAATTGCTTTACATACTTTTGTGAAACATGTGCATAGAAAGCGGACTGGTGTCCTATGGCCTCAAAACATTACCCCGGACATTGTTCAAGCGCCATTTTGAAGATAGTCAAAAGCCGATCTGTACGCGCAATGCTTGCACTGATAAAGATTGCATCATTTGAAGTAAGACGCTGCGTGTATGAGCCTGACGGATGTAAAATGTGCATAGAAAGCGGACTGATGTCCTGTAACATCAAGCACTGCCTGAGACATTGTGCAAGCGCCATTTTGAAGAGTGCAAAAACCGTCAGAAGTCGGTCTGTGCGTGTAATGTTTACATTAGTGAGGTTCGTATCGTTCAAGTAAAGACGCTGCGCGATTAAGCCTGACAGATGTGTATGTGCGCTCCATGTTGGGAATAAATACTTGCTGTAGGGCCCATTAGTCTTCTGGTCAACTATGTCAGCAAAGAGCATGTCCGGTCACGTGATGTCCGGCAAAGCATGTCATGTTTGTACAGACATGAATGGCATTAATAGTGCTCAAATTGTGTGTCTACACCATAGTGGTGATGTAATAGCATAATCATGCCTCTTGGTGAATTTCAGAAGTCAAATCGAATGTGCCTGTAATTATAATGGTATAGTTAGGTAGTGGAATGCCGACTGAGGCACATGTCTTGGCTGTGAGGATTCACTGTACGTTTCGCCCTCTGTGTTGTGTCCCCTACTGTCCATCAACCCTAGGTGACATTGTAAAACAAACAGATTGCTAAAATTGATAAAGATCTTATCTGTGATTGGGACGCAGCTGAAGAAAAGGGTAGGGATCCCTGTGCCACTTGTCTCAGACATGGTCCCTTCCTTTCCTCCTGTGGAAGATAAAAAAAACAGTGTAAACTATTTACAGTGAGACAGAATTCGCGCAAGGCAGCTATGCACATAAACCATTGTTGAACCATTGTACACCCCAGTGGCATGTTTATCAAGGGTCTCATGTTGTTACTGTCTAAATGTCATGTAAGTGCACAGCCATTTCTTCGTCAATGTTATGCCCGTTGGGCTGACGGGTCATCATTCCTATAATGTGTCTTGACTCCCTCTGTCTTAATTTCAGTACCCGGTTACCTCCCCTTCTTTTGGAGATGACCTGTTCTATTGCATAATATGACAATTTCTTGGGATCAGAGAAATGCTCAGCCTCAAAATGTCGTGCAACGGGATACTGCTGGTCCCTATTAGTTATTGCCCTCATGTGTTCAAGGACTCTTTTTTTTGCCATATGTGTCGTACTTCCCACATATCGTAAATTGCACGGACATTCTAAGACATACACTACGAATGTACTGCTGCAGGTGAGAAATTGTTTAATGTTAACCATCCTGCTAGTGCTTGTGTTCCAGAATTCCTTTCGCATGCGGCTGTTCCCGCAGGCCTTACAATGGCCACAGGGGAAGAAACCTTGTAAATCGATACCCCTCTCCCCTGTGTTGTTGGGTAGATCATTATGTACTAATAGATCTTTGAGGTTGCGTCCTCTCCTGTAAGTGATTTTGGGACGTGGTGATAATGTATTCCCTATTACTGGGTCACATCTAAGTAGGTTCCAATTTCGTGTTATGCTCTTGCGAATTTGTTCCGAGTTCCCATTGTATGTCAATATCAGGCGTGTCTCTGTGTCGTTACCCTCATCCTCTGCTGCCTGTGTGTTCTCAAGAATCGCATCTCTATTGACAAGCCCGGTTCTCTCTATTGCTTTCTTGAGAACCCATGTGGGGTATCCCCTATCCTTGAATCTCTCAATCATGGTTGTTTGTTCTCTGAGAAAACCTGCTTCCGTGCTGCAATTTCTTTTTGCACGGAGTAATTCCCCATAGGGGATACTCCACTTCAATGTTTCAGGATGGCTACTCAGAGCGTGTAAAAGTGTGTTCCCTGCAGTAGTTTTGCGAAAAAGGTTTGTCACCACTTTGTTGTTGACTATCTCTACCCTTGTATCCAAATACTCAACCTGATTGTTACTGATGGTACTTGTGAAAGTAAGATTCTTTGTGTTGTGGTTGAGTTCCTCGAGAAAGATTTGGGCTTCCTGTTTGTTGCCTTGCCAGACAACAAACAGGTCGTCAATGTGTATCTAAGCCAGAGCTTGACCCTGGTAAGGTAGTTGGTCATATTGATGTCTGCCCTGATGTCCTCCTCCCATGCTCCCATGAAGAGGTTCGCAAAACTGGGAGCGAAGCTCGTACCCATCGCAGTACCGAGGGATTGTTTAAAAATATCACCATGAAACATGAAGTAATTGTTGGTCAGACAATATCTGATGATGTCTAAAATCATCTGTGAATGATTCCAAAATTTTATGTGTTTCCGTTTTAGGAACCTAGCGCAAGCTTCCACTCCCTGGTCATGGTTAATCACTGTATACAGCGAATTAACATCCATTGTTATAAGAAGAAAATCAGATTCCCATTGTAAATTGTTGATTTTACCCAAAAAATCCTTGGTATCCCTCACATACGAGGGCAAGTCGATTACAAATTCCCTTAAGTAATGGTCCGCATACCGGGAAAGATTCTCTAGAACACTTCCTCTAGAGGAAATTATGGGTCTGCCTGGGGGATTGGTTCTGCTTTTATGAATCTTGGGAAGCAGATATAATACAGGTAGGATGGGGAAATCCTTTTTCAAATAGCAGTATTCCTCCCATTCAATTAACCCTTTATCTTTCCACTCATTTAGTTTTTCCCAGATCATGGTAACACTGTTGTTATACTCTACTCTATCCGATTTGGTGTAGGTGTTGGTGTCACTCAGTTGTCTTACAGCTTCATCAATATACATCTCCCTGGATAAAATGACAATATTGCCCCCTTTGTCGGCGGGTTTGATCACAATACTGTTATCATTTGCCAGATCTTGCATTGCTTTTTTTTGGGACAAAGTTAAATTGAATTTGAATTTCCTCATTTTCTTTGGCCAGTTCTTTTGCCTGAAATCTAAAAGTTCCTTCCCCATTAGTTCCTGAAAAGTATCTATATTGTCATGGTTCATGGTAGGCAAGAAGGTAGACTTGGGTTTGACACCCGAGCAGGCAGCTGTATCATAACTGATTTCCATCTCATCTAAAATACGATGAGTGTCTGTACTTAAGCTCATTCCTTCGGGGTCACTTTGTAATTCATGTAGTACCATAAGGGTATCAATGTCCCCTATGGTCAATCCATCGTCTGTTTCTGTTCTCATGGTCTGGTGTGTTCCTCTACTTCTTGTTGGTTTAAGTTTGTGCCACTTTTTTAATTTCAATTTTCTGCAAAATTTAAAAATATCGATCTTGTCATCTACAAAATTCATGGGTGTGGTTGGACAGAATGAGAGCCCAAGGCATAAGGTTCTTTTGTCCTTATTGCTAATTTGCCTAGAAGATAAATTTATGATGGTTTGGTTTACCATGCTGTCATCCATCATTGTGTCTTCTTGGAGCGTGTCTGTTTTCTTCCCACTTGTTCCGATGCGTTCTCTTTTCCTTCGCCTCTGCCTCCACCTCTTCCGCCTCTTCCTCTGGTGCCCTTTGCTCTGCCTCTTCCCCGGCCCTTTGCCATTGGGGAATCCTCCCTCTGACTCGTGTTGGATGTTGCCCGTGTTGTTTGTCGGCTCCTTTTTATGAGCCGGTATTCGTCTAAAAAAGTTTTCTTTGGACGGACTGTCTCATCCCCTTCCGATGCTGAGCTTTCGGAGGTGGCTGTTTGTTCAGATTCCTCTGTGTTAATGTCACTCTGACAGGCTACCTCTTCATCCCTGTTGTTTATTGGTGTTGAGGCTTTCTTGGTTTTTATTTCCTCTGTGTCATAAAGGTGATCATATTTTCTGCTGTAAGTTAGAATCCTGCCTGACTCATAATCACCGCAGTCACGGTGGAGTTTACGTTGCTTCCTTGCTTTTATGTCTTCCTCCACCAATTTCAGCCGCTTCCTCATTTCGTCTACAAATTTGGTGACTGCTTCTTGATCTTCAAGTAAATGTAATTCATCCTTAATGCGCCCGATTTCTTTTTTGATATTTTCTCTGTCAGACCAGGCGTATTTCACCAAAATGGCCAACATGTTTCTCGAACTGTTAGCCGACCATTCCTCCAGCATATGGGGATCTGGTGAATCATATGAAGGAGTTATATAAATTCTTAGTCCTCGGGGCACCATTTGCTTGTCAATATAATCTTGGAGTGATGTGGCCTCCCACCATTTAGACATCTCTTGTTTCAGCAATTTCTCATATTTTTTAAGTTTTTCCATGATGGTGGTTTCTGTTCGGTTTGTTGTCAATGTGCTGCGCCCCACACCAGGTGCTCTTGCAAATAGCATCTGTGCAGCTGCTCTGCGCTCATCCTCGTCTTCCATGCTTGAATTGTCTTGAGTCCCAATAACCTTCACCTGGAAATTACTACTTTGCTTGCTCTCCCTGTTTATGATACAGAGTTCCCCTTGCCAACACGATATAATGACTCCTGTCACCGTGATTATCCCTAATTATGGTTCAGACAGGGATGTACTTGTGTTCGTTCGGTGCCTGTCATGCAGTATTCAGCTAATTGCATTCGCACTAGAGATTGAAAAAGTACACTCCCCTCTTGCCATTCAATGTCCCTCACATCCAGACCTCCGACGTCCTTACCTTCACGGTGTATCCCGGTCCCGAGATAGCGTGAGGCGGGATCCTGCTGGGGTCCTGTTACGGGATATCGAGTTTTGCAAAATGCTGCATGGGTTATTTCCTGAACCCGGAAAATCACTTCGTGTGGCCGGCCGTCAGTCTCCACAATCGATACCAAAAACAAGTTACTCCTTCGGAGATTGTAGCCCTTGGAGGGGTGGCGCGATGCCGGCGGAGTGGGCCGGTATGTCAATTACCAAACGAACGAAGTTCCAATCGCGCTCTCAGAGCAAATAAGTATCAAGTCCAGGTTACATCCAAGAGGGGTTTATTTGATTCATAAACCCGCCGTGACGCGTTTCACCCTCAAGGGGCTTGTTCACACAACGGGCACAACACAGGAATTGCTTTACATACTTTTGTGAAACATGTGCATAGAAAGCGGACTGGTGTCCTATGGCCTCAAAACATTACCCCGGACATTGTTCAAGCGCCATTTTGAAGATAGTCAAAAGCCGATCTGTACGCGCAATGCTTGCACTGATAAAGATTGCATCATTTGAAGTAAGACGCTGCGTGTATGAGCCTACAGATGTAAAATGTGCAAAGAAAGCGGACTGATGTCCTGTAACATCAAGCACTGCCTGAGACATTGTGCAAGCGCCATTTTGAAGAGTGCGAAAACCGTCAGAAGTCGGTCTGTGCGTGTAATGTTTACATTAGTGAGGTTCGTATCGTTCAAATAAAGACGCTGCGCGATTAAGCCTGACAGATGTGTATGTGCGCTCCATGTTGGGAATAAATACTTGCTGTAGGGCCCATTAGTCTTCTGGTCAACTATGTCACGCAAAGAGCATGTCCGGTCACGTGATGTCCGGCAAAGCATGTCATGTTTGTACAGACATGAATGGCATTAATAGTGCTCAAATTGTGTGTCTACACCATAGTGGTGATGTAATAGCATAATCATGCCTCTTGGTGAATTTCAGAAGTCAAATCGAATGTGCCTGTAATAATCCTCACAGCCAAGACATGTGCCTCAGTCGGCATTCCACTACCTAACTATACCATTATAATTACAGGCACATTCGATTTGACTTCTGAAATTCACCAAGAGGCATGATTATGCTATTACATCACCACTATGGTGTAGACACACAATTTGAGCACTATTAATGCCATTCATGTCTGTACAAACATGACATGCTTTGCCGGACATCACGTGACCGGACATGCTCTTTGCGTGACATAGTTGACCAGAAGACTAATGGGCCCTACAGCAAGTATTTATTCCCAACATGGAGCGCACATACACATCTGTCAGGCTTAATCGCGCAGCGTCTTTACTTGAACGATACGAACCTCACTAATGTAAACATTACACGCACAGACCGACTTCTGACGGTTTTCGCACTCTTCAAAATGGCGCTTGCACAATGTCTCAGGCAGTGCTTGATGTTACAGGACATCAGTCCGCTTTCTATGCACATTTTACATCTGTCAGGCTCATACACGCAGCGTCTTACTTCAAATGATGCAATCTTTATCAGTGCAAGCATTGCGCGTACAGATCGGCTTTTGACTATCTTCAAAATGGCGCTTGAACAATGTCCGGGTAATGTTTTGAGGCCATAGGACACCAGTCCGCTTTCTATGCACATGTTTCACAAAAGTATGTAAAGCAATTCCTGTGTTGTGCCCGTTGTGTGAACAAGCCCCTTGAGGGTGAAACGCGTCACGGCGGGTTTATGAATCAAATAAACCCCTCTTGGATGTAACCTGGACTTGATACTTATTTGCTCTGAGAGCGCGATTGGAACTTCGTTCGTTTGGTAATTGACATACCGGCCCACTCCGCCGGCATCGCGCCACCCCTCCAAGGGCTACAATCTCCGAAGGAGTAACTTGTTTTTGATAGATATATATATATATATATATATATGTATTTTAGATAGCTAGATTTAAGAGTCTCAAATGTGATTGAGAGCTCAGTCATAAAATGGTTATCGATTAAAAAAAATGACATACATGCTAACCTATTTTGTGTCTTGTAAAATAGAACATAGAGACAGCTCTAATTCAAATGTTGTGTGGAAATACGTAATTTTGAATTTTGACAAATATATTACGAATACGTTTGTGTCCTTTTTAAAAAATGAAATGTATGATATCGATGACAGCATTTGCAGCATAAGAGGTATTTCTATATATGTCTGCAAAAACTGGGCTTTTGACACAAAAGTAAACTGAAAATAACGGACTCAATACTGGTGCTATCTGAAAGGTGACCGAGCTATGCCCTATACTGTCTACAACACTCTTCTCTCAGCTTCAATTAAACTTAGCTGTCACAGAGGCCCTGTCTGAAAAAAATTGTCCAGGACGATTATCAAAATATGTCAAACTGTAGTTTAAAATTATTATGTTTTTTATTGATTGGTGTATGGAAATAATGTTTGAGGTTTCTTATCGTTCTATGTGAAAGGCATTCTATATCAGAAGTTATGTGTGTTAAATGCTATGAAGTAACTGAAATGCTTACCCAAAGGCATTCTTTTGTAAACAAGTGAAGACAAAATATTTTTTTTATTTTAAATCAGATGGACAAGGCCTGTGCTGTTTGACAATGTTGTCCTCGTCTTTTTTCGATTTACTAAGTGATCAGTCTTTTGGTGACGGAGAACCACCATTTTGAATCTTTCTTATGATACACTGCCATTAAAGGTCAACTTTCAGAAACTGTTCCCGCCTAGAGTATCTTTCTTTCCAGAGCAGACATACAAGGAGCATCTAACCAAAGAGGTGTTTTAGCCGAGGGCCATTTACTTCAATCATGATACTTTTTGTCATCACCAGTGATCTGCCGGAGCTTCAGAATTACACAGGCTTCTGCTGAAAATGCTAATAACTTAGATGTAATGCACTGCTTCCACAATGGTTACTTCCACACCAAAAAACTACATTTTCAGGAGACAGCTACAAAGCAAAAGACATATGGCACTCTTTTTAGGGTAGCCAGCTCATCACCCCGCAGGAAATCTGGAACGCTAGCACTGGACTCGAATGTAGAAGGTTTTTTTGCCTGCTTTCCAAACGTCCTGGATGTGGGATGTAGAAAATATTCCTGAATAAATGGCTAGTCCTACAGAACAGCCTCCCACCCTACGCTCAAGATGGCTCTGGGAATGGTGGTCAGAACCACCTGTAAAGTGTGTAGTGCTTGATCCTCATCCTGGTCTTCGGAAGCCACTCCACCTCACTGAACAGAGCTGGGACCTGCAAGACATCAGTCACCAGAGGCCGTGCACTAGAGCAGTCTCCATCAGAGCTAGTAGTAGGCCAGCAATTTAAAACAAACATACTTTTGTTCAAATCCCAAATCAATGTTTGTATGAGTGAACACGGAGCAGTTTGTGTGAATTGTAAATATGAAGAAATGTGACATTTACAAAGAGGGTCCTGCTCATCATACAGGGCACCAAGCCTGCCTTGGGTACTCTTGCAGACCCACACAGTCCACCCACTCCCTACACACCTTTCCCAGCAAACATTTACCTCAACACTGTGCATAGTGCGGTGACCCCTCATATTTCAAGTACCCCATATATTTCTCCCATCCAAGAACAGTGCCTGACCCCATCATACTACCCATGGCCCATCACACTTTGCCCTTTCCCCCAATCACTGCCCTTGCCCTATTACATAAGTCATTTTCCCCTGGCACCATCCTGGGCCACTTCATCGACCCACCCACTCACTCATTCAAACATCAATGTACTCAATCACTCATCCACCCAAGCAAGCAAGCAATCACACACTCATTCAGTCACAAAATCACTTATCTATGCACTCACTCTTCCATTAATTTACGTAACCAAAGGATCATTTATGTGATGACCTATTCCCTTATCCAAAGAACCAGACTCAAGAACTCACCTTTCAATAAAGCACTTTCACTTATGACAATCCAGACCTATTTGCTTTGTCAGAGTTAGTTAATTAAGTAGAACATAATGAACGAAGTGTGATAAAAAATCACAGATCAACTATGTAATTCAGAAAAGAAACAGTCAGAAAATCTAAGTTAGCTGAGAGGTTTGCAGTTAAGGTAAGGAGTTCCAGATGTTGCAAGCGCGAGAAGACGTGATCTTTACTGACTTTGTACTTGTAGGAACAGAATGCAGCAGAACCTCACAGGACACGGTTTTACCAATAACTAGTCAATTGTTTGGAGATATCTTATTGTCTCTGGGGGCAGTGCATTAGTGAAAGACCAAGAAGCTGTCTGAATCAGCCGCTCCGTCGTTCTCTTTGCAGGTGGCAACCTGTCTACACTTTGAATTGGTAAGAGAGATTACCTGTGGTGGGCATAGTAAGTGACTGCACCCTCTTTCAAGTGGATATCCGGGGGCGGTCCATGGGACACCTTTTAATCCCTCCAGAGGGCTGCCCTCAGGGGACGAACTGAGGGTGTGCCACCACTTTGTGTTGCACAATCAATGCGCCTCCTGATTGCTTCTTTGTCTCTACACCTATGTCCATAATATGACATGGGCACAAAGTGATTCCCTTATTTGCATGGAGCCACACCATACAAATGAGGGCATGCCCTCTCAAAATAGCGCTGATGCTACAAGTGCACCAGCGCTATCAGTATTACATAAGGAGCTGCATAAGCATGTGCTGCCCCTTCTTTAATACTACATTGTGCCGGGGGTGGGCAGAAGGCGGGAGGGCAGAAATCAAGTGCATGTTGGAGGGAAAGTCTACTAATGAAGTAATAAATAACAACCAAGACCTAATCTGATCGGGCCAACAAATCCTATTGACTTCATGAGTGGGAATGGAAGTTTATTTTCTTCCTCGACAGCAACCCTTCATATTTTATAGGTATTGTCCCAACTCATACTCGCCCTGTATTTAATTATAAAAGAACCGACCCATGAGTCAACAGTCACTGTGTTCACATAGCATACCCTATACTTTAACAGGTATATATAACACATAAATGTGAAAAAAATTGTGAAAACAAGAGGTAGCACCTCACGTGCGCACCACCAAAGGAGCTTACTGGTTAATTATCACCAGTTATGCCCACGTTTCTCATCATTGGTCACTACCTCGTAAACAGAAATAAACGTAATCGGTGTCCAGAAACCCAGTGAAAACCAGTGAATATGTGTATACAATAACACAAATCAACCACGTGTGAATAAAATTGAAGTAAGCCAACTCAGTCACCAGGGAGCCACTTTTATTCTCAACTCGAGGGCTTATTCAAAATAAAAACGTACTGCATGTTTGCAGACCATATAATGTTGGGCCGACATGTTTCATTGCCTGTAAATTATAGTGGCAATTTCTTCAGGGCACGAGGACTTTGTCCACCTTTTCTGGACCCTTATTGTGAACACGCAGTGACTGTTTAAACAAAAAGAAGGTTCATTAAAAGCACTTCCAGCCAATGCAGACTTCATCTGCCTACATTCATCCTGTATATAATTATGCCCACGAATGTATATTTACCCGGTAGCAGCCAAAGCCTCTCGTACCAGCTAACCACCGTGTCACAGAGGGACTAAATGCTATTAATAGCCCTGTTTCATGCAAGAGGACACATATGTTGTCCGTATTCTGCAAAGACAAACAAACGTTAGCATTTTCATATACAACAGTTTGCCTGTAACCACAATTTTTATGGCACTCATTGTCACCCTTTGTGATCAATCAGGCGAAAAAAGCTTCGTCGGTGTTTCAGTGATGACTCACCAGCATACTAATTTACTCATGCTAGAATAATGTTCCTGTCATCTTCCGAAAAATGTCAAGAAACACCAACCACAATAGCCTAAATACCACATCCCATTATGTTGCTAAATGCGGATTCAAGCCCCCCAATTCATTAACACCTTGTGCCATTACAGTCACAAATCTTACAAGTCATCCTCTGAGGACGATAACAGAGGCTCAGAGCCCGATCTACACTGTGTGCCTCGCTAAGTGCAAACGACGTCTGCCAGGCAAGCAGATTAATCTCCGTCCTGTTCACAACATGCACACATCACCTCACGTACTGCATTTCAATAAAGGAACCGAAGAATCCCAGTTCCCTTTGTGTATTGCCCGGTGCTCTTACCGCGTCTGCCATCCGACGAGCCTCGTCTCGTTCTGATTCAGCGCCCGGAAGCAACAGCCTCACTTAAAAGCGGCACATCAACAACGGACACCTGCTTGATTGTCAGGTCACATGCTCAAGCACTAAACAATGAGCGCCATCTTTGAATGGCAAAATTACTCATTGCACCGATGTTTACATGAAGACTAAATAATATGCCATACATAGTATATTAAAAATCACGTGTAAAATATATACACACATGAAACGGGTCATCATCTACAGCCCATTCATGTATCGGTACCGGAATCAGTACTATTCACACCAGCCCGACTAACCAGAATGAAGGACACCATATTCACCATCAGCTTTGGATGACAACATTTCATGTCACCGGCTTCTAGAGGGATAAACTTAACATCACAGCAGTGCACTCTCTTTCTAGCTATTTGTTTAGTGATTTTTTGTGATTTTTAGGCAGGACAGGGAAGCAACCGGCAAACCCAACCGGAAAAAATCCCCAAAATACACCCTTTTTGAGAATTGTTAGAGAAATATCACAGAGACACACCCATCACTGACAGGCAAGGAGCAGTTGTTCTTAATCAAAATCAGTGCCCTGATATCCTCGATCACAGACTCACCCTATTCCACTCTATATAATCATTCAACCCCACTTGGTCTGCTCGCTCCAAAAAAATCCAACGGGCCTCTCTTTTGGATAGTATTTTCTCCATGTTATATGTGTCCCCCACCACTTTCTCCAACACAACCCAAGTCAATGACCTGGCGTCGTGATTTTCAGTTTTAAAGTGTTGTACAAGCCTCGTCGTGAGTTTCCCTGCTCTGATCGTACTAAGATGCTCCTGAATGCGAATCTTAATCTTTCTAGATGTAAGTCCTATGTAATGTAGACCGCACACACATGTAAGCCGGTAAATCACATTCACTGTATTACAATTAGTAAATTTTGTCAAATGCCAAACCCTGCTATCAAGCAATTCCACATTGTTTGTCCTCACCGTTTGATCACACACAGAACAAGACCTAAATGGGTAATGTCCAGCAGGGAGTGTGGATTCTTTGGGGTTTTGGACGAGAATGCACCAACTTGTCTTTCAAGTTACAAGCCCTTCTAAAAGCGAATCTAGGTTGAGGCATCTTAAAATCTGTAGTTGACAGTAAGGCCCAATGTTTTCGAATGGCCTGGCGGATCTTACTAGCCAACGGATCAAAAGTCATGACCACCGGGAGGCAATCGGTTTTAGGTCTTACATTTGTCTCCAACAACACACTCCGTGGAGTATTTAAGGCTCTTTTTCTAGCATGCTTCACCATTTGCTTTGGGTACTGTCTCTTCACCAGTTTGTCGCACAGCACCTCTGACTGCTGCATAAAGTCATTCGTAGAAGAACAATTTCTACGGTACCGCAAAAACTGCCCTACCGGCAGATTATCTCTAACTGCCCGAGGATGAAATGATTGATAATGCAGAAGTGAATTTCTGTCAGTTGCCTTTTGATGTACCATGGTACACAGTTTATCATTGCTCACTGCTATGTCCAAGTCCAAGTATACTGCCTTTTTATTGCTGAATGCCCAAGTAAACCTGAGACTACTATCTAGTGTATTCAGCCAATTCAAAAATTCCAGCAGCACTATCTCAGTACCAGACCAAATACATAAAACATCGTCTATATACCGCTTCCAGAGGCGGATATTCCTCTGGAAGGGATTAGACGGATGGAATATGCAATGTTCCTCAAACTGGCCCACATAAATGCAGGCCAGACTGGGCGCGAAAGTCGCGCCCATAGAAGTCCCCGAGACTTGCAAGAATAAATCATTCTTGTAGCTAAAGTAGTTTCTGGTTAAGGCAATCTCGATACATTGTAAAACAAAAGATTGTGGAGTGTCATAAAACCACTCTTGCTCCCCAAGAGCACACGCTGCTGCCACCAACGTGGCATCCTGGGGTATGCAAGTATACAGTGACTCGATATCAATCGTCACCAAGAACTCACACATAGAGTCAAACTGTATGTCCTCCAAAATGTTAAGAACATCCCTGGTATCCTGGACATACGCAGGTTGTTTTATAACTGACTCCCTTAAAAAGAAATCAGCAAATTGTGACAGGGGCTCAAGAATCGATTGAACACCCGAGACTATCGGGCGACCCGGCGGGGGCCGCTGGGCCTTGTGTATTTTAGGTAATATATAAAACGCCGGGGTTCTTGGTTTGGTATTAATTAAAAAATCTGCTTCTTTAACAGTAATCCATTTTTTCTCTTTTGCTTCTCCAACAAGCTGTTTGATAATTTCCTGTAATTCATTCACAGGATCACGGGGTAGCGGACGATAGTTTTCACGCATACATAGCAGTCTCATGACTTCATTCTCATAATCAGTGGTGTTCATAATCACCACCGCGCCACCTTTATCCGCTGATTTTATGGTGATCAAAGGATTCTCTTGTAGACTTCTAATTGCCCGCCAGTCATCACTGCTCATGTTCTTATAAATTTGATGCTGTGCAGTACTTTCTAAGGAATTAATCTCTTCTAGTACTTTATGTTCAAAGACAAGGACCTCGGGGCCTGATGTAGAAGAAGGAGGGCAAAAATGTGAAGGCCGATGCAGGTTGGTACAGAATAATGACGGGGGATCCTGTGCTTTATTAGCAAAGAACTTTTTGAGTTTAATTTTTCTCATAGTTTCTTGGAATTCAATACGACATTTAAACGAATCATGTACAGGGGTGGGGACAAATCCCAACCCTTTATTCAATACCTGTAGTTCATTTGATGTCAGCACATGGTCAGACAGATTTACCACAATGTTGTTTATACTTGAGTCCTCCCCCTGCTGCGAGTGATTCGTGGTGAAAAGGTTTGCCATGTTCGATCCTGATTCTGTCGTATATGTCCTCTGGTTCTTTTACCTCCCCCTCTGTAACCCATCTGACTTTGTCCTAAAAAAGAGCGTAGCAATGCTCCCAGATCTTCGTTTGATTGCTCTTGCTGGTTAAATCTAACCCTATTGGTCTTGTCAGATTGTGCTCCTGCCTCGTCTTCTTCGCTGGAAGTATTATCAAACGTCCAGTTATCTGGTGTACGCCTAAATGGTTGTCTTGCTCCCCTTGCCTGACCACCCCGTTGTCTTCGTTCAGTCTCTTGTTGTCTTTGTTCTGGCCCTTGTTGGTAATAACTATCCTCAGTATAGGGAAATGCCCATGCGTGGGTAAAACGTTCAAGGTTACGTTTTAAACCTTTTATTTTTTGATTAATCATATAGTTTTTGTAATCAGAAAGGTCCTCTTGGATCCTTGCCAACTGCTCCTTCGTATCAGCAATGATGTAAGACAAAACACTTTTACACAATATTATGGTTTTAATCAATCAATCAATTGGAAAACTCATCCAGTCTCAAAACGAGACCAAAGTCTCAAGTTCAAAGATCTGGATTACAAGTAAGCCTGGGCGTAGTTTGCGTAGTAGCACTTCACGTAGCTACGTGAAGTACATTTTCAACTACACGTAGCTATGCACATTGCGTAGTTGTGTGCTTGACTGCACTGTACAATAATTGCCAAAAGCATCTTGTACAGTGCAAGTTAAGATAAAATAAATATCTCTGTCTTTATATGCTAAAAATGCATATAGTTACTACACAAAAGTGAAAACAATAAATTAACAAGCAGTGAGAGAGGTGATGATTTTGGGATCCTCCCTAACCTAGGGAGAGAACCAAGCAGATGCCTTGAAAACAAAAACACATCTTTTGAACCATTCAGTGGTGGTCCCATCCTCTTAGGACCACCCCAAGCACAGTTATTGGCAAAAATACAATCCCAACCAAAGGCCCTGCAAAGCATTATGGGACGAGATTAGCAGTGGGCAGTGAATATTATAGTATCCAATATCAAAATAATTCTACAAAGAGCTGCAGTTCCACTAGTCGTTACTAGATGTCCCTCACGAGTCAAATGCAAAAGCTTCATGAAAGGGTTTCAATGCTTTTGCATTTGACTCGTGAGGGACATCTTGTAACGACTAGTGGAACTGCAGCTTGATGTATTAATAATTTCAATGCTTTTGCATTTGACTCGTGAGGGACATCTAGTAACGACTATTTGAACTGCAGCTCTTTGTAGAATTATTTTGATATTGGACACTATAATATTCACTGCCCACTGCTAATCTCGTCCCATAATGCTTTGCAGGGCCTTTGGTTGGGATTGTATTTTTGCCCATAACTGTGCTTGGGGTGGTCCTAGGAGGAAGGGACCACCATTGAATCGTTCACATGATATGCTTTTTGTGTTCAAGGCATCTGCTGGTCCTCCCCTAGGTTAGGGGGACTCCAAAATCATCACCTCTCTCATTGCTTGATATTTTATTGTCAAAGTTCATTTTTGTGAATTGGTTATATGCTTTTTAGCAAAGATAATTGCTTTATCAAAGCATTTGAAGGTGTTTATTTTACTGCTGCTACGCTACGTCAATTAGCACAGTTATTCACTCTGCTACGTGCAATTTGCGTAGTGCGTAGTAGCACAAACTTTGCATGTTCTGTGAGCGTAGCGAAGTATTATGCCCAGGGTTAATTACAAGCAGTGGTATATACTGTGAAAGCCACAAAAAAACAAGGGTTATAAATTCCTATATGCAAGCTGGACAGATAAGATATTGCCAAAACACGTAAATATTTCCAAGAATTGTGTACATGTCCATGTTTAGCAGAAGCCCCCTCTTGTGGGTTTTTCTTTTAGTTCTCAGAATAAGGGTGAGATAACCATAGAAAAATATTTTAGTTTTTCTGCATAGCGAGTGATTATCTCTTGTTTGATGTCATTGGGCCCAGCCTATCTGACTTTAACACATTCTCAACAGGCTTGCACTAAAGCAGAATCCACCCATGTTTACATCTTGTGCTCAATGACAATGCAAAAGCAATTTCTACTGTTGGCCTCCCGTTGTGTTTGTTTAACAGATAGAGATGTGGTAACCTTTGCTGTGACATCTGTACTAAGTATTGATGTCCTGTCAAGTTTGAGTCTGCAAAGAAATATAATCTATGTGTTTCAGCTCAGCTAAATTGACTATACAACATTTCATGTGTATTTCCTAAAACTAATGTGCACTATGACCTATGTATTGCTGCAGAACCCACAGTTATCCTTTTCAGCACATCCATGTATTAGCCTAGGCTGGTTCACTACTTACATAGGTTTAAAACTATTCCTTACCTGAAATGTTTGTATTGGGGTTTGGGATTTTATACTGATGTGTATGTGTCTATAAAATGTATTTTTATTCTTTCCCTACACCAGTCCCCCCTCTAGTTGATTCTTCAACTATTTTTCCTACCTTCCCATTTACTAGGGGATCACCTTATGCTCACTACTCTATCCCTCAATATCCTTAGCGCTTTTCTAAACCAAAAAGGCTCCTCCCATTTTAGTTGTCATCCTTTTACAACATGCTGTTATTACCTGAAAAATAAGACACGCCAAGTGCAACTCCACCACCAAAGGCAACAAGGCCTTAAACAACCCGGCATCCAGGACAGCACCCACTCAAACCAACCTATGAACCACTCATCAGGGGCACCCCCGTCGTTGACCATTTTCTTATGTAGGTTATGCAATGTCTGAATGGCCTCAGCCAAAGTCCCATTGCCCGTCTGCACATACACCCCTTCATAGCGGTCATTATCAAATTTAATTTTAGTTCTTCTTCAAAATCAAGCGCTGGGGAGCTCAGAAGGGGCTTGCAAACCACATATGGGCCTAGCCAGACCTTCTTAGCTCCCCCCTGGCTCAACCCTCTGGTGGTAACCCATAACATCTTCCACCACAATACTTATAACCACTAGTGTCATTGAATAATTTGTTTCTGTAGGACTTCTTTCCAGATTGCAGTACCATAGAATTCCGCAGTTCTTTTCGTCCAGTGCTGATGAAGCAAGGTTGTTGGACGGCCCTGTGGTGGTCATGTAACTGGGAGATGTTCACACCTGGGATCACCAGGGAGGGGGTGTGTAGAGTCACAAGGGAGCAGAAGCTATTCCAGTTCGGGGGTGGTTGCATGTGCAGCCGGGCCCCACACATCCAATAGTGATCCATCAGGCTAGAGGTGCTGCCCTGCATATCGGTGTTGTAGGTGTTGATATTGCAGTTGAGTTTTCTCCCCACCCTTACTGTCCCATTTCCTCTGAAACAAAAGGAAAACTGTGTTAAATTAATTGTTATTCTAGGGTGTGGGGTAATTCCTGTCCATGTATATCTCTGTATGTTTGCATCCCTTATTTCTTGACATTGGCCTATTAGCTTATCAAATCTTAGGTGACCATTTGTCTTGGTACCATTTCATAATGATATTGCTCTGCATGTGAACTTGACTGCGGTGTACCATTTGTCATGGGCAAATACTGATCCCGTAATGCTAAGACCTGGTCTGCTCGCACAATCAGGGGGTAGAGGGTTAACTAAATAGTTACTACATTCGGACGATGGGTAAGACCTTCCAAAAATGCCTCGGTGTAATGCCCCTTTTTCCCCACTCTGTGTGAGCCCTCTTTTGCCCTGCCTTCTTCATTCTTGATATCTCTTCCATTATCTCTTGTTTTTCTGTTAGGACTTGTAGGACTTCAGGGGTGGTGTCAAATCTAGTTGTATTAACTTGTGCAGTTACAGGGCTAACATGAGTTGGTTGTAGGTGTGCTTTTATTCTGCATAAAAAGAGGTGCAGGAGACAGCGTGTAATATTTGGGGATCCCTCTTTAGGGAGATGCATTCTGTCCACTGCAGCAGCATGGGGGGTGGAGGGGTGAGGGAGCATACATAACAACTGATGAGGGATGTGGATGTGCCTATACTATGCATATGCTGGTACCACATATTCTCAAATAAAGCAGTATGGAGAGGGTGATGTTCAGTAACATTATCACATGCGTGTAATAGTTAATGTAGGATCAAAGGAATAAAAATTCACTAGGGGTAAGAATAGCATTAGTACATCGAGAATGAAAAACAAACAAGAAATACATAACTTGAAAGAAGTACTGTCTAATGTTTGGAACGATAGAGGAGGCTTTACTCCGGTTGCTTCTCTGGTTCTCCTCCCTCTTTTTCCTGCTCGGTGTCCAAAAGGAAGGATGGCATGGTCGGGGCTAGGTGGACGTCTGTCAGATGAATCCAAGGCTTGTAGCAGTGGACTTTCATTGCAGTAGCTGTGCTGTGTGTTACAAGAAAGGGTCTTTGGAACTTAGAGGTCTTTCACTTGCGAAAGATTATCAATGTTAATTGTAGTTCCCAATGGCCAGGGTGTCTGTGTATTGGTGCGCATCAGCAACACATATAACCTGTTTAGAGAAGAACCTTGTGGCTTTGTTAGTTTGTACTACTTCAAGCGCACTTTCAATCTGCAATTTATGTCTACTTAGTAGCACAGATATATTCATTACTCTCCCTGTCACAATCTGATGTGGAGTCAAATGGTAATCTGGTCTTGAGGTGTTTCTTAAGGTGAACAGTGCTAGTGAAAGATTTTGTTTTTAGGAGGCTGTCCTTGGAGATGATAAGTTGACAAAGTTTGTGCGTTATCCCTAACAAGGCGGTGAGGTGGGAAGAGATACTATTGAGGGCATGTGTGCCAAAAGTCAGACCTAGTACCACTCAGGAACATCCCACTGGGGTATTTACCTCGTGCACCAGAAAATTAGCAGCAGACCTGACACCACAGTGGACGCAATGTCTGGCTTCTTAAGAATGGGCAGACTTGCTGACTTGAATGTGCGCTGACTCTGTCTCTCAGGTCCTTGATACCTGTCTGGTCCTCCTGCTCTACCCTGACATATACTGCAAGTGGGAAAATGTATATGAATGTACCTAATGAGCTATGCTTCAAAGTTATTTGCATTTATGTTAACAAAACCGTGAATAAACAAATTTCGCCCCCCAAAAAATGGGCAGACTACAACTATGAGATAATGATTGCATTTGTCAGTCATATCAATGTAGTCAATATGCAGTTCCTTAAAGGGTCTTTGATGTCGGGGTATTATGGAAGCTATTACCCCAAAGGTGGGGCTTGATGAATACTGCTGGCACATGGTACCGGTGTGTATGTTCATTACAACTTAATCTTGGCATATTTAGAAGAACATGTCACTGGCAGTGAGTAAAAGAAGATGTACCTGGTTTAGGGCTATCGGTAGCAATGCTTAGGGCATGACAGGTTTCCCTGTGGATATCTATCTATATATTAAATCTGTTCCTATCTATGTGCACCCTCTGACTTCCCACAACAGTTTCTCATTCTCTGGGGCACTTTCTTGTATCTCTCTAAGGTGCAGGTAAGCTACTCAGTGTAATAGCTTGATGCATCCAAAGAGTCTGATGGTGTCGATGTTTCACTAGTTACCAAATCTGTGGTGTGTGTGTGTCACTAAGGGGGGTGGGGGTTCTGCATCTTTGGCTGCCCCATCAGCCAAGGTGTTTCCACGGGATACAAAATCCTGTGCACTAGTGTGGGCTGGGCACTTCACCTCTGCAACTACATGTGGCAGTGTTAAGGCCTGTATGAAGTCTTTCAAGAGGGGACGGTGCATGACGGGACTTCCATCAAACTTAAGGAATCCGCGTCTGCTCCACCTCATGATGCTAGAGTGTACTGTTGTAGTAACATAGGCGGATTCAGAGTATACTGTTATTGTTTCTCCTCACCTTGTTTGAGGACTGCCACTAAAGTTACTAGTTCAGTAGCCTGGGCTAAGTAATGAAGTGGCAAAGTTATTTGGTCTGTTATCTCCAATATATCTGAACAGTCAGGTTACATGACTTTGACCACTACTGCACCTATGCGTCTCAATCCCATGTCCTAATATATTGTAGAAAAGAACCCATCTACAAAAATATGCCACACTACCTGGAATGGGGTGTGCACAGGAGGTAGCAAGTATGACTGTATAGTACTTAACTATTTTGAGTGATGGTGATGATAATATTATTTCATGGCCTGATACTCCCTGTGTTAGTGTTGTTTTGGCTTTCTGAATGATCGCAAATACTGCATGTTCAGCGTACAATGTCAGAGTTGCACCTTCAACAATGGGGCACATTTCTTCACTGCAAAGGCTGCCATTGTAAGTGCTTGTTCGCAAGTGTAATGGCCTTTCATGACAGAATCAAGTAGGCCACTAAAATACACAATTGGCTTGTGGCCTAAAGGATACTTTTTGGGTGAGGACAGTCGTCATCACATGAACATTGCAGTTGCAGAAAAGAAAACGAAAAACCTCCGTTATAATCTGGTGTTCCCAATACAGTGCATTTATTATCTCTGTCTTTAATTTGCAAAACGTTTGCTGCAACTCAGCCATCCATGTTATTCTGTGTTTTAGCCTGTTTGATAGACACAAACAGCGGGAGCTATTAACATACTGTTATAAAAAAAAAAAACACTGTCATAAGTCCAGGATCTTCTGCATTCCTTTCACATTCTCGGGCTCTGTCATCTGTCTGATGGATGCTGCTCTGTTAATTGTTGGCCATATGTTGCCCTTGTCTGACCATTACATTGATCATTCTTTTTAGATCTGCATTCTCTAATAAAATGTCCTGGCTTCCTGCAATAGTAGCATGTTTGCCGCTCTGAAATATATATGATCTATTTCCCCAAAACATCCTCGCCCTCCTCTTCTATTCATGTTATTTTTTCCTTGGGCGTATGGTTGGCGTTGTGGAATGCTTGCACGAGGCACACCCAGGGATACTGCGGCCAACTTAGAAGCAGTGACAATGTCTCGTTCAGTGTTTTTGGTCAACTTCTGCTGGACCAATCTGACTGCTACTTTCTCTGTTTTGTCTTTCTCACTGTTTTTCTTTTCCTGCCTCTTCTTACAAAAATTTATTATAAGTGCCTGTATCTCCGTCCATGGTTTGGTATCTAAAGCTAATAAGTTACTTCATTTGGTAGTCCCTTCTTCACTATGTTAGCAGTAGGACCCCTTGCCTTTTGCCATTTTTGGGGCCTTTTCTTGACCTCTTCTGGACTTGTGCACCTACTACTTATTTCTGTGAATGACTTTTCTTTGTACTGCTCTTTGGTCTGTCTCTGGTTCTCTTCTGAGTGGGAGGACTGGCAGGCTCCTGGAGCCATGGGTGTGTGTGGTGTTTAGTGGCTTCGTACCATTCTGTACACTGTTTTCCTATCTGGTCCTTGTCTCCGCGGAAGACTTTGACCAGGTATTCACAGGGGACCCCATCTCTCTTCGGCAAACCCTTAAACTTGAAAAGGGAGGTTGATCTGGACAATGCATCACTATTTACTCCATTGATGGATCGTCCACTTTTCTCTCTAACTTCCAAAAACTCCCTACTTGGTAGGCCTGTTGCCCCAATACCCTTATTTTAACTTTTGTATTTCTCAATTCTTTTTATGAGATCACATCCTTCCATTTATTCATTATTTTCCTTATACAACCTATTTTTCTTCCCTTTCAACTCACATATTCTCATACATTCTTCTAATTAATCCAGTTGCTTTTAGCTGGTGAACCTATCAGCAGAGACTAGTCTAACATCCTATATTATCTACACATGTGGATATATGACAAATATTATATTTTACTTTTATATGTATGTTAAAATATGATTCAGGGATGCCCAGACGTGGGTCGCTTGCTCACTTTGCCACTGAATTCAAGCTAGCCCGGCTGATGAGGGGTGTTACTCCGAAAGCGGTTCCAGGATGCTTGTTTCTGGTCCAGGGAAGACCTGGTTTGGCAGTTCGGGCTGGCATGTTCCCATGAGGCACAGGATCAAGACTGATTTGCATATAGCTGGGTCTGAACTGGGGTGGCAAAGTGAGCTAAAGAACGATGATGGATTTAACCCAGATCTGTGACTGGGGATTAGTGTCTGAAAAGTTTCAGCGCTCCGTCCATTATCTCCTTGTGTTTGCCTTGTTAAAATATGATTGCAATCTCAAAAAACAAAATTTTAATTCTGCAGTTTTGATTTACTGAGTCCCCGATAGGAGAATGTTGCCAAATACTGACTATCAGTTATTAACGCTGCCCATAAATCTGTCTATAATGCATCTATTAACACTATTTCTAAGTTTGTTACAATTTCTGGCCCTGAACAACATGTCTCTATTTAAATATTCAAAGATCACTGTCAATTACATTTTTCGTCTATTTTTTATTATTCCTTTGTCTGTCATTTTCTCCTTGACAATTTTAGTGCAAGATTAACGGGAACTTTTGGTGCCATGTTGAAGGGTACGTCCTTAAGTATTATTGGGACTATTTTCCCTATGGAGAGCCCTTCTATTTTGTTATTATATTTTATAGGGTCATTTAATATAAAAAATTAAGTTCAAAATCTTCATACAGTTCACTTTGTGGTATTTAGTCTGTGAAAAGATCACAGGTGGAGACTCAATTAGAATCAGTTGCTAGTCGTGGGTTCTTGAGGTATTTGCCTAACTCAGTCTATTACTTAAATATTGTTACCTAACATTATGCAACATTCCTCACAAAATAGAAAATACTAAGTTATACACTACATAACACAAAATAAAAATAAAAAATGGTCACATTTCTACTTACACATACATATACACCAATGCTAAATTACATACTAAGGCAACTAAAACACTACTGTATCAATTCTAAATTACAAACTAGGGCAAAACAAAACACTGGTCACTTCCCTCTGGATTCATAGAGGGAGGGGACAACTTTTCACTATTTTGCAGAGCATACACTGATTTCTCAGCCTCAAACTATGTTCTGCCTTGACAACTTTCAAACTATTTAGTTGAGTCCCTTGTATCTTCCGGCCTTACTACCGGGATCCCTTAATATTGTGTCAATACACAATCTTGCATGCAAACAATAAAATTATATATTATTGAAAAAATTGTTAATGTCTTTGCATATAAAAAGGAACGGACCTCGTACTGTTCCCACCTTAAAAATGCCATCACCAGAGTCCTACCTGCCCCTAAGAAATGCAGAGACTTTTACTGAATGATGGCATCTATTTTACCTTTCAAAGGTGTGCAAGTCTCTTCTTGGGGGACAGGCAGTATTCTGGGCTGGCAGTCGGTGAAGTCAATCAGAGCTCCTGGCTGGCTCACCAATATGTTTGAGAGAAAATCTATTAATAAAGTAAGACAGAGCAATTTTGCACAATAATATGGTTTTAATCAATCAATCAATTGGAAAAATCAGCCAGTCTGAAGTTCAAAGTTCTGCTTTACAAGCAGCGGCATATATACTGTGAAAGCCACAAAAAAATACGGGTTACAAATTCCTATATGAGGCAAATAGCAAGCTGGGTAGATACGATATTGCCAACACATGTAAATATTTCCAAGAATTGTGTATGTGTCCATGTTTAGCAGAAGCCCCCTCTTGCTGGTTTTTCTTTCAGTTTTCAGAATAAGGGTGAGATAATCATAGAAAAACATTTAACTTTTTCTGCATAGCAAGTTATTATCTCTTGTTTGATGTCATTGGACCCAGCCTATCTGACTTTAACATATTCTCAACAGGCTTGCACTAAGGCAGAATCCACCCATGTATACACCCTGTGCTCAATGACAATGCAAAAACAATTTTTACTGTCAACCTCTCGTTGTGTTTGTTTAACAGATAGAGATATGGTAACCTTTTCTGTGATATCTATACTAATTATTGATGTCCTGTCAAGTTTGAGTCTGCAAAGAAATATAATCTATGTTTTTCAGCACAGCTAAATTGACCATACAACATTTCATGTGTATTTCCTAAAACTAATGTGCACTATGACCTGTGTATTTCTGCAGAACCCACAGTTCTCTTTTTCAGCACGCTCCTGTATTGGCCTTGGCTGGTTCACTACTTACATAGGTTTTAAACTATGCCTTACCTGAAATGTTTGTATTGTGGTTTGGGATTTTATACTTGTGTGTATGTGTCTATAAAATGTATTCCTATTCTTTCCCTAAATCACGCACGTGCCTGTGGACCCCCAGGTCACTGTATGTAGTAAAGCCCCGGGTAAGGGGGAGTTGCAGTGAAGGAACCCCAACAGGCAGAAGGATTGGAGCTGGAAGGCAACATATGGTCGTTTGAGTGTAATTAGAAGATTGAACTTAAATACTGAGTAGATGCATATGGAGAAAGGATGTAGTTGAGAACCACATGATTTCCTGCCTTGAAAACAGCATGGATGGCTTATAGATGGGCTTATAGATGAACTTATAGATGGGCTTCTTTTTGACAGAGAGCCAGCCAGTCTGCTGATGGTATGCTGAAGTCAAAAATGCTTAGGGAGACCGTACAAAGATCTGGGACTGTATGATGAATAGGGTGCTTCATTCCTTGTTTGCGCCATGGCGCACCTTAAAACAGGTGCGACGGGTGCAAAATGGAAATTGTACCCTATTACATTGAATGCGCTGCCCCCACTGCAGCCGCAAAGTTGTGCTACCCTGGGGGCAGCATATTCAAGTGAAATACGGAGTGGCTGAAGCAGCCGCTCCGTGTTTCACTGTGCAGGCCCAAACTCGCCTGCACTTTTAAGAGGGAAGATAGATCCCCTTGCATACGGGTGCAGTGAGTGGCTGCACCTCCCTGCAAAGGGATGTCTGGGGGGGTCAATAGGACGTCCTTCCCCCCAGAGGGCTGCTATCAGGGGGCTCACTAACAGTGCACCACCTTTCAGGGGGACCACTGTTAGTGTGCCTCCTGACAGCTTCTTTGTCTCTGCGTCTGCATCTATAATACGGTACAGGCATAGAGGCAAAGGGATACCCTCATTTTCATGGGGCCACACCCCCATGCACATGAGGGAACACCCTCTGGTGATAGTGCTGGTGCTATAGGTGCGCCAGCACTATCTGTATTACAGAAAGGGCCGCACAAGCGTCTGTGGCCCCTTCTGTAATACCAAAGTGCCCTGAGGGTGCGTAAAGGGGCACAAACGCCCGCTGCATCCCTGGGGTACTTACATAATATGGCCCCTGGTGGTGAAGTTTATGACCTTGCCGAGTGATGCAATAGAGTACTGCAACAGTTAAACAATTGTGGTAGTTAAACTTGATGTGTACTAGGTAGGTAATCAGAGTTTTTACTGTCTTGAAAAGGATGTAAGAGAAGATCTTGCATATGGTCAATATTCTGGATTAAGCACTGGTTGCTGTGTTGCTTATTTAGGATTCTATTCTCATGGAAAGGCTCAAAAGAGCCTTAAGGTTTTTGATTGACAGGGTAAATTTCAGAATTTTGGGGGAAACATAAATGGGGTGTGCAAGAGTGTGCTGATGAGAACGTCATGTATAGGACCTTAGTTTTAGAGGAGTATAGCATGAGTCGAAAAATTAAAAATGAGAAAACACATTAGAGGAAACCAATTAATGGAAAACTAATTTAAAGGGAAGAATATTTTAAGAAAATACAAATAAATCAAAAATTAAAGGAAACATTTTGAAGGAAAGTATTTTCTCATAAATACAATTAAATTGCACTAAAATAAAAATCTGGAATAACTAAATAACATTCTTTTATTGTGCTTAGAAAGTACATTAAATCTGCAATTGAATATATGTTATCAAAGGGAAACAATAACACACCTAATATCAGATCCCAGTTTGGGAATACAACGTTAAAAATGTCAAAATATGCCACCTTTTACCATTAAAAAAATGCATGGATTACAAAACTGCTTTTCTAATGAAATTGTTTTTCTATGACAAGTCATATATTCAACTCTCTCCAAATGTGTGTGACTATAGATACATATCTCAAAGAAAAAACCAAAGGTTAAGCCTAAATTATAGTTAGTAAACTGTAACTTGCCCCTTCTCCTTTTACTAGTTACACCTTTGCATATAACATCACTAATCCAATGTGAAATCATAGCATTCATAGCAACACTTATTATATCTTAAATAACATAATTTGTCAGAACACAGTGCATGGTTGAGTAGTGAGTTATTGTTAATGTGGTGTGGTGAGTGAGGTGACAACACTGTGTAGGGAGATGTGTGGCATAGTAATTTGAAGGTGGTGTATACATTTATAATTTTGATTATAACTATAGCTTTCGAATTATTAATGTTTGTATAGTTTAAGTCGGGTATGGATAGAAAGAATAAATAAAGTTTTATAGCTATAAGCTAGGCTTACCCTTTGATTTTTTTATTGAGTTAAAATGGTTTTTATTTTTTAAGAAAAATGTGTTTCAAATCGTAGTGTTGAGCGCCATTCAGTTGAGTGCTGTTAAGTTGAATGTTGTATAGTGGAGGAGAGTGTCACAGAGTGTGGTATAATAGAATGTGGTGTTGTACAGTGGAATAGAGTGGAGTGGAGTAGAGTGGCATGGCGTAGCATAGCGTACAGTGGAGTAAAGTGTTATACAGTGGAGTGGCATGGCATGATGTATCGTATAGTGGAGTATCATAGAGTGGAGTGGTGTGCTGTATAGTGGAGGGGTGTGTCATACACTACAGTTGATTGTTGTACAGTGGAGTGTCATCGACTGCAGTGTTGTGAAGTTGAGTGTCGTAGAGTGACTTCAAGTAGAGTGTCGTACAGTAGCATAGAGAGTGGAATGGAGTGTTGTACAATTGTGTTAAATTGAGTGGAGTTCAATGGAGTATAGAGTTGTATAGTTCAGTGTTGTTGAGTGGAATGACATACAGTAGAGTGGCAGAGAGTCTTATACATTGCAGTGTCATACAGTGGACTGTTGTAGAGTGGTCTGTCATACAGTGGACTGTGGTACAGTGTCGGACAATGGAGGAGAGTGTCGTACACTGGAGTGCCGTGTCATATAGTGAAGTGGCGAGTCGTAGAGAGGAGTGGAGAGGTGTGTCCTATAGTGTCATACAGTGTAGCACAGTGGAGTATAGTGGATGGGCATACAGCTGAGCAGAGTGTTATAGAGTGGCATGCAGTGTATAGAGTAGAGTTGCATAGAGTAGAATAGGGTGGGATACAGTGGAGCAGCATACAGTGAATTGTCATACAGTGGCATAGTGTGAGGTAAAGAGTTGTGCACTGGAGTATAACTGAAATGGAGTCAGGCGGAGTGGAGTGGTGTAATGTAGCATAGAGTGAAGTATAAAAGAGTGGATTCACGTGTTGTAGAGTGGCATGGAGTGGAGTAGAGTGGCTTGGCGTATCATACAGTGGAGTAACGTATCAAAGAGTGGAGTGCTGTGTCGTACAGCGGAATGGACTGGCATGTCATGGAGTGTTGGAAAGTGTTGTGGAGTGGAGTACAGTGGAGTACCACAGAGTGGATTTGAGTGTTCTAAGGTGGAGTGGCGTGGAGTAGAGTGCTGTACAGTGTGGAAGAGTGGAGTGGCATACAGTCTCGTACAGTTGAGTGGCATAGAGTAGAGTGGAGTATTGGAATAGATTATCTCAGAGTGCAGTAGAGTGGGGTGGAGTGGAATAGAGGGAGTTGCATATAATGTCAGAGTGGCGCATACATGGATGGACTGTAGTACACTGTTGTATAGTGGATTGCTATAGAGTGAAGTATTGTATGGTAGAATGGAGGGACGTAGAGAGTAGTTGAGTGGAGTAGAGTGTCTTAGAGTAGAGTGAAGTGAAGCTCAGTAGAGTGGAGTAGCGTAGAGTGGAGTGGCATAGAGTTGAGTGCCTTGAGTGGCGTACAGTAGAACAGCATACAGTGGAGTGGCTTGGAGTGTAGTTGCAAGTCATAGAGTGTTTGAAAGTGTCATAGAGCGGAGTACTGTGGAATGGCGTAGAGTGTTGTAGAGTGGAGTGGTGTATAATATAGTGTCGTAGAGTGTGGTAGAGTGTACTAGTATAGAGTGTTGTAGAGTCCTGTGGCATATAGTGGCGTATAGTGCAGTGGCGCACAATGGAGTAGTGGAGTAGAGTGGACTTAAATGTCAGTAGAGAGGAGGAAAGTGGGGTGGAGTTGCATAGAGTGAGTTGAGCAGTGTGTCTTCGAGTGAAGCAAAGTGTTATACAGTGGCACAGAGTTAAGTAGAGTGTTGAAGAGTGGCATAGAGTGGAGTAGAGTGTTCTATGGTGGAGTGTAGGGGCTAGAGTGTAATACAATGTCGTATAGTGACAACAGTGTAGTAGAGTGGAGCATTGTAGAGTGGAATGTTTTTCAGTGGCATAGAATGGGATAAAATGTCGTACAGTTGAGTCAAGGGGAGTGGCATAGCATAGAGTGGAGTAAAGTATCATAGAGTGGAGTGGAGTGGCATGCCATACCATACAGTGCCACGGAGTGTAGTAGAGTGGAGTGGCCATAGCATACACTGGAATAAAGTGTCACAGAGTGGGGTGGCGTGTCGTACACTTCAGTGGTATGGCGTGTCGCAGAGTGTGACAAACTATTGAAGAGTGGAGTAGAGTGGAGTGCAGTGTTGTAGAGTGGAGTGAGTCAGAGTACAGTAGCTTGTGCTAAAGTGTGGTACCGTTGAGTGGCATAGTATGCTCTAGAGATGAGTGGCATACAGTGCTATTGAATGGAGTGGTTAGAGTAGAGTGTGCTAGAGTGGCATAGAGTAAACTACAGTGTTGTACAGTGACAGACTGGAGTAGAGTATTGTACATTTGAGTACCATATTGTGGAGTAGAGTTGTATAGAATGGAGCGAGTAGAGTGTTGTTAGAGTAGAGGGTCATAGAGTAGAAAAGACTCGACTGGCATAGACTGGAGTAGTGTGGAGTGCAGTGTTCTACAGTATTGTGACAGTGTTGAATCATATCGTAGAGTCTCATAGCGTAGAGTGTTGTTGCGTAAAGTGTTGTGGCATGCAGTGGAGTGGTGTAGACTGAAATGGCTGTCAGGTCTGTCAGGAAAGAATCTGATGCTTCTCAGGAATGTCACAATGCTAAAAGGGGAACCACTCCAGGCACCACTGGGTTCCTGAACAAAACTTAGAAAGGACCCCTGAGATGCCAGGAGAGGGGAAGGAGGAGGGGGAAGGGACTACTGGGAAGGAGGACTGAAAAGACAAATATAAGAAAAATTAGTATAGTATGTGTATGTCTTAACTTCTATGATCATATATAATGTATGCACTTATTACACTACTAGTACCTTCATTAACATTAATTGTCTTGAAAATCTATATTCCCAGAGGTGGATTGGCTTTCTTAAAAAGATTCTAATTTGTCTTTCAGGAAAAGTGGAGAGAAGAAAGCCATGATACGATTATTCTTTTTCCACAATGTTCTCTCTTAAACAAAAATAACTCATAGCCTGCACCTTCTAGCTATGATTATGTCTGATGATTGTCTTCTCAAAATTGAGGGGCCTATTTATGAGTTTGTCATGCAGCGCAGCAAGTCACCTTGTTGTGCTCCACTGTGTGACAGCAAAAGGGCAGGAATGTGTTGTATTTAATGCAATACTGTTCATTCCTGCCTTTTCCCCTGTGCAGGCAACCCGTCGGAAGACTAGTTCTACCCCAGGCATCCTTGCACCATGGTGCAAAGGTGCCTGCAGAATTGTTTTTGTGCAGGAAGGTGCACCTTCCTGCACAAAAACAATCCTGAGAGGCATATTCCCCTTTTTATGTGTACTGCTGAATGCAATGTAGAGTAGAGTAGCGCTGAGTGGAGTGGAATAAAGTGGAATAGTGCAGAGTAGAGTGGAGTAGAGTCCAGCAGACTGTTGTTGTGTGGAGTGGTGTATACTGGAGTGGCATAGAGCTGGGTGGTGTACAGTGGAATACCATACAGTGGAGTGGCATAGACTAGAGTATCATAGAATGGAGTGGCATAGAGTGGAGTAGTGTAGATTGGGCTGGCATAAAGTGGAGTGTCATACAGTGGAATAGCCTAGAGTGTAGTAGAATAGAATCAAGTGGCATAGAGTGGAGTGGTTTACAGTGTAATAGCATATAGTGGCCAGCCGTTGAGTGGAGTGGCATATAGTGGAGTGGAATACAGTGGAGTGGCGTACAGTGGAGTGGTGTACAATGGAGTGACATACAGTGGTGTGGAATATCATAGAGTATAGTGTTGAGGAGTGGAGATGCGTAGAGTGGAATAGCGTAGAGTGGAGTAGCATAGAGTGGGGAGGAGTACAGTGGAGTGGCATTGACTATAGTGCAGTGGAATGAAGTGGCATAGCGTGGAGTGGTGTAGATTGGGCTGGCAGAGAGTGGAGTTCGGTAGAGAAGAGTAGCATACAGTGGATTAGCATAGACTGGAGTGGCCTATACTGGAGTGCTGTGAAATGGACTGGTGTAAAGTGTAATAGCGTAGATTGGAGTGGCGTATAGTGGAGTGGCATAGAGTGGAATGTGGCACTTGAAATAGGTGTGGCATGAAAGTGGGTGAATGGATGTAGATGTAATGTGTCAAGCATAAATATTATGAGGTGGACATGTAATGTTTGGTAGTATGTGTGAATAGTGTAAGTAGTGTTAGAGTTACAAGTTTAAAATACCTAGTTATATAATGTGCAGCAGTATCCCGTGGTATCTTCTCGGTATACTGTGGTACATAACAATGAAAATGCAGTGTCTGATTGGCTAATGGTTGTCTTTACAAAGCGTAAAAGGCAGCTCAGTCATTTTCAGCACACTTTTGTTGTGTTTTGCGTTTCACAGCGTTCTGGGTCAGGACTTTAGATATAGGTAAGTAGTAGGTTTTATTGTTGTTCCCAATCTATTTGTAAAGCTTAGTGTAGCACAGTGTATTTAAAAAATTTTAACATATTTATTATTATTTATTTTAAGTTGTGCTACTCCGTAATTTTAAAAAAATATATAGAAACCTATAAATAATTTTACCTACCTATTATCACTTTAATAAAGTGGTAATAGGTAGGGAAAACATATAAAACCTAATACTTACCTATATCTAAAGGAGCAATGCAGAATACAGCCAAAGTGTACTGAAAACAACATGGCTGCCTTTAATTTTTGTAAAGGCAGTCATTAGAAAATCACATAATGCCTTGTCATTGCTATCTACCGCAGTAGTTTTACGAAATACAGCGAAATACTGCAACAACAGATATCATTAAGCTTAAATGCCTTATAACTTACAAAATACATATCTGTAGTACCCAAAAGGATTATTTGCACACCATAATCTATATTCTTGCCAAATTTCATTCACATCCGTTCAGCCATTTTTGGCACTACATGCGAGTACAAAGTCTATGGAAAATGCATTGGTTCCAAAACATGTTTTGGGACACCCCCCCCCTATTATCTTTGCACCCCTTTGATGAATCTCCACAGAGTTATCTACTAATGTAGAAAAAGAAATAGGTCTGTCAACTTTCATGGAGATTCGCCAAATGGGCGCAAAGTTATTAGCCAACAAAAATCCATGGAATTCCTATCTCTGGGAATTCTAACAGTAAGTACAACAGGGCCAAATGTATGTATGTGTGAATATATATATATATATATATATATATATATCTATATATATATATATATTTCCACACAATAGGAGTCCAATTGAGGCGCGCTCACTGCGGGTGCTAATAGGCATAAGATGGAGAGAGTATAAATAGTAATTGTAACAAGACCAACTCACAGTGAAAAAGACCCTGGGAGGTCGAAACGCGTTGGTGTAGTAGTGCTGTCTTGCAAATAAAGCAGTAAACCAAAAGAATCACTGAGTGCGACGGAATTTGTACCTATATATATATAGATAGATATAGATACATATAGATAGATATTTATTTATTAGCCATTGGCAGTCGCCACTGGGTAGTTATAGTTAGGATGGTGTTTCCATAGGGAATTCATTTTTTGTGTTGCTAAATACTTTGCCTCCGCTTGTTGAATCCCAACAAAACTTTCCAGAAGAGTGCTACTTTCTTACTAGTTTGTGCATGGAAAGATTCGGGGTGATCCGTCAAGTGGGAGCCGAGAAAACGAGGGGTCCCCAAAACGTGTTTTCCCTATTAATTTTTCCATAGGTACTTTAGACACAGATACAGCACAAACCGCTGACCAGATTTAAACCAAATTTGACAGAAAGCTAGTTCATCCTTCAGAAAGAATGCTTTTTGTGTTTTGGTGTAAACTCGTTCAATAGTTTTGGAAAATGATGTTTAAAAATTGAATATCTCACACCGCGGAGGGTCCGTAGAGACAACAGATCTCAAAGTGAGATCAGATTAGCTGCCACCACCTCAACCAGGAAGTGGTAGCACTTTAGGACTCAGGACTTAGACCTAAAAAAAGGTTAAAAAAAAACAAAAATGCATAAGGGGGCAGTGTAGGGGAAGGCCCTGAATCTAGGACTGGTGGTGGGATCTCAGAGAGACCTCATCTGGGGCCAAAAACATTTTTACCCCACATATTACATCACTCATGACATCTTCTACGACATCGTTGATAATATCCATGCAACATTTGCAATGACATTATTGATGATAAAACTGTGACGTGGGCACGAGTTATAGCTACTTGAGATAACTATAACAATAATTGGCGAATTTCAGTGTTTTTTAGAGTTTAAAATGTTACATAGTTACTGAACATTTCAACTAACTATAACATTACTTTAACCTTTGTTTTTTCAGTTTTTCCAAAGGAAAAGTGTTTTTTGTTTTGCCAATAACTTTGGCGACATTTGACGAATCTTCACAAACTTTTCTAAATTAGTACGACACTCAGTTCAGCTGCTGTGTTGAAAGTTTTGGGGTGATTTGTCAAGCAGGGGGCGAGAAAAAGGGGGGATCACAAAACGCTTTTCCCTATGCAATTTCCCATAGGGATTTTAGACACGACTACAGCCCGAACGGCTGAACGGAATTACACCAAATTTGTCAGAAAGCTAGCTCTTGGTCCAGAAGGAGCCCTTTTTATTATTTGGAGTAAATCCATTCAGTAGTTTTGGAGATAGGAAAGGTAAACCACATTTGTATATCTAGAGGAGTGGACCCTCCCCGAATCTTACCCATCTCGTGCAGAGATGTCAACACTCAGTCGAGTCCCAAACAAAAACACAAAAAAAAGAGAAGGGGACAGGGTAGGAATACCCTGACCCCCTAGGCCTTGTGGTGGGGTCCCCCAGGGACCCCGCCTTGGGCCAAAAATCATTTTTTTCATATTTGTTTCAGCAAATATTGCAAAGGTTCGTGAATCCCCTCCAAAAAACCCCCCAACAAGCGTGGTCTCTCATGCATGTTTGAATTTGAGCACCTGGGTGGGCCAGGTCCCAGTGGCTTAATTTTATAAGTATTAAGGGGAGGGAGGCGCACGCTGCCCCCCTCCCAATGGCCAATCTTATCCCCAGGGACCGCCACCTGCCCGGGGCAGGCCAATTAGCTATTTTTAAGGGAGGGGGCAATGTGGATCCCCCTCCATTGCCTTTAAGGGCTCCAGGGAAAACCACCCCCCTGGGGCCACAAATTCAATTTAAAGGGAGATAGAGACCACGTGCCCCTCCTCGCAGGCACTTTTTGGCCCCAGGGTCAATCACCTCCCCGGAGAAAGCCCTTAAGGAACAAAAGAGGGGGCTTCATGGCCCCCCTCTTGGAGCCATTAATGGTCCGGGATACCACAACCCCCAAGGCTGGCTCCTTATGACCCAGGGTACCCACACCTGGGACATAGCTGTATGCTCTTGCATGGCAGGACCTTTACCAGTTCCTGCCAAGCGAGAGCAAACAGTAAGTCTGCTCGGAGTGTTTAGGGGCAGGAAAACTGCTCCCGCTCACTGGGAGCAGACATTTCATCTGTTTTCCTGCCCGCTGTCACGCATGCAGGAAAACAGATGAAAGGGTTGCTCCCACACAGATGGAGCAGCATTTTTGGCTGCTCCCTGCATGTGGGGGCAAAGCTGGCTCCTGCTGGAGGTGGGGAGATGCCATGGACCACGGGGCAATGAGGCTCCCCCGCGGTGCATACTGGGTGCCCTGGGTGGGCTCCAGGACACCCAGGATCAAGTGGTCAGGGGATGGGGTACCCATGGCCAAAATCAGCATGCGGAGGTTGCCACATGGGTCTTCTCCCCTTCATAAAAGCACAAATGATCCTACTAACTTCTTGGGCTGGGGGAAGGAAAAGCAAGTGTGTTTTCTCTTGTATTCCATGTTGAAAAACGAGCTGAAATCCTTAATAGAGGTGGATGCATCGCTGATCTATTGGAGCGCAATATGCAGCCTAGGAGTGGGTGTGTGATTGGCTGTATGGGTCTGTGAGTGGGTGTGAGTGGCTGTATGGATCTGTAAGAGGGTGTGTGAGTGGCTGTCTGGGTGTGTGCTTGGCTGTGTGAGTAGTTTTCTGGATGCGTGAGTGGGTATGTAAGTGGCTGTAGAGGTCTGTGAGTGGGTGAGTAGTTATATGGGTGTGTGAGTGGGTGTGTGAGTGGGTGTATGGGTCTATGAGTTCATGTGTGAGTGGGTGTGTGAGTGGATATATGGGTGTGTGAGTGGCTGTGTGCATCTGTGAGTGGTTGTGTGAGTGACTGGGCCAGAACAGAACCTCACCTGCCCCTTTATCCAACAAGGGAACACAGTTTTGCACTAAATGTCTACCCAACTGGAGTACTTTCCACTGGTTATTAAGTGCTACCTCATTGGGTAATAACTAGTGCATATTCTACAATACAGCTGCGTAATGGACATTAAGGAAATGTCTCCAGTGACCTTGTGTGCATGTAATTTTGGCAATGTGATTGTTCCCTGAATGTCTTGATCCACAATTCAGTGATAACATGAATCCTTGCTAGAGAAGAGGACAAGACTACAAAGAGGGGAATCTCCACCAAACAAGGGTACTTCCTCTTAACTTTATGAAGTAAGTGCTACTTTGGTTGAGATGTCCTCATATTCCTCAGCATCAAGAACACATCATCAAATTCGGCAGGAAACGTGCTCGGGTTCTTTTGATGAGCTGTACATCAATGTGGGAAAAGGCGGAAAGACCTTTGCATACTACCAAGGAATACAGGGTGGGACCAAACAGGCGGAGCTTGCAGATGAATTTGGGCATTTTCATACTCTGGGTAATTAAAAGTGAGAACAATGGTCTCTTCTCTTACCTATACAGCCACGCAAGCAGCTACTCACTCACCCATACAGCCACTGACATACCCACTCACTCAGCAATATAGTCACTCAGACAGCCTCTCACTCACCCACACAGCTACTCACATACCTACTTATACACCCATACAGCCACTCACACACCCATGCAGGCACTCAGACACCCCCTCACACACGAATACACAGTCACACAGCCTCTCACATAATATACATTAGAAATAGTTTCACTCATTAGTAGTACATAAAATATACTATTTTAAATTGTGTAGTACCTTGGTATATATGTTTAACACTCAAACGTTTAGAAAAAACTCACACTCACTGGATTATGTCATCAGTGATATGTCATCAATGATGTCATTTGAGAATTCATCAGTGATGTCACTGACCATGTCATGAGTGATGTAATATGTGAAGTCATAAGCAGTGCTGTGCTGGGTAGTAAGTTATAGTTAGCTCAGGTAACTATAACCGGTGAATGTTTTGTGCGAGTATGTATATATATATATATATATATATATATATCTCAAAACAATAACCTTTCAGGCTGCAAAAAGGAGCAGATAACTCTGGGTAGTTCCCAAAATTAGGTGGCAAGCAGATTCTGTATAGAGCAGCCTACAACACCAGCAGCATTCTGAATTTGCTCACCTCAAATATCTGTTTTTCAAGCAAAGTCTTAAGCATAGGATTAGCACAGTGCCATCCACACCGACCGAAAGGGACATTGCCATTTAAATAGTGCTCTATGCAGGAGCTGCTCTCCAAATAAACTTGGGATCTACCTGGAGTTCACTATTCATTCCAGCAGCTCCTTTCCACTGGAAACAGGGAGATTGGTACATATTTGTGCAATCAAGGACTATTAGGTTAGATCTGTCATCTAGCTGTTGTTTGATAAGTTTCTGTAATAATTATAGCCCAGTTTACAAGGTACAAACTTATTACAAAATGACCACCACAGTATACTTGTAATGAATCAGCCGTTTCCACAGTGGCCTTTCTCACATTTTTAATGTACTTTTTATTGTACTCATATTTAGCACTTAAGTGGGGTATGGGGGCCTGTATAGTCACCTGTGAACAAGGCGGATTGTCAGCTGAAACGCGTTGGGTGGTTCCACTTTCTCTGCACGACATGCTGGATTAAAGTATAACAGGAAGCATCTTTGGAGTGCATGTTTTCCATTTATTGGAGTGGAAAGCTGCTACTGGGGTTTGTGACAACATTGTGGAGTAAGTTTCAAATTTCGTTTAGCCCTGGATCCTCATCCCACCCTGACCAGAATGCTGATCCTGCAGCTGCATGGACAAATTGCCAACTAACACGGGCGGTAGAACCTCAGCGGAGCGGGCGCTGCATGCCTTTTCGGAGACCCCGGAAAGCAGAACCATCTAAGTCAGTACATGTCCCAAGGAGCATTTCCCATTGTAAGACTTAAGTTGGAGAAGACAGTGTCTAACGTATCGGCTAGTATAGCTGTTATGGGAGGTTTATGTGCAAAGTTGCTGTTACTTTTTGATTTAGCTGCAATTCAATCATGGAGGAAACACGTGCAGGTGCAGGTGGAAGCGTGCAGGGACAGGTGGAAGCAAATAGCAGTGGAATTATTTTGTTCAAATGCAATTAGAGTGACACCATATTTGAATGGCAACATGTCAGCCAGGCAAAAGTACCATAGGTTGGAAAAATTAACAAGATAAGAAGTGATTAAGTGGTGGGAGGCCACTACTTCAGAAAAAAATCTGGAGAGTGCCTAGAGGACTCAGAATCATGACAATCCCCTCTTACGAACACCTGAATCAATAAATGTTAAAAGAATAGGCAAAAAACTGTGAAAATTGCTTTAATGTGATGATAAAAAATATTGATGAAATATGCACGGCAGGAACGTAATATCTTGAAAGAAATAGAAAGACTGATGCATGAACTTCAAGAATCAGAAAATAAGGAATCGCTTGACAAATTCGTAAGGAAAATTAATTAAACAGTCAATAAACTAGAATAGGAGATCAAAATGAAAAACAGAGGAAGTTCTTGAGAGATCAGAGAGATTACCAGGCAGGGAGAGTACTTACCTTTAGTAGGAAGTATGATAATTGAAAGAAGAACGACAAACTGTCACAAAGCGTAACATCACTGGAAAAAGAACAACCAGGAGGGAGTGAATCCAATATCGAATTTAGTGTAAGTGACGTATCAGGAGAGGAGGCTACAGGACAATCTGCACCTAGTACGAGCAAATCTGAACATTTTTGGCAGGAATTCAGACTAATAAATCAAGAGAGGAATCAACAACAATGGCAAAAGGATAATGGAAAAGAAAGAGGCAGAGGCACTAAAAAATAAGGAGAGAAAACGCCTCAAAAGTCGCAACCCCCATGGGAATAACAATAACATTACGAAATATTAGTAATTTAAACATCAGCGACATTGATGTATTATTTACCTTAGCACAGCCCAATCCTGAAAGTGGGGAAAAAGGAAACACATTTCTCAATTTGACGCATATGGATATTGATCTGGAAAAGGGTAGTCCGAGTGAGTTTAGGGCCAAATCCACTTTTACACCCATCATACCTTATCAAGCCATTGCACATTTGAAGCAGTGGTAACTCAGGATTTCAAGACATTGGCCAAGAAAAACAGATGGCAAGGGGACAATTTGTATCTTTGTGAGAGACAAACTATTAGAAGCTTACAGTCTGACATTAATATTGTCATCAGGCAATCTGATAAGGGGGCAATGTTGTTGTCCTATCCAAAGCGATGTATCTGAAGGAAGGATGTAAGCATTTGAACAATTTGCAGAGTTATGAAAGAGTACAAAAAAGTGTGATAACTGATTCCAACCATGCATATTACAGCAAATTAAGAGAGTTAAGGGAATGGGGTTTGATTTAATGGGATGAATACAAATATTTGTATTGTGAATACCCCAAAATCCCCATCCTCTACCTTCTCCCTAAAATACAAAAGGATTCCCTTAATCCTCCAGAGAGAGCCATTGTGTCCTCTAGGTGATCGCTACTATAAAACACCTCCAAATGTATAGATTTCTTTCATTGTCTTGGCATTTCCATCCTACATTAAAGACAGCAGAGACTTTCTGGCACACATAGATGACATGCACTGGGAGGATGATTATTTACTGTTAACATTAGATAAGGGCAGCCTATATACTAGCATTAATCATGAAGATGAGATTCAAGAATGCAGAAATTTTTTGAAAGCTAGATCTTTGTCTTTCTTATTTCATACTGAAATGAAATTATTTTGTTTTGTCTTAACAACAACTTTTTTGTATTTGAGGTCAAATATTTTAGACAGATTCAGGGAATGGCAATGGCCACTTGTTTTTGTCAGGGACTGTCCGGCACTATGTCGGGAACACAGTCAGGGACTTGGGCAAGGACTGGGAACTGGGTAGAAAAGGTACATAGAAAGAGGAGTACAGCGCTGCCCAGGATCATACAGGGAGTCAGAGGAGAAAAAGGGATCCAAAGGGGAAGCCTGTACAAGTGAACAAGATGGGTAAGACTCAGAAAGGAAGGGCACTCACGAGGCAATTTAGCATTCAGAATAACTACTCCCAGGACGAATGTGCAAGACATGTATATGAAACAACATTAACAATAAAGGGGAGTGTGGGGCAAAGCACTCAGGAGCTCCACATGGTAAGACTGAAGCTCAGTAAGTTCCTCACCCACAATTGCTGTTACAGATACTGACTGAAAATACCCACATATAGGATATGTATGCAAAGGCAGGGTCTGTGGAGCTTATACCTATGGTGATGTTATAACAGTAACTCAAAGACAATACTCACAGTGAACAAGAAACACCACCTAGGTAGTCAGCTGTGCCCACGGATCCTGGCGATCAAACAGGAACACGCAAGGCAGTAACAGCAAAGGGGTAGAACTAAACACAAGCACAATAGACAAGGAGCTAGCAAGGAGGAGTGCTTAACAGGAAAGGATGGAAATCACAGGGCACACTTGGCAGAAAGCAGGTAACAAACATACAAGGTAACAGAAGCAAGACAGCAGAATAGAAAGACAGCAAACTAGAACTGGAACCAAGGAAATGGGAAGACTGGCAGGGACTGGAAAAGGATATACAGAAGAGGAGGCTACAAGGGTATACTAGAATAGTGAAGGTTCAGGAATCAAGAAAACAAAGTAGCATAAAAGGCAGTGCTGGGGCAGGAACAAGAATTGAGCAAAAGCTCAGGAGTCAAAGTAGCACTGCAGGTAGTGCTAGGTCAGGAGAAGGGAAACTGCTGCAGTTCAGGAACAAGGAATGCTAAGGCTCAGGAGTCAAGGTAGCACTGCAGGCAGTGCTGGTTCAGGAAAACAGGAAATAGCTACAGCTCAGGAAACAAGGAGTCAAGAGAGCACTGCAAGCAGTGCAAATCAGGAACAAGAAATAGCTAAAGCCAAGGAACAGGAACAAAGAATAACTATAGCTCAGGAACTCAGGAAACTAGGTAGCACTGCAGGCAGTGCTAATTCAGGCACAAGGAATAGCTATAGCTCAGGAACTCAGGAAACAAGGTAGCACTGCAGGCAGTGCTTATTCAGGCACAAGGAATAGCTATAGCGCAGGAATCAAGGAACAAGGATTAACTGTAGCTCAGGAAACAAGGGTATCAAAAGCTCAGGAAACACTGGAAACAAGGATCGGCCTCACCGGTACACAGCTACAATGACCAACCCTGGGCTGAAGGGAGCTGGGGCTTAAAAGAGCTCACAGTACTCATGCGCATCAGGTGTGAGCAGGCTAGCAGCAGCCAGCCACAGGTGAGCTGAATTCCTCCACCCATCCTTGGCCTGCAGGGGTGGAGACGAAGCAGTGAGCAGGGAATTCTGGGTAATGGAATTTCAGGCATGAGCAGGATGGCTAATCTAATGTATAAGCTTAAGGCAACAGTGATATAAACAACACAAAACAACACGAATTTTGTTGACTGACTGAATAGAAAACAAAAGGAGAACCAACAGTATCTATTTTGTTATACAAAAATAATAATTTTTATTGATGCACAATAGCAAAAAGATTATAAAATTACTTTTATCATTTCATTTTTAAAAGAAAATGTAACAACCCATTTGTACTCATTCATTCCTCTTCATTCATACAACATATGACTAACAATCAATTTAAAAAATACACATGTCATTATTTATGATTAGATGATAAATAACCATTAATTTCTGAGAATCTTGAGGAAACTATGTGGCAGAATTTTAATAATCTGTGTTATCGACGCGCGTTTCGGCACAGTTGTGCCTTCGTCAGGAAAGGGGCCACAATGTTAACTTTTGATCTCTTATATCTTGAAGTAAATTCGTCAGTATTGACCGCCACTGTATAAGCACTTTGAGGTATTGGTTGATTCTTGATTTAGAGGACCAACTTGGCTATCTGTCTCCAACACTAATTAGTATTTTTGTCGTCCAAGATAAAATTGTGATGTACTCAATTCCGCACTCGATATGTGCCGTCCTTATGATTTATACTTTTCTAGTTGGCGTCTAGCAGGATGGCTTCCACAAAACCCGGCATGGATTGGGAATGGATGTCAATTCCCAAATAGTGTCTAAATGGCTGGAAGTCAGTATGTACATGAAGGGGAGGGTCTGGAAGCTTGTTATGACACTGGAGAGCCCCACAATTTCGCCCCCTGGTGGTGGGCACGAGAGCACAGGGAGTGAATCGTGACAGTTTTGTCCCAAGTTTTGACAACTTCTTTTTGGGATGGTGGGAAGAACAAGTGGTTGGTACCCTGTAAGAATTTAATACTGATGTGGTTACATGGATTTGGTATATTGATGATTTATTTTTAGTATGAAGTGTAGCAGCAGCAAAGCCACCACATTTGTTAACATTCTAAATAATAATGAACTGAATCTTAAATTTACAAGTCGCGTGAGATAGACGTCAATTGAATTCCAGAACATCCAAGTAGAGGCAACCAACAAGAAGTTAACCACCAGTCTACATAGAAAGGCCACTGTAGGCAATACACTCTTACATGCCCCAAAGCAGTCATCCAAAGTCACTCATACACAGTATCCCATATGGGAAACTATTACATGCTTGCCAGAACTTAGTACTGATGAGCCTTACCAAGCAAGAATGTATGACCATGATGACTAGATTTAGAGAAAGGGGCTAACCAAAATCTACACTAGATGCGGTCCTACAGCATGCACAGCAGGTTCACAAACAGGAATTATTGATTCAGAAAAGAGATAACAAAACTGCAACATGCAATATTTCCTAGAAGGCCAAAAGGCCGCCTTAGGTAAAAATTCCTACTGTTATCTGTAGTGCTTAGAAGCAGCAGAAGTGTGACATTAAGAGCTGTATATAAAAGAAAAGCTCTTGCAAAGCTACATTAATATATAATTGGTGTTGTTCCTTCATGGTGAGACCTGCTAGCCCCATTTTCTTTGTGCTATAATGCCTTTCCCACCCTCCCCCATGAACATCCAGCAGCCTTCTGCCTTTCTCCTGTGACATCGTGACCCCAAGCCTATAGATCATGCAAGGGTTGACCCATCTGGGCTTGGGCACCACAGGTTGAAACAGCAAAGAGCGATGGCACTGCCTAACTACCTTAGATGGTTTAGCGGTTATGCCTGAGAGTTCGAACAGGTAAGCGCAAAGGCACCATAACTCTACAAATAAGGTTTAACACATAGGGAGTCAGATAAGAAGTGTTCAGTACATAGGATGCACAATCCAACTGGACAAAACACATTGAGAGGCCGCAACAGCAAGTGTCCTTCAAAATTGCAGCTTTATTTCAAGTCCAAAAGACCTGTGATGCATCTGAGCAAAACAAAAATGATTAAGGTCAGTCAGTCAAATCACTTTATTCGATCATAAGAAAATAAGATCATAAAAGCACATACAGAATAAATAAATATCATCATAAAATTTGAAAACACATAGTAAAAAATCATCTAATATGTACAAGATAAAATTTACATTTCATACTCAATTAATGAATAATCTCCTAGTCTTCCAGGCTAGGCATAAAAAGGAAGCAACACTATAACAAATATAGGAGTCAGGTAATGATTTAAAAAAGAAAAGCCCTGGCCGACATTGCCTAAAACCATATCTTCGCATGATAGGGAGTATAAATCTTTTGCAATGCTCCGCATAATATTTGCAAAAGAGGACAATGTGCAAATTAGATTGGGTGGATACACCATCACAGGGACAGGGCGGGAGATCGTGGGGTGAGAATGTTCCCGATGGGTATGCCAACATAAGGGGTATCAGATTTGTGCGAAACCTAAGAAGGATAAATCTATGGCGTTGATTTGTTACAGACAGTAAATATGGAGCCACCCCTTCATCAGTAATCGGTCCCTCTAAATAAGAATTTACTGTATATTTTAGCCTATTGAATTTAAATCTTTCCTTTCACATCTGGCTAAGAAAACGTGTTTTGATCTCCCTTTTGGAGATGGTGGAACAATTACTAGAAGTTCCGAAAATATGTGCTAAATTCATCAAGATTAGGCTCTTCTTGACATACATGAACCAAGGGATCCTATGCAATTGTTCCAATGAGAGGCAGTCTATGATGAACTCCTGAGTAAGTTTGTTGGATTACCGTCTCCAAACTGAGTGCCATAGGAGAATTGGGGCAAGCCTCACCAGATTGGATACAAAAGGGACATCCAGCTCTGAATGTACAATATCATTTGAACAACTTATGGGGAGGCCTGCTAGTTTTTTCCAGAATGTGTTTTCTATAATCTGGAGAGCAGAGGCATTGGAATGACCCCAGATACCCGCCCCATAGGTTGCAGCTGAGATGGATTTGGCCATATATACCTTTTTAATCATATCTAAAGCCTTCACACCCAACTTTTAAGTGAAAGAACGTAGGGCGTTGATGGTTTTTTCTAACATTAGGCCCCTAACTGTTAGCATACGGAACCAATTTAATACACTATCGTAGGTCACTCCTAAATACGAAAAAGTGTCTACCTGAGCTACCTTCCTTCCTTCAATATAAAAAGTAGGGGCCTTCTTGTCCTTACGACCAGTAATTAATACAAAGGACTTCGCCTCATTAGTTCTGAGGTCCAAACTTCGCATATATTTAACAAATGTATTTATCAGTTTCTGGAGAGCTAATCGTGTACGGGCAATAAGGACAGTGTCGTCCGCATAAAGGAGGATAGGGATGCGCACCTGATTCATCTTTGGTACATCTGTGGTGGCTTTTAGCAGGGGGGCTTTCACCCCATTGGTGTAAATAGAAAATAAAAATGGGGCCAGGACACATCCCTGTCGGACCTCCCTGTTGATAGGAAACCACCTGGTGCACTCCCCCTGCCTCCCGTAGCGGACGCAGCCCGAGGCTGAAGAGTATAGCTGCCTAATAAAAGTAATAATTGCCTCATCAATGCCCATCTCCTTCATTATTGTCCATAAGTGCTTGTGAACGACGCAGTCAAATGCTGCAGATAGATCCATAAATGCCAAGTATAGCTTACCTTGTTTGGCTTGCGTATACTTGGCAATAAGGAGACTTAAGTTAAGGCACTGATCCTGGGTGCCTCTCCCCTTTCTAAAACCGTATTGAGCTTGAATAAAAACATCATTACTATCAGCCTACTCCTCCAGTCTGTTCAATAGGACTCGTCCCATGAGTTTGGCGGTGCTGTCCAATAGCGAAATTTGCCTGTAATTTTTTTGGCTCAGATTTCTCACCCTTTTTATATATAGGGATTAAAATGAATTTCGACCAGGAATCTCATGGGCCTACAGTGGCCACTACATTGAAAACGTTTCTCAGTACCGGTCCCCAAAGATTCGGGTGATCTAAAAAGAAATCGATTGGGGTACCGTTCGGTCCTGCGGCTTTATTAGGGGAATACTGCAGAAGAGCTACCCTCACCTCTGCGTAGTTAAAATGGAGGGTGGATCGCGTAAGTAGCTTGTTATCTTTATGCGTTAGAATCCATCCCTTTCCAAGAGGGTCAAAGATATTAGAAAAATGTGCGACCCAAGATTCTTCGTCCACATGGGAATCTAAATTTGGGTCTATAGGTGCTTTGAGAAAGGGGGCATTAATTACCATCCAGAAATCTCTGGAGTTATTTGTAATAGCAGCCTGATGAAGTCGATCCCAAGCTTCCTCCCTAAGCCTTTTGAGTCTGTTGTTCCTGGCCTCCTTGTACTGGCGACGCATGAGCTTGACTTGTTCTGTGACCCTAGGGACAGCCCTGAGTGCCATGTGTAGATTTGAGCAGGCCCTGGTGCATACCTGGTCGAACCAACTAGGGGCTGCAGGGTTGTTGTTAAATGCTTTTTCAGTTAAATTACTTTTGACCTCTTCTAAGATCAAATCAAAAGCATTAATTACCATATGTGGGTCATTATCCGATTCTAAGCAGACCATAATTTCCTTTTTTCTATTTGCGACCACCTTCGGGATAATATTGTCTTCATTAGTTAATGCCCATTTGAGACTAATCCTGTTTTTCCTTTTTATAATAGATTTTACATGTCTCATCTGATTAGTAGTAATACCCTCCCATGCCATTTGGAAAGAGATAGGGGCATGGTCGCTATAATTGAGAAATGTTATTTGGACATTAGAAATTGAATTTTAAGGTAATCCGAGACGGTCATATAGTCAATAGTTGATCCCTGGCTTAAGTTACCAAAAATGTTTTGAAGCAAGCCTGTGCTTGTGTCAATAGGGTTCCCTATTCCTAAGTCTTTAAAAAATATAAATCTGTTCAATGCGTCTCCATGCGGGTTATGCATAAAATGGGGAATTGTCTCACCTGACTCATTAGTTAAACCACAAACTGCTTTGATTAGAAAGCAGCAGATGTGTGCACTAAAATCACCCACCCATACGATATGGGGTATCTCCTTAAGGGTGCGAAAAAGTGCATTGATTTTCCCTTTTAATAGATCAACGACATTTTTCATTTCTCCCGCAAAATTATTATTATAATAATTAATTAAAAGCACAGTGTTGCCTCCTGGACCTTTTAAATATAGGAGATTATAATAGGAAGAGTCATTGTAGGAGGACAAAACTTCCAGTCTGAGAGTGTTTTTCAACAGTGTCAGAATCCCTCCCTTGCACGGCCTGAATTTGATGGAAGGGCAGAGGTGAAAAAAGACCAATAGCCATCTATATAGATGGGGCCTGTTTCCCACGTTTCCTGTAAGCACATCAGGTCAAAAGGAGTTATTGTATTTAACCATTCCTGGTCGTACAATTTAGAACCCAGCCCAGCAATATTCCAGGTAATTAGTTTAATTTGGTCATTTGTTTCAGTTGTGTGAGAAGAACGGTCTGGCCCAACTATATCCTGGGGGGGGATAGGAATAGTGATCCTGCCACTCTCCCTTTGTCTATCACAGGCTTCTATGTCTGTTAGTGCACTGAAGCAGTTATAGGATAGCACGGGGTTAGTAAATTGCCTCAAAGGGAGACAAGGGATCTCTGGGTGAGGGAAAGGATGGTGAGCTGCAGAACCGGGTATAGGGCTTACTGGCTTGTAAAAGAATCCAAGAGGCAGCACGAACATCTGTGTGGCTGATGATGGCCCATTTGGAAGTAATCTTAGCAATTGCTGAGCTGTAAAATGCGATTTAAAATTTGCTACCACACAACCCCCCTTGATTGTTTTTTCGGAATTCCCCACCCAACCCACCCTTCTTGCCATTATTAGTCTCGAGAAAATTTCCCCCCGTCCCCCTGTGTGTTTATTATTCCAATGGCATGCTTTAGACATCAGTTGTTTTGTAGTTTCCTTTTGGCTCCCCTTTAGCTCAGGGACATTTGCCAGGATAATCACGTGCGGGCATGCTGCTGGCGGGAGGTCTAATCTTGCGTGTGGTCCACTCGAAAGGGGGTCGCCGAGACATCGTGGCCCGAGTTGACATGGCCTTCACACAATCTGAAGCTCACTTTGCCGACACTGACAGAACGGAGGAGAGCTTAAGGTGATGGGCCGCACGAGGGGCACCGGAGCCCGTGCCTCTTCAAAACATACAGACATGTCAGCAGAAGAACTACTGCAACAATCCGACCTTCCAAACGACAGGCTGGACGCAATACTAAATGCCATAGAGAGATCTTGCTGGAATCCAAAATAGACAATGTAGCTGCTGATCTCACGCTCCTGCACGCTGATCACAGGAAGTTAGTTGATCGGGTAAGAGCCACAGAGGGTACCCTCTCTGTTCTTCAGCCGCTAACAGACTCTACAGCCAAACAACAAACCGCGCAGGAAGCAAGAATCAGTTTCCTGGAAGATAGGATTGAAGACACCGAAGGATGCTCAAGGCGGAACAACATCCGCCTGATTGGCCTGCCGGAAGGGGCAGACTGACAAGATGCACCTGCGTTTGTGGAACAATAGATCAAAGACTTACTGCCAGGCACCTCTCTTTCCTCCTTTTTCACGATTGAGCGAGCACACTGCATCCCTTCCAGGAGAACAGCGCCAGGAACAGGGCCCCGCCCATTCATTTTTAAGGTATTGCACTACAGAGATAGAGATGCAATACTTCCAGAGACAAGGAAAATCCAAGACATCAAGATAGACAATACACGGGTGATGTTCTTCCCGGACTACACGCTGAAAGTGCAACGCCAGAGAAGTTCCTTCCTGCAGGTGAAGCAAAAGCCCCGCCAACTTAATATTCAGTACTCGCTGCTCTTCCCGACAAGATTGCGCGTGGTAGCAGATGGGAAGACGAGATTCTTCGACTCACCACAAGATACATGGGACTGGCTAGAAACAACTGGTCGTTTCTCGTGACCTCGTCCCTCTGGTGAAAACACCACATGGGATAATGCTCTGTCGGACCCGAGGGCTCACAGACGTCGCATCAAGGTGTGATCGCTGGGCCTATCAGCTGCACCAGACTTGGAACAAATTATAAGAGAGCGTGGGGAAGCTGTGAACGAGGCAGAACGCAGAGCAGCAGCATCGGAATCCCTGGGGAGAGACGAGATACAGGCCCTCTCGTCAGAAGATGACGGCTTATCAGTGGGAACTTTGTCCGACAGCACCTCACTAACACTGCCAGACATCACCCCACAGACCTCAGATACTATTGTATGATGCACATTCTGCAGGCCGCGATCGTGGTCTTCAGTTACAATGTTTGAAACTCCTATCGCTGCCAGGGTAAAAGTGTGGCATCACCAGGGAGCACGAGATAAGCACCATGAGCACATGCAGGCATTACATTCGTCAGCAAATAGCCAACATTTACATTAAACATACAACTTGGTGTATGTTACACCAATACAAAGGGAAACACTAGGGGATGTACCCCATGGTTGTCTCTGCAGGAACTTACACCCCAGCAATTTCACTTTCCTGATTCAGGGATTAGTTTAGGTTAGCGGAATCGCCGCTTGAGTTTGGGCAGCTTCACCTGTTCATGGAGTCCGCTGTTTTGGTATTCCCAAGTTGCCACGTTGGCTTCTCTGTTACACACCAAGTTGTATGGGCCTATGGGGAGGATATGAAACTGGACGACCGGTGTCGTTCATACACTCTGGCACGCGCCAGCCCTGACCCTGGGGCACTCAACAATTTTCCTGATGTATTGACATGACAGCACAAAAGATTCTTACATGGAACATTAGGGGCCTCCAGACACCCTCCAGAAGATACAGAGCGTACTCTTATTTCAAGAGACACAGGGGCCGATTCCGATTCGGGCCGGAAATCTCTCCGACCGAGCCGGACTCGGAGAGATTTCCGACCGAATCGGACCCTAGCAGCCCGACCGAACGAGTACGATGCGCACGTATGCCATCGGACTCGATTCGGACGGACTCCCATTGAAGTCAATGGGAGCCTGTCGTACAACGCGTACGCGGACTCCCATTGACTCAATGGGTGCGAGGCGAACAAGGGCGCCCACTACAGCGTGTGCGCGGCGAGCGACTCGCGCCGTACACGCACAGGTAGGGGGACCCATGGGTCCCCCTGAGTGCGACTCGCACGGCTACGCGTACAGGGGGGTCCGACACGGACCCCCAAAGTACGGCTCTGACTGCTCCTTCGAGCCGGACGGCGCGAGTCGGTCGGACTGCTCGCGGCACGCATCGTACTTGCCCGGCCGGGGAACGTCTCCATTGCACGGTGCGAGGCGTGTCCGAGCGAGTCGGTCAGTGCGGTCGGCTTTCGCGTACGAGTCGGTCGGTGCGGTTGGGTCTCGCGAACGAGTCGGTCGGAGTTTTCGCATCGTACTCGCTCACCCGGACGCACGTACGAATCGGTCGGGAAACAGGGCTCCGAATCGGATCCGGTAAAGCCGAATCCGATTCGGAGCCCTACCGGCCGAGATCGGAATCGGCCCCACAATGTCCATATCGCTCTGTTACAGGAAACACATTTAACGCACCCCGAAATAATCAGACTACAGCGCAAATGGAGGGGCAAGGTATATGCTACTAACTTCTATTCATATGCCCTTGGAGCACTAATCTGGATCAGCCCTAACACTCCCTTCCAGGCAGACGAGGTAGTAATAGACAAGGAAGGCAGATATGTGCTTATACAGGGCAGACTAGATGGTCAGCATATCCTGTTAGGTAGCATTAATGGACCAAACACAGAACAAGGCTCCATCTTAGACTCAATCTCTCTGATGCTGGCTAAGTGGTGCGGCATGCAGTGGCTGATAGGGGGAGACTTTAACAGTGTTTTAAGCATAGAACTAGATAGATCTTTTCCCCCCTTGCGCAGCACTGCGGCATCCTCCAACACAATAGCCCTGAGAAACTGGGCACATGGCTGGGAACTGGTGGACGTGTAGAGACACCGCAACCCTGCGTCACGAATATATTCATTCAACTCTGCACCAGTCTCGCTGCATGTCCACTTAGACAGATTTCTATGCACCTCCTCCTTGCTGCCCTGTGTAGTGTACACGGAGTACTTGGGACGCACCCATTCCGATCATAACCCCCATTATGTCACCTTAACATGGGAGAACAGGACCCCACTGATCCCTACAGGGTGATTACAACCGACAATGTTAGAAGATGCCGTTTTCCAAGACTCCCTTGACACAGCCATAGGGGAATATTTTGATGGGAACACATACACGGCCACTTCGCCACTGGTGGAATGGGACACGCTAAAAGCCACAATACGAGGGAACTGCTTGGGCACGGGAGTTGGTATGAGGCGACAAGTTGAGTCAGAGCTAGCGGACACGGAGCGAGATCTGCTACATCTTGAAACACTTGTATCGCTGTCATCCACATACACACAGGCACTATTAGAGATGCGCGAGAAACACACAGCGCTTACGCAACGCCTCAGATGTCTGAACTACACAGCACACTCAGTGACAACAAATGCGCAGGCTGACGGACCAGGGTCTCTCCTTGCTTGGCTAATTAAACAAGACAGGCCAACAAGCCCCATTACAGCGCTCAGAACTCCCAGTTGTAAAATAAAATACACACAGCATGAAATACACCGCAAATTGACTCTACACTTCACATCACTAAACCAATCCTCACTGGAGACAACGGAGTTTGATATACATCATTTTCTCGATAGCCTAGCTATCCCCAGTCTAACACAAGTGCAACAACTGGAACTGGATGCACCTATTATGATAGAGGAAGTAAAGGGCGCAATAAGCGCACTGGCCTCTGGTAAAGTACCTGGACCAGACAGCTTCCCGCCTGAATTCTACAAAGCGTATGCTGACATACTGGCCCACGACTACTCCGGGTTTACACGGAGGCATTGCAATACTCACGCCTCCCAATAACACTCACTGAAGCAACATTGATTACCCTTCCAAAGCCAGACAGGGATCCCATGCTGCTAGGCTTGTATCGCCCACTGGCTTTACATAATGTAGACTATAAAATGTTAGCGGGGTTACTAGTGAGCCGGCTGTCATCCTTTACACCACACCTCATTCAATCTTCGCAGATTGTTCAGAGTGATGAGATACGCACCGTGCGAATAGCCAGAATTGGGATGCCTGGTCTTAGACCTGGAAAAGGCTTTCGACACAGCAGAATTGCCCTTTTTATTTGCTACACTCCCACGATATGGGATAGGCCCAAATTTCCTAAGTCTGGTCAGATTACTATATGGATCACCTATGGTTTGCGTCCATATTGGCACCCTGTTCTCGAGGCCCATAAAGATAGAAGGGGCAAAAGGCAGGGCTCCCTCTTTCGCCATTAATTTTCTCCCTGGCTATTGAACCGCTGGCACTAGCATTACGTGCATCGGCGGCTAACTGGGGCATCCCGATAGGCGTAGATACACATGCCATATCATAATACGCTGACAACATTTTATTGTACATAAGAGACATTCGCTCCGTGCCGTCGGTGATCCCAGACACCCTCAACTCCTTTGCGACGCTGTCAAGACTGAAGGTAAATTGGGGAAAGTCTTGCTTGTTACCCTTTGGCCCCCACATGCCGGACCCTCACCTCAGCATAGGTGATACACCAGTGCCTTGCAACCAAACATGTTTCGATATCTGGGGATTAGGATCTACCACACGGACAAGGACCTACTGGACGGGAACCTCACCAGAACAGTCGCAGCGCTGAAGGCGCAGATAGCGTTCTGGAAAACCCTTCACATTTCCGTAGCAGGAAAGGTCATGCTTATTAAAATGATAGTGCTACCACGCTTGCTATATCACTTCACTAACCTGCCACTTTATCTACCAACCCCCTTTTTCCGCACATTTGAGTGCATTCTCCGTGACTTGATCTGGAGTGGAACGCGCTGCAGAGTTGCACTGGCGAAACTATACCTGCCTCTGTCCCAAGGGGGCCTAGCTGTTCCTAACATGGAACAATACCACTTGGCATCCCAACTGCAGTGGGTGACCAGGTGGATGTCGGAACTACACCTGTCAGGCACGGCAGGAATTGGCCCCCCATACGCTCTGGCCGAAATACTCCACTTGTTCCACCCGTATTCCAAATGACCTGGGCCCCTCTCTCTGTTGCTAAAGGTGGCCTATAAATGCTTCCGACGCAGCCCGTTCCTCACAAGACAGACCAGGCCGTACGCGCCGGCCATTCCACTATTGGGTATGCCAATGGGGTCGGGCAGAGCTGGGGCAATTGAACTACTGACATGGCACGAGGCGGGCATCCATACGCTAGGAGATTTATACAGTGACAGAAGGCTTTTAACTTACGAATCCCCGGTACGGGAAGAAGGTGTGCCCTCAGGGCTCTTTCTCAGCCACGCCTCTTGGATGGGCATGCTACGCCGCCACTGGGGTGATATTACACAGGAGTCACAGACGCATCTTATGTTACAGTACATACACGTGCTTTGGAACAGGGAGACATCTCACCAGATGGATTGGTGAGGCACTACGCATACACTCTGCAATAGAACTGGTTCGCCTTAAGTTGAGATGGGAGGCAGACCTGAATCGACCATGTACACCCAAAGAATGGGAAAAGATACTAATGAGCCCTACAGAAGTCCCCCGTAACGCAAGATTTTGCCTAATCCAGTTTTAAATATTACACTGAGCATATCTGTCTCCTGATAAAATCAATAGATATTTTCATAGACAAGACGCTTCCTGCCAGCGCTGCAAGCTCACCGGCGCCAACTTCTTACATATCATATGGACATGCCCGGCTCTCCGTTCATACTGGGAAGGGGTGACGCAGCAACTGAAATCTTGCACCGATAGAGAGATCACACATAATTGGGAGGCCTCCATATTGGGCCTATTCGCTAGGGATAAGGTGCAAAGAACCACTACCTGGTTCCTGGATTTAGGACTAGTTGTGGCCAAAGGACTTATCACCAAACGATGGAAGTCACTGGACCCTCCAAAGTTACAAGCATGGTCTCACTCAATGTTGAATTGGGCCAAAGCAGAGGGGGCAGCTCTACACAGGGAAGACACACTGGGCTTACGCAAATACCCAATCTCGTCTCAATGGACTACAATACTAACAACACTGAAGGTCACCCTCCATATGGAAAATGCAGGCGACAACGCAAACATATGACAAAATGAATCAGGCAAAGGCATGTCAATAAAAGCACACACGCTAAACTTAGAGAAGAGTGTACCTCAGGGTTTCCAACAGAGACATTACTCAAGATGTTAGGCGCTACAAGAGAAAATACCTCTACCACTGCCCAGGCCCCATGTTTCCCCTCCTTAGTGTTCTATTATTTCATCAGTTAAAGATAATAAGATCTGAAATTATAAATGGTACAGCATAGACACAGGCACACGGTTGTGTACTCAACCCCAAAACATCAATGCATGACAAGATAGTCACCATGTGTAATACAGTAGTATCTCATGAAGTGCATACTTCCTTTTACTGTTACTTTATAAGCTAAAACAGTATCTGCAGCTGATGTCTTTTCTCATAAGCCAATCTGAGAACTGTAGTTGTATGTATTTGATATATCCCTGTAATGATGTCTCATTTCAGTACTGGACATGTTTGTCATTTGTATAACTTTTCAAAAATGATTAAAACAGATGAAAAAACCCAATAATATTGTGTCAGATCCACTACCGCGGGACAAGAAATGAAAAAAAAAAACCTTCCTCGAGTTGACAGAATGTCTCTTTCATGCCCTAGCTCTAGGAAAGCCAGACTATGAGAAGTCTTTCATTCTGTACTGCTATGAGAGGGGCTCCCTGTCAGTGCTAACTCAAACCCATGGAAACTCCAAACATAGCAATGCTCATTTTTCAACGACTCTTGACTCTTGAGCTGCAGCGTTACTGGGTTGCCTAAAGGTGGTGGCTGCAGTTGATGTCAGCAATGAGCAATGTGAGGGCACAGTTATGATGTTCTCCACTGAGTAGAGACCTGTCGTGTCACCAACTCCACTGGATCGGATCGATGCTCAAAAATGGTCCACCTCTCGACAGCTTCAAGTCTGAATGCTATTATAGCACAGATCAGTGAAGTGATCGAGCGAGGGAAGGAAAGGGTGGGGACAGCGGGGAAGGAGACCTGAAATGACAGTAAACAATGAGCCTATGAGTAACAAGTTTATATGTTTCCTGCTATGCATATAAATGCTGTGTACTTAATAAATACCTGTAAAGGAAAAGAAGGTTATCTTTCAGGTGAGCCCATAGGCTCTATTCAGCATAGGACTATAACCATGAACCTTCATGTAAGGGCCCACTATAATAACAATGCAGGGAGACACAATGAGCATATACCACCATTAGGACCATGCAATTCTTCTATTGAGTCAATACGTTAACCTCCCAAAAATATTAGTGTTCTAGGCTGATTCGAACCTACCCAGTTATCACAATGCCTGGCGTCACAGGGTTGTAAGAGATCGGAACAAACGCTCTTCTACAAGTCCCTGTTATTGCATGAGGCTTGAGTACAGAGAAAAATACATAATCATACATGTAATTCACCTCAGACTCTGGAGAAAAAATAAACAAACACAATTCTGATCTCACTTCACTCTCAGTGAGACCTCCTGTAGGATTTGTAATCGTTATATGCCCTCAGCATTAAGAATGTTCATGCTGTGTAGAGGTACACTTCCAAATCACAACAAAGACAATACGAAATACAAACAAACATAGAACATGGAACTGAGGATAAAGAGCCTTCGCGGCAAGTGCTAGTAACCCCCCCCCCCAGTGCTTATATGTTCGTTGGACTAAAAGAGAAGATTCAGTTACAAGTGTTCTTCCTGGCCCGGGAACATGAAAAGACAACGTGCAAAAGTAATGATAGCACCAAGAAATGCCGTTATCCCTGCCACCTGCACGAGACAACAAATGTGTGTCTCACCAACAGGGAGGGACACCGCGGTGTGTAATTATCGAGGAAACTGTCTCGTATGAAAGTTCCTCCTGCGGCGTAGCTACGTCCACGCTCGTCTGGTAAACTGAGCCCAAAGTAAGAAATGGTGGTGCCACGACACCCTTACCGGACCCCCACAAAGAACAATCCAAGGCGGCACACGAAGCGTCCGAACTCCTTCAAGGAACTCCCAGAATAATTGGCAGTGCCGCGGGGAACCGGATATGCTTATGACCTTTTCGCTCTCCCCGACGGCAGCGTGCCCCTTGCAGAGGCTCATGGGATTTGTAGTTCGCCGCTAATGCGGAAGCGGAACATCCTGGAGGACACGAGGAGGGCGGAGGGAAAGAAAAAAGCACCCGGCTCGCAGCAAGGTGAGACAGGGTTCATGCCAGCTGGGAGGGGGGAAAATGACAAGACCTTACTTATCCACATTTGAACTCAACACATGATCAACAGTTGACTTACAAAGTATGGCAAGGTTATTCTTGCTGCTGAAAACATTACATTAGAGACATGCCCTTGTCTCAATACTGCCACACTATTGCTATTACCTGTTGTTGATGAAGATGATGATGGGATAGACCATGACTGTCCTGATGTGACCAAATTGTGTACCAAGCCAAGACCCGATGTTTGAGATATTCCCCTGGAAGAGCCTTATGTTATGTTGTTTGTGGACAGCTCTTGTTCAAGAGATGAAGGAGGGATTTTGAAAGCAGCATAGGCCGTTTGCACCTTAAAGGGTATAGTATAAGCCTACTGTTTGAGTAATGTAACATTTCCACAGGTGGCCGAATTGATCGCTCTTAGTAGAGACTGTTGTGGCCCTGACAATTTAAGAGTCACAATCTATACTGATTGCAAGTGTGGGTTTGTTGTGGTGCATGACTTTGGGAAATTGTGGTCCCAGAGGGGTTTCATAGCCTTGTCTGGCTCCCCTATTAGGAATGGGCACTATGTGATAGAATGTCTTGATGCATTGAAAATGCCAGCTGAAGTGGTTATTGTAAAGTGTGCAACACACAAGAGTCGGAATGATTTTGTTACAGCTGACAATAGATTTGCTGACAAAGTTGCCGGGTATCGCACTCTTGCACATTCAATGGTGAATAGTCAAATGGGGAGAGGATGTAGCCTTACGGCTAAAGCGGTCGACCTCGAAGCTGGGGAACTGGGTTCGAGTCTCGGCAACGACGCTCCTGTGATTCTGGGCAAATCACTTCATCTCCCCGTGCCTAACAAAAATGAATGTGTCCTTCTGTAACGAAACTGGTGCTCACGTAAAGCGCTCTGATACCCAATGTCTCGGGTCTAGTTCGCGCTATATAAAACTCTAAAAAAAAAAAAAAATTCATCTGCTCATGACACATGGCTGATACATGGGAAGAGGTGAAGAGATTGCAGGAAGAGACACAGAATGTGAACAGGAGAAGTAGGGTACTGCAGCATGTACTAAGAGCGAGGATACATTTTGGGTCTCTGTAGATGGTGTCACTAGACTCAGTTTTAGCTCCAACGGCACGATATTTTCATGGTTCTACCCACATAGGCTGAGACACAATAGTTTGACTCTTTTGCACATATTGGTTTAACCCCAGGTTCTGTGTAATTACGGCTAATTTATGTCACTGATGTGCCACATGCCAACAGATAAATGCAGGAAGGAGAATTCCAGTCCTTACTAGTCACATAGGGAGATCAGGTGGTTCCTTTAACCGCTTGCAGCTTGACTTTGTCGAGATGCCTGTTTGTAATAGACTCTGTTACATTTTGGTGGTGGTTTGTCTCTTTTCCCAATGGGTGGAGGCATACCCCACTAAGAAAAATGAGTCTTACTGCGGACAGATTGTTCCTAAGAGAGTTAATCTCCCATTTTGGGATCCTGGTTTCTCTTGAATCGGATTGTCACTTCAAGAATGAGGTGATGAAACTTTTGTGTGCCGCTTTTCAGGTAGCTCTGAAGCTCCATTGTAGCTACAGACCTGAGGCTTCAGGCATTGTTGAACAGATAAACAGGACGCTGAAATCCCATCTTACTAAAGTGTGTGCATCCACATCTTTGAAATGGCCTGGTGCTCTTCCATTGGTGTTGAAGAGTCTGAAAAGTATTCCGTATTAAAGGACAGAACTGTCCCCACATGAAATTCTCATGGGCAGAGCCTTGAGACTTACGGCTGTGCCTGCAACTGTACTCCTACATTTACAGATGACAAAGTTCTTGACTACTGCATAAGCCTGGCAGATGTGGTATGGTATGTCTCTAACCAGGTTGAATTGGCGACTCCCCTTCCAAGGCAAGAGCACTGCCATGACCTCAGCACTGATGACAACTACAAAATCCAAACTGCAATTGAGCAATTTGTTTATTTTTTGCTTCTCTTTTTTACTTGGGACTTCGTGATCTTTCACCTTGGTGCAAATCCTGCACGCTTTGCATTTAGCGCAGGGATAGAAGCCAGTAACTTATGCCTTTTTCATGGGCCTATCCACATAATGGCTGTGGACCAAAATATCCTTGAAGGACACACCCATCCTAAGAATGATATCAAGTTTGCTTGGTAGCACATTACCTAATATCAAATCTGTTTGGAGGATGCTCCAATGTTTCTGTATAACTCCACAAATCTGATAAGACTCAGTGAAGAAATTGAGTATCAACCTTACTTTTCCATCTGCATCGTCTCCTCCACACTTTTTTTGTTTATGGATTAAAAGATCTTGTCTTTCTTTCTTATGGACTTTCTCACTTGCATCTTTCAATACTGTTCGTGAATATCCTCTTTCTCTGAATCAAGTAAGAGCCTCCCTCTCTATTACAATGTAATCAGTTGGTAGAGAGCAATTGCACTTTACTCGCAAGAGTTCTCTAAAGGGAATGCTATTAATAAGGCAAGGTGGATGTTGACTTTGTGCATGCAACACAGTGTTACCTGCTGTGGGTTTTCTGAATAATCTCGTCCACAATTTATTGTTGGAAATAAACACAGTAAGATCTAAAAATGGTACCTCTGTTTTGCTCATTTAACTGGAAAATCGAATATGTAAGAAACTCTGATGTATGTTTAACATAGGCAATGAATTTGCACATTACAAAATGGCCAGTGTTTGCCACTAAAATAAGTGGCATATAAGTGTTGAGTTTACTGACATTGACAAAGGGCAGGAGGCCGAAACCCGTTTGTCAATTTCTTTTCATTGATGGTTGCACGAAAAATAAAATAATTATTTAATTTTTCAAGCCAGGAGTGTTCAGCATTTCTCTTCAAGACGTGGCACTATTTGTGCGTGTACGTCCTCGCGAGCTGAGGCACACGCTGTGTTAAGATAGACGGCTGTGATGGAAAATAGTAGCTGATCAAAGGTTACAGGGAAGTTCTAGTTAGGAATTAGCATTTAAAAAACCTTAGAAATTCACTGAAAAAAACAAAGGTTACAGAGACGTAATAGTTAGGTTCCAGTTTCACTCATACAAAACCAGAGAAATTCAGCAGTTATAGTTAGCTGAGCTAACTATAACTCGCACCCTCGCAATGCACTGCTTATGATATCACTCATGACATGGTCAGTGACATCACTCACGGAATCACTGATGACATCTCAAATTATATCACTGATGACATCATCCAGTGACTGTGAGTTTTTTAATAAAGTTTTTGAGTGTTAAATATATATACCAAGGTGTATTGCTGAATCAGTGGATGTATGAGTGCCAGTATGGATGATTCCGTGGGTGCGTGGCTGAGTGTATAAGTGAGTAATTAGGTGTCTCAGTGAATGTATGGGTGAGGGACTAGGTTGTGCGAATGTCTGTATCAGTCTGTCAATTGGTGTCTAAGTGGCTGTATGGGTTGGTGAGTGGGTATGTAATGGCTGTATGGGTGATTGATTGGTTGTCTGAGTACCTGTATGGGTGTCTCAATGTCTGTGTGGGTAGGTGAGGGGGTGAGTGACTACCTGCATGGATCAGTGGGGGTGAGTCATTGGCTGTATGGGTTAGTGAGTGTGTCTGTGAGAGGCAGTATGGGTGACTGAGCATGTGTATGGCTGTGTCAATGAGTGAGTTGATGTGTCAGTGGTATATGGGTGAGTAACTGCATATGTGAAAGGCAGTATAGGTGAGTGTTGCAGTATATGAGTGACTGAATGTGTGAGTGAGTGATTGATTGTGAGAGTGGCTTTATGGGCGAGTATGTGTTTGTGTCAGTCACTGTATAGATACGTGAGTATGTGTTAGTATATGTATGAATAAGTGAGTGGGTGTGTGTATAACTGCATAGGTGGGTGATTAGCTGTGTGATTGACTCTATGGGTGAGTGAGTACGTGTGTGAGTAGCTCTATGGGTGGCCGACAGTGTATGAGTGGTTGTATGGGTGTATGAGTGTATATATCAGTGGCTGTATTAGTGAGTGAATTGGTGTATGAGTGGCTGTATGGGAGACTGAGTGGATGTGTGTAGACCTATGAATCAGTGAGTGGGTTTGTAAGTACTGGTATGGGTATGTCAATGGTTTTGAGAATGGTAGTGTGAAAGTTGAAGAGGGTGTATGAAAAGTTATATTGGGGTGTGAGTGGGTGCATCAGAGATTCTGTAGATGATATCATCAGTTATGTCATTTGAGATGTCATGAGTGATGTTATCAGTGAGGTCACTGACCATGTCATGAGTGATATAATATGTAAGGTCATAAGCAGTGCATTGCGGGGGCGTGAGTTATAGTTAGCTGGACTGCTGAATTACTTTGGTTTTGTATGAGTGAAACCTGAGCCTAACTATAACGTCTCGGTAACCTTTGTTTTTTTCAGTGAATTTTTAAGGTTTTATTTTAATTCCATTTCCTAACTATAACGTCCCTGTAACCTTTGGTTTTTTCAGTGAAAGTCTATGTTTTTTTTTAACTAGTAGTCATGTTTGCAGAGTGTTGGAGAAAGGGGGCTGGGCCCCTGACCAGCTCTCAGGAATCCCGCTGAGTAGGACCTACAAAAAGTACCAGGAGGGCTTCTTGGCTCCTAAGGTCCCTCATAAAGTGGACTTCATCCCCCAACCAGTAGTTCACCATGAGCCACGTTTGCAGAGTGGTGGAGAAAGGGGGAGTGGCCTTCTAAGACCTCTTAGCAATCTCGTTGTGTGGGACTTATTGGAGAAAACTGCAGCACTCCCCCGATCCGATTCTCCAATAAGCTCTTCAAGTTGCTTCCTTGTACTTGCTCCGGGAATCCCACGAAACATATATTGTTGCTACTGAAGTGGTTCTCTACATCCTCCGCTCTGTCTTCTAGTACCTGCACAGCTGTGGTTATTTGTGCCATTTGTGTTTTCTGCGTTCTAACCTCCTTTTGGTGATCCAACACCAAAACTTCCATGGTTTGCACCTGGTCCACCACTTTCCTCAAATCAGCCCTCAACAAGTTCACACCAATTGAAACAGCTTCTATTTTGTGCCACTAGGAGGTCTGCCCTGGAGGGTTCCCCTGCCCCTCCCTAAGCTCCCTGCTGACGCTGGGAGTTGGTTTGTCTCGTTGAACTCTGTGGGTGGGCCGGGGTGTATTGCTTGATGGTATTGTTTTGTTGGGGGTCCCCTCTCCCCCATCTTTGCCCATGTTGACTCTGCGCCTGGCCCCAGGCCTCGCAGCCTCTTCTAGTCAAGCTTTTTGTCTAATCAGTGCAGGCAGTGCCCAGTTGAAGGGTGCTCCCTACCCAGTCATAGGGTATCATGCGGATCACAGTCTGATCGTGCACTGTATTAGGGTGCCATCTCCAGGAGGTCGCTGTGTCCCAGCCACCTCAGTTACCCCAGGGGTGGCAGGAGAAAACAATCCCTTCCATTGAAAGCCACATGCCATATTTCACTTCCCTACTGGTCTCTCCAGTTCTGTCCTGCCAGTGGTGTCTCAATCAGCAGCCTGGGGCCACCACTGTCTCATGTTTCAGTGTCTAGCCCAGATGGGTCCTGTAAGCCCCCCGCATAATGGCTGCACTCCCAAGTCAGCCCCTGGGCATTACAGACACAACAAGGGCCCGTTGAGCTCCCCATGGCTTTCTTGGATGTGGGCTGCTCCAATTTTTCTAGATGGGCCACTCTCCCCCGCAGCCTTGCAATGTGCGCTGTCTGCCGCCAGGCCCCCCACCTTCTGTCCAGTACGTTGTTGCAGCTGGCAGCGGGGCCTGCACCCTGCCTGAGTTTTCCTCTTCTAGTGTCGTGGCATCAGCAGGAGCTGACTCACCCCTTGCACCTTACTGGCCTATTTGGGCAGGCTGGAGCGCTAAATCCATGGGTCCGCCATACTCCCAGTGCAGCCCACACTCACTGGGGCCCCCGCAGCTCTCCAGGGGAAATCCTTGCACCAGGCTGCTGTCCTTCGCTAGGCTGCCCTGCCTGCGTGCGACCTTCCTTGCTGCATCGCGTCTCTGGGGGGCACTGGTGTCTCATATCAGGCCTTATGCCCTCTCTGCTGTATTTCTGCCATTCAACGCTATTTCGCCTCTCTGCCAGGTGTTGGGGGGTGGGGCAGCATGATTCGGCATCAGACAGAAAAACTCATCGAGTAGTGTCTAGAATTCAGCACGATTGCCGTGGGGCTGGCAGGCTGACAGAGCTCCAACGATTTACTTCTGGTCGGCCATCTTGCCCACCACACCTCTCTTCCCATAAACTGCTTAAATCCTTGGTGGCTTGCTTTTCATGCGAAACAGTATGTCTGTAGACATGAATATTAAAAGTGCAACCTGTAGTGCGAAATTAAACACACCAAAAAGCAGCTGGCAATTTGCTGCAGAAATATATTAGAATCAGTTTAATGCAAGCTAAATTTTTAAAAAATGCGTGGGGTCAGAATATGTACAAACATGCAGAGATATTTATCTGTCCTTACCCATTGCATGAAAAAAAACATGTTGCCATTAATATCTCTAATCTGCTGATAACTGTACAGGCATTGGTGCAGTACTCTCCCAAAAACATGGTTCCACAGAGAAGACGGTAGCCTTTGCCTCACGTTCGTTAACATCTACCGAGCGACATTGAACCAACCTACTATAGGCAGGGCTAGGCACACACACATTCTCAGTGCCAGGATAAAATTGTGGGTGATAGCGAGCTTTACAAATACACATAACATAACATTTCCCAATTCTGTGTGGCAAACGATCTATTAAATTATTTTTGCATACCAGTAACACATATGGAAGACTTCTTCAGAGAACTAATTAAAACAAAACTTAAGATCACTGAATGTAGAACTGAATTCGGATCCCATGGCACACTTTCTCAAGCAGAGGAAGGAGGGATGGGAGCTGTGCCAAAGACATCAACCAACCAGCTGTAGGACCAAAAGGAAAGATTGCCAATAACAATGAGCTCCATTTTATCAGGATTTCGAGGGAGTTTGAATTTGAAGACACCCAGATGGCAACCATGCAGACGCAATCCTTGAACGAGTTCTGTAAAAAATAAAGATCTCCAACAAGGTGGAGGATCATTTGAGTGTCATTGACATAGCATTAAAGCGAAGACCAAAAAGAAGAAATAAGAATGGCCAAAGGAGTCACATAGATGTTAAAAGCGTTGGGCTCAGCGATGAGTCCTGGGGAACCTCACAGGTATTGGGTTTGTAGTCAGAGCAAAAGTAAGCTAGTGACAAAGCTTTGGAGCATCATTGAGGAAAGGATAATAATCAGTTGTAGATAAGTGTCCCTAACACCAAGACTATTGACTCTTTTTTTCATGAGAGACCACGTCAAATGCTTTGGACAAATTTATGAGAATGAGGATGTCCGATTCACCCTTAGTCTAGGGGCAGCTTGATGTCATTTGTGACAGCCACTAGAGCAATCTCAATACTGTAACTGAGGCGTAAGCCAGACTGGAAGGTATTTAGTAGGGCATGAGCCTCAATATGCTTAGTCAGTGTTGATGCAGTGCTCAGCAATTTTGGTAGTCATTGGCAGCAGGGAGATGGGCCCATACTTGGATAAGATCAAAGGGTAAAGTGAAGGCTTTTCAAATGGGGAATAATTAATGTTTTTTTGGAGTCATCAGGAACATTACCAGAATTGACCAAAGTCTTGCAAATTAGGGTCAGAAATGGAGAAGGGATGAGGTAAGTGGTTTAGTGATCTTTTCAGGGCATTGATCTATGGGAGATATGGAAGAAATTGCAGGGTGCTTGAAAGAATGTCAGACGTGGTTACAGAGTCAAAAGATGATCAATCAAAAACTGAGGTGTGTGACGAGGGAGTGGGAGAGAGTAAGAATCGGGCGCAGTTGAGTGTGCCATCAGAAGGGAAAAAACTGTGTAATTTGGTACATTTATTTTGGGAAAAATCAGAGAGATCAGAGTAGAGCTGTTGGATTGGGGGAATATTAGTGGAGACAGCATCTGGATAGGCAAGCACACGTTATAATAAAAACAGCTCACTGGACGGGTTTTTAGCAGTCAAAATGTGACCATGATAGTAATTGGCTCAGGTGGTCTGAATCAGTCTTTTATAGATGCGGATGTCCGTTTTGTATGCAGATTCATCAACCACGTTGTAGGAAGATCTCCATTATCTTTCTAATTTCTTGATTCGTCTCTTGGAAAACTAGAGTGCCTCTGTGTAGCAAGGAGCAGAAGGGTGTGTTCTGAAAGATGTTCTGATCTGACAAGTAATTGGAGAATCAAATGTTTTAGGGACCAAAGATAAGCTCGCTAAAGAGGTGACGTTAAGCAGTTCTGTGTGGCTGATAGTACGTCCAGCTGTGTGCTTGGGTTCAGTATGGAACTGACTAAGCTGGAAAGTCATGCAAGAGTGAACAAAGTCTTGGGCCGTTTGGTCCAAAGGGTGACTGCCATGAAGGTTGAAGCCTCCATGGATTATTAGCTAGTTGGTAAATGCACTAATTGTGGAGATCACTTCAAGCAATTAGGAGATAAAGGATTTAATAGGACCAAGAGGTCTGTGCATTAATACAATTTTCAATGAGAATTTGTGATTGATGATCAGGGTCACAGATAAAGATTCAGCATCTTTCATAGGATGAGGCATAAAACTTGATACCAGAAAAAGGAGTTTTGAGAATTATTGTAATTCCCCCTACAGGGAGGGAAGGTTGATTAACTTGTTTTACGTAGTTACCAGGAGGAACTGCAAAAGAAATGTCAGGAGTAGAGTCCTCTTTCAGGCATATTTCAGTGCTAAAAGCAATGTCTAGATCATGGTCAAGAAGGAAGTTCCTGACCTCTAGATGACCTTTGAGCAAGGAACGGGCATTGAGTAGAAGACATCTATTGTTGAAGTGTCGATGGGTAGAAATAAAGGAATTACTTTTTGGATGAGGAGATGAGCAGAGTGGCAAAGAAAGAGGTTCATTGCAAAGTACTGTGAAATGGCAGGTCTGAGGCATGGTGAAAGGAGAAGTCAGATGTAGATGGTCAGCAGTCCGTGTAAGGTATTCGGAAGATGGAGGGTGAGAGGCCAGGCAATGAGCTAAAGGGGATATCCTGAAGCCACAAAATACGTGCTCTGTTTACCTGTGCAGGAGAGGCAATGTGCTTGGCTGTAGGCCCATCCAAGGTACGCATGGGGGGAAATGGGGTTGTCTTTGGTTCGCTTTTGCCGCAGCCATCCCTAAATAGCAGAGGGGTGGTTTACACATTGTTTGAAGGTGGAAAAACACTTGGGTGAGTACTAACAAAGATGGCGGTCTGCTGCGGCAAGCCAAAGAAGTGGAAAAAGGGTGGAAATACTGAGGAAGGACAAGGCTCTTTCTGCAAAAGAAAGCGGACTGAAGAGCCGGTCTGTCACAATTTGAACCGCAGGTGAGAAGACAGAAGGGTGGAAGCCCTGAAGGTGTGAGAGCAGTTAGGGAGTAAATGAGTAGATGTATCTAAGCAGAGAGTGCTGAGCAAAAGGGCAATACCCAGCACAGTCCCAGAGTACACACAAAGAACATGATTAAAACGGGGCTATAAGGCAATCAGCCAAACATGTAATAAAAAAGATATGGGGCGATGCAGCAGTCAGGTCTTACCGTGACGGCATTGCAGCCGTGATCAGGTGATGCAGCACTGCAGGCATGTTTGTTTTTGATGCATGGATGACACGACTGTTAATACAGATAGGCATGTATTAAAAGAAGGTTTATGTAAAACCTCAAACGTTTGCTGATTTGCAGCGTCAAACAAGTACACACATTTAGGAATGTGCACACTATGCAATAATGTTATATACTTACATATTATACACAGCACAGTTTGTGAAGCAGCATCGTTGAACCAAGGAATGCTGCCAGCTGATTTGGAGATGGCACCTAATTGTTTCAATAACATAGGCTCTCAAGGAAAGCTTGCATGGCTCTCTCGACTAGGCATAACAATGTGCCGACTGGCAGACCCAGGGTGGCCTCACCTTTTTTGTTTACTATGTGTGGGTCATTTGTATCCCAGGGTGATTAACAGGAACAACAAAGTGGCAAATCCTCAGGAAGACCCATTGCTTGTCTCCAGGTGCAGGTGTACATCATAGACATGTCACATTGGAATAAACAACAGATATCAGGATTTATCATATGACGTAAATCCACATGTGGCAATTACAGGAGTGAGGTGCTGGAAAAGAGCATTGGCGTTAATCCTTCACACGGCTGGAACTGCCCCACAGACTGCAGACTGCTGTAACCTCCCCACGCCCCATACCCAACTACCACTGAAACACACAGTCTGGAATCTTTCCAACCTCGCGCATTTGGCACTCCAAGTTCCATCTCTCAACCAACCAAGCTTCCTTTCCGCAGATCCTTAGTCACCCATACATATGCACTCCTCCACGCGCACCACAATCAGGTGAGTATTCACTAAGGCATTTTGGAGTACTAAAGTCGTACTCCTGTGGGACTCTTTTATTTACTCTTACATGCCTTTGTGAATTGGCGCCAACACCTCTAAAATGGGAATATTCACATACAATTATACAAACAGAAACCACTGTGTCCTCTTTGCACCCCTGCGAATTATAAATGCAGATTCACAAAGGCAGGTAAGAGGATGCAATAAAATACTTCCGTAGTACTACTTCCAGTACTCACAAATGTTTTTGTGAATCGGCCCCTGAAATACTACAATAGATTTTCTTTTAATTATAGCTTCTTACAAAAACTAGGGAGCTCAAACCAAGAACATGCCTGAAAACCCAAAAAACGTCGATTAAATAGAATTGTGTTGGTATATATTTTTTCAATTATCTACTTTAAACATCTGGACACAATAATCGAGAGCAACCAATTCCAGAGAAACATTTTCGGCAAGAATGCAGAAAACAAAGTCCTCCCATGTGCTGTGCAGATTTTTATGTTGCAATGTTTGTGTCTGCTCTGAATTAAAACTCTTCAGCCCAAACGTGCTACAATTTCTGAAGCAGTCTAATTCAACATGTCCAAAAATATCCTATGACATGCAAAACAGTTTCTTAATTGTGGGAAATAATAATTCATTTATAACTATCTCACTTAAATCATAGACAACTGGGAAATGAATATATATATATATATATATATATATTTACTGAAAAAACCATAGGTTTTAGGGACAGTTATAGTTACTTGGACATTGCACTCGTACAAAACCCGTGAAATTCCCCGTTATAGTTAGTTCAGCTAACTATAACTCGCGCCCCGCAATGCACTGCTGATGACGTCACATATTACATCACTCATGACATGGTCAGTGACATCACTGATGACATCACTGATGACATCTCAAATGACATCACTGATGACATCATCCAGTGACTGTGTGTTTCTGTAAAGTTTAAATATTTTTAATATATATAGGGAAAGGCGTATTAAAGAATGAGTGGGTGTATAAGTGTGTGTATGGATGATTTAGTAGGTGCGTGACTAATTCTATAAGTGAGTGATTAAACGTATCTTACTGAATGCATGGGTTAGTGACTAAACTGGGTGAATGTCTGTATCTGTCTGTTGCTGTGTAAGTGGCTGCATGGGTTTGTGAACAGCAACATGAGTGTCTATAAGAGTTATTGATTTGTTGTCTGAGTATCTGTATGGGTGCCTGAGTGTTTGTGTGGATGGGGTGTGTGCGACTGTGCATAGATGTGTGAGTGGGTGATTCACTGGGTGGATGGTTTCAAGAGTGCATCTGTGATAGACTGTATGGGTGGGTAAGTGTGTGTAACAGTGTGTTAGTGAGTGAATGTATGTCCCAGTGGTACATGTGTGTGTAACTACATATGTGAAAGGCAGTATATATGTGTGTTAGAGTATTTAAATGGCTATAAGTGAGAGTGTGTTATTGTGAGAGTGGCTGTATGGATGAGTGTGTGCCTGTATCAGTGATTGTATAAGAGCGTAACAATGTGCTAGTATTTGTATGATTAAGTGAGCTGGTGTGTGTATAACTGTATAGGTGAGTAAATGGCAGTGTGTTTAATTATTTGCATGACTGACTAGGTGTGTGAGTACCTCTATGGATGAGTGGCGGTGTTTGAGTGTCTATATAGGAGTAAGAGTGCATATGATAGTCCTGTACTGAGTGACCATAAGTATGAGTGACTGTACGGGTGAGTGAGTGGATGTGTGTGTGTAGACCTAAGAATCAGTGAGTGGGTATGTAGTTATTGGTGTTGGAGTGTCTATGGTTTTGCGAATGGCAGTCTGTAATTTAGAGTGGGTGTATCAAAGGTTATATTAGGGTGTGAGGAGGTGCATCAGATTATCACGTGGATGATGTCATCAGTGATGTCATTTGAGATGTCATCAGTGATGTCATCAGTGATGTCACTGACCATGTCATGAGTGATGTAATATGTGACGTCATCAGCAGTGCATTGCGGGGCGCGAGTTATAGTTAGCTGAACTAACTATAACGGGGAATTTCACGGGTTTTGTACGAGTGCAATGTCCAAGTAACTATAACTGTCCCTAAAACCTATGGTTTTTTCAGTAAATTTCAAAGGTTTTTTAAATGCTAATTTGTAACTATAACGTGTCTGAAACCTATGGTTTTTTCAGTGAATTTCAAAGGTTTTTTAAATGCTAATTTCTAACTATAACGTGCCTGAAACCTATGGTTTTTTCAGTGAATTTCAAAGGTTTTGTAAATGACAATTTTTAAATGTATTAATTGTTATATTAATTTTTTTCATACTGATTTACTACATTTTTAGAAACAATTTTTTTTACATATTTTATTTTTTAAATTACATTGTAATTACATTATACATTACATTACAAAAAATACTTTCTCAGAATGAATTACTTTAGTTTAAATACTTTGCACATAGGCAATAGACTTTTAAGTACAGTAGTTACAGTTGTTGCAATGGGCAACACATTTTCAAACACAATGCAACATTCAGCTCAATGTGAATTTCTAGTTAAATGCAATTAGTTACTTTATGGATTACTTTTCTAACCACAGGACTGGATCCTAGATTCAGTCCTGTGACATCTCCTGTAAACAGTTGAGTAAAAGCGTTTTGGTTACAGTACTGATTTTTAAGGAATATTATTGTATTTTAAAAGTTGACACTTAGAAACTTTTTCTCATATAGTCACCAATGTTATCCTATGGAAGGAAATTCACTTAGCAGGTAAAAACTGTTATCGTTACTTTTTCTTACTCAGTGTTGGATCCTGGATCCAGCACTGGTGCATCTCCTGTAAACAGTTGAAAGAATGCGTTTAAGTCATACAGGTGATTTTTAAGGAATATTTGTAGTTTGTAAAAATCAACACTTTGAAACTTTTTGCTGAAAACCAGACAATGGATTCCTATGGAAGAAAATATAAGTTACTGGTAAGTACGGTTAAAATTACTTTTCAGGGTCAGTGCTGGGCTAAAAGATGCAGCACTGGGTTCTCTCCTGATAACAGGTGAGTAAATCGGAATTCGTATTTCGGCTGATTTTAGAGGAATATTTTAAAGTTCCAAAACTCCACACTTAGAAGAATTTCCAAGTGAAACCAGTCAATGTTAGCCTATGGAAGGAAATTCAAGTTACTGGTAAGTACGGTTAGAATTACTTTTCAGGGTCAGTGCTGGGCTAAAAGGTGCAGCACTGGGTTTTCTCCTGATAACAGGTGAGTAAGTCGGAATTCGGATTTCGGCTGATTTTAGAGGAATATTTGTATGTTTCAAAAATCAACACTTAGAAACTTTTTCAGCAAAAAGCAGGCAATGATATCCTATGCAAGGAAATTCAAGTTACTGGTAAGTACGGTTAGAATTACTTTTCAGGGTCAGTGCTGGGCTGAAAGATGCAGCACTGGGTTCTCTCCTGATAACAGGTGAGTAAGTCGGAATTCGGATTTCGGCTGATTTTAGAGGAATATTTGGATGTTTCAAAAATTAACACTTAGAAACTTTTTCAGCAAAAAGCAGGCAATGATATCCTATGCAAGGAAATTCAAGTTACTGGTAAGTACGGTTAAAATTACTTTTCAGGATTAGTACTGGGCTGAAAGATGCAGCACTGAGGTCTCTCCTGATAACAGGTGAGTAAATCGGAATTCGTATTTCGGCTGATTTTAGAGGAATATTTTAAAGTTCCAAAACTCCACACTTAGAAGAATTTCCAAGTGAAACCAGTCAATGTTAGCCTATGGAAGGAAATTCAAGTTACTGGTAAGTACGGTTAGAATTACTTTTCAGGGTCAGTGCTGGGCTGAAAGGTGCAGCACTGGGTTTCTCCTGATAACAGGTGAGTAAGTCGGAATTCGGATTTCGGCTGATTTTAGAGGAATATTTGTATGTTTCAAAATCAACACTTAGAAACTTTTTCAGCAAAAGCAGGCAATGATATCCTATGCAAGGAAATTCAAGTTACTGGTAAGTACGGTTAAAATTACTTTTCAGGATTAGTACTAGGCTGAAAGATGCAGCACTGAGGTCTCTCCTGATAACAGGTGAGTAAATCGGAATTCGTATTTCGGCTGATTTTAGAGGAATATTTTAAAGTTCCAAAACCCCACACTTTGAAGAATTTCCAAGTGAAACCAGTCAATGTTAGCCTATGGAAGGAAATTCAAGTTACTGGTAAGTACGGTTAAAATTACTTTTCAGGACCAGTACTGGGCTGAAAGATACAGCACTGAGGTCTCTCCTTATAACAGGTGAGTAAATCAGAATTCGTATTTCGGCTGATTTTAGATGAATATTTTAAAGTTCCAAAACTCCACACTTAGAAGAATTTCCAAGAGAAACCAGTCAATGTTAGCCTATGGAAGGAAATTCAAGTTACTGGTAAGTACGGTTAAAATTACTTTTAGGACCAGTACTGGGCTGAAAGATACAGCACTGAGGTCTCTCCTGATAACAGGTGAGTAAATCGGAATTCGTGATTTCGGCTGATTTTAGAGGAATATTTGTATGTTTCAAAATCAACACTTAGAAACTTTTTCAGCAAAAGCAGGCAATGATATCCTATGGAAGGAAATTCAAGTTACTGGTAAGTACGGTTAAAATTACTTTTCAGGACCAGTACTGGGCTGAAAGATGCAGCACTGAGGTCTCCTTATAACAGGTGAGTAAATCGGAATTCGTATTTTGGATGATTTTAGAAGAATATTTGCACAATGGTGAAGGGAGGGGGCGGGGCCTGAGGTGACATCTGTGCAAACGCGCCCGTGGCGCGTTTTAGGTTGGGGGATTAAGTCCCCTTGAATCCTGAGGGTCCCTAGGGGCCAACTAGCCCACAAGGAACCTCCAATATGCGCCAGGGGCTGCGTTGCAGAGACGTGTAGAGAGGCCACACCCCTTTTACACCTCTCTGCAACGCAGCTCTGTGGCGCTTTCTGGATGTACCTGTTGGGCTAGTTGGCCCCCAGGGACCCTCAGGATTGAAGGGGATTTAATTCCCCATCTTAAAACGCGCCACGGGGCCTGTTTGCACACATGTCACCTGAAGCCCCGTCCCTCCCTTCACCACTGTGCAAACGCGCCCGTGGTGCGTTTTAAGTTGGGGGATTAAGTCCCCTTGAATCCTGAGGGTCCCCGGAGTCCAACTAGCCCACCATATACCTCCAAAAGCGCCACAGAGCTGCGTTGCAGAGAGGTGTAAAAGGGGCGTGGCCTCTGTACACCTCTCTGCAAGGCAGCCCCTGGCGCATACTGGAGGTTCCTGGTGGGCTAGTTGGCCCTCAGGACCCCCAGTATTCAAGGGAATTGCTCTCTCTGCAAACGCGCCAGGGGGTGCGTTTGCAGAGTGGTGAAGGAAGGGGCGGGGCCTGCGGGCCCGATCGTTTTTTGTTTTTTTGTCATGCCTGGAAGGGGGCTGTGTGGCCCCCTTCCTTTTTCCTGTTTTTGGGCCCTGGGGACCCCATCCCCCAAGGCCTTACCCCTTTTTGTAATTAAATTTTAAAAAAAAACGGGAAGGGGGCCGCGTGGCCCCCTTCCCTGGGCCTGTATTGGCCCCGGGACCCCATCCCCCGGGCATGGCCTCTATTTTTAATTTTATTCTTTGGAGGGGGCTGTGTGCTCCCTCCTCTGGTCATTTAAGGCCCCGGGGACCCCATCCCCGGGGCCGGCCATACCCTTTTTTATTTTTTTAAACTTTGGGGAGGGGGCTGTGTGGCCCCTCCCGGGCCACTACTTGCCCCGGGGACCCCATCCCCGGGGCCTGGCCTCCGTTGGGGACTGTGGGGGTCCCCAAACCCCCACAGTCCCGCCGGCTCCCCGTGTCCTACGGGAGCCGGCATGCTTTACACATGGGGAGCAGCTAACATGCTGCTCCCCATGTGGAAAGCAATCGGCTTTGGATATTGGAAGAGAGAGCAGGTTTCCTGCTCTCTCTTCCAATATCCAAAGCAGTTTGCAATGACAGGACGGGAGCCGCGAGGCTCCGTCCTGTCATTGCAAACAGCAGTGTCCCGGGGTAGGCACCCCGGGACACTGCAGGAGCCGGCCCTGGGGGTGGCGGTACCCAGGGCCATCAAGGGCTCCAGGAGGGGGCCGCGCGGCCCCCTCCCTTAAATTGCACAGCCCCGGGAGGTGGTGGTCCCCGGGCTCTGGGGTCCGTAATGGACCCCCACATTTATTTTATAAGTGCCCCGGGAGGTGGTGGTCTCCGGGCGTGTGGGGCTGGAGCCCCCACACACCTTATTTAAATTAAAAAGAAGCCCTGGGGGTGGCGGTCCCCGGGGCTGCGGGAGGGCAGAAGAGCCCTCCCGCACCATTTTTCAATAAAGCCCCGGGGGTGGCGGTCCTCGGGTTTGGGGGCCCTTGAGGCCCCCACACATAAAATTAACCCCCACCATGCCCCCGGGACTTGGGCCACCCGGGGCAAAATACACCGAGCGCGGAGACCGCGCTTCAATTTTTTTTCGGCAGGATTCGCGCAACCTGAGCGCATCCTGCCGATTTTTTAAAAAAAAATCTTTTTTTTTTTTTTGCCCAGGAGGTCCTTGTGGGATCCCCTGAGCAAACCTAGGGGGTCAGGGTGTTTCTACCCTGCCCCCTTTGTGCGCTTTGCGCACTTGTTTCTGTCCCTCGGTTCTACCGAGGGACAAAATGGCTGCCAACACTTCCTGATTTGGAGTGTTGACAGCCAATTAGCATGCAGCTCGTGATCGGGAGGGCACGCGGACCCTACTCGGCCATAGATATCACTATCTTTTTACTTTTGATTTTCTCAGCAACTACTGAACGGATTTACACCATTTAACAAAAGGGTTCTTTCTGAACCAAGAACTACCTCTTTGCCAAATTTGGTGTAATTCCGTTCAGCAGTTCGGGCTGTAGCCGTGTCTAAAGTTTCCTATGGAAAATTGCATGGGGAAAACGCGTTTGGGACCCCTTTTTCTTGGCCCCCGCCTGACGAATCCCCCCGAGACTTTCAGGGTAGGAGCGGACCGGAGCGGGCCACCAAGTTTGAAAATTTTGCGAAGATACGTCAACCGGCAAGAGAGTTATTTCAAATAGAATGTCGCGGATTTCCTATGGATAATAGGTTGTAACTATAACTATCCACTGGCGACCGCCAGTAGATAATATATATATATGCGTGCTTGCACGTTGGTTGGTGGGAGGAGCATGTCCTCAGGGGCACCCACAAAGCGCTGTATGATACTCATGTTTTACATTGGTGGCGCTTTATTGACGATGTGTGTGTGGTGTGGAAGGGTTCGGCTGAATCCGCCCAAAGGTTTGTGAATAGTATCAACATCAATAATCTTAACTTACAATTCACTGCACACATAAGTAATGAGATAGCCCAGTTTCTGGATGTCGAATTGTATATTAAAAACGGGGTTGTGCATACAAAACTTTATAGAAAAAGTACAGCAGGGAACTCAGTTCTCCATGCCACCAGTCACCTGACTAGGAGCATCCCTTACGGTGAATTTCTCCGTATAAAAAGGATTTGTAGTTCTGAGGCTGATTTAAAAACATGTCAGAATGAATCATTTCAGAGATTTCAAGCCCGTGGCTATAAATCAATCGATCTTAAAAAAGCATTGTTAAAAGCTAATAATTGTGGGAATACGTCAGATATACTAAATTCAGATAATACACATATTGAGATTCTGCCCATTACTCCAATAGTTTCCCCTGTGGTATTAGAACCAATTCGGTTAATAACTACTTACAGCGGACAGCACAAACAGATAAGAGGGATCATAAATAAAAACTGGCCCATTATCAAAACAGATCTAACATTATCTCAATTAGTGCCAGAAGTCCCTTCAATTACATTCAGAAGAGCACCTTCTATGAGAGATGCTTTGGTTAAATCAAGTCCAGAGGTTAGCATTACTACTAATTGGTTATCTAGTAAAACAGGGTTTCGTAAGTGCTCTACTTGTAGGGCTTGTAAATTTAGCATTAACACTATCGAATATTCCAGCGCTTTTGACTCTAAACCTACAAAAATTAAAGGGTTATTTACCTGTCGTACAGAGTATGCAGTCTACATACTACAATGCTCCTGCCACCTGAGGTATGTAGGCAGCACTCAAGCTGCAAGTATTTAATCGTATTTTACAGCATTTACGGGCAATAGTTAATTCTGACCCTAGTTACCCTGTTGCCCGTCATTTTAAACTTGTGCACAATAACAATCTTAATGATTTAAAATACTATGTTATCGATGCTGTATCCAAATCACTTAGGGAGGAAATCGTGAAAGGAAACTTCGTCAACTCGAATCCCAGTATATTTTGATCCTCGATACTAAGATGCCAAATGGGCTTAATACGGGAGAGGATCTTTACAACTTTTTATGAATGTAACTATCGGAATAGTATATTATTCGGAATTTCATGATTTGCTTTTTAGTCTCTACTGTGAGTGTTTTTATTCAATGATGTATAGTTGCTATCTGGATTTTACTGACCGGTAATGGGACTCGTGCGACTTAGTGTGCCTGGTTTTTACCTGGTTTTATCCTATTTTTTGGATTTTAGCTCGGTTTTACTTGGTTTTACTGGGTTTTACGAGTTCTTATGAAGGTTGGGGTCTGGATTTTAACTATTTTTTGTGATTATTGGTTGACATATCCTTAGCACTGTTGACAATAGTTAAAAATCCCTTAGAAGTTTGAATGCCAATTTGGACTTTTTGTCTAGTGATTTCTCTCTTTTACATCTATGTCTATTGTAATTTATAGTCATTAAGGGTTGTTGTGATGGAAGGGGGATGTATTGAAGTTTCTTATATCCCCATTGACCACTTTTGGTGTATGTATTATAAGTGCACTTGCACTTTATTATATCCCAATCAGTAAAGTATGCAATTATAGTAATAACTATTATACTATGGTACTAAACCTATGGGTTATCACCTTTGAATTCGTACTGTATTTTGCACTTGCACTTTATGTATAATCATTAGTAAGCATCTTGGCCTCCATGACATTTTAAATTGACTGTCGGCTATAAGTTTAATAGTCGGCATTACAGTTTTATCATTAAGCACTAGCACTTTTTATGATTCTAAGTCCCCTCCTCAAAATATCTGTGTGTTCAATTCATGTCTACATGTGCTCTTTAAGTGTATAGTTTTAATACATTATTTAAGATTTATTGTTTATTTTAAACAGTAGGTTATATAAAATATGAAGAGGTCACATCTTTTATTTTTAGTATGTTGACCTTATAGGAGCTGTTATATGTAAGGAATATGTGAATTGTAGTATGTTTTCTCTGTTTAATAGAGGGAGGAGTTGAATCTGCACTGTGTCACTTTAAAATGTTCAATGTGGTTCAGCGGGTCGTGTGATCAAGCTTATGGAGCGCAGGGCGAAACGCGTTATGCTGGGCACTTGCCACTTATCTTTGATGCACTGATATCACCGAATAAAAGCACTTTTTCTAAGGATTTGCCCCGTGTGGTCCGTACCTACTGTGCTGCTGTGAAGTTGGCGCTTTAAGGACTTTTGGTTTTCCATATATATATATTATCTACTGGCGGTCGCCAGTAGATAGTTATAGTTAGGACCTATTTTCCATAGGAAATTCACAACATTCTATTTCCAATAACTTTGGCGCCGGTTGACGAATCTTCGCGAAATTTTCAAAACTTGTGGGGCGCTCCGGTCTGCTCCTATCCTGAAAGTTTCGGGGTGATTCGGCAAGCGGGGGCCGAGAAAAAAGGGGGGTCCCAAAACATGTTTTCCCCATGCAATTTTCCAAAGAAACCTTTAGTCGCAGCGACAGCCCGAACTGCTGAACGGAATTACACCAAATTTGGCAAAAAGGTAGCCCTTGGTTCAGAGTCGTGCCTTTTGGTTAAATGGTGTAAATCCGTTCAGTAGTTCCTGAGAAAATCAAAAGTAAAATCACATATATATCTGGGCGGAGCCTAACCACACATGTCATTGTGAGATCTGATTGGCTGTCAGCACTTCATCCTGGAATTGCTGGCAGCCATCTTGGGACCAATATACATGATAGTACTGCATTGAAATGCATTGTAGTGAATCAAAGATTTTGAGGGTTACCAAAAGGAGAACTATAAAGGGTGATAACAGACTTTAGTTACATTAGAATTCATTTGTTGATGGTACCATACTAATTTCAGGAATTGTGGTGTGTTCTAAGGTGATTTTACCCTGTGAAAAACCTTCTGCTGGGATATCATGAATCATGTTTGAGAGAAAACTATTTTCACATGCTTGTCCCATAGAGTTTTGGAAGGTGCTCCAGAAGCTAAAATGAGAGCATATTTTCTGTAAATTCACATTATCTTTCTCAGTCATGTGAGAATGAAGTCTGACATTCTCAGTAAAACATGTACATCCAACAAGGGCAGAGACTGTCAGTTGATTCCTTTGTGTTCTACTGCAACTTCCCAGAGTGTTCTAAAGAACAACTAGAGTGCTAACAGCCTTACTTATGACAAACGTATGGTACACCTGAAGCCATCTTGATTGGAATAAACTGGTAACACTTAAAACATTTAATTTAAAAAGGAACAAAATGATGGGGTTCATTTTGTCATAGAAATTATGGTTAGTGCTGTAGAAAGAAAAATTAGGACATGTTTCAAGTGTGATCTCAAATATCTTCCGGTTATATTTCAACAGGAGCAACCTGCCAGTTGATGCCTTTGTGTTCTACTGCAGCTTCCCAGAGTGTTCTAAAGAACAACTAGAGCACTAACAGCCTTACTTATGACAAAAGTATGGCACACCTGAAGCCATCTTGATTGGAATAAACCGGTAACACTTAAAACATTTAATTTAAAAAGGAACAAAATGAGGGGGTTCTTTTTGAAATAAAAATTATGGTTAGTGCTGCAGAAAGAAAAATTAGGGCATGTTTTAAGTGAGATCTCAAATCCTCTTCTATTTCATTAGAAAATTCTGACATGCAGACTGAAACACTCACTTTCAATACCAGCAGCAGACTTCCAGTTAACTCCCTGGTGAGCAGTAGCTTTACTACAGTGATCTAATGAGCAACTAGAGTGCTAACATTCTGAATTTATGGCAAATGTGAGACACATCTGAATGCCTTCTTGATGGAATCAAAGTAAAAACTGAAAGCATTTCCTACTGAGGAGACTGCAGTAAATGAGGATATTAGGAAACTTCATAACAAAGAAGTCTTCCAAGATGGCCACCAGAGAAAAAAGAGCCCAAATGTAGCACAAATATTACCCAGATGTAGCCCACATATAGCCCAATGACAAAAGTGTGCAAAACAGTTTTTATTTTTAGTTTTTTTGCAGTTTTATGTAGTGCAGACTGGTCAGGTATTGGAGCGTTGCATCTTAAAACATGACCCCCTACACTACAAAAACACCACTGCACTACCCTAAACCCTAAAACACTACCCCCAGCACGACCCCCTACAATACACAAGCACCACTGCACTATCCTAAACCCTAAAACACTACCCCCAGCATGACCCCCTACACTACACAAACACCACTGCACTACCCTAAACCCTAAAACACTACCCCCAGCACGACCCCTACACTACCCAAACACCACTGCACTAACCTAAATCCTAAAACACTACCCCCAGCACGACCCCTACACTACCCAAACACCACTGCACTACCCTAAAACATGACCCCCTACACTACACAAACACCACTGCACTACCCTAAACCCTAAAACACTACCCCCAGCAGGACCCCCTATACTACACAAGCACCACTGCACTACCCTAAACCCTAAAACACTACCCCCAGCATGACTCCCTACACTACCCAAACACCACTGCACTAACCTAAATCCTAAAACACTACCCCCAGCACGACCCCCTACACTACCCAAACACCACTGCACTACCCTAAAACATGACCCCCTACACTACACAAACACCACTGCACTACCCTAAACCCTAAAACCCTACCCCCAGCACGACCCCCTACACTACACAAGCACCACTACACTACCCTAAACCCTAAAACACTACCCCCAGCACGACCCCCTACACTGCCCGAACACCACTGCACTGCCCTAAACCCTAAAACACTATCCCCAGCATGACTCCCTACACTACCCAAACACCACTGCACTAACCTAAATCCTAAAACACTACCCCAGCACGACCCCTACACTACCCAAACACCACTGCACTACCCTAAAACATGACCCCTACACTACACAAACACCACTGCACTACCCTAAACCCTAAAACCCTACCCCCAGCACGACCCCTACACTACACAAGCACCACTACACTACCCTAAACCCTAAAACACTACCCCCAGCACGACCCCCTACACTGCCCGAACACCACTGCACTGCCCTAAACCCTGAAACACCAGCCCCTGCACGACCCCCTACACTGCCCGAACACCACTGCACTGCCCTAAACCCTGAAACACCACCCCCAGCACGACCCCTACACTGCCCGAACACCACTGCACTGCCCTAAACCCTGAAACACCACCCCTTCACGACCCCCTACACTGCCCGAACACCACTGCACTGCCCTAAACCCTGAAACACCACCCCCAGCACGACCCCCTACACTGCCCGAACACCACTGCACTGCCCTAAACCCTGCAACACTACCCCCAGCAAGACCCCCTACACTGCCCGAACACCACTGCACTGCCCTAAACCCTGAAACATCACCCCCAGCAAGACCCCTATACTGCCCGAACACCACTGCCCTAAACCCTGAAACACCACCCCAGCACGACCCCCTACACTGCCCGAACACCACTGCACTGCCCTAAACCCTGAACCACCACCCCCAGCACGACCCCTACACTGCCCGAACACCACTGCTCTGCCCAAAACCCTGAAACACCAGCCCCAGCACGACCCCCTACACTGCCCGAACACCACTGCACTGCCCTAAACCCTGAAACACCAGCCCCAGCACGACCCCCTACTCTGCCCGAACACCACCGCACTACCCTAAACCCTGAAACACCACCCCCAGCACGACCCCTACACTGCCCGAGCACCACTGCACTGCCCTAAACACTGAAACACCAGCCCCAGCACGACCCCCTACACTGCCCGAACACCACTGCACTGCCCTAAACCCTGAAACACCAGCACCAGCACGACCGCCTACACTGCCCGAACACCACTGCACTGCCCTAAACCCTGAAACATCACCCCCAGCAAGACCCCTACACTGCCCGAACACCACTGCCCTAAACCCTGAAACACCACCCCCAGCACGACCCCCTACACTGCCCGAACACCACTGCACTGCCCTAAACCCTGAAACACCACCCCCAGCACGACCCCCTACACTGCCCGAACACCACTGCTCTGCCCAAAACCCTGAAACACCCAGCCCCAGCACGACCCCCTACACTGCCCGAACACCACTGCACTGCCCTAAACCCTGAAACACCAGCCCCAGCACGACCCCCTACACTGCCCGAACACCACTGCACTACCCTAAACCCTGAAACACCACCCCCAGCACGACCCCCTACACTGCCCTAAACCCTGAAACACCAGTCCCAGCACGACCCCCTACACTGCCCGAACACCACTGCACTGCCCTAAACCCTGAAACACCAGCCCCAGCACGACCGCCTACACTGCCCGAACACCACTGCACTGCCCTAAACCCTGAAACACCAGCCCCAGCACGACCCCCTACACTGCCCGAACACCACTGCACTGCCCTAAACCCTGAAACACCAGCCCCAGCACGACCCCCTACAATGCCCGAACACCACTGCACTGCCCTAAACCCTGAAACACCATCCCCAGCACGACCCCTTACACTGCCCGAACACCACTGCACTGCCCTGAACCCTGAAACACCACCCCGTGCACGACCCCCTACACTGCCCGAACACCACTGCACTGCCCTAAACCCTGAAACACCACCCCCAGCATGACCCCCTACACTGCCCAAACACCACTGCACTGCCCTAAACCCTGAAACACCACCCCTGCACGACCCCTACACTGCCCGAACACTACTGGACTGCCCTAAACCCTGAAACACCATCCCCAGCACGACCCCCTACACTGCACGAACACCACTGCACTGCCCTAAACCCTGAAACACTACCCCAGCAAGACCCCTACACTGCCCGAATACCACTGCACTGCCCTAAACCCAGAAACATCACCCCCAGCAAGACCCCCTACACTGCCCGAACACCACTGCCCTAAACCCTGAAACACCACCCCCAGCAAGACCCCCTACACTGCCCGAACACCACTGCACTGCCCTAAACCCTGAAACACCAGCCCCAGCATGACCCCTACACTGCCCGAACACCACTGCACTGCCCTAAACCCTGAAACACCACCCCTAGCACGACCCCCTACACTGCCCGAACACCACTGCACTGCCCTAAACCCTGAAACACCACCCCCGCACGACCCCCTACACTGCCCGAACACTACTGCACTGCCCTAAACCCTGAAACACCACCCCGAGCACGACCCCCTACACTGCACGAACACCACTGCACTGCCCTAAACCCTGAAACACTACCCCCAACAAGACCCCCTACACTGCCCGAACGCCACTGCACTGCCCTAAACCATCACCCCCAGCAAGACCCCTACACTGCCCGAACACCACTGCCCTAAACCCTGAAACACCACCCCCAGCACGACCCCCTACACTGCCCGAACACCACTGCACTGCCCTAAACCCTGAAACACCACACCCAGCACAACCACCAACACTGCCCGAACACCACTGCTCTGCCCAAAACCCTGAAACACCAGCCCAAGCACGACCCCCTACACTGCCCGAACACCACTGCACTGCCCTAAACCCTGAAACACCAGCCCCAGCACGACCCCCTACACTGCCCGAACACCACTGCACTACCCTAAACCCTGAAACACCACCCCCAGCACGACCCCCTACACTGCCCGAGCACCACTGCACTGCCCTAAACCCTGAAACACCAGTCCGAGCACGACCCCTACACTGCCCGAACACCACTGCACTGCCCTAAACCCTGAAACACCAGCCCCAGCACGACCGCCTACACTGCCCGAACACCACTGCACTGCCCTAAACCCTGAAACTCCAGCCCCAGCACGACCCCTACACTGCCCGAACACCACTGCACTGCCCTAAACCCTGAAACACCATCCCCCAGCATGACCCCTACACTGGCCGAACACCACTGCACTGCCCTAAACCCTGAAACACCAGCCCCAGCACGACCCCTTACACTGCCCGAACACCACTGCACTGCCCTAAACCCTGAAACACCACCCCGTGCACGACCCCCTACACTGCCCGAACACCACTGCACTGCCCTAAACCCTGAAACACCACCCCCAGCACGACCCCTACACTGCCCAAACACCACTGCACTGCCCTAAACCCTGAAACACCACCCCTGCACGACCCCTACACTGCCCGAACACTACTGCACTGCCCTAAACCCTGAAACACCATCCCCAGCGTGACCCCCTACACTGCACGAACACCACTGTACTGCCCTAAACCCTGAAACACTACCCCCAGCAAGACCCCCTACACTGCCCGAATACCACTGCACTGCCCTAAACCCAGAAACATCACCCCCAGCAAGACCCCCTACACTGCCCGAACACCACTGCCCTAAACCCTGAAACACCACCCCCAGCAAGACCCCTACACTGCCCGAACACCACTGCACTGCCCTAAACCCTGAAACACCAGCCCCAGCATGACCCCCTACACTGCCCGAACACCACTGCACTGCCCTAAACCCTGAAACACCACCCCCTGCACGACCCCCTACACTGCCCGAACACCACTGCACTGCCCTAAACCCTGAAACACCACCCCTAGCACGACCCCTACACTGCCCGAACACCACTGCACTGCCCTAAACCCTGAAACACCACCCCCAGCACGACCCCCTACACTGCCCGAACACTACTGCAATGTCCTAAACCCTGAAACACCACCCCCAGCACGACCCCCTACACTGCACGAACACCACTGCACTGCCCTAAACCCTGAAACACTACCCCCAGCAAGACCCCTACACTGCCCGAACACCACTGCACTGCCCTAAACCCTGAAACATCACCCCCAGCAAGACCCCTACACTGCCCGAACACCACTGCCCTAAACCCTGAAACACCACCCCCAGCAAGACCCCTACACTGCCCGAACACCACTGCCCTGCCCTAAACCCTGAAACACCACCCCCAGCACGACCCCCTATACTGCCCGAACACCACTGCTCTGCCCAAAACCCTGAAACACCAGCCCCAGCACGACCCCCTACACTGCCCGAACACCACTGCACTGCCCTAAACCCTGAAACACCAGCCCCAGCACGACCCCCTACACTGCCCGAACACCACTGCACTGCCCTAAACCCTGAAACACCACCCCTGCACCACCCCTACACTGCCCGAACACCACTGCACTGCCCTAAACCCTTAAACACCACCCCCTACACTGCCCGAACACCACTGCACTGCCCTAAACACTGAAACAACATCCCCAGCACGACCCCCTACACTGCCCGAACACCACTGCACTGCCCTAAACCCTGAAACACCACAACCCTGCACGACCCCCTACACTGCCCGAACACCACTGCACTGCCCTAAACCCTGAAACACCACCCCCGCACGACCCCCTACACTGCCCGAACACCACTGCACTGCCCAAAACCCTGAAACACCAGCCCCAGCACGACCCCCTTTACTGCCCGAACACCACTGCACTGCCCCAAACCCTGAAACACCACCCCCAGCACGACCCCCTACACTGCCCGAACACCACTGCCCTAAACCCTGAAACACCACCCCTGCACGACCCCCTACACTGCCTGAACACCACTGCACTGCCCTAAACCCTGAAACACCACCCCTGCACGACCCCCTACACTGCCCGAACACCACTGCACTGCCCTAAACCCTGAAACACCACCCCCAGCACGACCCCCTACACTGCCTGAACACCACTGCACCTCCCTAAACCCTATAACACCACCCCCAGCACGACCCCCTACACTGCCCGAACACCACTGCACTGCCCTAAACCCTAAAACACTACCCCCAGCATGACCCCCTACACTACCCGAACACCACTGCACTGCCCTAAACCCTAAAACACTCCCCCAGCACGACCCCCTACACTACCCAAACACCACTGCACTGCCCTAAACCCTAAAACACTACCCCCGCATGACCCCCTACACTACCCAAACACCAATGCACTACCCCCGCACGACCCCTACACTACCCAAAGACCACTGCACTACCCTAAACCCTAAACCACGACCTCCTACACTACACAAACACCACTGCACTACCCTAAACCCTAAAACACTACTCCCAGCACAACCCCCTACACTACACAAACACCACTGCACTACCCTAAACCCTAAAACACTACTCCCTACACTACACAAACACCACTGCACTACCCTAAACCCTAAAAAACTACCCCCAGCATGAACCCCTACACTACCCAAACACCACTGCACTACCCTAAACCCTAAAACACTACTCCCAGCAGTACCCCCTACACTACCCAAACACCACTGCACTACCCTAAACCCTAAAACACTACCCCCAGCAGTACCCCCTACACTACCCAAACACCACTTCACTACCCTAAACCCTAAAACACTACCCCCAGCACGACCCCCTACACTACCCAAACACCACTGCACTACCCTAATGCACTACCCCAGCACGACCCCCTACACTACCCAAACACCACTGCACTACCCTAAACCCTAAATCTACCCCCAGCATGACCCCCTACACTACACAAACACCACTGCACTACCCTAAACCCTAAAACACTACCCCCAGCACGACCCCCTTCACTACCTAAACACAACTGCACAATTTGTTACAGGCGTTGCAACGCAGGCCTGTGGTGCTTACTGGAAGTACCTGGTGGGCTAGTTGGGCCCCAGGGACCCTCAGGATTCAAGGTGACCTAATCCCCCAACTTAAAACGCGCCACGGGCGCGTTTGCACAGTGATGAAGGGAGGGGCGGGGCCTCAGGTGACATGTGCGCAAACACGCCCTGTGGTGCGTTTTAAGTTGGGAATTAATTCCCTTGAATCCTGAGGGACCCTGGGGGCCAACTAGCCCACCAGGTACCTTCAGTAAGCACAACAGAGTTGCGTTGCAGAGAGGTTAAAAAGGTGCGTGGCCTCGGAACGCCTCTCTGCAACTCAGCTCTGTGGTCCTAACTGTAGGTACCTGGGGGCTAGTTGGGCCCCAGGGACCCTCAGGATTCAAGGGGACTTAATCCCGCAACTTAAAACGCGCCACGGGGCGTGTTTGCACACGTCACCTCAGGCCCCCCCTCCCTTCACTACTGTGCAAACGCGCCCTGTAGCGCGTTTTAAGAGGTAGTTTTAATCCCCCTGCCCTATTATGTACTAGGGACTTACAGAGGAGGTCATGCTAATCACAGGGGTACCCCAACGCATAGTGTTCCCTAGTGTATGTAGGTGTTTTCACTGTATTCTAAGTGTCTTTTAGCATAGCACTGGCTCTGGTTAGTCAGAGTCAGTTACCACCAGTACCCGTCTGGAAAAGTTGTGGGCACAGGATGATTTTGCAACAAGGCCTCTTTCTGCTCCTCTGTTGGTTCTTTCTGCACATCTTTTGCTTCTTCCTGCACTTTTCTTCGTCTTTGTGGACTTCTGTTGCTTCTTTCTGCATTTCTTTTGCTTCTTTCTGTGCGTTTTTTCTTCTTTCTTCACATGTCCTACCTCTGTAGGCATAGTTAGAAACTAGCATTTAAAAACCTTTGAAATTCACTTAAAAAATCATAGGTTTCAGGCACGTTATAGTTAGAAATTAGCATTTAAAAACCTTTGAAATTCACTCAAAAAACCATAGGTTTTAGGGACAGTTATAGTTAGTTGGACATTTCACTTGTACAAAACCATAGAAATTCCCCGTTATAGTTAGTTCAGCTAACTATATCTCGCGCCCGCAATGCACTGCTGATGACGTCACATATTACATCACTCATGACATGGTCAGTGACATCACTGATGACATCATCCATGTGATAATTTCATGCATCTTCTCACACCCTAATATAACTTTTGATACACCCACTCTAAATTACAGACTGCCATTCTCAAAACCATACACACTCCAATACCAATAACTACATACCCACTCACTGATTCTTAGGTCTACACACACACATCTACTCACTCACCCGTACAGTCACTCAGTACAGGACTATCATATGCACTCATACACCTATATAAACACTCACACACCGCCACTCATCCATAGAGGTACTCACAGACCTAGTCAGTCATGCAAAAATTAATCACACACCCATTTACTCACCTATACAGTTATACACACACCAGCTCACTTACTCATACAAATACTAGCACATTCTTACGCTCTTATACAATAACTGATACAAGCACACACGCATCCATACAGCCACTCTCACAATCACACACTCTCACTTATAGCCATTTAAATACTCTAACACACATATATACTGCCTTTTACATATGTAGTTACTCGCACATGTACCACTGAGATATACATTCACTCACACACCCATACACACACACACACCCACCCAAGCAGTCCATCACAGATGCACTCTTGAAATCATGCACCCAGTGAATCACCCACCCACACATCTATGTACAGTCACACACACCCCACCCACACAAACACTCAGGCAGCCCTACAGATACTCAGAGAACCAATCAATAACCCATATAGACACTCATGTAGCTATTCGCAAATCCATGCATCCACTTACACACCAACAAACAGACGGATACAGACATTCACACAGTTTAGTCACTAACCCATGCATTCAGTAAGATACGTTTAATCACTCACTTGTAGAGTCAGTCACGCACTAAATCATCCATTCAGACACTTATACACCCACTCTTCAATACGCCTTTCCCTATATATAGTAAACATATTTAAACTTTACAGAAACACACAGTCACTGACCATGTCATGAGTGATGTAATATGTGACGTTATCAGCAGTGCATTGCGGGGGCGCGCGTTATAGTTAGCTGAACTAACTATAACGGGGGAATTTCTATGGTTTTGTACGAGTGAAATGTCCAACTAACTATAACTGTCCCTAAAACCTATGGTTTTTTCCAGTGAAAACGTGAAGAAAAAAAAAAACACACACACACACACACACACACACACACACACACACACACACACACACACACACACACACACACACACACACACACACACACACACACACACACACACACACACACACACACACACACACACACACACACACACACACACACACACACACACACACACACACACACACACACACACACACACACACACACACACCACAATTGTTTCGTTTAGTTATTATGGGTTACACGTAAACTAGAAGACTGAATAATTTTGTTTAATTTTCCAACTAAACAAAGATGAAGTAAAGAAACTACAGCCAACTAGATACAGACTATGGTCTTTTAGAATATTTATAATAAGTGTTAGAGCACTATTTTGACTCCCAGTAATATGAAATAGATTGCAGTGTGTCATAGCAGCAATTGTGTCGACTATCACCCTCAAAGGAAACGCTGTGGGTAAAGTGCAAGCTTCAAAAATCTGTGCTTAATGTTATTTAAACCGGATTAGTTGACTTTCAGACTACAGGCCCCAGGCCCGTTTAATAGACAAAGTAGTACATCTATAACTTGACTACCACTGGTGTAGATTTACAACTTTTGGGAATTCTCAAAACTTTGCCATGTTACACCTGGAAACCTGCGCTAGGCACAACTTTCTAGTCATAATTTTGGAAAAATGCTGAATATTCTATTTCTTCAAGCGAAAATACACATGCTTATATTTTGTGCACGAAAAACACTACACGCGTATGTGTTAACTCATTTTTCTTTTCCACAGGAATTTTTTTCCTGTGGGGGGAAAACACGCTATTCTTACACCCTCACCAATTTAGTGAGTGGCTTCTTTTGTTCACTATGAAACAGTCAGAGTTTGGCTACGAGAATTATTTCTTATGGCTTGATTTATCCATAATGTGCTAAATTCTACTAGGTGTAATTTTCACCGCACCAGCAGCTGGATGAGAGAAAAAAAAAACCCCAAAAAGTCTAATATTAAAAAAATACATAAATGACAAAACAGTGTAGATTACTGCAGAGACCAATGCATGGAGCGGAAAATAAAAATATTCCAGTGAAAGTTCACCCGCTTGGGTGGGCTGTAGGCACCCATTAGTGCGGCCGATGTAAGATAAATGTGGTGGGCCGGGAATGGAATTGCAAAGGGGTGAGGAGCGCGAGGGGGCTAAAATAATTTTTTTTTTAACTTACCTGCAGGTCTTCCGCTAGCTGTGCTGCTCCCGGGGCTTCTCATCTTGGCACAGGCTGAAGCTCCCAGCTTCCCCTGCGGCCAACCCAGGCGCTGCTCTCACTATGAGAGCAGCGCCGGGGTTGGGTGGAGCGCACTGGTTTTGCACTTCATTGGGAGCTTGGAGCCCGTGCCTGCTGATCTCTCCACCCAGCAATATAGCTGGGTTGGAGAGATGTCCAGCAAAAGCCTCATGCGCGCTGACAGCAGAGCCAATCTCTCCTCATCCCATGCTGCAGTGCTCTGGCCCCGCCCCCCCAAGACTCAGCCGCAGGACGAAAAATAAAATGATTTGCATTAAGATCATTTTATTTTTTGTTTGCCTCTGAAGGCAGGGGGCAACTCTCCTCTGCCATAGTGGAAGAGCTGCCCCTGGTACCCATAATGAAGATACAGGAGTAGAAAACAGATGCTTTCAACTATGACCAATGATATTGTCTATGTCATGCAAGGAGCTCTTTTTCCTGCTTCTAAGAAATTGGGGTGTTGGTTGACTGAGGTGTGAACCCTGGTCAAGCAGCAACCACAATCCTTGTCAGGGTGAGGCACAAGCTAACCCCAAATTAAGCTGTGCTCAACCCCCTGGGAGCTTGGCACAGAGAAGTCAGGATTAACTTAGAGGCAATATGTTAAGTATTTGTGCAATACTTCAAACAATAATAAAGTGAAAACACGGCACAAAAAGGACCGCACACCAGATGAAATAAATAAAACAATACCAAAATGACAAAAATCCAAATCAGAAGAAGCACAAATATTTCCTTTCTTAAGATTTCAGTGAAGGTAGCGCCACAAAGCGCCAACTGTGGTAATATGGTCATGCCGGACTGGGACAACGTCACAAGTTCTTGCCAGCTACAGGGACCCAGTTAGGCCTGCTGAACGAAGTACCTTAAATCCTGGTTTGCGTTGCAAGGGTCAGCGCCGAAAATGCGTCACGCAGCCGAAGCAATGCATCAGTTCTGAGATGCAGCAAGGCTGTGATGCAAGGTCCTGTGTCATCATCAAGGATCCTGTCGATGAGGGCTTGTGATGCGAAGTCGATTGTCGAGGCTGCATCAGCAATGCAGGTCAGGGTGATGTGTTAGTTCCAAGGACCTGCGAGACTGCGATGCAGCTTTGTTGTTGAGGCTACCATAGATGAGGGATGCCAGGGCCTGTGCCGAGGATGCGTCGTGCAGTGGCAGCGCCGAAGAGGCTACAAAGGTAATGCAGGTCTTTGCGACGGGGAAGATCCTTGCAGCAGAGGCAATGCGTCTGTTCTGGGTTGCGCTACGCAGCAGAGGAAATGTATTGGTTCTGCTGGGTCCACAGAGGCTGGCAGAGCACCTTACGCCCACTTCCAAGGGTCCAGGACTGGGGTGGCACCTGTTGGCAGAGTTTTTAGGGAAATTGACAGCTTTGTCACCTACGGAGGCTTTCTGACCGACATTTTAATAAGGTCCTAAATATCTTAAATTACCTCTGTCTATTCTTTAATTTACTTGTTTCAGTTGAATAGTGACATTTCTAATCACCTACAATAACAAAATGACATAGGTGCCCAAGTGTAATATTAACTTATTACAGCTAAGTTGTGATGCCAGCATGCATCCTGCCATCAGCAAAGGTGAAAGACAGGTTACAGCCCCTAATTAGACCTGCAGATTAAACAACTAAAACAAAAAATGTCTTTTTATTCTTCTGTTTTGTCTTTCTAAAATGTAGTTATCAGCAGATTGGAGATATTAACGGCAACATGTTTTTTTCATGCAATGGGTAAGGACAGATAGAATATCTCTGCATGTTTGTACATATTCTGAACCCACGCATTTAATTTTTTTTTTAGCTTGCATTAAACTGATTCTAATATATTTCTGCAACAAATTGCCAGCTGCTTTTTGGTGTGTTTAATTTCGCACTACAGGTTACACTTTTAATATTCATGTCTACAGACATACAGTTTCGCATGAAAAGCAAGCCACCAAGGATTTAAGCTATTTATGGGAAGAGAGGTGTGGCGGGGAAGATGGCCGATCAGAAGTAAATCGTTGGAGCTCTGTCAGCCTACCAGCCCCACGGCAATCGTGCTGAATTCTAGACACTACTCGGTGATTTTTTCTGTCCGATGCCGAATCATGCTGCCCCACCCCCCAACACCTGGCAGGGAGGCAAAATAGCGATGAATGGCAGAAATACAGCAGAGAGGGCATAAGGCCTGATATGAGACACCAGCGCCCCCCAGAGACGCGATGAAGCAAGGAAGGTCGCACGCAGGCAGGGCAGCCTAGCGAAGGACAGCATCCTGGTGCAAGGATTTCCCCTGGAGAGCTGCGGGGGCCCCAGTGAGTGCGGGCTGCACTGGGAGTACGGCGGACCCATGGATTTAGCACTCAAGCCTGCCCAAATAGGCCAGTAAGGTGCAAGGGGTGAGTCGACACCTGCTGATGCCACGGCACTAGAAGAGGAAAACTCGGGCAGGGTGCAGGCCCCACTGCCAGCTGCAACAACGTACTGGACAGACGGTGGGGGGCCTGGCGGCAGACAGCGCACATTGCAAGGCTGCGGGGGAGAGTGGCCCACCTAGAAAAATTGGAGCAGCCCACATCCAAGAAAGCCATGGGGAGCTCAACGGGCCCTTGTTGTGTCTGTAATGCCCAGGGGCTGACTTGGGAGTGCAGCCATTATGCGGGGGGCTTACAGGACCCATCTGGGCTAGACACTGAAACATGAGACAGTGGTGGCCCCAGGCTGCTGATTGAGACACCACTGGCAGGACAGAACTGGAGAGACCAGTAGGGAAGTGAAATATGGCATGTGGCTTTGAATGGAAGGGATTGTTTCCTCCTGCCACCCCTGGGGTAACTGAGGTGGCTGGGACACAGCGACCTCCTGGAGATGGCACCCTAATACAGTGCACAATCAGACTGTGATCCGCATGATACCCTATGACTGGGTAGGGAGCACCCTTCGGCTGGGCACTGATTGGACAAAAAGCTTGACTCGAAGAGGCTGCCAGGCGCAGAGCCAACATGGGCAACGATGTGGGAGAGGGGACCCCCAACAAAACAATACCATCAAGCAATACACCCCGGCCCACCCACAGAGTTCAACAAGACAGACCAACTCCCAGCGTCAGCAGGGAGCTGAGGGAGGGGCAGGGGAACCCTCCAGGGCAGACCTCCTAGTGGCAAAAAATAGAAGCAGTTTCAATTGGTGTGAACTTGTTGAGGGCTGATTTGAGGAAAGTGGTGGACCAGGTGCAAACCATGGAAGTTTTGGTGTTGGATCGCCAAAAGGAGGTTAGAACGCAGAAAACACAAATGGCACAAATAACCACAGCTGTGCAGTTACTAGAAGACAGAGCGGAGGATGTAGAGAACCACTTCAGTAGCAACAATATATGTTTCATGGGATTCCCGGAGCAAGTAGAAGGAAGCAACTTGAAGAGCTTATTGGCGAATTGGATCGGGGGAGTGCTGCAGCCCGAAAGACAAAACTATTTGCTGTGGAGGGGCGCACCAAGCACTAGGGGCTCAAACTCTCCTGGGGGCACTCTCATAGGCCCCGATAGCCCAGAATTTCCACCAAAAAGACTAGGACTGTAAAATGTTGGAAGCTCAGGTGTGCTTAAATGCCGGTTCGAAAATCACACTGTTTCTATCTATCCAGATTACACGAGAAGAGTCCAGGCCCAGCGCAAGTCGTATGCTGAGTTGAAGCGAAGCTCAAAGCCATGGACCTCAGATATATGCTACCTGCCTGAAATGAATAGCTCAGGGGAATACCCCTTTTTAGAATCAGCAGAAGAATGGATGTGGCTGGAGATATAGGACAAGGTGGTGCCTAGCCACGCTGAAGCATCTGGCTCCCACAAGACAGACCTGGAGTGGCGAGAGGTGAGGTGCCCGACAAGCAGTCTTCCAGGAGAGAGGCCAGATAACGATCCAGGAGCATGGCACAATTGCCTGAATGGAGGACTCTAGGGCGGGCAATCCTGACTCTGTGGAGGAGGGTGAGTTCCCGAAACGGAGTGAGCTTGGGGCCTCTATAGATCTGGCCTCCACGTAGGACTTGCTTGGATAATGAACAATGACAGAGGCCTGACGCAGCTGGGACCTGGAACTGAGAGGGGAAATTGAAGGGATGAGAATGCTGAAGGGGTTCGGAACCGCAAGGTATTGGGTTCAGTCTTGACATACGGGTGAGGGGGCAGAGGACACCAACAGACAGAGTGTCTCTGCGGCTACCATTATTAGGGTGCAGCGGCAACTGCCCTCCAGCCCCCTCCCCCATCAGACTGTGTTGGTGGTGTTGAACTAGCCATGGTGGCACTTTACAGGGCGGCAGAGGTGGGCCGATTACGGTCTGTGACTACATACACGATTGAATACACACATCTGTTAGTTTGGGGGGGTTATTAGTGGGAGCTGTTCCTAAAAGTTGATAACGGGGGGGGGGGAGGGAGGGAACGCTGTGCATGATTACCCATCGAGGTGGGTGAGTTGAAGTTACTCCTGGGAGGTCCTACAGCTGGGGGAAGGTCGGGGCTGCCATAGGGAAGAGGTTGTGTTGTGGGTCTCAGGTAGTTGAGAATTGTTGGATTAAGCAGTTAAGTGAGTAAGTACGGGTGAGTGTAGTTAAACTCATTGCACAAGACAAGCTGACAGAAAGAGTAGGATTTTTTTACCCAGGCTGAGGCCCACCCTCCCCCCACCGACTGGGAGAGCCACAGTTGTGTCTCTTCACCATAACTAGAATGTTGGTAACCTGGATTTTCCAGTGACTTAACTACTACCCTAAGCAATATAGAATATATGCTTACCTTCGCAGATACAAAGTGCAGATTGCGATGCTACAGGAGACCCACCTCCTTCGGCCAGAGGCAACCAAGCTAGGGATGAGATGGAGAGGTCACATGCATGCAGCAATGTACTCCAATTATACCTGGGGGTTGGTGACCTGAATAGTCGCGGGGGTCCCATTCCTGGAATGGGAGGTCCTGACAGACCCACTGGGCTGCTATATAAATAGTGGGAGTGCTGGTGGCGTTTAAACCTGCCTGGTCAATAGATATGCTCCAAATGTGGATGGCAAAGCCTTCTTCACTGACATAATACAGGCCATAGCCCCGTATATGGCGATGCAAGTCATATAGGTGGGGGATTTTAACTGTGTACAGAACTCGTGGGTAGATAAGCACCCCCGAGACCTGGACATAAAACCAGTATGGAAAGGGCACTAGGGGAGACAAAGGAAGACCTCCAACTGCTGGATGTTTGGACACACCAAAACAGGGAGAAGCACGCGTATTCTTCTTATTCCCATGTTCACGGCGTTTATAGCCAAATAGATTAGTTATTAGTGAGAAGCATACAAGTCCTTGGCCTATCTTAATAAGTACCTTTCGGAACACTCGCCGTTGTTGGCAATGCTGGAGCCGGGGTGGCAGAAGCATACTATCCCACTCTGGCAGTTGCCCTGATGGAAGAGGCCTTCCGGGCTCATATCCGAGAGTATACTTTATCCTTTTTTCACCAAAATGGCAATACGGCAGGCAGTAGGGTGCTGGAATGGGAAGCTTACACGACGGTACTGAGAGGGGAGTGAATAGCACAGATTTGAAACTCGAATGATACCGACAGCGTCAGGTGCTGATGAACCCAGGGGAGACCCAGTCCCTCCTGGACATAACCAGACAAGTGGGAAAGACCTGGATAAGATTCGCAAAATATGCCCACACGAGACGCATGCATTGCCTTTTTCGGGAAGGCGAAAAATGCTGGCATGACTTCTGAAATGAGAGAAGCCCATATCACACACCTTGTCCAAGTGGGGGCCAGTTGGCTGAGTCATGGTGGATCGGTTCAGGATCGACAGGGCCTGTTTGGAATGCTTGCAGATAGTGTTTGTTGAGACACACAGTGTTGCACAGGATGACCTGGACCGATATCTTGCCGAGTCACACTTGCCAAGACTATCAGCAGACCAATGCCAAACATTAGATAGGCAACTGGAAGAGATGAAAGATGCCCTGGAGGGGGTCCCACAGGGTAAAACGCCAGTAATGGAGGGCTTCCGGTGGACTATACCAGGCGTTGCCCTCACTGGTTCTGGGATAGACTGCTAGAGGTCTTCACGGAAGCCAGAGGCCTGAAGGTCCTCCCATGAGAGAGACAACAATGGTTCTGATTCCAAAGGATGGGAAAGACACGTGAGACTTAACCTCCTACAGACCTCTTTCCATGCAGAATGTAAACATTAAGTTGCTGTTCAAGGCCTTTGCCACTGGACTGCTGAGAATCATAGGGGAGTTAGTACACCCGGATCAGAAGGGATTTATTCCTGGACACCACAGGATGTATACTATTTGGCAGCTGAATCATTTACTGCATTCGCTTGAGGCCTCTGATGTTGAATACGCGCTGGCGCGCTGAACTTGGAGTGTGCCTTTGACAAGGTTGGCTGCACTATATGTGGTCGGTGTTGAGAGCAATGAGCTTTGGTCCAGCCTTCTCCCAGTGGGTGCAGTGGCTCTATATGGAACCAGTGGCCAGGGTATGTACAGGCATGTGCGTCTCGGACCTGTGGAGGTTGGGTAGGGAGATGACACATGGCTGACCCTTGATGTCAGCGCTGTATGTTCTGGCGGTGGAGCTGCTGACAGTCCGGCTGGAAACTAGGCTGGACCCCTGGGGGTGGGCGGGAACCTGCCACATGGTGTCGTTCTATGGGGATGACACCTTGGTATATTTGCGAGACCCTGGAAACTTGGTGCCCCATCTCCTACAAGGGATGGAAGATTTCACAATGCGGTCCGGACTGAAGACGAACATATTGAACTCTAGGCTGTTCCCACTGGGAAGACTGAGACATTTGGCTGAGACCCTCTCCCGGAGAATGCACTGGGAAACAGACAAATTCTACTACTTGGGTACCTGAGCGATGAACGGTGCAGCAGCTCGCTATGACCTTAATGTGGGGCAGGTACTGGAGAGTCTAGAATGGTCAGTGGAGGTCTGAAACACGCTGCCTCTCTCGATTACGGGACACATCTTACTGGCTAAAATGGTGTTCTTGCCGAGATGTCTGTACATAATCCAGAATGCAATGAGCACGGTACCCCACAGCAGTTTTGTTTGGCTCAACAGGCTGCTACGCATGCTGATACAGGTGGGAAGACCAAAGCTAAGTACGGCTGGAAGTACTGAAACTTTCCTGGGAGAGAGGAGAATGTGGTATCCCAGACTTGTTTCTCTACTACGCTGCAGCCTAGCTCCAACATGCAGTGAGTTGGTTTGATCGCGATCCTAACTGGGAGAATGCTCTTCTGACAGGCTCACTCGACTCATACACCCTCCCAGAGCTGCTCCTGATGGGGAAGGGAGTCCCAAAAGAGTACCAGTTCCTAATACGTCTGACGGCAGGGGTGCTCCATTGAGTGGCCTGTAGGGTTCTCCGGAGGGTCACAGATGATTTGCCGCTTTGGGCACTGAAGCATTTTGCCACACTGGGTCTCGAGGGAATGTATGGAAAGTGGAGAGGGGGGATGTGAGAAAGTGGGAAACCTCTACTCAATCAACAGACTCACAAGCTCAGGAGCTGTTTCAAATGGGATTGGGACAGGTCCTGCATTGTGCCCGCTTGGTGCATATAGCGAGGGGGGTATGGCTCTCCTTTGCAGACGAGCCACAGGAGCGTGCTGTAGCAAGATAGCTGCTAATGCTGGCTGTGTGCCGGAGGCTGGTGATGCATTTGTGGGCTGCACTGGTGCAAGATAGAGGGCAATCTACAGACAGGGCCAGGGAATGGTGGAGTGAGGACTGCCTGGAGGAGGTAACGGAGGTGGAATGAAAAAAAGCCTATGAGCAGGTTATACAGGTGTAAGAAATTGGGTTACTAGCTGAGGGGGGTGTAACCCTACTCAAACAGAAACCACAATCCTTGTCAGGGTGATGTCACAAGTAAACTCCAAATTAACATGGGCTCAACCCTCTGTGAGCTTGCCATAGAGCAGTGGCAGTGTGTAACATATTGATGAAATACTTCAAACAGTAATAACGGGAGAACACAACACAAGAAGACTCACACCAAATTAGAAACAGAGTAAAGTTTAATAAATAAATCAAGACCAAAATGACAAAACTCCAATCAATAGAACCAGAGATATGCAAGTTTAAAGGTTTCAGTAAAAATAGTGCCAAAAAGCACATATCGCCTACTATCTGGTCGTGCAGGACTGGGATAAAGTCACAAGTTGAGGCTGACAACAATGGAGCGTGGGCCGGCTACAGGGACCCAGTTAGGCCTCTGGAACAAGAGTACCTGAAATTCAGGCTGTGGAGCATTGGGAGGTTCCGCGTTGCGGATGTAACACGCAGCTGAAACGATGTAAGGTCCTGGTTGGAGATGCATTGCTTAGCATAGGTTCAGAAGAGCTGTGATGTGAGGTTCTGAGTCGTCATCGAGAAGGCCGTCAACGAGGGGGGCTTGCGATGCGAAGTCCTGCGTCGAGCACAGACTGGTTGAGAAGAAGCTGCAGGGTTTGCGATGTAGACTTCTGCTCGTCGTCGAGTATGCCGTCGATGAGATGCCTGTATTGGGGATTCACCATGCAGCAGCAGTTCCGATGTAACTGCGGGCTGCAAGGGTGATGTGAAGTCCTGGTGCCACTAAAAATCCACGTAGCAGAGGTGAAGCATCGGTCTGCCCCGGGGTTGCACTAAACAGCAGAGGAGATGCGTAGGTTCTGCTGGGTCCACAGATGGACTCGCAGAGAACCTTCAGGCCCACTTTCAAGGGTCCAGCACACTGGGTTGGAACCAATTGGCAGGGTAGGACTCACAGTTGCACAGTCCAGGTGCTGTTTACAAGAAACTAGCCCTTGGAGTCACTCTTGTGGTCCTGGGTACAGGTACAGTCCTTCTCACCCAGGAAAGATGTCAGCAGGTCAGCACAGCAAGGCAGAAGTCCTTCAAGTTAGCAGTCCAGCAGAGTGGCAGTCTTTATCAGCAGCACATTATTCCTTCTTCCTAGCTGAGACTTCCACAGGTCCTGAAGTGCGTTGAAGTGTTGGAGTCTAAGGTCCAATATTTATACCTGGTGCATTCTTAAAGTGGGAAAAAACTTGATGACGACTCCCTTTGAAGTGCTCAGGTTTCCTGCCACCCCTGCCCAGGCTCCATACTAATTACATGGGGTATGCAATCCTTTGTGTGAAGGCAGGACACAGCCTATTCAGGTATAAGTGGGGCTGTACTCAGCTCTGCCCCCCTTCCTGCCAGTGATGGCCCATCTAGGCACACATGAGCTCTCCACTGTGTGGGGCCATCTGGGAGGAATACTCAAAGACCAACTTGGCAACTACACCTAGTCAAGTGACCCCCGAGACAGGATGGCAAATGGCTAATGCAAGAAAATGCCAACTTTCTAAAAGTGGCATTTTCAAAAATATAATTTGAAATCCAACCTTACCATAAAAGAGGAATTTTCATTACAATTCCAAAGACACCAAACATGAACTGCTTACCTGTTCCCATTTGGAAGTTATGCTTATTAAATGTAATAAGGCAACCTCAATGTTATCCTACGGGAGGGGGTAGGCCTTGCAATAGTGAAAAACAAATTGAAATGTTTTTTCACTCTCGGGGCATAAAAAACTTTAAAGTGCATGTCCTACTTTGAAACATATTGCACCCTGCACTATGGTCTGTTTAGGGACTGCCCTAGGGGTGACATGTGAATTAAAAAAGGAAGATTTAGGCCTGGCAAAAGGTTTACTTTGCCAGGTCGAAATGGCAGTTGAAACCTGCACACACAGGCTGCAATGGCAGGCTTGAAACAGGTTTACAAGGTTACTTAAGTGGGTGGCACAACAAGTGCCGAAGGCCCACTAGTAGCATTTCATTTACAGGCCCTGAGTGCATGTAGTACCACTTTACTAGGTACTTATAAGTTAATTAAATGTCAATTGGGGATAAACCAATGTTACCATGTTTTAAGGAGTGTGCACACACACATTTGCACTGGTTAGCAGAGGTAAAGTGCACAGAGTCCTAAGATCAACAACCACGAGATCAGAAAAATATAGAGGAGTAAGGCAAAAAGTTTGGGGGGGAAGACCACCCTAAGGCTGACAAGTCTAAGAACAGGTTTACCCTAACGCTAGATTCAAACTCATACAATTCGATTATCTGCACAGAAAGTACCTAACGCTAGCCAAACTGACGAAAATATACAGAGACAGATCAGTGGCCTGTGGCAGATGCGGTCTCCTCTCCACTACTTTTCGACATAGGACTTGGTCCTGCCGGTCACTAGTAGACTACTGCTGGGTGGTGCTTGCGGCACTGACCCATACGGTGGGGTTGAGACTTGAGGATTCCATAAAACTGTGCTTGATAGGAGTGATCCTACGCTGGGAACACCTCAAGATGCGAATGTACAAGAAAACCAGGGGTGGAGGACGCTCGTTCGCCTTTCTTGCTCCCAAAATCTGGAACGCTCTTCTGTTGGAAATATGAAATATGGAGTCTGAATTAAGATTCAGAAAACTCTTAAAGACTGCTCATTTCAGCCAACATGTACCTATAAGGCTATGCAACTGAAATAATGTCTTAGCACTGGGAGGCCCTTCTGGGTAGCCATGCGCTTTAGAAATCTAATAGAACAGAATAGAATGGTGGCCCCGAGAGTGGTACTGGCTAGGAGGAGAGTGGCAATACACTGTAAGCCAACCATGGCCCCTGCTGTGGCGGTATGGAGGGGATGGAATGGGTGCTAAAAGACGAGCCGCACACTAAGCAGAATCTGAAAGATGATAAGGTGGAAGAGTACTTGGCAATGTGGGTCAAAATGCTTGGTAGGATCATAGACCCGCTGCCGTAGGGAATAGGATGAGGGGGGTATTTGGCTCAGCCAAGAGGGGCCTGGCTAGGCTAACGGACCGGGTAGATGGGACACTACGAAAGGGGTGGACTCACATGTTGAAAGGCCTCCAGGACAATGTAAGATACTGATATTGCTGAATATATGCTGGTTGAAAATGCAATGCTGTTCTTGCCACTGTATGCAACTTTAATAAAAACATGTTAAAAAAAAAAAGCAGTTTGTGGGAAGGGTGATGATGTGACCATACATAATAAGGACTAACATACCATTTGTCGTACATTAAAAGGATATTGCAAATCACATCGGAGTTCCATGGCCTTATAAAAGAACTTGGCCTTTGGCCTCATTCCTCTATATGGTCACGGTACTACTTGGTGAATCGCAATGGCTTTATACTAGAAGGCAGGGAGAAAATTGGATTCCTCCCTTCATAGGAAATCAGATTTTTGCACACTTAACAACTTTGCCCCCTTTGACCATTCAGCATCAAATTTGGTGAAAAAAATGTTTCAGAGTACATCTAACATAGCACCAAGTTCAGGGCACATCGGACAAACAGTTGAAAAGTTACAGGAAGGGTCCTAAAACATTTTTTCAGTTGGTACTATAAAGGAATTTCCCATAGGACTTTTTTGTGAGTGCTGAACAGATAATCATGAAATTTTTATGCCACGGCAACCTTTCAATCATTTGAGTTTTTTTCTTGGCTTAGTAAAAAATTGGTTAGCTGTTTTGGAGATATAAGGTTTAATTGGAGTCTCCAGTGTGCCTGTAAAGTTATGTATATTTTGCATTATGCATATCATCGGTGGTGGCCGGTAATTACAGAATGGGGGGGCAGGGAGGGCACACACTCACACACAAATATTCATACACACACACCCCAAAAATTAAAAACATACAACTTAAGAGTTGCAACATCTTTGGTGGTGGGAGGGAATCCTCCAAAGTTCCAGGGGTGTTGGGATTGATGTCTCCTCTTTGAGAGGAGGTGGCAGTTCCTGACTCGTCACAGAGTGGGATGGGGTAAATTGAGAGTTGCGGACCCCACACCACTGTGTGACGAGGTGTCAGTGATAAACATTTGGCCCTGGGCACTTCAGGGTTTAAAACCGAAGTGCTAGGTCCAAGGCTATCAGTGACGCTCCCCCTGGCCATGAGGAGGAGGTCCTCCAGGCACTTTGCCAGGCTGAGGAGGTCATGCTCACAGGGCTGTGACATCTTCAACCCGGCAAAGTTCAGTTCAGGCAGCCAGGAGCCTGCGTATTTAGCGCACGTATAGCACCCGATTGCCTGACCTCAACATAGAGTGTCTGTCAGGCTGACCTTTGCTAAGCGTGACAGGCATTCTTCATATCGGGGAAAAAGGTGGGGGCAGCACATCTCTGCCCTTAAAGACGGGCCACAGCTGTATATTATGTATATTTTTCAAAACGCTCACAAATGCCTGGCTAGGCAGTAGGACGAGACACTGAATGAATGAATGAATATTAGTTTTCTAAGGCGCGAACTTAGCCCAAAGGCGTCAAGGCGCTGCAGGAGGGGCCGTCAGACAGAAATACAAGTGGTGCTCAAACTGAAGAACAGGTGAAGAGCCAGGTCTTCAAGGCCTTGCGAAAGAGAGAATGGGACACTTGTCCAGAGATAGCGGAGGGGAGGGAATTCCAGAGACTAGCAGCGGAGAAGGCTCTGCCCCCCATCTGGCTCTCTTAAACCTGGAGACTGCCAACAGATTTTTACTGGCTGTTCTTAGTTGTTTAGTGGGAACACTAGGAATTGTTTGCCTCCTATTGTTTGCAAACCTCAGAGAAAAACATTATTATTATAAGTTAACATTTGATAAAGCGCATGGCTACCCTTAGGCATCCCAGCGCTAGCAACAGCAAGCCGACAGATAAGAATCTTAAGGAAGATTCTGAAAGAGCCATGTTTTTAGTTGTTTCCGGAACGAGAGATGGTGGGTTGTTGAGCGGAGATAGATGGGAAGAGTGTTCCATAATTTTGCAGCGTTGTAAGAGAACATGCGGCCTCCGGATCGTGCACTTTTGATTTTGGGTACAGTTGCCAAGAACAGGTTGGCTGATCGCAGACATCTTAAGGGGCGGTAGAAGGCCATGAGGGGAAGATTAATTTTGGGGCCAGTCCCCCAAAGGGTTTTGTGTGCTATGCATAGCGATTTGAACATTATCCGTTCCTTTATTGGTAGCCAGTGCAATGATCTCAGTGCAGGCTTGGCAGACTGTGATTTAGGAATATTGTGCAGCAACCTGGCTGCACAATTCTGCACAACCTGCAATTTTCTTGTGGTGGCCTTTGGAGTGCCCAGGTAGAGAGAATTCCCATAGTCCAGCCGGGACATCACCAGTGCCTGGACCATGATTCTTCGTGCAGTTACCGGAAGCAGTGGGAGGATGAAAAACCAAAGCAGCACGGTGGAAGAGCTGATGCTGTAGTAGCCACAAATTATGACTCTCTCTTCCCAAATAGGCGAGTTGAACAAAGGAGAACACCTTTCTCTACACAGCTCCTCCTACCCTCTTTGGCCTGCAAGGGGCTAAACAGATCTGACTCCAATTTGCCTTGCGTGTACACTAAACCCCCCTTGCCTCGCTAAAGACAAGAGGGATAACCTGGTCTGCCCTCACACCCAACTACATTGGCCAAGTAATGAAATGAAATGAAATTTATAAAGCACAAACCAATTACCCAAAGGTGTCAAGTCGCTAGCTCAACAGATAAACGTAAGTCGTAAAGATCTTGGCTAAAAGTCAGAGGTTAAACAACCATGTCTTTAGTGCATTCCTGAAAGCCAACAGGTGATTCTCGTCTTTTAACCTTTGGGGAAGAGAATTCCAAAGTTTAGTTGTCCCAACCAAAAAACTTCTACCACCCCAAGCACTTTTCTTGAACCGAGGGATCACCAGATTATGAGATTGAGCTGAACGTAGCTGACGTGCAGGAACATACAGGCAAAGATTTTGCTTGAAAAAGACTGGCCCTATATCATGAATAGCTTTAAATGCTATGCATAAGGCTTTAAACTCAATAAGTCGCTTCACTGGTAGCCAGTGCAATTCCCTTAAGGCTGCAGTGGCTGATTTATGCTTAGGAATATTCAACAAAAGACGGGCAGTGGCATTTTGCACGATCTGAAGTTTAGTCAGGCATTTGGACCTCAGATTAATAAAAAGACCGTTGCAATAATCGGCTCTGGAAAGAACCAAGGCTGTGATCACCAGCTTACGTAGCTCGGCAGGGATGAACGGGAGAATCTTTCTCAGCAGTTTTAACGTATAGAAGGATGCTGAAGTAACCTGCTTCACATGACCTTCAAATGTGAGCTTTGAATCAAAGGTGACACCAAGGTTTTTTACTTTAGTTGAGGGGGTGAGCAGCGGGCCAAGTTCCAGTGGCCAGAGAGTGGGGGACCAGAAAGTAGTGTTTCTACCAAAGAGTAACACCTCGGTTTTGTTGGAATTCAATTTCAGTTTGCTGCCATCCAGACTCCAACTTGACGAAGGCAGGTATAAAATTGTGCTGTCGTATCTGATGGTGTTCCTGTCATTGACACCACAATTTGGGTGTCGTCAGCATAAGATATTGCTGAGAAACCCAGTGATCTAATCAGCTGCGCTAAGAGGGCCACATAAATGTTAAATAGGAAGGGGCTCAAAGATGAGCCCTGAGGGACCCCACAAGGAAGTGTAAAATGATGTGACTTAAAGTCAGAAAGCGCAGCGAATTGTTTTCGGTCAGACAGAAAAGATTTAAGCAGAGAAAGAGCTTTTCCTTTTATGCCTATCCTCTCAAGGCATTCCAGTAGTTTTATATGACTAACAGTATTGAATGCAGCAGAGAGGTCAAGCAGCACAAGTGCTGCGTTTCCCCGCTGCATCGACCGTCTGCCTAATCTGTTCTGATGCAGATATCAGTGCCAGTTCCGTGCTGTGGTGCTTTCGGAAGCCAAACTGAGTGGCATCCAGGAAGGCATTAGTCTCAATATATTCAGATATCCTGTGTTCATGGCCGCCTCAACTATTTTAGCCGGTAGAGGTCATCTTGAGATTGGCGGGTAACTGTTAGGATCGGCCCCATCCAGATTTGCTTTTTTTAACAGGGGAAGAACTGATGGTAGTTTCCATTTGACAGGAAAGGTGCCTGAAGAGAACATTTGATTGAAAATGGGGGCAAGATAGGGAGCAATTGTTCCTGATAAAAGATGAAAGATCTTTGGGGGGCTGGGGTCCAGAGGGTATCCCGATTTAGTAGATAAAAGTAGTTTGATAACTTGGTCAAGTGTTAGTGATGAAAAATATAATAATTTTGGACGCTTCGCGGATTTTGGAGTTGTTATCATGGCTTCTTCTGTAGAGTTAGAGGTGATTGGCTCAGCTTGTGGGCCAGTTACAGATAGGGGTGGGGAATCAGAGAAGTCACTATTAACTTTCTCCTGGAAAAAGGTAGCCAGAGAGTCACAGAAAATCTGGCTTTCTGGAGTGTTGGCCATTTTAGGGGGTTTGGCTAATTTCTTTACTGTCGCAAATAATTCTTTGGACGAATTCTTAGCTGCAATTATGGCTGAAGAGAAATAACGGGCCTTCTCCTCCTGTATTAGTCGTTTATAATCTAGTAGTGATTGTTTGTACAGGGATCTGTCATTCGAGTCATAGTTGGACCTCCAACCTACGCCAGTTCTGTTTTTGGAGTCTAGTAAACCAGGGCTCAGAGCGTCTAGCTCCTTGGTTAGTAATAGATTTTTCAGGTAGGACCTAGTCAATAGAGTTGTGAAGCCACTTTTCAAATGTGACTGCTGCTATGTTGGGGTCATTACTGTATTTAGGGGGATTTGAGGTTAGAGATCTTTCAAGAGACTTCAATTCGATTTTGTTCCATGGTCGGAACCGTCTATAATACTTATTTCTAGAGTTATGGAGTCCTAATTGGTGAGGAGAAAGAGAAAACATAACAGCTTTGTGGTCGGACCAGGTGAGGGGGAGCAATGAAAGACATTGCAGAGCACTGTTATTAGAGAAGATACCATCCAATAGGTGCCCTGCTAGGTGGGTGCTACCGGTTACTTGCTGAGTGAGACCTAGGCTATTTATAATGTCAGTAAAATGTACAGGGGAGTCTATATAATTTTATTTTATTTATTCATATATTTATATAGCGCACTACTACCTGAAGGCGTCTAGGCGCTTGCAGCTCAACACACATGGCACCAGAGAGATGTTGCGTCTCTATTACTTGTGAGAGGGTTATAAGGTGTATAGCCAGGTTTTTAATCCTTTCCTAAAAGAAAGAAGATCAGGGGAGTTTTTAACTGAATTGGTAGCTTATTCCACCATCTGGTTGTGACACTTGTGAAACTTTTTCCGCCCCATCTATGAAGTCGGAACTTTGGTTCTTTCACCAACTTCAGAGAGGCTGACCGAAGTGTACGTACTGGGATATGCCATTGGAAGCGGTCTGTCAAGTAGGCGGGACCTAAATTATGCAGCGCCTTAAAGGCGATGCAAAGTGCCTTGAATTTAATTCGCTTCTCTACAGGTAGCCAATGCAGGGTGTGAAGGGCATGTTAGTCCGAGGAATATTTGGCTAAGCCAAAGAGCAACCGAGCTGTAGAGTTTTGGAGTACCTGCAATTTTGCCACTACCGTCTTATTTACTCCAACCAGAAGCCCATTACAATAATCAAGTTTAGATAGAACTAAGGTTGCCACCACCGTTTTCTGTAATTCCACCGGAATAAATGGAAGAACTTTTCTCAGAATCTTCAGGGTAAAATAGGTTGATGAGGTAAGCATCTTTACATGATGGGAGAAGGATAGGGTAGTGTCAATAATGACTCCAAGATTTTTGGCCTTGTTAACTGGGGTAGGGGGAATCCCCAGCTCCGCTGGCCACCATTCTGGGGACCAGAAAGCTGTGTCTCTGCCAAAGAGTAGAACCTCTGTTTTATTTGAGTTCAATTTGAGGCAATTCTCTGCCATCCACTCACTTACACATCTCATGCACTCGAAGTTGTGGGCTGTGTCGTGATTTTTACTCGAAATAGATACAATAATCTGAGTATCATCTGCATATGATACCAAATTGAAGCCGTGGGCTTTGATCAAGCGGGCCAGAGGTGTAACGTAGACATTAAACAAGGTAGGGCTCAGAGATGAGCCCTGTGGCACCCCACATGGGAGCCTGAAGCACTGAGATTTAAAGCCTTCTACTTCAACAAATTGTTCCCGGTTTGACAGAAAAGATCTGAGGAGTGCAAGGGCTGGGCCTAAGGGTCCCTGCCTCTTGAAGCCGGTTTATTAGAATGCCGTGATCTACCGTATTGAAGGCAGCTGACAAGTCTAGCAATATCAGGGCTGCCGAGCCTCCGTTGTCAACTGCGTGTCTAATTTCCTCTGTTGCGGTAACTAAGGCCAGTTCAGTGTTATGCCTGATTCTGAAACCATATTGGGTGGGGTCCAGAACATGATTGTTCTCAATAAAGTTTGCGAATTCTTGGTTCATATGTTTCTCCAATATTTTTGCCGGCAAAGGTAGGCGGGAAATAGGGCGATAGTTCCTTGGGTCTGTTTTATCCAAATTTGACTTTTTTAACAGAGGTAGAATAGATGTTTTTTTCCACATCTTGGGGAAGATCCCTGATTCAATGGTAGTATTAAGTGCCTCCATGAGTGGACGAGCGACTGTCTCCACTATCATATGGATTACTCTGGGAGGACAGGGATCCAACGGAGATCCAGATTTGGTGGCTAGGAGAAGTTTTGAGACTTGTTCACAAGACATTATTGTGAAGTTAGAAAATCGGGGCGGATCAGGTTCTGGGTGTGGGTTGAGCACTACTGAAGATGAATTTACAGCGTCTGGCAGTGCCTGTGAACTCTGATTGCTAGCAGAGCTTGAAGCAAAGGTGTTGTAAATAGTGGATACTTTATTGCAGAATGAGGACGCTAGGCTATTACAAAAAGCTTGATCTATTGTGTTTTGTTTAGTCTCCTGCAAATGACTTAGTTTCAGCACTGTCGCAAATAGCTCTTTGGAGTTATTCTTAGCTCCTTCTATTTTTTTCGAGAAGTAGCTGATTTTAGTTTTTTGAATCAGTTTTTTGTATTGTGCTAGTTTTGTCTTGTATCATTCTTTCTCCCTATGATCGTAATGCTGTCGCCAGCACCTTTCTTGTCTGCGACATAGTCTTCTTGATAGCCTTAGTTCCTCTGAGAACCAAGGTTCGGTGGGTGCTGTCCTACTAATTTTCCCTGCTCTCTGGGGAATGGTAGTTTGTACTGCTGCAGTTATCCAATTGTGATATTCTAGTGCAGCTGCCTCTGAACCTCGGGAGAGATAGAGTATATTCTGACTTAGGTGAGAAATGAAGTCTGTTTTATCTGTGCGCTGCCACGTATCTTTTTTGGCTTCTAGATAGGCATTGCTTAGGGCAGGGGTCTCCAACAATTTGTCTAATAAGAGCTACTTATGTTAAACGAAATTCATTGCAAGCTACTAATACTGTTAGTGATGTAATAGTGACCACATCAGACAAGATCACATCAGTGGCCGACATGACAAAGATAACCAGCGGTGATCACCTCAGTACGTCAGAAGAGTTGCCAGCAGTAATGTAAAAATGGCTGCGTCAATTTAAAATACCTACAAGTAGTCAATAAATGCCACCCATAGCTGCAGTGAACCTGGAACGTACGTAAACATATTAGTAATAAGTCTTTGCAAATGATCTATCACTCAAAAATCACCTTTACGTAGATTTTGGAAATTCAGCCATTGTTGTCCAAACATCAGCTTTTGAGTTCTGAAAATACACCCGTTTCTCTTGCAATACACTATTTTATCATATATATGTTAATTTAATCAAGCAAAATGTTTCAATTTAGTAGGCTGGGGTGCACACAGGAGAGCTACTGAGAAGTAGGTGGAGAGCTACCAGTAGCTTGTGAGCTACTCGTTGGAGAAGTCTGGCTTAGGGCTTGCTAAGGGGGGCAAGGTGAGAGTTAACATCACTGCTGAGTGGTCGGACCAATGGAGTTGTAAAGTATTATTATATTTTAAAAAAGGACAATCTGTAAAGACAGTGTCCAGGAGGTGTCCAGCTCTATGAGTGGGCCCTACCACAATCTGCTCTAGGCCTGCGCTTGTCACCAGGTCCATAAGGGCCAGGGAGTCATTATCAGAACAGTTGTCAAGGTGAAAGTTAAAATCACCTAGAATAGTGCAATCTTGTGTTTTCACCTTATGTTCAAGGAGCTGGCCCATAGTTTGCATAAAGTTAGTTCTGGGTCCTGGTGGGCGGTACACTAATAGACCATTGAAAGAATACACATGATTGACCGCTATCTTAAAGGAAAGCACCTCAGCCTCTGTGTCAGTGGGAATGTCTTTAAATGATGCTTTTAAGTAATCTCTGTAGATTATTGCCAGACCCCCTCCTTTTTTATGCAGACGATCCTTCCTGGCTATTGCGAAGCCAGGTGGGATAGCTATCACTAAATCGGGCCCTGAGGTCTCTTCGAATTGCTTAAGCGCAAGGGGGCATAACACATTCCCTCCTGCCCTGAATAAGTGTGAGAAGAGGGTAAAAGGCCCCGTCCCCCATTAGCACAGATAAATCTACACAGAATGACCAATTACCTTACCCAAGGGCGAGGAGGAAAAAGTCTCCGTGCCTTCCTCACCATGCCCAAGAGCAAGGGATGGAATGATCCTACCATTCCCCCCTTCAAATCATTGCTACTCACTGCCAAAAGCTGTGCACAGAGGGGGTTGGCCTTCGGTGTGTGCAACAGGGGTTAAGCGCAGGGCCTGGATTCATTGAGCCAAGGCCAGGTTTTTCGACCAACACCAACTGCACAAGCCTTACACAGTAGGATGGATGTAATAAATCACTTAAAAAACAACAACTTTGTTTACGATGTGTTATTGAATGCTTAAACCTCCAGAATTCCCTAAAAGCACAGTCAAAATGAAGTGATAAAACCAATTAGCAATTTATGTTTAGCTACACAAACTAGAACTCGTCCTAAGTAGACGTGATGTGCTCATAATGATATGCTCATGATGTGACAGATGCCATCACAGGTAACATATATGACATCACTGGAGCATGACACATCATCCTACTACTTGCATTATCAACATCACTATGGATCACAGGTAATGTGTTCTTTCTGAATTTTTCGTTTTAAATTATATTGTGTTTGGGTATAAATACAGTTACTTCATGAGCAGTCCAGCGTCTCACTCTTGACCACACGTTTAATTTTATTTTGATTTCAAATCGACAAAAATATTTTTGACATATAAACTGGTGGACACAAAACCAAGGGAAGGAACTCTATGGAATGAAGTTATAACTTAGTGGCATGTTTGGTCTGCTTCTGTTCAGTGGAAAGCAAAGTGTACTGTGGGAGTTAAAATGGAAAATACATTTTTGATCACCCCTTTTCAGTTCCATCTATTTCCTCCTACCCCTACCTAGATACAGCCACACAATACTTATAAAGAAAGTTAGACACCTAGCCTCTTTGATTGGAAAGTTTTGCAAATGCTTGGCTGTATCGGTTTGAACAGAACACCAGTTGTAAGAACTAAACTGCATTGGTTAACACCTGTTTTAATGTAGTGCTAGTAGACAGAGCTGTCGGAGTTTAGTTGCTAGGGATAAGGGCGTAGGCTGGTGAAGCCCCGTAGTTGAAACGGACTGGTTTCAAAATGCTGTCAAATTTCCGCCTAAAAAAGTTTCATATTTTCCTTGCCAGTACAAAGAAAACAATATATTTGTCCAGAAAATACAGCATTACCTGTTAAAGTACACTCAAAGTCTGGTTTCAATTGTAAAAACAACATTCTCTAGTTGACACACACACTGCAATACTGTGATATTAATTAGGAGATGTGCCAGGATTATTAAAGTCCCCCTAGAAAGATATTTAGAGGGAACTGTTCCACTCTGTCATTAGTGAATAAACACAACCACATACAGCAGGAAAAGTTGCTTTCAATTCAATGGGGTTTTTTCAATCTTACATATATGTACTGTGAAAATAGATTGAATTGTATACATGTCCATGCACAGTTTATTTTAAATGTAGACAATATATTATTGGGCTACACTTTTTATTTTTTAGTGGTACTGCTGTAGAATAAAATTATATTAGCATGTTGGCATTTTAACAGCATTTTATTTTCAATTTGTCTCTTTGTAAAAAAAAGAAAAATGCAGCCAGGGCAGCTCCGCTCTTTATGGTGCAGGGTCCTTTAACAAACCCAAAAAAATAATAATCCTGTTTGTAGAATGGGTTTAGGTTGAATTATTTTCTGAGCGGTGTGATCTTAAGCCTTTTCGACTAGTGAGTCCCCATCCTGCACCCCTACAAACTCCTGGAACCCCTGGAGGACAATTTTAGAACTTTTCAATGACTCGACCTAGAGATTTGTTGTTGACTGCAAGGTTTTCCTTTAGGGAGTACTATCTTCTTTTTTAATGAAGCATGGAACTGACAATCATAAGGACTCCTGGATTCTAACAAACATCCCTAGAAAGTAGAGGACTTTTCACACTTCTTCGCAAATTTGCATAATTAGTTCTCATAGGCTATTAATGTCTTGGTCAAATTCACGTGGGACCACTCTTAGTAGTTAATCTTTGTCTTAACTTCGGACAAGATCCTGCACTCCATCTCCAAGTCTGCACTCTTAAACAACTAATCCTCCAGACTTTGAAGAAACTAAAGCAGAGGTAGCTTTTTCTTCTGTTGTGTATGCTTAAATCTGGAGTTATCTTCTATAAATAGGCCCTGTAGCACCGCATCATAGGCACCCGCACTATGAAAATATGAGCAGTAGCTAGACTGTTATGAAAATATTCAGCTATTACCTTCTGTAAATATTGAATTCATTCTGCTGCATACAAAATTAATGGCTGAAGGATAAACATAAATAATTGCGGTTTTCCTGTTAATATTGCCTCATCAAAAGCTGTAACACAGAATGATCTGTAAGATGCCTAGTTTTGTTAGAAATATCGCTAGGTCAAACCTGCCTAACTCTACCTGGGAAAACATGGGCAGTATTTAATGGAACATGCTTATTTCAGTGCGGTAAGCACCAAAATCTGAATATTATTTCTCAAATCTCGTAATTCTGTGGTTTTTTTGCACCTGATAGATTCCGACTCACTGGAGTAAGATTTTATCAGGTGTGATAAATTTCATACTAATTATCGGGCCACTAGTAATGAGGACCAAAGAAGTAATCAATATGTCCCAAAGATTGAAAGTGCACCGGAAAGAAGTAAATTCTGGGGCATCTTTCAATCGAAGCTACCTCAAATTTATTTTCTTCATAATGTCCTGAATGGCTGCAAGAGATTTCATGTTTTTTACGACACTGACAGGTTCGATTTACCTACCAAAGTTAGTGAGAGATTCCAGTCTCCTCTACCAGAAACAAGGGGACCCATAATTTGGCAAGGCTAATTTAGATGCTCGTAAGGCTACCATAAACACATCTTTACAAGATTCATACATGGTCGTGCTACCTACCCCACAGCCTGTATTATCTGTGTAGGTCACTAATGACTGTATATTTGCCAAACTCCCCAATAAAATTACTGTTCCCTTAACAGTAGATTATTGCTTAGATAAAAGCAACTGCTAGCTTTCAAGAGTTGCTTTTGCTATGGAGATATCCGTCTTTCTACTAGTATATTATCAGCTTCTGATTCTCTTAAACTATCAAAAATTGTGATTCTTTTCTTCCTGTTGTTCAGCAGATCATTAACATCCCACTAAATATTTTTTAAATCTGTTAACAAATGAATTGAGAAAAAAAGTTAAATGCCTAGATAACGAATGCAGAGAAAACAATGGGCAGGCTTCATTCACCACCCAAGGTTCTGAGGGTTCAATTTTTTAGCTTTCTATTTGCAAACCGCTAGTACTACTCGCTCAATTCAACTACCACGAGCACCTGAGCTCATCCTCCTGTATCCTGTCCTACCAACTTGGTACCCTGCCACTGGGGTCCCTTTCTCCCTTTATATGCTCCATGGCACTTGAGCTCTATGGATGGAGATTCTATCTACCTATCTAAAACAAAAATAAAAAAATCTCCACCCTCATCTCCCCCCCTCCAATTTATCACTGTTCAGTTTCTCATTCCAACCAGGTGTGCCTTTACCTCAATGAGGTACATTAATCTTGGGAACCTGTTGGTACCTGATCAGTCACATTTGAAGGAGCAGTCTTTCTGTTACTGAACCAGACAAAATAAACTTGGGGGAGTAATTTATGAACATTCCAACCTGGTTGGATGCCGTAAAAAAACAACAACCACCTTTGCCTTCAACTTACCTATGTACTATTTGACCTGACCTCCCACCACTGTTGGTCAGTACGCTTTGATATGTTGCGTCAAACTAAAATCTCATTCAGATTCCACTGATAGGATCTATGAGTTTCTAACAGGATCCTTTCAACGGTATTAGAGGTAAAGTTAACCAAAGTTTTACAAGGTTTATCGAAAGGATGTTTTCTGGATAATGCAGGTTCGAGAGGTATCCTCTAAATATCTTTGACAAATTCTAGATCATGGATATTACTGAAAGGAGACTGTGGAACTCCAACATAGGCGACTCTCAGGTCCATATCAATTTCAGCACATTCTTGCACGTCTATAATTCTTACCTTTTACTCCATGTTTGATTCTATTGCTGGTAGAAGCGTACTAGTCTTAATCAATGAGTCCTGTAGCAATGAAATCTTAGTGTCTTGCTGGCATGACATCATCAGCATAAACTGTAAAGAGCATTAATCTTTTTCTGATGGAGAATGAATGTTCAGTGCTAACTTTAACTCCCTGTTGTGTTTTAGAAATTGCCTCTGCTCCATGACATATTTTAAAGAGAAAGTAGACTCTGTCCTTTCAAGTGGCTTCACCTTTTACTTCATCCTCTTTACCTGCTTCAAGCCTGAAAGCTGGTCACTGGAGGGTCGCTCCTCTCCTCCATCTTGGGCCTGGGTTTGTCTCTATGCTCGCATTTGTGGGCCTGCTTAAAGTTTAGGGGGGTCGGTAAGGAATCTGCGGCTAGATCATGTCTCTACCAGATAAGGTGTTACTGAAAGTAAGTAACTTGTCCATCTGATAGAGACATCTAGCCGCAGATTCCTTACCTTTGAATAGATACCCAAGCAATACCATCCCCGGAGAAGGGACTGCGGAACGGCTCAAACCAGAAAATCCTGCAAGACAGAGCGACCAAATAGGCCTTCTCTGTGAAACTGGGAATCCAGGCAGTAGTGTCTGGCAAAAGTGTTCAAAGATGCCCACGTGGCAGCTTGGCAGATATCGGAAACAGAACACCACGCTGAAGAGCCGAGGTGGCCGCTTTTGCCCTGGTGGAATGAGCTCTAAGCCCTTTAGGGGGATCTTTCTTGGCTAATGCGTAACAGATTTTAATGCAAAGGATAACCCATTGGGATATAATCCTCTTTTGGACAGCACAGCCTTTCTTTGCACCCACATATCCTACAAAAGTTGGTCATCCACCCGGAACTCTCTGGTTCAATCGAGGTAAAACAATAACGCTCTTTTTGGGTCCGGACAAAGGAGACGCTCCTGTTCCTTGGAAGGGTGCGGGGATGCATAGAAGGTGGGTAGGGTAACCAACTGCTCCATATGGAAGGGTGTTACCACCTTAGGCAGAAAAGAGGCCCTTGTGCGGAGCACCACTTTGTCCGGAAAGACCGTCAGGTAAGGAGGCTTTGAAGACAGTGCCTGTAGTTCACTCACCCTCCAGGCAGAGGTTATTGCCACCAAAAAAGCGGTCTTGATGGTAAGCAGCTCAAGAGGGCAATTGTGCTGCGACTCAAATGGTGCACACATCAGAAAGGTAAGAACCAAATTAAGGTCCCACTGTGTCATGATAAAAGGTGAAGGACGAAACTAGTGGTTAACCCTTCAAGAATCTCTGCATCAGAGGAGATTTGAAAAGAGAGGGCTGATTAGGCAGCCGAAGAAAGGGGGAAAGGACTGAAAGATAGCCCTTCAATGTGCCCAGAGCAGAGCCCTGCTGGGCCAAGGAAAGAATGAACAGAAGGACTTCATATAAAGGAGCAGATAGTGGGTCAATATTGACAACATTTGTTCCATCTGCAGGAGTATACCGACTTTGTGGAGGGACGCCTGGCTGCTAAAATAACCTCACAGACTTCGGGAGGGAGGTCGAAAGCTGTCAACTGCTCAATCTCCACTCAAGGAGGCAGAGAATGGACAGATTCGGGTGGAGAACCCTGCTGCGACAGAAAATCCTCCCGAAGGGGCAGCCTGAACATAGGATCGCTGCTCATGTCTAGAAGCTCGGGATACCAAACACTCCGTGCCCAGTCCGGAGCCACAAGAATAACTTGTGCCCAGTCACTCCTGATCTTCTTGAGCACTCTGGGCAGGAGTGGTATGGGCGGAAAGGCGTATAGGAGGCCTGAGCTCCACTTCTGATGAAAAGCCTCGCCGAGCGAGTGATGCCTTGGAAACTCCAACACGCAAAACTGCTGACATTGCGCGTTCTCTTTGGAGGCGAACAGATCTAACCAAGGCTCTCCCCACCGAAGAAAGAGACCTTGTGCCACCTCCGGATGCAGATATCATTCGTGATCCGCAAGGCACCTTCAGCTGAGCTCGTCCGCCGTGGCGTTCAGAGAACCGGCCAGGTGTTGAGGCTCCAGGGAAATACCCTGTTGTTCCAGCCAAGTCCAGAGTCGCAGGGCCTCCTGACAAAGGGTCCACGACCCCACCCCGCCCTGTTTGTTGCAGAACCACATGGCGGTGGTGTTGTCCGTGAACACATGCACGAGCCTTCCCTTTATGGAAATTGATATGGAACTTGGCTTCGGCCGGAGACCAGAGTCCTCTGATCTCCACCTCTCCCAGATGGCCGCCCCATCCCAGAAGGGATGCATGCGTCACTACTGTGAGATCTGGGTGGGGAAGGAAGAGGGGTCTTCCCTTGAACCAATCGCTGTCTGTTAGCCACCACTGCAGGTCTCTCACAGTGCCCACTGAGATCTGAACCAGGTCGGTGAGATTTCCTCGATACTGTGCCGATTGGAACTTCAGGTCCCACTGCAGAGCCTGCATGTGCCACCGTGCATGGGTCACTAGCAGGATGCAGGAGGCCATGAGGCCCAACAGCCTCAGAGCCATTCTCCCCGAAATCCAGGATAGAGGCTGAAACATCGGTATCATAGCCTGAATAGCCTGGACTCGCAGTTCGGGAGGATAGGCCCGAAACTCCACTGTGTCCAGAACCGCACCAATGAAAGGGAGCGTCTGAGAGGGGGTCAGGTGTGACTTCGGCACGTTGATAGTGAATCCCAGCGAATAAAGGAGGCTCGTCGTAGTCTGGAGGTGGGAGACAACTGTTTGGGGCGAGCTCGCCTTCAATAACCAGTCATTGAGATAGGGAAAGACTGGAACCCCTGATCTTCGAAGACGGGCTGCGACCACCGCCATCACTTTTGTGAACATCCGAGGGGCGGCCAAAGGGAAGCACCGTAAATTGAAAGTGCTCGTGGCCCACCGTGAACAGCAGGTAGCAACAATAGGCAGGCAGGATCGTGATATGAAAATAGGCATCCTGCAAGTCCAGCTCTACCATCCAGTCTCCTGGGTCCAAGGCAGAAAGGACCTAAGCAAGGGTAAGCATCTTGAATTTTTCCTTTTTGAGGAAGTAATTGAGGGATCTGAGGTCTAGGATAGGACGAAGGCCTCCGTCCTTCTTCAGAACCAGAAAGTAGCGCGAATAGCAACCACTGCTTACTTCGGGCCCGGGAACCCTCTCTATAGCTCCCTTGGCCAAGAGAGTTTTGACTTCCTCATGGAGTAAAGCAAGGTGATCCTCCGTCAGCCGATCGTGCACTGGGGACATAGATAATGGAGCAGTCTCGAAGGGGAGGGAGTAGCCCCTTCTATTTGCAAAACCCACCTGTCTGATGTAATGTCTCGCCAGTGGTGGAGATGGCGTACTCTGCAACTGACTGGCCGAGAGTGATCCTGAAGAATCGGACTAGGAAGGTTTTGTGGTGGAGAAGGGGATCGTGGCTTGGCTCGACTTCTGGTTTTCCGACCCACGGGGCCAGGGTGAACCGCGCCCGTGGCCTCGCAGAGGTTGCTTGACTTGCGGGCCCCTCTGGCCAGAATAGGGTTGGCACGGCTGATAGCCCCTTCCGTAGCCACGAAAGGAGCAAAAGGTGGATGAAGCACCACCATAGCGAAAGATGCTCCCTCCTCCGTAGCCAGGGTAGGAGGGGAAAGCATGCCAGAGTCTGAAGAGGAGTCCAAGCCACTGGCATCACCCATTTCCTCGTATCTGTCCAAATCTTGTTGGTACGGGATTTCTAAGGGATCCTGCTCACACTCCCAATCCTCTTCCTCCATCCCTAACCCTTCAGAATAGGGCAGAGGGAACGACATGGAGCTGTAAGACTCCGTCGGCACCTGTCTCGCCGTCGGACGATGCCCGACCAGCTTAGTGTCATCAGGAATGAGGATCGGGGAGGTGCCGCCGGGGGCGCCAGCGGCACCGAGGACCTCTGTGTCCGATGCGGTACCGGGGAATGTGGCTGTGGAGGTGCAACCGGCGTCGGTCCGGACCGGGTCCAATCAGAGGTCGTGGCTCTGGGGCCGGAGCTGCCGGCATGGGAACAATGAGGGCCCCTCCATCTTCTGAGCCTATGGGGCCCAAAGCGTGCCGTAGGAAAAATGCCATCACTCAATTAAGTGACACTCCAATTACCTAACACCTACTGTGTGAACAAAAAGGAAAACAGCTCCCACTGCCAAGACAGCCATAAAACGGGCTGACCTATCCTTATACTGTAGATAGGTAACATATGATGTGCCAAGTTTTGACTGCTATGCAAACTAATGAAACAAGCATTTGCAATGCAATAGGTCTCGCATTTGCAATAGTTTAAGCTATTGGCATTGTAAATGACAATGCCTTTTATTTATCTGTTTTGCTAATTAAAGGCATGGTCATTTACAATGCCAATAGCTCAAACCCTTGTAAATGCGAGACCTATTCAAAAAGGCGGCCGCCATTCTCCCGGCTGCACGGAAAGTGAAAGTACGCATGGGGAGCTGAATGTTGCAGGAAAGTATGTCGTGCCAGCAGTAGGAGAAACTCATAAAAAAAATTAGTGCTTACAGACTAAAAAAGACGTACCGTGTAACAACCGAAGTAAAAGGGCCAGTCCTAATGGGAGGTCATAAATGAAGACAAGGCAGTACTAAGGAGGGACTAACAAGACTATTAACGGATCAGACGCCAGAATTTACAAAGGACAATGACAAGCCAATGAGAAATATGGGCGGACAGTGGGAGGGGCTTTTATTCCATACTCCAATACAGCATGCCTCAGAGCAGCGCATGCACTGCCCAGGTTCGACTAAAATTAACTGAATCAAAGCATCCTTGCTCTATTTATAAGATGTATCACAAAACAATTCACTCTAGAAATTACATAGGTTTTAGAAAGTATTCAATTTACATATCCCTCATGATAGGGCTATGGCTGCCTTTAGGCCAGACCTAAAAAGGAAGACAGCATTATGTATTGTTGAACAACGAGCTGCACCCCGCCACTGAAAAGGAAATTCCTGACATGTGGGACCTAGTGTTGTTCTTTTCTACAAGACAAACGTCTGGTCCAGGTAACACAATCATACTCAGTTATGATTAGAGAAAAACACTACACACTCAATTCACTACCAAGGTTGACACAATATCCCTCTCTGGTATTGCAAAAGATTTGGTTCATGTGGGCTATACAGAACAGAGACAAGAGCAGTTTCTCATGCGATAACCCTGAAAATGAATTGCGTCCTTAATATTGTTCAAACTGATGCATTTGAGGCAGACCTACATTTATTCCACAGCCACTTACAAAGATCAGGGAGGTTGCAAGGGAAGTTGTCCAAGAAAATAATATCCAAATCTGACTTCTTGTTTTATATTTTATTTATTGGATTTTTCAAGGTATAATTGACAATTACAACTTGAAATCCATCACATTACCTAATCTTTACAGATATTACTTTCAACAAACAATACCCCCACAATTCACATCTGAATATTATGTATTATTATTTGTATGTACAGGCAACGAGCAGCTACTTAAAATCAATTTTCGGCTGCAGTCGTCAACAAATATGCAGTGAATGGGCTCCATAGATATTTGGGTCCCGGGGCCCAAGGGATTTACTTTGCATAACAATCCAATAGGTCTTTACAGTATGCCATGTCCTTCTTTCACATTTCAAATTTAGGGGACTGTCTCCCGCCCCAGTGAAAAGCCACCCTCCTTTTTGTCAACAGCAACGCTACTGCTACAAGTTTCAGATTGGCTGGCTGGAGAGACATGGCAAGGCCCAAGAGACACAAGTGGACGGTATATTCCACTTGTTCCATCACCATATCTGCGAGGGCCTGCGTCACCTGCGTCCAGTAGTGATTAAGTGGGATGGAAGACCAAGCCAAGTGAAGGAAGTCTGCATCAAGTTAGCAGCAGATGGTAACCTACACATTAGGGCACAACAACATTCCCAATCTGCTAGTGTTAGCGGGTTATCTAAGAGAGCATTCTATTAATCTAGTGCAGAAGATATGTGGGCCCTTCTTGCTGGGAGGCATTGTATAGCCTACTAATAAGGCTCTTGCGATCAGTGCTGGTGAGTATGATATGTAGGGGCCTCTAGGGTTGACGGCTCCTGACGAAAGGACGGGTAAAGAGCCTCATGGCTACACATAAGCGGGGATATGTAAAAGACAAGAGTTTGCCTACGAGTACCCAGGAAGCCTTCGAGTTAACAAAATTCCTCCCAAGGTAGGCATCCCCCATCGTCTCCAATCCTGCCCTCTTTAATATGGACAGTGCTCTGGGCTCTTGAGTGAACGACATTGCCGGATTGTGCAAAAGTGGCATTGCCAGGGCATAAAATGGGGACCTAACCGCTTGTGTACTGAGTGCCTGCCAGGCCTTTGTCGTGCTGTGTAGAGCTTATTTATGCTACTGTCACTTTCATGCGTGTAGGGTAGTATGGCCATGAGGGGTATAGGGTAAGCATCATCACTCTCTCGCAATATGTGGTGTGTACGTTGGAGGATAATACCAATAGTGCACTTGTGAGCACAAATAGTATAGATGTAAATCTGAGGCTCCAAACCCCCCCTGGCACATTTGGACATGTGTGCGTGTGCCAGCTAATTCTGGGTTACTTCCTGGCCCAGGAGAGGGTTATCATGCAGTACTTGAGAGTTTTGAAGAGGGCCTATGTTAGAGAGATACGGTTATTCATGAACATATATATAAACTTGGGGAGTACGACCATCTTCATAATTGCTATTCTATCAGCAAGTGACAAGGTAAGTCGTATCGATAGGGACACTTGGTCCTCTAGTCTCAAGACAGCAGTACCATAATTACGCCGGACAACTATCTCAGGGTGTCTGTGCATCCACAACCCTAAGTATTTCACAGGATCTGTACTCCACTCCAACAGGAAGTTCAGGAAATAAGGGCTTGGCGCTCAGGGTCAAGATAGTGGACTTAGACCAATTAATGCTCAACCCAGAGTACCACTCATATTTTATGTATTCCCGGACTACCAGCCCAAGATTTACAGCTGGGTTATGGACGTTTAGCACCATATCGTCCGCAAAGAGAAATATGGCTAAGAGACGCTGGCGAAATCGCACAGCCAGGGATTCTAGTGTCAGGGCGAATAAGATCAGTGACAGTGGGCATCCCTGTATTGTCCCCCTGTATATCCTCAGGGTCTCTGATGTGTTGCCATTGATGCGGACCCGCAATACTGGGTCCGTGTAGGGCAAGCAATTTCACCTCAAGAACGTCTGGGGCATAAACATAAGGTGCAGGACCATGAACATATATGGCCATTGTATGAAGTCGAATGCCTTGGCGGCATCGAGGAGTACCACCGCTGCCTGGAGGGAGGGGTCCAGTTAGACGAGCACAGCAAAGTTTGTGGGCAAGTTCTGCGCAGTGCATTGAGAAGGAACTAAGCCTGACTGGTCTGGTAGTACCAGCGTGGGGAGCAATGGCTGAAGCAGGGGCGCTAGGATTTTCGCAAGGACTTTGACATTGGGGTTGATTAGTGACAATGGGCGATACAAGTCACATCTCTCGGGTGATTTACCAGGCTTTAGGAGTGCTATTATTAGAGCTTCCCTTAAGGTCAGTGGTTGTGTGCGTTTGTCATATGCCTCTGCGTACAAGTCTCTGAGATGGGGCACAAGTACGTCTGCATAAATCTTATAAAATTCACTAGTGAGCCGGTACCTACCAAAGGTCTTCCCATTCAGGAGTTTACATGTCACATCTTTTATCTCTTCCTCAGAGATGGGTTGCACTAGAAATTCCCTTTGACCTGGCTCTCGCCAGGCAAGCGCCGCATCATCCAAGTATGCCGCTGTCTCTTGTTCCGTTGCCGAGGTATGGGCCCCATATAATCTAGTGTAAAACTTCACGAACTGGGCTGTAATAGACGGAGTGTCGTAGTGAGTTCCCCCATCTTGGGATACTAGGCTTACAATGTGTGTATGTGCCCATGGCTCTTTGATTTTAGAGGCTAAACTATATCCAGAATGGCCTCCCTCCCCACATGCTCTCGCCACCCAACGTCTGGACATGTGCCTCACCTCTTGTTCCCACGTATCATTGCATTCTGTGATCTATACTACGTCCCGGAATACCACGCCGAGGAGGGCTGAGGCATGGAGTCTACAATGAAATTGCCTAGGCATGTGAATGGGAATGGCAGCTGACAGCAGCACTGGGGAGTGGTCCAAGAGCGTTTTCGGCATGTGTTGGACGTCTGCGATCCACATGCTCACCTCCCTCACCACCAGCCAGTAATCAACCCGAGACCACGCATTGTGTACTGATGACGTGAAGGCGCCCTCACTTTCCCCCGGGTGACGTGCCCTCCATATATCTATGAGTCCATAATCTTTCATGCCCTCTCGGAGGATTTGAGTAGAGTTTTTACCCTTCCAGTCTGTAGTAGCAGATCTATCTTGAGCTGGATCCAAGTAGACATTGAGGTCAACCTCAGGTGACCGCTGTAGCGCTCAAGTCATGTAAGCGATCCCACATCTTAGTATAGTCAGGCTCATCTACATTGGGTCCGTAAAGGTTTATAAGTGTTACACCAGTACCCTATAGACTTCCCTGTACAATGGCGTATCTCCCATGACCATCCGTTTCAGAGTGTGCAAAAGTGAATGGAGTTAATTTCTTTATCAAAATAAGGAAACCCCTGGAATAGGAAGAAGCTATCCAGACTCCAGCCCGTTTCAACCCTAGAGTTTGTGCCGAGTGAGATGAGTTTCTTGGAGGAGTGCGAATTGCACGTGGTGGCAGTCTTAACAGCCAAAAACTTGCCTGACATTTTTAGGGTCGTTGAGACCACGCATGTTCCATGAGAGAAAGTTAACGTGTGCTATGCTTAGGGCCATAGGAATTAGGTGCGTCTGTGAAGTGGTACATACATAATAGGCTGCGTGTTGGGGCGTAGTGTCATGCGTATAATATCTGTGGCATACGGATGGAATTTCTAACAGTATACATAATACCCACCCCCCCTATCACTTCAGCTTTCCAACCATGCTAAATCTATCCCCATGCAGAACAGTGAGTATCAACAGGTAACTGAACCAACATAGGTTACAAACCGATACATTCATGTAAATATTTCTTGTGGGGTAGCTAGAGGCCGGTGTGCCCCTCAGGTGGACGGAGGTGGCCAGGAATGTGACTGAATTTAATCAAGTAAATAAGTGACTTATCAGGAGTCATCACTTGAGTCCACTTATCGGAACCCATGTTCCATGAGTCTATAGACAGCAAGGTAGTTACTGTGACAACAGGTAACAGTGCGTTACTCACACTATGAGGCAGTGTCGCCAACTACACTTAGCCCACGTGTCATTACATCTGCAGAGGATGTGATACACGCCGTGTAGAGGATACTGGGCGTTTGTCAGTGGAAATGGTATTATAGCGGTAGCGAGTACATACCATCAGTCTCTATACTCACTTTTCCATCAGACATCTTCTGTAGTATGTTTTGATCTCGGTGAGCTGCGCCTTGTACGAGTGATTGATTCAGCTAAGTCCATGGCTTCCTTTGGTGCAGTGAATATTTTCTGCACTCCGTCGGGCGGGGTAGAGCATGACGTATGGTACAGCTGCCTGCAGTTTCTTTTTTACCTGAAGGAATTTGCCCCGACCAGACTGTACAGCCAGAGTGAAGTTGGGGTAGAACGCAACATCATAAACTTGGTAGTGTATTGTTCCTTTCTGCCTGGAGAAGCGTAGAATGGTGTCGCGGTCTCAATAATTTAATAGTTTGGCAATGATCGATCTCAGCGAGGCCCCAGGAGGTGGCATGCCGCAAGTGACCTGTACGCTCTCTCCATGATTAGCACCGCAGATAGTTGTTCATTTCCAAATATCTACCTTAACATGGCTTCGACATAGTTTTTCAGGCGGCCAGTGTTGGTGGACTCTGAAACACCTGTGATGCGCAGATTGCTGCGTCGCGACGGGCTTTCAGGTCTTCGTTTTTGGTTTGTATCACTGCCAGCACTTCGTCCATATTGAAACATTTGGTTGTAAGTGACTGTATGTCATCTTCTGCAGCGGATATTCATTGCTCCTCCGCCACCAGTCTTGTTGCCTACTTGTCGAGTTTTGTCGCCGTATTATCCATTCTCATATTCAAAGTGTCTATTTTCCATCTATCGATTGCAGTCTCTACTGCATGGCAAGCAACGTGGTCTCCAATGAGGTGGTGCTCTGGGGGTGGCAATTCCTCCTCGGAGTCAGAGTGCATGTTGTTGTGGTCTGGTCACACGCTTGGACTCATACGTGAGCAGGGTCTGCTGTTTGCCTGTTTTCCCCATAGTGGTCAGCTCTGCAGTTTGAGGGTCGACTAATGTGAATTAATGATGCCTACCAATTTTTGCAGGGGATCTCCCTCGTCTGTCCCTGCACCAGGCACCTGTGGGGGAGAGGTGTGCGCACTCCCTCCTCTCCTCCATACAGCCATTCTCTCCATGTCGGGGCCTGCAGCAGTGTAGCGCCAGAGTCTACATCCAGGCCTTGCTCAATGTACAGACGTATGATGACCCCCGGTCTCTGTTGAGGTGCCAATTACACCACCCAGTCACAGCAGCCTTATTGTGCAGCAAGTCAGCAAAACACTCCGTAAACAGAGGCCCCAGGCCCCCTAACCACTTTGCAGGGTGGGTTACACTCACAGCATCTATTGTGGCATCTGATTAGTGTGGGCTAGCCGCCCTCCAACCAGATGGCTTCTAGGCCGGCCCCTGCACCAGACACTTTTCTGTGTCGGGGCCTGCAATGATGTAGCGCTAGAGTCTATATCAGACCCCCACGAAATGTTTACATGAGCAATGGGGCCCTGCCTGTCGCGCTACCGTACTGTCCCTGCGGAGATACCAGGTACTCCACCCAGTCAGCAGAGTCTCTCCAGAGCTGCTAGATCGCAGGTCACTGTGGTGGCCTAGGTCCGCCGGTCTTGACCTTCCGCAAAATACTACCCATAGCAGGGGGGATGGGCCACGCAGCAGGGTGATTTACACTCATTGCATATATTCTGGCATCCAATTAGTGTGTGCCAGTCGTCCTTCGATCAGATGGCTTCTAGGCCGGTCGACCGGGCTCCGGGTCTCGGCCCTTCTCGTCCCTCTTCCCCGCCTGGAGGTCGATCAGGTGTCTCTGGGGCCGCAATCACCGGTGTTGCACAGTAAGGGCCGTCCGCTGGCCCGGCTATGTAGTTAATTGCCCGAGAGGGCAGCCATCTCCGCCTCCAGCTCTCAGCCACAGCTTGTTGCGGTCTCCAACGGCCCCATGCACCCTTTTCCTTTAGCCTAGCAGGGCAGAAATCTGCTGCACTGGCATTCCGCAGCCACAATCTAGGGCCAGAGCGGCAGGGTGCGGAGCCTCACCCGCAGTCGCCACTGCCGATAGCTTTTGTTGGGGGGCTCCGTCAGCGCGGCCTGTAGATCCACTCTCAGCAGCCGGGCACCACCATTTTCTCTCCTCAGGGGTACTCAGGCCGTGCAGGCAGTCCGACACGTTCCCTCGATCTCGTAGACTCTAGTAAGGTCGCTGGCAGCGGAAGGATAGTGCAGAGAATTTCACAAATGACATGCCCCCGCTTAATAAATAAGTGGATAAATAATGGATTGGTGTTCCCGGCCAGCAGAGCGACACAAACGTGAGGCCACCTTGCCATGGTCTAACTAGCGTCCCCCCAAATCTGACTTCTTAAGCAAAGACTGCAACGGACTCCATGGTGTCAATCAAAATCCATACATTAACGAGAAGAGCAAAAACAGGGTAGTATTTAGATTTCATATTAAATACATGCTACACTTAACTCCTCGAATTTTGTAAAAGAAAAATAGGCTTTTAAAAAAGATTATTCGAGATTTATTCATTGTGATAGCCAACAATGTAATATTAATAGGTCCTAAGATACATGTACAAGATGATTATTCTTAAAACAAACACAATCAACTTATGTATAGCATGGCCGTATACAACATATTATTGTGAATAAATTTTGTATGAAACTTTGCAAATTCCGCTTTAAAACAAAAGAAAGAAAACGTTTCCAATGAGTGTCCGGTAAAAGGTTATGAAGGTAAATGGACTTGGGCGCAGGTTGGACATTTCTGATGTGCCTCATTCACTCCACGAATGATCCTTGTACTATTTGAAACCGAATATCTTACACTGAAAAAAATGAAATTAGTCTAAAAGCGAATGAAAAATAGCACAATCTGCTGTTTTGTCTAAGGTACACTTAAAACCAAAGTAGGGTTTAACAAACCCTTTGAAAGGTGCATTGTAAGCGCTTTCTATTGCAACATATTTACACAACACATAGTTTACTCTTCCAGCAAGCTGCATCCATGAAGTGTACATTCTACAAAGCAAATATGTTTAAACACTGATTATTAAACTGACGTTTGCTTGTAATTTTTAGTTTCCAGAACTTTCTTCCCACACATTGCGCAGATACCTAAAAGAAAGAGAAAATTGATAATGTAAGACCAGCAACTTGGCTATGACTGCATTTACTATTAAATAATGAACCATTCCATTAACCAGAATCATCATTTGTGGGATTATCTTTCATACGCTATGAGATATTTGTAAAGCACAAAATCTGTAATTTACATAGACTCTTGGCAATGAGGACTATCAAAGCAAACATGAGCTCTGCAGCGGGATACAATGGTGTCTCGCAGCGGCCCAAAGTTGTTGCCTGCCTGTTATTCCTATGACTCTGCAAAACAAAATCAGCAGTTTTAATAGATTTGTCTCAAATTTCGCATTCCAAATATTTACAACAGTGACTTTGTCTATTTCCCAGGGTTTGTGTCCCAGGTCACTAATCATATAATATACAGTGGCAACAATTGATGGTCACAAACAGTGGCGGCTGGTGACTTTTAAAAGTGGTTTGAATTCCAATGAGCTTCTTCTTGAAGGGTTCTCCCATACTTTCATGCACTAAAAGCCTAATTTACAAAGATTTGATGTAGGGCTGTGCTGCAAGTCATTTTGCTGCCCTGCCCTATGCCAATTGAAAGGACAGGAATGCACCGTATCTACAAGATATGGTGCATTCCTGTCCTTTCAGCCGGCGCACAATTTGGTGCCTAGCGCCATCATAGGAACCCTTATTCTGCGTTGTTGGCGGGATTGTTTTTGTGCAGGAAGGGACCCCTTACTGCACATAAACAATCCATGGAGGCGTTGTTCTCGTTTTATGATTGTTGCAGAATACAGAACATATGGAAAGAGGAAAAACTAGGAGAAACAAAAACAAAAACATTTCTCCTCGTTACGCCTGTTCTGGGGGAGGCATAAGGTTTTGGTTCTGCCCCAGGTATGCGTGACTTTGTAAATCTGGGGCACCGTCAAAATCCATGGGTGTTGCAAAGTCATCCTGTGCCCTGGGCACCCCCCAACTTTTTGCTGATTGATACTGGTGGTAACTGACTCGGACTGACCCTGGGCTCTGCCTAACCAGGCCCAGGGCCAGTGCAATGCTGAAAGAGACACATTAGAATACAGTTGAAACACCTACATACACTAGGGTACACAATGGTATGGTGGGGTACCCGTGTGATTGGCAAGACCTACCCCATAAGCCCCTAGTATATAATAGGGCAGGGGGATTGAAACTACCTAGAAGTCCCTAGTACCCTAGGGCATGGCAGTTTAGAGGCCAGCAGCTCTTTTTGCACTTGCATGTGTGCACTGCTGAAGCCTGAGGTCAGTTTAAAAGTAGCCCTGGGTGCCAGGACTGCTTTTAAAAAGTAAATTGTGCCCAAACTCGACTTTGGGGTTTGGGGCACTTAAAAATGGATAACCTACAATGGTTTGGCATATTAGGGACCCCCAGGGTCTCCCCTAGGTATCCCAGGGGTGGGGGGTCAGGTATTTATAAGGTACACCCTTATAAAATGAGTTTTTATATGCCTGGGTAAAGTGAAATTTCACATTTCACTCCCCCCATTGTAGTAAAGTGCTGCTCAAATTCGACTTTGATGCTAGGAGCACTGTGGAGGGAGGATTTCTACAGATTCAGAACCCCTAAAGTCTCCCCTAGTTGCACATGGGGTGGGGGTCCTGTAGATATAAGCAAAGTACTTATAAAATATGTATTTGTAAGTCCTGGTGCTGGAAAAATGGCCCAAGTCATTTTTCCCATTGCAAATCCCCTGTTACATAGGTTAACATGGTAGAACGTTATTAACTAATAACTCTTGATAGGAGAGGGCTAGAAGTGCCATTCAAAGACTTCCCTGAATGGTATTAATAAATGCAACAATATGATATTGTTGAAATTCTCCTAAAGTGTACATACAAGAAGTTATAAGTCTTTCTTGTTTGTAAGTCCAGATTCAGCCTTCCAGTGGTCTGCTCTGATTGGTCAGAGTTAAGTGGATTAGCCAGGCTGCCTTTAAGAGGTGATAAAGAGCCCCTGGGGTCAACCAGCTCTGCTGGCAGGGCAGTGTGCTGTTCCAAAGGAATGCCAGGCCAAGGGGAGGAGTCGCAAACTATGTTCATCAAAGAGGAGAGCAGAGAACAGTGTCATTTACAACTCTGAACTTCCCACCTTAGGCAGATGGTAGGATTAAGGAAGGTATGAGCAGATGCAGGGGGGAGAGTCTAAGTAAATTAGCCATCCTAGGGGTGTGTTTAGCCAGCTCTTGCCTCCTTGCTGGAAAATCTGCCATTATGGATTTGGAAGATCTGATGCACTCTGGGACAAAATAATGCCACACTTTACAGGAAGTGGTCATATGTTTGAGGATTTACCCTGCTCCCATTGGTCAGGAGAGACCTCCTGTGTGACCCAGAGAACATGGAATAAGTATCTGAGAGGGGCAGAGCCCTCCAGATCTGCTGCTTAAAACTTACTGAAGAAAGACATTGCCAAGCTGAGATGTTTTGCTGTGCAAAGATTTCTAAGGCCTGACCTCTGAAGACTGCACCATCTGAAACTACAGCCCTGTGGATTATCTTGCTGAAAAGGAACTAAAGAGTGGACTCATCTGGAACATCACCAACTAAATCTGCACCTTGGAGAACTACCAGTGGATTTGTAAGGGTGACGTCCAAGTGGATTGTGGGAACTGAAGTCCTGAACTTTCAAGGACCATCTTGGAGCTTCCAGACCCTTGGAGTGAGTTTGAGACACTTTGGGACCCTTTGAGGAACTTCAGGAAGAAGTTCAAGAAGTTTGGAGAACTTTGGAGGAACTTTGAAAAAAAGCTCCATAGAGGGACCGACTCAACCTGGTGAGCCAAGCCGCCTGCCTTCAACCGCGAGCCGGCCAAGCCACCCAGGTTCGTCCCGCTAAAAGCTCCGTCGGGCCAACTTCCAGAGTTTGACCGGGACTAGAAGAAATCTGAAGCCGGCGAACCCTCACCGGATCCGGCTACATGAAGAGCATCGAGAGACCCCGCGAGAAAAAGCTCCAGAAAAGTTTCTAAGTCCGCTCGTAGAAAAGGTGACCGGGAGCAACCGCGAGAGCCAAGCCGCCTGCCTTCCATCGCGTGTCGGCCTGGGCTCCTGGGTTGCCACGCTGAAGCGCTAAAGAAAAAGTTTCTAAGTCCGCTCCAGGGAAGTTGACCGGGAGCTCGTCGAAAGGCAATCTGGCGAACCCTCACCGGATCCGGACTGGCTGGGAGCGTCAAGGGACCCCTGGGAGAAAAGCGCCAGAAAAGTTTCTAAGTGTGAAGGTAGAAACTGAGACCAGGACCTGCCGCGAGCTGTAGCCGCCCAGGGCTCTATCGCGGTCGGCCTGAAACTTTGACCCGGTCTATCGCGAGCAGGTATCCCAATAAGGTGCTATAATCTTCTAAGTGCTATATTTTGCTAAATCTTTGAAAATTCATATCTCCGGTTCCCTACATTGGATTTTTGTCGTTTTGGTGTCATATTAAAGATAAAAATATTTCCTATTTTTATAAATTGGTGTTGGATTTTTATTATGTGTTGTGTCTTAATTATTTACTGAATTGGTGTTTTTAAATGCTTTACATACCTGTCTTTGAAGTTAAGCCTCTCTGCTCGCTACGTTACCAAGGGTTGAGCATAGGAATAATTTTCTAAGACCTATGCTGAGTCCTACCAATGTTTAGTGGCCTTATTGCCAGTGGCAGACCTACATTTGCCCCTACCAATAATCCACTTTCCAACACATGGGAATACCCACGGCAATGCCCAAGGAATACATCTTTGACACAGAGTAAGGCATGCAGCGTTTTGTGCTGCCTTGTCTTACTCCATATCTATGCGGCCATGCAAAGCGACACAGGGTGGCTTTGCGTCACCTCATAGATATGATTGAGAGACCGGAGCATTTAAAAAACGTGTCCCTCCGGCGGTGCAGGCATCATGTAAATAACCCCGTAAGTTTACTGTTTCACTTTGACCCGCTCCCTCTGTAGCTGCTAAAGCAGGAAGTGGGTGGGGGGGGGGGCGGACAACAGTGCCCCTGATGCAGAGGCTTAACTCCACACTTACCTCTTAATCCACTAGTGCAATTGCTGTCCACAGCTGCTTCCTCCCTTCTCTTGGGCCTCTACAGTGCAGATAAGGAGCACTCTGTGGGTTAGGCTCCATAATGGTTTTTTTCAAAGTGAAACCAAATGCGGTACTAAACATGTGTTACTGCCAGGTGAGCAACCCCCTGCACCCCTCCTAGAGCCTGCCCCTCTGTGATAATCAACAAATTGTTGCCACCCACTCCCTCCTTGTCCTAATCGGCCTGCCCCACCCCCCAGTCATTGAAGCGCATGGAGTTTTGTAACTCCACCCAGGGTTACTGTTCATGTGCCCCAAAAGCAACCAGATCCATGGCATTCTAATTCAGCACTCCCTCTCATGTGATGTCACTACTGTAGCTTGTGCCTGCAGGTCGAAGAAAACCTCGCCCAGCTGGCGCTTGCGCAATAAGATGGTTATATCCCGCATAGAGGCCCCAATGTAGACCCGTTCGTACATGCCCTAAAATGGACGTATTCATATTTACCCTAATATGGTCATATTCGTTCTTGCCCAATTATGGTCATAGCCGCATATGCCCAATTATGGTCATAACTGTACATGTCCTATTATAGTCATGATTCCTTATATAGGCATGATCTTTCACCTACATTGGTCCCAGCTAGTACACAACGAGCTCTGAGGGCTGAACCTTATCTATCCTGTGGCTTTGAATACAGCAGGGTTTTCCCCAAACACAGGCACTCACTGTACTCATTAATTATGCATGGCTCTCTAAGAATACACCACGTGCATAATATGTATGTACAAAGTTCACCCCTGACGTCTTCCTCATGTCGATACAAACCATACTAAGGACCGAGACTCTTTAGGGTATAAATACACCACATCTTGCCCCGGTAAGACAGAGGGAACCGAGACTTCCATGCTGACACACTGACCAGAGACGCTGAGGCTCCTGCATGCAGTCGCTCCAGCTGACAGCGGTCTGACACAGCCCTTGCGGGGTGTCCAACTCGAGACCAGGACGGGGTCCCACACTCTCTCTATTCAGGTATGGGGGTTCGACTAAATCCTAGAAGGATTCTTGGCTCTTAGGCTTTTAGACCTACACATATGCTAGGTACACTCAGGTACATCTAGTTAGGCATCGTAGGAGTACGCGCAGTTTTCATAATGCTTTTTATATTCATGAATGTATCCATGATTATTGCAATATGGTAGAACTGTTCTATCCCTTTGCTTTTATCGTACTGCTGATAATATATCTCTGCTATTGTCTGCTGGTTGCCGCAGCACATATATTTTACACTAGAATAACAACTGTTCAATAAATACTTATTGAAACGCCCGACTGTTTATTCTGTGTAACTCTCTGAGACAAACCGAATAAGTAAGCACGAGTGACTGAGCGAAAAGCAGTATATTGTTTCCACGATTCTGAGGAATTTGGGTTGTCATGATCTAAGGTTGCCAGAAACTAATCTCTCCCCGATAAGAGGAGATTCTAGTGGCACTGTGAGCTAGCTAATGCAAAACAATCTAACATACGCGGTGGGGGTGCACAGAGCCAGTCTATCACCAAGCCCACAGCTAATGTTATACAAACGCGCAGGTCCTGCATGGGTGCTATAGGAACTACACGACATGGCGCCACCAACGTTGGTTTGGTACGTATTTAACAGTAGAATCTGAGTAGTTCAGTCGTGCTATTCTCAGAGAACCTACTCACAAAACCCCAGAGACGTCTGGAGTGGGTGGGCACAAAATCCGCTGCAGCTGAGTAGTACGAGAATACTATTTATTGGCTGTTGGTTAATCAAGCTTGAAGGACATTTAGTTCCTAAATTGTGCATTTACACCTGATCTTAAAAATTTCCTTAAAAACACCCTTCTTCCACTTAAAAATGGTTGAACAAGCAGAAGACACAGGGAGAGTTGAAACAGACCTCTTCGGTTTAAGAGAAGACCCTGAAGATGCAATACAAATTGCACCAAATTTCAGAAGGGCAGTCACCATAAAACTTCTAGAACATGGCTTAAGAGCCAGGGGTGGAAATATAATTTTCGTGATTGAGGCACACGAATCCAATAAAACAGAGGTATTCTATTCATGGGTTACATTCCCAGCAGCGAATGCAGTTACAAATGTATTTCACTACTACCTAGAAGGTGAAGCACCAGCGGACTATACTCCTTTTGAGGAATTAGAGGTTCCGCTCACTTACCAGGAGCATAATGTAGGAAAGTGGGTTTCTGTTGCAGTAACCCCCCCACTTTTTGCCTGATAGCTGATGCACTTTTCCTTGGTGTGCCCTGGGTCCCTGCCAATCAGGTACCCAGGGCCTGTGTTCCTTCCCTAAAAACTGTACTAAAGCCTAAACCCAATTGGCATCTCTGGCCACAGGTAAGCCCCTGGTAAATGGTACCCTAGGTACCCAGGGCAATGTGACCAGAGAAGGCCCCTAAGGGCTGCAGCACTTATTGTGCCACCCTTAGAGGCCCTGTACCCTGACACACACACCCTGCCTTTGCAGGCTGAGTGTCTTGGTGCAGAACTAAACAGAGAGTCGACATGGCACACATCCGTGTGCCATGCCCACAAACACACTGCCCTGGCATACCTCGGTCACCCCTCTAGCTGGGTGCACTATGCCAGTGGTGTGGGCACAGGTGCATGAGCACTGTGCCCCTACAGTACCCAGGGCCATTCGTGGGCACTGTAATTGCAGTGATGCCATTAAGAGTATATGGTGCTGGGAGGTTGTCATTACGAACTCCCCAGCACCATAATGACTACACTGAAGACTGAGAAGTTTGGTATCAAACTTCTCAGCACATTAAACCCACACTGATGCCAGTGTGGGATTTAATGTAAAATGCACGACAGAGGGCAACTTAGAGTTGCCCCCTGAACCTAACCTACAATCCACGTCCTGTCTGAGGGGCTGGCTAGGCTGCCACCCAGCAGACATGTTGCTGGACCCCTGGGTAGAGAGCCATCCGCTCTCCCGGGCCTGCAACAATGCACATCCTGGGCAGGGGGAAGCTTCAAAGGCATTCCGCCTTTGTGAGCTTCCCCAGACCACTTGCTGTACTCAGCAACTGGTCCCCACTGGTTCTAGCCCCCACTCTGGCGGGAAGACTGGCGGGAAACACCAAGGGAGGAGAGGGGGTGTGCCAGCCTCTGCCAACCCCACCCCTCAGGTGGGGGAGGCGAGGTGAAGCACATCTCCAGGCTCTCGCCATCTTGAAGATGGGGAGCCCTGCCCCATCAGGACTAGGCTCCTGCCCCCTCCCACTGGAGAGTGGCAGGATAGGGGGTGTACCCACCCCAGGGAAGGGACCCATTGGTCCCTGCCCTTTACCTACCTGTAACACCCCTAAATCTAGTATTTAGGGGCACCCTGAACCTTCCTTCCTTAGTTCCAGATTCCGAAACAAGAAAGAAGAACAAGAAACAAGAAGACCTGCCGTGCAGCTGCTCACAAGAGGAAGACACTAACTGATTTGGCCCCAGCCCTACCGGCCTGTCGACCCTCGAACCTGCTCCTGCTAATCCCTGGCGTCTCCAGTGGTCAGCAACCTCACAAACCCCGGAGGACCTGACTGCCTTGTGACTCTAACTAACTGGGACTCCCAAGAGCAGTGGTACTGCTCAAAGCAAGCAACAACCCCTGGTGCCAACCGGGAACCGCGAATCCTGCACCCTCTGCACCCGCCGAGCCCGGCCTGTGCCTGAGTGGGCAAATACCACGAGGACGTCCCCCCGGCGACTGTGACCCAGAATCCAGCACCCAAGGACCCTCCTCGACACTCCTGACGACGCCTGCAGCCTCAGAACCAGGGACCCCTCCAACCGCGACCAGCCGAGGGTAAGATTTCTGACGCCTAAAGACACCCCTGCACCCGACGCCCCACGGCTCCTGTGCCCAACTCCTGGGTGCCTACCCTTCCCACAGCTTCCCAACTTACCTCTCGAAGTGGTGGTCGCACCTGAAGAATCACCGTCCCCGAGCTTGCAGTCTTTGTTCGTCACGCAGCTTTCCCATTGAAAACCATTGGGCGCCCGACGGCCCAAAAGCCCACTGCACCCGGCCGCCCCAGTGCCGCCGAGGGTGCACCAACTACCCTGTTCGACTTCCCCACTTGCCCTGAGTAAGTGACCAGGAGCTTTGCTCCCACAGCCGAGTGGCCTGCTAGCCAGCAGCCACCAACCAAAGGCCCCCTGCCGTCCATAGGATAACATTGGGCCTACTCACTCTGCACCCGGCCGCCCCTGTGCCGCTGAGGGTGTAACAACTGTACTTACCTGACCCTGGGGGACCCCTGAGTCTATGCCCAGAACCTTAACTCTGCCAGTCGAGTACTTACCCAAAAGCCGATAACTCACTTTTTTTCCATAGGGTAACATTGACTGGTTTCACTTGAAAATTCTTCTAAGTGTGGAGTTTTGAAACTTTAAAATATTCATCTAAAATCAACCGAATTACGAAAACGAATTTACTCACCTGTTATCAGGAGAGATCCCAGTGCTGGATCTTGGTGCCCAGCACTGACCCTGAAAAGTAATTGTAACTGTACTTACCGGTAACTTGAATTTCCTTCCATAGGATAACATTGCCTGGTTTTTGCTGAAAAAGTTTCTAAGTGTCGATTTTTGAAACCTACAAATATTCGTTAAAACTCGCCTGTGTGACATAAACGCATTCTTTCAATTGTTTACAGGAGATGCACCAGTGCTGGATCCAGGATCCAACACTGAGTAAGAAAAAGTAACGATAACACTACTTACCTGCTAAGTGAATTTCCCCCCATAGGATAACATTGGTGATTCTATGTGAAACAGTTTCGAAGTGCCAACTTTTAAAATACAATAATATTCCTTAAAAATCACAACTGTAACCAAAACGTTTTTACTCAACTGTTTACAGGAGATGTCCCAGGACTGAATCTAGGATCCAGTCCTGTGGTAAGAAAAGTAATCCAAAAAGTAATCTATTGCATTTAACTAGAAATTCCCATTGAGCTCAGTGTTAAATTGGGTTTGAAATTGTGTTGCCTATTGCAACAACTGTAACCATTGCATTCAAAAGTCTATTGCCTATTGAAAGTATTTATCTAAAGCATCTCATTCTGAGAAAGTATATTCTGATACCTATTGTTGGTTCTAAAATAAAACAAGCATATATTTTTATATACAAACCACTGGCCTAGAGTTCAGTTCTTGAGTGTGTGAGACCATTTGCTGACTGAGTGTGTACAACAAATGCTTTACACTGTCCTCTGATACTGCCTTACTGCTCGACCAAGCTACCACTTTAGAGAGTAAGGTTATATCCAACTTTAGCCTCTGCCAAACCTCTGGGGACTGTGGACTCTGTGCACACTGTACCTATTTGGGAACAGTATATACAGAGCCACTTTCTTACACATAATTACTGGTTTAAAGGCGCCTTACCCCACGTACATGGAAGAGCAAGATTAGGCCTGCTCGGAGGAGCAGGAGCCACATGGCCCATATTAGCGGCATACACACCGCATCCTGACATTAACACAATGCCACAGCCAGACTTACTCATACAACACAGAGATTTAATTAAAATCTACAGAAACCTCACACAATTTGTGATGAGGACTTTAACAGTTCAGCCTGCACCAGCTGCAGCACAAGACACTCCAGTCCAAGGTACAGTTAATAAAATAACTCCACAAACATTACACGCGATAACGGGCAAGATGCCAGCAAAACGCGAACAAATCCCATTCTGGATAGCTCAGAAAATAACTCGGCTTGAAGCAATATTCCCGAATACTACAACCAGTGATGAACACAGAATTCTAACAATCTGCTTGCCCATGGGTCTCACACCACAAGTAGAGGACTGCACCTCTTGGGGTGCAGTCTTTGCTGCCATATATACCAGAACACATGGTATCCCGTCAATAGCAGTAGTACCTGAAGTATTAAAACAGATACAAAATGAGTACGGAGCAGAGCCTGCCCTTAACTTAGGGATGAAGTTGCTAAACAACTTTGAACAGGTCTCAGCCATAATACTGGCTAACATTAAGGGGGAAGCAGCTTCACTGGCGATCCGCCAACTCCTAAGGGAGTTCAGTCCAGTAGATCGACAACATGAACTACCCAAAATAATTGAAACTGCATATGCAGAATTAGGCAGAGACAGTCTAGGTGGGAAAGCATTAAAACCACAACTGGTGGGCAGTCCTGAAAAGGACACTACAAAGCAGACACCTACTTCTTCTAAAAAGAAGTGGGAAAATAAAAAAAACAAAAGTCTAAAGACAGCAGATCTCAATCCAGAGGTAGGTCTCCTCAACAGGAGCCCTCTGAAAGGAGGTATAACCTCAGGAATAGGATAATATTAAAAAACCTGACAGCTATCAGGATACTGATACTCGTTCCTCTCGTTCCTTTCAGGGTTCATCAAAAACTCCGAGAGGGAAGGACGGTCAGAGGAGCGTACAAAGTCCAGAGACACGCAACGCGCTGCGGACTACGCACCTAAAAAAGAAGATAAACAAAAATTAAAACCTCAGTTCAAAAAGAAGAAGGTAGCAGGTCTCAAGATCAGACATGCCCAGAATTCTGAGAACACAGCTACTGAACGGGGAATGGGCTCTGACGATCCTAGACAGCGCGGCAGAAGTAACAATAGCTCGCCAGAACCTGAAGGAATTTCTGGTGACAGCGGAGTTGAGGGAGTATATCACGGTGGAAACACCTGATACTCGGGTAAGTGTCCCACATAAGTTACATGAAATAACACTCTGGCTGGAGGGGGACGAGCCCAGAAAAGTTAAAGGTCTCTTTTGGAAAAATCTGTCATCTGGTTATGACATTCTATTAGCAGAACAAGACTGGCCGCCAGCATTCGTCATGGAGTGCCCTAGGGGAGAAACTGTCATTTTTCCAGCCTTTTCCGACCTCGTTCCCATTCACCTAAAACATGCATATGCACAGGAGTGGGCGGTTGCCCTAGCTCCATCATTGTACAAAAATAATGTTGGTTGGGATGAGGATTCAACCCACCACGTGATCCCGTTAAAAGTTTACCCAAATGCTCAAAGGCAATACCCTATAAAGCAGGAAGCTAAAAAACAAGCCAGGGAGATTCTAGACCAACTAGAATACCAGGGGGTGATAGAAAAATGCACTTCACCTATGAACAATCCTTTGTTTCCCGTAATGAAACCTGACAACACATATCGTTTAGTTTTGGATTACAGACATTTAAACACTTGCACAAAGACATTTGCAGTTCAAAATGCACACAGTGCCGCATTAATGAATAACATTGTGCGGAAAAAATACAAAACAACACTTGATATCTCAAATGGATTTTTCTGCCAAAATATAGCGCCTGAAAGCAGGTATCTAACCGCATTCAGTGCGTTAGGGTCACAACGGCAATTTTGCCGACTCCCCAAGGGTATAAGAATAGCCCGGGGTTGTTTTCAGCAAGAGTAACAGAGTTACTCCAAAATTTGGATGAAGAAGCATTGTCCTATGTGGATGATATTTATCTGACGGACGATGACACAGAGGCACTTGACCAGGGTGAGCACCATTATTATGGGATTCGCCTCGGAGGGCTACAAATTTAATTTCAAAAAATCAAAAATTGCCCACCTCAGTGTCCTATTTTTAGGGTACGAGCCATCAAGTGAAGGGAAAAGCCTAGCAGCTAACTTTTTAGAAAAGTGTGCGCTGCTCCAACCTCCAAAATCTTTAAAGAATTTACAATCAATTCTGGGATTCCTAAATTTTGGTCGAACATACATTTTGGATTACGCAGAAAGAGTAAAACCTTTCTACGACTTAATAAAACCTGATTTTTCAGTCAGACAATGGACACATGAACACACAAATATCCTGCGTTCCCTACAGGAAGACATGATAGCTTCTAAACATTTACAGACACGCGTAAACGCACAGAACTTAGTGATCCGAGTAATAGCGGGTCAATGCGGGTACACTTATTTAACTTTTAATGAAGGTGAAACGGTACCAATCGAATACAAATCACACCTATATACAAACGCAGAGATGCGTTTCACTTCAACAGAAAAAATCCTGACAGCAGTGCAGACCGCTGTAGCAAGAGAAAGAGCTCTGGCTCAGGGGAAACGCATAATTGTAGTAACCCCAGTACCAGCTTTAGAAGCTGTTACAAAAGCTAGCATTCCAAATGCGAAAGCCTTACATCCCAGATGGATACAATGGGCTAATTCTCTTACTGCAACGGATGTTGAATACAGATTTGATCCAAGTTTGAAAACACAGGCATTCCTGCAATACGAACAAGAATATCCTCTTCCAAATGAAATTTTGCCTCTAGATCAGTATGAATACATTATTTACACTGACGGTTCTGCTCAACCAGCCATAGGGAGTAAGCAAGCTTACAGCGCGGCGTGTGCGATTGTTAAAGGTCGCATGCACGATGGAAAGTTCCATCCGAGTTGCACTAAAACGCAATCTCTAGGAGACTGCACGGCTCAGTTGGCAGAACTTAAAGCACTTATACATACGGATCACAAATTCCCCACACTTATTGTGTGGGATTCCTTTTACTGTGTACAGTCGTACAATGAATATCTACATCATTGGGAACAAAACGGGTTCAAAGATGCAAAAGGTGGCACAATTAAGCATAAATGCTATGGGAACAGGTAGTGGAGTTGAGAAACGAACTACCAGGGGCTCACGTGATACACACACTGAGTCAACAGCGTGATGGCGTTCACGTTGAAGGGAATTCATTGGCTGATGAAGCCGCAAAGGGGGCTGTTCGCACAGCCGCCGTAGCTGCAGTTACTCGTTCAAAGACGAGGGTAGACGGCGAGATAATGGTAGCTGTCAATGCTTCACGCAAAGGCAGCACAGCAGTACCTAAAACATTTCCACGCAAGTACTCCTACAAGTTAGATGCACAAAACATTCCATATGCTCAGATTCCTGGAGTGGGGGATAGAGTAATACCAAATATGGATCGTAGGCAAGGCTTAATTTTAGCAGCACACGAGGGTTTGGGTTCTGCGCATACAGGCGTTACAGCGACTATTTCTTTATTGAAACAGCGCTACTGGTGGCCAGGGTTAACAAAACAGACCAAAGACTATGTCTTAAAGTGCAACATCTGTCAGCAGATGAAAGGCTCCACCGTAACACGCCCAGCGCAGACACAATTACTGAAATCAGACAAACCTCTTGCATGTGTGTATTCGGACCACTGCGGACCCCTACAATCTGATGGGTCCAAGAAAAATATCATGGTTGCAGTGGATTCCTGCTCTTGATTCCTATGGGTTTGGCCTCAGCGCTCGGCTGACGCTCGAACTGTTATAAAAGATTTGCGAGTCTTTATCGGGACATACGCAGTTGGCACGTTACATTCTGACCGTGGTCCGGCGTTTAGCTCTCGGGCTTACAAAGAGGCCATGGAAGGAATGGGCGTAGCATTGCGGTACTCCTCTCCATACCATCCCGAGGGAAATTCTGTTGTGGAGAGGAAAAACCGAGACTTAAAGCAATCTTTAACAGCTAGGGTATTAGGCAAGGGCGGTAGATGGGTCGATCACCTTTATGGGGTACAGCGCACGCTCAATAACCAGCCAAGAAGCTCTCTAGGGGGTGTCACTCCTTACGAGGTCCTATTTGGGACAAGAATGTGGGTACCTGATCTTGATTGTGAAGGCACAGTGGCGGATGAAAAACCATTTGATATCCATGATCGTTTGGCTGTTTTACAGGATCTAAACAAATCCAGGACACAACAAAGTAACGTGCTCCAGAAACAGGCCGCCACTGAGGAAGTCACGGCAATAACGGCAAGACCTGTCTGGATACCAAAAATCGGAGCTCTGGTCAGAGAAAAAATTGCAGACAAGAAAGAATTTGGGCCATCTTACAGAAAGCCTGTACCGGTCCTTGCAATCCAAGGCACAAGAACTGTACTTCTGCCGCCTCTTGTCGGGAAAAAGGAGAAAAGATTTGTCTCAATTGACTTAATCAAACCACACTATGTGGCCGATACTAAACAGTAGGCCTCGTGACTCCACAGCAGCAGACGCCCTCCTCTAGCTACAATCCAAGAAGTCCAAACAGAAAGACTCATCACGTTTGAAGAGCCACCTGTACGGAATGAAGGACTAAGCAACAATGCTATGGAACTCGTTCCACTTCAACAAAATGAAAATCAACTTAACAACGAAGTTGCAATCAGACCGACTACAGACATCTACGTCAACATGCCTCGTCAAGAGCAAAATCCGATTTCAACAAACCCCGATGCAATTCCAACAATTGATCGAACTGCTTCTGGCTATATCATGAACTTTGATACGTCTTCTCTGGATCCAAGTGAGCCGGAAACAACGCCAGCCAAAAAATCACTCCAACAGAAAATCAATGACTTTTTGAACTTTTTTAGAAAGACTTACCTGGTGTCACCTTGGATTGAACTATGGTATATCACTGGGATTTTCTTTTTTCTTTTCTGGCTAGGCATAATAATAACTTTTAGTATGCTTATTAATGGACGATACCTCCAGCCAAGCTCTACAGCCCAAAGAGTCAATTTGATTTTAAAACCACACCAGTCCTCACATCGTGAACCAAGAGACTTGTCTTCAGTGAACATTACAGCAGTTCCTATACCGGACGGTATAGTATGGGACAAGATTGATTATGATGTATTCGGTCCGACTGAACTTTTAAAGCTAAAACATGTATTTAAAATTTCTTTAAGTGATATCATTACCTCCAGTACATTTTCTGATGATTGGGACACTGAAACTGTAAATGCTATGATGTCTGATTTAGAAAAAACAGCCGCATTTCCGAACAATGAAATGTTAGAAGGTACTTCAGACTATGATACATCGTACTGTTACCAGCAATATGGTCATTTCTTGCACAAATCTATAAAACCTAGAAATGTATATGAGTACCACCAATGGGAACACTGCCCAACACCACCGAAAGGTAGTTCACAGGCATTTGCACAGAAATTCACATACTTCACAGGGTTTAACACATCCGACCCGAAGTCATTTTATTATAAAGTGGCGAAAATTTCAGCTCAGAAAATTATGTTAACAAACACCAAACATATTTACTCTGTATCCTTTCTGAACCAGTTGTCTAAACAGGGTTTCGATCTATGGAAAGACACAATAGATTCCAAATCGATCTGGGGTTCTAGGGACTGGCAATTCCAGGGAATAGAAGCACTTTTTAGAGCATGCATCATTCCGCAGCAGATTTTATTTCTGAATGAAACTGTGCAACAGACATCCTGTCTTGGATTAGCCAAGAACAAGGAACTGAACTCACCCGGGTTTCTTACACCATCACAGATGGGTGGGGGGCAGAATTCAACTACACAAGGGGTAGGATTAGATGACATTCTCCAGTACAACAGATCAGATCCTGATTGGACGAAATGGCTGATTTGGCCCATTGACACAAACAAATGTCAGCAGAGATTTATGAATACAACCGAAGGGTTTAGTATCCATAGGCCAGATACCCGCTATGTACAAAGACAACACCCAGGGGTAGTGACATCCTACAGTGTTGGGAAGTTGTGCCTTGATTGGCTAGAGACCTCAACACTGACAGAAGTAAAGCACCACTTGACCTTACTGACACCTGACATGGATCTTAGAGATTTTCTATTAGGACCCAGGAAACAACGTCAGAAACGTTTCATATATGCAGGCCTTTATGCCTATTATATTGAGAACTGGAAAATATCCCAACAAGAGGCCGCAGAAAGGATACGGGAAATAGACCGTATTAACCTAGAAAAGGCATTAGCTGTAGTGGATAATGGGTTAACAACTTTGACCTCCAGGATTTACTCCTTAGGCAACATTGTGTCCTCGGCAATCGACATATTAGAACAAGATCTGGCCTTGTTACAACACGGGCAATCTCAACTACGTTCTATTATGATGTTAAGCTGGATGCTACAATCTTTGCGGGCAGGCTATGTGCCATGGCGTTTTATAAAAACCACGTCTCTGTTTTCAGAATACAATCTAACTGATAAACAGACAGAAATGGCACAAAGGGGAGCCAAATATACAATGCTGCGTATTGAAAAACTGGAAAGGTTACCATTCACTATAGCCGAATCACCATCAACAGAATGGCTAATTCATGGCTAAATCACTCTGCCGGTCACTACGTTTCAGTTCCAATATTGCCTTGAGCAAAGACAGGCAGGCAAATATGTGAAAATGGGTAAGGGATACATCAAGGAATCTTGGGAGTTACCATATAGATACCGATGCCGGAATGGGGATCGAGAAGTGTATCTGAGTGGTACAAACTGCAAGAACGCTTTAAGCGGTTCTCTCATGTGTCAGGATATTTCTCTACACGGAGCCTGCAGTGGTTCAGTGGCAAACTTATCTTGTCACATGTCAGGGACCCCAGCGGCCATGATCACGTCGGTTTTCCAGCTGCTCTCGAATAGGAGTTACTTAATGCTAAATGATCAAGGTTGTTGTGGGATGCTTCCGGGCGTCGCATATCTGGTCACTGTTAACTCCAGGGTCACTTGCTGTATGCAAGTATTGTTTCCGCCACTGAACACAGTCAGGGAGGCGCCGCTATGGCCTTCGCTGAATGTTTCTTTTATACAATTTGATACTCTGAGCAGATTGAAAGCCATGCTTTTACAGCAACCCGTGCCCTTAACCTCCGCTCGAGAAACCTATGAACTTCAAGTTGCAAGGACCTCGACCGAGATACAGGCACTCATACGTACAAACTGCCCCATTCATTTCGCAGAAATGGTGGGACGTATCTTTAATATGTCTGATACGAGCGGAATTGTACACCTATTTAAGACCATAGGGTCCGGACTGTTAAACACCTTTCAGACAGTCCTCGGAGTCATCCCAAATTTTATACACTCCGTATTGGGAAGAGTATTTGGAGGATTCCCGCTCATCCTGTTCCTAATCGCAGGAATCCTGATTGTAATATTGCTGCTACGCAATGGACGGCCCACTTCCCGAGGGAATGGTGAACACGCTCCTGGAGCGGAAATACCGTGAACGCATGGTACGACTTCTGGGCATTTCTTGCCTGAGAGAACTCAATGCCTCCTAGTTTCTATCATTCAGACCAGTCTGGGTAGACAGCATCTTACCTGTTCTTCGATGCCTGTTCTGCGGGGAAGAATGCACGTTGGATCTCTGTCTAACGTTTCCATCGGATGCGCCTCCGGACATGGATGCAATACTGGACCCCATAAAGGCCCATGCTCTGCGTTGTCCTCAGCGGCTTCCAATTCTGATGAACGCATTCCTGGAGAATCCACAGGAGCCATTTGCTCCTGCTGGGTTAGGTGACTCCTCCACAGGCACCCAGGTAACAACTGCCGCACAAGCTGCCGCAGCTCCGTCTGTTGGCAGTGCTACATTCCATCTATGTGCGATTGACGTTCTCTGTGAAGCGTTGGATTTGTCATCTGCAGCAGCTAACACCGATAATATTGAGCTTCCCAGCCAGGACGCGTAATCTTGAATTGGCTCATCGTGTCCTGGGAAAGAATTCGGCTTCTTTACTCGTTTCAAAACAAACGATCTAAATTCGGAACATTTTCTTACATTGACACTTTCGCTTGAGAAAAGCATGGCCTTCTCCTGCTTATGGTAATGCAACTTTTATAGAGAGACAATATTGACTTTTTTCAAGTGGCAACTAGAAAAGCTGAATTTAAGCTTTTTAAGCAACTAAACTTTTTAACGATTTTTTTTGGACCATGTTTTTACTTGCTTTTAAAATTATTTTTAAATTGTCCAGATTTTAAGTATGGTCATTCTTATCCAGTTCGGAAGAGGAGTGGGTGTTATATCCCGCATAGAGGCCCCAATGTAGACCCGTTCGTACATGCCCTAAAATGGACGTATTCATATTTACCCTAATATGGTCATATTCGTACTTGCCCTATTATGGTCATAGCCGCATATGCCCAATTATGGTCATAACTGTACATGTCCTATTATAGTCATGATTCCTTATATAGGCATGATCTTTCACCTACATTGGTCCCAGCTAGTACACAACGAGCTCTGAGGGCTGAACGTTATCTATCCTGTGGTTTTGAATATAGCAGGGTTTTTCCCAAACACAGGCCCTCACTGTACTCATTATTTATGCATGGCTCTCTAAGAATACACCACATGCATAATATGTATGTACAAAGTTCACCCCTGACGTCTTCCTCATGTCCAATACAAACCATACTAAGGACCGAGACTCTTTAGGGTATAAATACACCACATCTTGCCCCGGTAAGACAGAGGGAACTGAGACTTCCATGCTGACACACTGACCAGAGACGCGGAGGCTCCTGCATGCAGTCGCTCCAGCTGACAGCGGTCTGACACAGCCCTTGCGGGGTGTCCAACTCGAGACCAGGACGGGGTCCCACACTCTCTCTATTCAGGTATGGGGGTTCGACTAAATCCTAGAAGGATTCTTGGCTCTTAGGCTTTTAGACCTACACATATGCTAGGTACACTCAGGTACATCTAGTTAGGCATTGTAGGAGTACGCGCACTTTTCATAATGCTTTTTATATTCATGTATGTATCCATGATTATTGCAATATGGTAGAACTGTTCTATCCCTTTGCTTTTATCGTACTGCTGATAATATATCTCTGCTATTGTCTGCTGGTTGCCGCAGCACATATATTTTACACTACAATAAATTATTATTGAAACGCCCGACTGTTTATTCTGTGTAACTCTCTGAGACAAACCGAATAAGTAAGCACGAGTGACTGAGCGAAAAGTAGTATATTGTTTCCACGATTCTGAGGAATTTGGGTTCATGATCTAAGGTTGCCAGAAACTAATCTCTCCCCGATAAGAGGAGATTCTAGTGGCACTGTGAGCTAGCTAATGCAAAACAATCTAACATACGCGGTGGGGGTGCACAGAGCCAGTCTATCACCAAGCCCACAGCTTATGTTATACAAACGTGCAGGTCCTGCATGGGTACTATAGGAACTACACGACAAGATATCTACAAAGTTCACTAGAGTTCACCCAGGAGATCCAGCACACCACCTCAGAGCAGTAATTTTTTCTCAGCTACTCTGTTTATTTCCTTGTTCTTGCCGCTTTCCCAAGGGTGGCAGGGCAACGCTCCTTTTGCCCATGAACACCATTTGTCCCCTCATCACAAATTTCTTTCAAGTTCATTCATAGTAGTTCAAAGTGTCTCAAAAGAAAGCGCATGGTACTTCAATCAATTTAAACTTATTGTTTACATTTCGGATTCTTGAACAAAACGTTAAAACAGCAGCCAACACATTTCACTCTCACAACACAAAAGAGCTTCTTCAGCGCTAAAATGAAGTCGCTAGTAGCATGACCATACCGAGGGGGTTTCTTAAATTTCCATTAAGCTCATAACAGGTATTGCCTAATTGCCAGCAGGAGAAACCAAAACACGAGCACTGCTGAAAGTTGTGTTTTGCAGAGTGTCTGCACTGACAAGGGAAGAAGTAACCAAAGCGTTCTGAGGTATAGAAGTGTCCCAGGTCAGTGTATGTCCCAGTGTAAGCTAACTTCATGTTCCACAAACAGCTAGTCGAAGATACTAAATGCTTCTCATTCTGACAATATTGTGTCATTTGGACCCAGACATGTAAGGCACTATAGACCAAAGCTGGAGAAACATGCTTTTTAGGTCTCGGCCTGGCGTTGGAGCGCGCATGCGCTCCTCGCCTGCGAGAGCTATAGTAAAGAGTATGAAGAAGGGGACTTTAATCCACGCCCCTCTGTCACAACCTTTTTCCATTGGCTTAGGTAGTGATTAATGTATTTTCTGTGCTTCGGGTTGGCTGGCTGTCACTTTTGTTGACGCCCTTGCAGTTTTCGGATGCCGCCCGTGACAAGCGCATCTGTTTTCACTCAGCCCAGACGCAAAGACTTTTCTTATCTGCTTGTTTATTTAACAAGCAGATACGAAAAGTCTTTACGAGGGCTGTGAAGCTGAGAGCCACGGCGCACAGGCATTCCGAGGGCGCCTGTTCCCAGCACCCTGCCCCTCAGCTAATCTAATCCAGTTTTTTTTTAAACTGGCTTGTGTAGGTGTTTCGTAGTTCAAGGTTGCTACGTGATTGTTCCTGTGTTTTTGTGCTTAACAGGATGCATATCTCGTAGAGGCTTTTTAAAGAACACTACATTACGATGCGGTAAAACACTGTGTCACAGCGCACTAACAGTCCATTTCCACTCTCAAAACCCCGCTGCCCCTCCAGTCACTGACAGTGTCTTTGCCTGGTGACTCTGTACAGCGCCCCAAAGCCTTTCATTGGGTTTGCGCTGTACAGATACCATATGTGTAGAGCCGGGATACGATCAGTGCCCTGTGAATCCTCCAGCTAATTCTGTTCACCCCCTTCCCAGGTGACGTGAATTGCAGGGTACTAGCACACTAGGGTAGATGGAGTTAATGGGGTCACCGGTTGAATGAACCCTGAACTTCCACTAAGAAATAAAGAGTTACCAGGGGAATTGGTCATTCCAAATTCCTACTCTGGGTGAAAAAAACGATCTGGAGTTTTCCAGCAGATCTCCTAATTGTCTTTGGGTCGGTGACTTCTGTTTCTGTCTCATCTGAACTAAAAGGGACCTGGTAATGTGTTCTTTGTGTGTTTTAAATAGTGCATTGCATATGTAGTATTGTGGTTTGCTCACTTTTTGTGATGCCGTCGCAGGGTGGCCCACTCACCCTTTAAGTGTTTCTTTAGTGAGACAGGAGCCCCGCTGTCGATTTGAAGATTTAACCCCTGAACATAATGTAAGCGTTCAGCTTATTTTCATAGCGCCTGATACACTTCAGTTCGGTAAACTTTATTCAGTCATAATATGAACCATAAAAGTGTAACGCGCTGCGCTTTGAAACGTGGACTTTGACTAAAAATCAAAGTAGATTTTGTTGCAATGCGGGGAGGTGTGCCAGGTTAATCGCCGTGACGCCTCGTAGGGAAAGAGTGAATTGTAGCGCCTCTGCGAGGTAGAGTAGGCTTGGAGGCCCATCAGAGAGTTGCGTGTCTGGTGCAGATTGGGAGATGGGAGGTGAGCGGCACCCACGAGTGTGAGGCACGACTACTGTGATCATAAGTGTGATTGCACGAAAGTGAGTGAGGCTGAGGGCGAGGGTATGAGTGTGAGAGTAGGGCGCTGGGGTCGCAGCGAGGGCAGAGTGTGACTCGAATATGCAGGCGTGGGGGGGAGTGAGGGGCTGGCGGTCGAGGGCTCAGACTCCCAGAGATGGCGAGGCCGTGCAGGGGTGTATCTTTGAGACCCCCACGTGTAGGACTTGGAGACCTCCTAGTGAGAGTGAGTGAGGGAGTGTAGGCAGGTGAGATCCGCTGAGATGTGTGCAAGAGACCCCTCTCCCCAGGTGTACGGCTTGGAGGCCTTCTAACGAACGGGAGTATAGACAAGTGAGTGAGATCAACTGAAAGGGGAGGGAGAACCCAGGCTAAGGGCTCGGAGCCCTCCCAGAGAGGGAGTATAGGCAGGTGAGTGAGATCAGCTGAGCGGTGAGGCACACCTCTGTGTGCGTAACAGTCCTGCCGGGGAATGACGAAATACGGTTTGGAATACAAAGTAAACCTTGACCCCTTCAAACGAGTTTATTCCGAATGAGTGAAAGTTTAACTCTATCCCAGTGAATTAATAACACTGCATTTTCACTCACTTGGCACGAACACTAAAGAGTTGATCTCACATTAACTAAGTAATCCATGACAAAGTGCTCAAGAGTGAGTTTGTGTCTTGACGCTTGAATACTCTCATTACCAATGTCCTTTGATCTCATTTATTTGAACTCGTAAGGATGACCGTCGGAGTTGGCTCTGTTGTGACTCAAACATCAAGCGTGGGGACCACTTGTGAAGTGTGTCGATGCTGCTCCAAGGGCGCGTGCGTACCCACCCAGTTATCACAATCCGGCTCCTAGCTAATGAATCCTAGAAAAATCAGATGAAACCAGTGCAATTTCGGGTTCAAGGTCACGATGCTGCCACTTTAAGTGTTTTTCCTTCCTCCAGTTTTGATGTTAACTTGTCAGAAATATTTCCTACCTCTTCCTCGTTCAGCTTGTTTGTGGTGGGTGCTGCTGTTAACAAGCATTTGCAATGCAATAGGTCTCGCATCTGCGCGAGTTTGAGCTATTGACATTGCAAATAACAATGCCTCTTATTTTTGTTTTAGTTTTTAAAACATAAATAAAAGGCATTGTCATTTACAATGCCAATAGCTTCAACTTGTGTAAATGCGAGACCTATTGCATTGCAAATGCTTGTTTTCTATTCTAGATGATGTAGCAGGCAATATTACTTTTTACATTCTGTTATGGGAAGTGTAGCAAAGTGAGTTTCGACCCATTTAGCCTACTGGATTTTTTGCTTTTTTACCTCCTAGTTTTGGACTTTTACTATGAGTGCATCTCACGGAGATTCACTTCCTATAAATTCTGTGAAAATGGACTGATAGTGATTGCTGTCAGTGTCTGCCTTTTACCACAGCTGCTCACCAGTGGGCCTTGTTGTAAAAGGCTCTAGGATGGTTGGACATGAACATAGGTGTGTCGGCTGAGCATTTGAGAGTACCGACTAGCTCAGGATCTGGGTACAGATAACTTATTGCAAAAGAGATCCTTTAGGGATTGGTGCTAACCTCGTAGGTCTTATATGGCGAGTGTGCCTTCATATTGTGAGTCTGCAGTGTTTCACTGATAAAAGGGTGCTTTACTGAATTATAAATTACGGGGGAAATTTGCACCAAAGTACAGTTTCACCCTACTAAGTTCTCGCGATTCAGGTAAGGTACCAAACCGATGTTAAAAATGGACCCTGGGAGTAGATCCAAAGTCACTTGTGTGATATCTGCACTCCTGATGGAACTTCAAATTCTGTCATATTTATCCGACTAAGCTCATACTTGGATTCCTATATAGCAAACAAAAATGGTTCAATGTAGACTTATTGAAAGAATCATTATTCAACACCTTGGCGGATGCAGCCGATATCCACAGAGGATACATATATCTAAAACTCTATGCAATTTAGATATTTGGGGACCTGGTTAAAAAGTTCATGACCCAACCAAACCAAGTAAGCATCAATACAATTTATTTACAGAATCTCACATATAAAATCTGCAATAATTATATGTGAGAAAGTGCTCACAAACGTTAAAAAGTACCAATGTGAAGCAAGAGTGAAAAGTGCATCAGAATAAAAGACATATGACTCTAGACTCCTTGAGGAATCTTTAGACTTGGGGGTAAAAAAAATGGAGATTATATAACTTCTGTAGTCAACAGTGTTTTCACCTCTGGGCAATGGGAGGTCAACATCAGGACAAGAATTTGAGTGAGCACTTAATTACAGGTCCTGTCTGCTGATGAGTGGGAGCAGAGAAGTGGAAACCAAACCAGGAGCACACAGGTGGATATAGGGGCTCCTGTCAAGCAGGGGTAACCAAAGTATATCTAGGAAGCATTCCAAAGAGGATGGAAACCACTACCAGAGCCCGACCAGATCTGGGCTAAACCACTAAGGCCAGTAATATGATGGTCACTACGGGAACCGGTAAGACCACCTGTGTAATGGATAAGTGTGGCATCACGGAGATCATTAGCTGCTCAACAGAAATCTGAACAGGGGGGCCGCCAGTGAGTGGAGCGCAGCGTACAGAGATCACAGGCTCCCAGATTTAATTTTAAAAGAGATCTCTGTACCCCAACAGTTTTATGGAATGCTGTGGGGACTGCCAGATGTGCAGCAGACCTCCACGAAAGTTTCCTCCAATGTGTCCCCAGCAGAGGTTTGTTTGAATTTCAAGCATTCCGGGGGCTAGTATTTTAACAAAGGTTCTGGAGTGCAGGGACATCTGTTCGTTTATCTTACGGCTGAACTTTTTTTTTTAAGTAGGAGACAAATCTTGACAAATTAGAGATGCTTAGTGTAGGAAGCTGGCTCTCCCTATAGTGTACTAAAATGAAGTACACCATGCAGAGAGTCCAGTGGGTCCCTAATTGGTTTACAGAGGCTGAAGCAGATAATACTAACGCTCTCTTCTGTGGTAGTGTGGGTGAGTAGTTAGGCTTATCAGAGGGTAGTGCTAAGCATTTGTTGTACTCACAGAGGCAATAAATGAGACACACACTCAAAGAATAAATACAAAGACCAAATTAGAAAAATAACACTTCTTTTTATAAATGTTTCAAAACCAAGAACTTCGTTCAAATGTAAGTATTGCTTTCGTTAACAATATTCACAGGTAAGTAAAATGTTCAAACCTGCGGGTTTTTAATCACAATGCAATCCTATGGGAGGAAAAGTAAAAGCTGCATAAAGGTAGGTACAGTCGGTTTGAGGGAGTTAACCTTCGGGGTTCGGAGTTGTAGGGGGCCAAGGTCCATAGTACTACCAGCAGTTCTTCGGGAACCGCCTGAGTTCTACAGGGAGCAGAGTGCTGGTGAGGTTGGTAGCTCGTGCGCTACGATGAATGGGTGCCACCTGGAAATAGGCTGTGCAGGGGGACTTGCGGGCAAGTCAGAGAGCTCCCACATGGGGGCTTAGGTCGCAAGGGGTCTTGGAGCAAGGGGGCACAGACGGATCATCCGGACCCAGGCCGGGCGGCTCAGGTGTAGAGTGGTTTGGTCGGCTGGGCTGGGTGCGCAAAGATGCACCTCATGGTCAGGGAGAAGGAGAAGTCAAGGCAGCTGTGCCACTCACATAATGTGGGTCTCAGTGATGCTGACGTCCCTCGACTGCTGTTTGGTCCTGGTCAGTGAGAACCCGGACTGGACTCTCACTTTCGGTGTTTGGGGCTGGAGCGTCCGGTACCCCGGGGGGTTGGTGCTGCACGGCTCTGGTTGGTCCTGGTGTCTTCACACTAGGTGGGGAGACAGATCTGACCTTACAGAGGATGAGTAGCTTCTCCTGGTCGTCTGCGGCATCAGTCGGGCCGGGGAGCTGCAAGGCGGTGCCTGCCGACTGCAGGCGACTAGCTCTTCTACTCCAAGGGAGACTGTAGGTGATTTTCGAAGTGCTGGCAGGCTACCCACGATGAGTCACTCTGTCACGACTGTCGATAGAAGGCTGAGGACGGGCAGGGTTTCACGCCATAGTCCACAGGTCTGCTGCAGTTCTCGCCAGGTAGTTACACTACTTCGTCCTTCTCTTGATCGATCGCATCACAGTTCTTGGGTTCAGGGGTGCCACCTAAATACTCAATTTAGGGGCGTTTAAGGGGAGTGACAGGTAGTAGCCAATGGGCGACCTACCTTCAGGGTGTCAACACCTTCTAGAAGAACACTTCCTGTGGGAAGTGGGCATAACCCTGACCCTTGAGGTAATTCGTACAAAACAAGATGAAGGACTCTGAAAAGTGGGGTCCACATCAGCTAGCCTGCCCTAGGGGTGGTCTTACTAATTTTCCCACCTGTCTTGCCGCCAAAAAGTGGGGTCAGGATAAGGGGGTGGGCATCTCCACTATCTGGAGGGGCCTGAGTCGAATAACAAAGGCGGCAGGGCCTTTGAAGCTTCGGTCAGAAATCTGACTATGGTGGCTGGCTGATCAACACACTTTTAGTCAGTAGGTTTTCAGGGGACACCTCTAAGTTGCTCTCTGGGTGCATTTATTAATAAATCCGGCACTGACATCACTGTGGGTTTATTAAGACGAGGTGTTTGGTGCCAAACATCTCGGGGTACAGTGAAGCCCTCATGTAGCTGGGGAACTCATAATCACAAGTGTCCAGCCCATGTACTAGTCATGGCTTCCCTGTGCACTTGTAACATCTATGGGTGAGCTTAGATATCACAGGGACATATCCACTTCAGCAGATATGCCCACACATGTGTATAGTGCACCCTGCCTTAAAGCTGTAAGGACTGTCGTAGGGGTGCCTTACCTGTACCACATGCCGTGCTTTGTAGGCTGATGACGGCTGGAATGCCAGAAACCGGTCCTAGGATGCTTGTTTCCGGTCCAGGGAAGACATGGCTTGGCAGTTCGGGCTGGACTGTTCCCATGAGGCACAGGGTCAGACTGATTTGCATATGGCCATGTCTGAACTGGGGTGGTGGAGTGAGCTAAAGAATGATGATGGATTAAACCCAGATCAGTTGACTGGGGGTGAGTGTTTGATTGGCTCAAACGTTCCGTCCATCATCCCCTTTTGTATCGCTTTGTTCGCCCTAAGTTGGCGGGGGTATGCCCAGACGTGGGTCCCTTGCTCACTTTGCCACTGGATTCAAGCAAGCCTGGCTGATGACGGCTGGAATGCCAGAAACCGGTCCTAGGATGCTTGTTTCCGGTCCAGGGAAGACATGGCTTGGCAGTTCGGGCTGGACTGTTCCCATGAGGCACAGGGTCAGACTGATTTGCATATGGCCATGTCTGAACTGGGGTGGTGGAGTGAGCTAAAGAATGATGATGGATTAAACCCAGATCAGTTGACTGGGGGTGAGTGTTTGATTGGCTCAAACGTTCCGTCCATCATCCCCTTTTGTATCGCTTTGTTCGCCCTAAGTTGGCGGGGGTATGCCCAGACGTGGGTCCCTTGCTCACTTTGCCACTGGATTCAAGCAAGCCTGGCTGATGACGGCTGGAATGCCAGAAACCGGTCCTAGGATGCTTGTTTCCGGTCCAGGGAAGACATGGCTTGGCAGTTCGGGCTGGACTGTTCCCATGAGGCACAGGGTCAGACTGATTTGCATATGGCCATGTCTGAACTGGGGTGGTGGAGTGAGCTAAAGAATGATGATGGATTAAACCCAGATCAGTTGACTGGGGGTGAGTGTTTGATTGGCTCAAACGTTCCGTCCATCATCCCCTTTTGTAGTGCTTTGTAGGCATGGCACACATGGATGTGTGCCATGTCAACCCTTTATTTTCTCTGCACCAAGACACACAGGCTGCAATGGCGATTTTGCATGAGCTTGGCAAGGGGTCCCTTAGGATGGCACAATTTGTGCTGCAGCCCTTAGGGGCCTTCTTTAGTTCCAAGGCCCTAGGTACCAGGGGTACCACTTACTAGGGGTTAACAAGGATCCTAAAGGGGTGCCAATCGTGGAACCAAGGTACAGTTTAGGGAAAAAAACACTGGTACTGGAGAACTGGTTAGCAGGGTCCCAGTAGACTTTCAGCCAAAGTTGTACCAGATACCATCCAAAAAGTGGAGGGTAACCATGTTAAAAGGGGCACTTTACTACACTTAGCGTGGGCCTGCCACCTTGGGTGAGAAACAGGCTTTCGACTATGATCCCTCTGCCCTGGTCCACTAATAAAAAAACTCAAATACCTGGGTGTGTATATTACAGCACAGCGCCTGCTCTATTCAGCAAACTACTCTCACCTGCTGGAGCCATCAAAATTGACCTCCACAGTTGGAGAAATCTATACATTTTGTGGCTGGGCAGAGTGGCTGTTATCAAGCAAAATGTCCTCCTGAGACTAATATACCTTTTTGCAGGCACTCCTAATCAAATTCCCCGAGATATAAAACCCCTAAAATAATCTATAGATCATTTTATTTGGGAAGGGAACTGTGCAAGTCTAAAATAAACCAATGAGGGCTTCTAGGAAGTCTGGGGAAATAAGGCTTCCTGATATAAAAAAATACCATCAGTGGCCCAACTCAAAATCCTTTTTGAATGGTTATTATTCAAAACAGAACCCCACTGGGTCCATGTGGGTGCAGCAGTAGTTGGTTGGGCTACCTCGGCAGTCTGCTACAACTCAGAGATCCTGAAATCTACTTTAGATATTTAGAACTCATTCACCAGAAACCAAAGATAGACTATTTTCCTATCCTCTCATCACATTACAGGGTAATGTGGACTTTTTACTAGGGGCTCTAAAGGGTCACTGGTCATTTGCTGTGCTCTATAAATAATTGATTGAAAGGGTGAATTCTCAGGATGGGCAGAAAGTGGATGTAGAATGTTGCGTGACCTATTTCACAGGGGAAATATCAAGGACTTTAATCAATTTATTTTTCAGTGCGTCACTGGGCCTCATCTCTTGTGAACAAATTGGCAGCTACTAGACCACTAACGGGATGAGGGACGCTGTTTACTACCTACCTAAAAGTCTTATCTGTAATATTCATGCAATACTAGCAGAGGTGGGAATGACACTGAATGGGCCTATATGAGAAGGTGTTCTCAGATCCTGGGAACCCCTATTATTCCCAGGGCACACAAGCCCAACATTACTTTCCTTTATAAGACTGCGCAAAACAGGGGATCAATGTACAACCTCATGATGCTGTGGCATGTATCACCTGAATAAAACAGATGTATGGGACAAGAGACAGGCTGTGTTGGAGGAGTTGTGGCCAGGAAGGAGATGTAATGCATGTGAGGTGGCCGTGCCCAAGGCTAGACATTTTTTGGAAAGTGATCCTCAGCCACATTGGGGGGCGATAGGTTACCCACTGAAGCCAAATGGCGGACTAATATTTTTAGTCTTAGACCCGTAGGAGCGTTTAACATGCCAAAAGCAGATTGGAGACTAATTACCAACATGCTCCCGGCCACAAAGCAAATTTTGGAGCTGAAAAGTCCCCAGCCACCCAAACGATGTAGCAGTGGGCGGGTAATCTTTGGATGATGGTCGCTATGGAGAAGTTACCATGTTATGACAGTCAGTAGCATACCCTAGAAGATAACTTAGCAGGCAGGGGCTCGGTCTATGGCTGTCCTAGATCCTTAGGATCACTTCAACTAACCGCCTAATGGGAGAGGGCAATTGTATGCTTTGTAGTTAATGCTTAAAGTTAAAATGTTATGCACCACTGTAATATGATGCAATGTGCACAGGGACAGTCAACCTCTCAGAGAAATTGTTAAAAGGAAGATGTGACAGGGAAGGATGGGGTAGGGGTGTGGGGTTTCTATAAAAGCTTCCTTTCTGTAAACCAAAGCACTGACTATGTTCTATGTTTACCATAGAAACTTGATGAGTTCTAGGAGAATGTTTTAAACTCAAAATGTAATAAAATTTGGCTGGCAAAAAATACTAGAAAAAAGACTTGTGCACACATATCGAAATTGGAACTGTTTATTCACCATGACAAAAGTGGGGGGATGAAATAAAATGGTTATTTACCTGTAGGAGTAGTTTTGCAGCTTGAAGACTTTCTGAATTCACATGCTGCACAATATTCTGCCACCTAAAGGTTGGGTCCTGAGTTGTCTCAGTTTCTTCTTTTTTTAAGTGGGAGTCATCGTTGACCATTTGGTGCTATACCCTTCTTCAGTGACTGTTGAAGGACACCCTGGAAATCTCAGTGAATGGTACCCACCTTCAGATTCTTTTCTCCGACGTCATTCTCTCTTTAGTGGCTTCCATTGTGTTTGATTTATATTTCTTCCCCTTTCTGTTTCAAATTCCACACTTGTTTCTTGGAGGAGGTGAAAAGGTCGCATGTGAGTCTCCAAGATGCAAAACTACTCCTACAGCTAAGTAACAATTTCGTTTTGCAGCATGACTCTTTCTGTGTTCACATGATGTGCAAAGACTATGTAGCGGTGTTCTCATGTCCTGCATAACATTGGGTGGAGACTGAGTTCATATTTGTGAACAGGTGTTTCAGTACTTTTTGAACCACCTGCGCCTCTTTGCTAGCTTGGATGTACACACAGTAGTGTTTGGATAAGATGTGTATGGAGGACCATGTGGCTGCCATGAAGATGTTGTTGATTGAGACATTGTTTATGATGGCGAGTGTTGCTCCCCTGTCTCTTGTGGATTGCACTCTTGGTGTTTCCTTTACGGTCAGCCCTGCGTGACATTTTTGCATTGTCTGGACTATCAACTTAACAACAGTCCATTTTGAAACTGGGGCCCCTCTCGTTGCTGGCTTAAAGGAGACCAAGAACTGTCTTCCGGATCATTTTGGTTTCCTTTATGTAGCACATTACAACCTTCTGACGTCCAGTGTGTGTGGAGGGCGCGTTCTGCATGTGACATTGGTTGCTGAAAGAAAGCTGGTTCCTGTATTGCCTGATAGATATGGAGATGAAACTACCTTCGATAGTGCTTGGTTCTCATTACTATCATTTCCTTGTGGATTTGAAAATATGGTTCCTGTACTGTGAGTGCCTGGAGTTCACTCACTCTGTGCAAGGATGTGAAGGCAACAAGAAAGGCTGTATTCATGGTGACGAATTGCAGCTCTGTGCTGTGCATGGGTTGAAAGGGTGACTGCATAAGCAGGTGGAAGTAGTATATTTAGATTCCACATAGGTGTGGGTGGTGCTATGGGTGGTGCCATTCTTTTTGCCCCCTCGAGGAATCTCTTGACCGCTGGTGTTTGGAAAAAAGTTCACCTAGGACACCTCTTGTGTATGCCAAAATGGCTGTTAGGTAAACTTTTAGTGTGGCGTAGGTGAATCCCTCGTTTAGCAGGTATGTTCGATATTTTAGGACTGTGGTGTCCTCTGTCCCGGCGACAAATTCTATTTCTTTAGGGCACCACTTTTGAAATATGTTCCATTTTTTGGAGCAGCATTTTCTTCTTGTTGGTCTCCTTGAGTCCTCATTTTGGTCTCCTTGATTCCTTTAGTACTCCCATGGTTCTTCGTGTGTGCTTCAAATGTCCGAATTCTATGTCTTCAGGAGCTATACCGCTAAGCTGAGTGTTTTTGATTCCAGGTGAAGCACCTTTTGCCTTTCTGTAGGAGTATTTTTGGTTGCGTCAGTAGTGGCATGACACTGCCCTGTGATAGTTCCACTAGGTAAGAACCATACTTATCAGGATGAGGATCATGGATTCTTGTTTGCACTTTTCCATCACTAGGGAAATCAAGGGGTCAGTGAAAAAGCATATGCACGTTTCCCTGACCACTCTATTGATATGGCTTTCCCCAGTGACTGACGTCTTAAGCATCTAGATGCATAGTTTTGGCCTTTTGCGTTCTCTTGGGCAGCAAATAGATCCAGGTGTGGGGTTCCCCAGGTTTAGAAGATCCTGTCTATTATCTGTGGCTCTAGCTTCTTCTCTTGTGAAGTGCTTTTTTCCTGCTTAGACTGTCTGCCTCTGGGTTTTCTACCTCTGGCAGGTGGACTGCCACTTTTGTTATGTCCTTCTGTATTGCCCATGTTGATATGTCAAGTGAGAGGCTGCACAGTGCTGGGATTTTGTCCCTCCATGTCTGGTGAGGTAGTATACAGTGGTAGTGTTTTCCGTTGTACTACCTTTCCTTTGATTTGTGACTCGAACGTGTCGAGGGCTAGGAAGATATTCTGGAGTTCTAAAACATTTATATGCTCTTCTACATCCTCTGGGCTCCAGAGGCCCCAGATGTTCAGCTTGTTCATATGCGCTCCCCACCCTTGGGAGATGCGTATGTTGTCATAGTAACAGTGGGAGTTGGTTGCTTGGAGGATCTGCCTACTGTGTTGTTCCTGAAGTTTTACCATTGCATCTCCTTATGTACCTTATCTGTTACAACCACTAAATCCTCCGAATCCCTTTGACAAGTATTTCCGCAGCCACTCCAGGATTGGTTTTATGTGGAGTCTGGTATTTGGTATGAGTGGTATGCATAATGCCATCATGCCCATCAGCCTCCCCACCATCCTCACGGTCAGAGCTTGTGCCTTCTGGTAGAGGTGAACTTGCTCAGTTATAGCATGAGGTCTTTTCTGGACAGGGAATGACTTTAAAAGTCCCTTTGTTTAGCCTGGCACATAGAAATGTCTTTTCTCTTGCCAGTCTGGAGACGATTTGCCTTTGATGAATATTAACCTAGATTATATAGTGCTTCTATTACTCTTTTTGTACGGTCTTTGCAAGGCTGTTATGACTGCCCTTACTATCCAGTCTTCCAGGTAGGGGTAGATGTGGATACCTTTTCTTCTCAGATGCACAGGCACTGCGGCTAGGCATTTTATGAACACTCTGGGTGCGGACTTTATCCCGAAATTAAATACAGTGAATTGGTAGTGTACTTTGTCCACCATTAATCTCAGGAACCTTTTGTGCCTGTTGTTCAAAGGTACATGCAGGTATACATCTTTGAGGTCTATTGGTGTGATGTCTCCTTTTTGGAGGTGTAACATAACCTTCTGTAGATTTAACATTTGGAACCATTGCGTTTTCAATTATGTATTGAGGACACGGAGGACCAAGATGGGTCGCAGTAACTGGTCTGGTTTTGGTACCAGAAGGTAGAGTATATTCCTTTTCCCCTTTGTTCTACTGGAACTTTTTCTATAGATTTTTTTCCATAACAAATCTGCTACTTCCGGTCTTAGGTTTATTAGATCCCCTTTGCTGTGGAGTCTTGTCTCTGGCTTGATGTTGAGTGGTGATTTTAAGAGTGCCATACAACAACGGATGACGTTGAGTTTACATTTGACGCAGGTAATGTTCCATTCCCTGAGAAATACTCTAATTCTGCCCCCTACTGGTGTTCAATGCCAGGGGGTAGAGGGAGGCTCCACTCCTGAGCCACTAGTTGGTATGTCCAGCCCCTATTGGTGCCGACCGTCTTCCATGCGCCATCCCTCGAAAGGGCAGCCTTTGTGTTCTGGTGTATTGCCACTGTGTTGCAGTGCTGTGGCTGTGTTGCTGCGCTTTAAAGGGTACATGCTGTCTCGCTGACTAAGACCCTCCTTTTGGGGTCATTCTTTTCCTTGGGGTGGCATCCCTCTGAATTGGCCTCTTAACTGCAGTGCCCCCATGGACTTTGCAGTTTTGTTGTCCTTTTTCATCCTTTGCAGTGACTTGTTCGCTTCTGGGCAAAACAGACATTCCCCTTTAAAGGACATGTTCACAACTGCAGTCTGCACCTCTTATTTGAAGTCTGACACATGTAGAAAGGTGTGCCTCCTAAGTATGGTTCCAGTACAAAGATGTCTGCCATACCCAGGGCTGTTAGGCATGTGATGCTGATACTTTTCCCTTCCTAGACAATGGTCTTTTCTGGTATTGTCTATAAAACTAAAAGGTCTCTAGATACAGTGAAAAGTCAATACACAAAAAATAACAATCTTGACTAATGCTAGTGGTTATAAGGCTAACAGATTAAGAAGACATTACGATTGTACCATGTCCTGGAGTCAAAATATATCGTAAAAAACAGAAAGTTTGCATATAATATTTATTCAATTCATTAATAAAAAACATTACCATAAAAACATTTAATTAAAAAGATACATAATATTAGGCAAATAATAATCAAAAACATTTCATTTCAAATACATAATCTTGAGAAAACAGTTGTCGACGCAGCGTTTCGGTGAGTACGTGGAATAAACACCTTCTTCAGGACAGTTTTCTAACCACTCTGGAGACGATGTTAGTGATTAATTAAACTAACACATCTGGTGGTTAAACTCAGTCTGAATTAGAGATCTTGGAAAAGGGAAATAAATGATGAAGTCTGACACATGTAGAAAGGTGTGCCTCCTAAGTATGGTTCCAGTACAAAGATGTCTGCCACACCCAGGGCTGTTAGGCATGTGATGCTGATACTTTTCCCTTCCTAGACAATGGTCTTTTCTGGTATTGCCCTGGGAGGTATTGCAGCAGGCTTTCCATCTCCTCCCGCCTCTGTTGGCCATTACGATTGAGGCGGGTGTTGGAATTTTCAATCCTTTACTGGACCGTGGCTGAGCATTCTATCTTTTTGCCAACTATCTCCACCTGCTTATTCTTCTTGTCGGTTGGCGGCCTCCGTTCTGCCGAAAACATTGCCCTGTTTAGTGGCGTTGACACTATGACAGAGTTGGCGCCAACAGTACACCTGATGTATGCGTGGTCCTGGGTTGAGTGTCGATAATTTTTCTCGACCCTTGGGTTAACTGCTTTTGCTGTGGCTGGCTCCCGAAAGGCTTCTCTCTGGTCCAACATACTTGGTAACTTTGCACAAACTGACTAAACTGACTACTTAGTTGAAAAAGTAATAGTGTTTCTGATTCTGCCTGCAACTCTTCCACATCTACGCAGCAGGTGTATGCAGCCCTTTCTAACCACCTACTAGACTAAGATGTCGTTGAGTGGTAGGTGTCGATTCACGCTGCTAGAAATAAAGTCAGCATCAAATTTGATGCCATTCTGCCTGATGGGCCTTTCTCGAACACAAGGATTCCATCATCATTTTCCTCCACCAGCTCTAGTGATTGCAGGCAGCTCCAGCTCTTGCTCCTCGATCTCTACCATTTTGTTTTCTCCTAAAGTTGTCATGGGATTCCATAGTTCTTTCGGAAATAGTCTAAACTCCTTTCTACATGGCAGAGCCGCCAATCTGACCTTGAGCGGTCTTGGCCTTTTAAACCTTGAGCACTCTCTGTACAGTGTTGACCATTACATTTTCTCTTTTACGTGTCGAAGGTTTTGACTTGTGGGCCTCATTTGCCTTCCTGCAATTTCGAACCTTTACACTTATTGTTTATTGTAATGTATAATTTCTCACATTCTCAAAATGCTTATTTTGAAAACAAGAATCGAAAAAAGTTTATATAATGTGGTTCATGGGAATATGATGAACATTCAAAAAATTAACAACACAAATATTTTTCATATTTAACAAGGCTTTTCTTGAGAAGATGTGCGTGCCCAATGCATTTCGGGAAGAAGATCCCTTCTTCAGGGGCCACTGTAAAAAATTATCAATGAATATACTCATTTAAATGACCTCCAATATACATAAAGGAAGTGCTTATACAAATGCACTAGTAATGTTATTGCAACACAGTGAAACTCGAAAATTCTATCCCAAAACTATTGCGTATCTGAATGCTTAACCAATGCTGAAACACATCTATTGACACATACCTACAACCACCGTGATGAAATGAAAAATGATACTTGCACCTGGGTGCCAAATGTGTTCAACGTGCTTTAAGACTTAAATTTGACGAATACAAGGCTTTTGAAAAAAGACGTAGAATAAAATGCCACTACCGAACAGGTGCTAAAGATGCAAGTTTTATTAGACAAAGAGAAAGGTGAATGAAAAAAGGACAAGAAAAGAGGTATCGAAAAAAGTTCTCCGTGAATAATGTGGCGTTCCAGCATGCTGTTAGAGTAACAAACTCAATAGCTGACCAAAACAGGATGAAAGAAATGTGAAATGCCAACTTACTCAGTATAATGAAATTTAATGCAAGTCTCCGTAAATATATAGATTTAGAAACGTGGCCTGTAAAATGACCAATATAGAAATTGAACTGTCTATGAAAGAACTCTGAGGTGTAACTAGTAGTTCAAAATAGATTAGTAGTTCAATCCAATGCTACTTTTGGATTGGTGCTCTAAGGAAAACTGTGTTGTCCTTACACGCAAAAAATGCCGAATATGCTGGATAAAGTCCCTGCGGAATGATAAAAAACAGTAAGCTGAGATATGAACTGTTAACATGCAAGTGAATAAAGTTTGTGTGTTCAAAAGCGACAAAGTAAAGAATCCTACTTCCAAAAAGAACATATCATGCACCACATGTGAGTGTAGTTAAAATGCTTCAAGAGGGAGAAGAAAAATATCAAAAGCTAGGTATGTGTAAATGATCATAAGCAATCAAAAACACGTAGAGAAATTTAAACTGGAGATGAAGGATTAAATTTAGTAATATGACAGTATCGTTTTTAACGACCAATAATATTGCATCTACAATGAACATAGCGGACTAAAACAATGATGATAGTCACAATTTGAAACTTATGGACTGCATGTTATGATACACCAGGTTACTATGAAGCACATTGTATCGGTCGTAATAATATAGATCGGCCATGTCGGACATATTATGGAGCAACATAAGTTGTTTTATAACAAACAGTGGCAAACATGATAATCCAGATTAAACGTGATATTCCTACATACCACAAATAACATAATTACTAAAATTATACATCATCGATGTTATTTTTCCAAGCCCAACATCATGGTATTGTAACTCTGTTAAATGATATTGTCTAAGTCTGATCTAGTCTGAATGGTTTCTAGAACAAGAAACCTAAGCTGAGCTATATTATGTGTGTTTTCTAACCAATGTACAACTAAATTAGAGTTGGTGTTTTGATTGCATATCATGCGTTTGTGCTCAGTTATTCTCACTTTAATTTTTCGTTCAGTTTTACCCATCTACATTAAGACACACAGGCTCTTAATGCAATAAATAACAAAAGCTGTATTGCGATTGGCGAAATGCTGAAGTTGCACTGGTTTACCCATCATTGGATGCGTGATGGAATTCCCAGTGATTACATTATTACATTGTATGCAATTATGTCATTTCTTCATACCAGTTTCGTTGTGGCTGTTATGTGGTTTGGGGTTAGTTAATATTTCTTTAATGTTCTTACTTCTTTTGTAGGCAAATAAAGGCTTTTCTGCTAATACATTTAAAAAAATCAGGTTCATACTGCAAAAGATCCCACCGTTGATTGATGATTTTTTTGATTGTGTTTGATTTGGTGGATAATTTAGATACAAAGACCAACCGCTCTTGTGGCTCTTTCACTTTGGTCATCAGTAGCTCACGGCGCTCAATTAAGGATGCTCTTGCCTCTGCTTGCTGTAAAATATTTTCAGGGTAGCCCCTTTGCATGAAGTTGTGTTTTTGTTCAGCCAGTGCTGGTGCAAAAGCTTCTTGTGTAGAAGATATTCTTTTTATCCTTAACATCTGTGAGTGTGGCAAGTTGTGAATCAAATTTTCTGGATGGAAACTGTGGAATAATAAGTTGTTGCAGTCAGTTTTTTTCTTGTGTACTGTGGTCTCCAGCTTCTTGTTAGTCTTGGTAAGTTGTACGTCTAGAAAGGGTATGGGGTTAGTGTAAATTGGATTCTCGCATTTTTTGGTTAAGATCCTTAATTTTAATCTCCAATTTCTCTTGAGTATTATTGCATATCAAGAAAATATCGTCGATGACCCGGCAATAAAAACAAGCATTGGCATAGCCAATAGGTCTCGCCTTTGGGGCCTTATAAGTGTTTAGAGAGAGCGATTGGCTTTGGTAACGTTTTTAATATGTGTTGCAGAGCATTGTGAATGTTGCGCAGCATGTTTAAAAGTTATAAGTAATAGTTAAAAAAGTGTTATAACCATTTGTCACTTTATATATAACCTAGAAAACATTATATACAACTGAAGTATCCTAATAAAAACCAGAATTAACACCAAAAATGTGTTCTAGTTTTGTTGTTTAGGCATGGAAGGGGGCAGTGGGGGGAGGGGGGAGTGGAAGTGGGGGGAGGGGGAGTGGAGGTGTAGGGAGGGGTGCAGGGAGGGAGGGGATGGGAGGAGGGGAGTGGAAGTGCAGGGAGCGAGGGGGTGGGGGAAGGGGGAGTGGCGATGGAGGGAGGGGGTGAGTGAGGGAGGTGGAGGGAGTGAGGGGGAGTGAAGGTGTGAGGGTGGAGGGAGGAGGGAGTGGAGGTGCAGGGAGGGAGGAGGGAGTGGAGGTGGGAGTAAAGGTGCAGGGAGGGAGGGGGGAGTGGAGATGGTGATGGGAGTGGAGGTGGAGAGGGGGAGTGGAGGTGAAGGGAAAGGGGAGTGGAGGGGGTAGAGGGAGGAAGGAGTGGAAGTGGAGGGAGGGGGAGAGGAGGTGTAGGGAGGGAGGAGGGAGTAAAGGTGCAGGGAGGGAGGGGGGGAGTGGAGGTGGTGGTGGGAGCGGAGGTGGAGAGGGGGGACAGAATAATGAAATAATATCACAAAACGTGCTGAATAAACTGCCCATTCTTCCCGCATAATTCAGTCAAAGCTGCTGCATAATTTGGTCCTCCCTTGCCACATAATTTCTGTGGCGGTGGGCTTAAACAACCTTTTGAGGGGTTGATAAAGAAAGACAGTAATACGAACGGATAAGAGGCCGGTAGTTAGCTGGAGTGATATTGTTCCTTAAGTGCATTTTTAGCTTGACTTCGAAGGATGGTGCATCTTTGCATGAAAGAGGAAATGCGTCACAGAGTTCTAAACCTGTTCTGATGAGGTGTTTTCCTCTGAGACTTTTCCTTCCCCATTTGCTTATAGAGATCTTTGTGTCTTATTGCAGTGACTATTTCTTTTCTTCTTGTATTTTGTGGTTAGTTCTGTAAGGCATCTGGGCTAGCTAAGGTATGTGGCTTTGCAAATGATGCAGAGGCCGGGTGCTAAAATTGACTTATTTGATGGGCAGCCATTTTAGTTTAGCTCAGTAAGAGGATGTGTGCTCATTGTCAGACAGAGGAGGACAGGCAGAGCAGGATGGGGACAGAGAGGGAAGAGAAGGCGCAGATAGAGCCTGACAGAGTGAGAGGCTCTCAGATACAGAGAGGGGACAGGCACAGAGAGAGGTGGTTAGAGATAGACAGACACAGACAGAGACGCACAGGCACCTACAGAAGTGGGCAGACCCAGATAGAGACGGACAGCAAGAGACAGAAGGACAGGCACTGATGGAAACATACAGGGACATACACAGTGGACAGATTCCTATATAGAACAAGAGGCACAAACAGGGTAGGAGAGGAGCTGACAGGCACAGAGAGAGAAGGACAGGCACAGACGGAGCCGGACAGGCACGGACACTGTCAGACAGGTGTTACCTTGCGCTCCACAGCCTCCTCCCCGTCGGTGGAGCTCACGCTGTCTCTCAGGCTGGACCTGGTAGGGTAGTGTCTCCGTCCTTTCACTGTCAGCTGAGCCCGGGCCTTCTGTAGGCTGCTGTCGAGCCGCGCCGTCTCTGGAATCACAGCATTAAAGTCTGGGAGTGAGAGGGGGGCGGGAGACGGAGGGGGGCGGGAGACGGAGAGGTGACAGGGAGAGAAAGGAACAGGGAGAGACAGGGGCACGGAGGAACAGGGGCGCGGAGAGACAGGGAGAGTGAAAGGGAGGCAGGAGAGGGTGAGACATGGGCATGGAGAGACATGAGCACAGAGACAGGGCCACAGAGAGACAGGGGCACGGAGAGACAGAGGCACGGAGATACAGAGGCACGGAGATACAGAGGCACGGAGATACAGAGGCACGGAGAGACAGAGGCACGGAGAGACAGAGGCACGGAGAGAGGGAGAGAACAGAGAAGGCAGAGAGAGTAAAGGGTTTGTCGATGTAAGATTGGAAGGGTAATGTAAGAGAAGAGATGAACAAGCCCGGGACTGGTGTGCCAATATTCTGTACTATGAAAATTGCAGACGTCCGTCATTTGCTGCCCAGATTACTGAAATTATTTTTCAAAGAGATGAATTTGTATGCAAGGCTCTGAGTGGAGATATGTTCATATTTTGCGTAGTATCTTTAGCAAATTGTGTTTAGCTTCATACAATGATAAACTGTGGCGGTTGCTGCAGACGTGACCTGGCAGTTGCATATTTGTCCAAGTCGGCGACTTCCAGGATTCCAATTTATGCATGAACATAGAAAAGTCTTTGCACTCAACCGCACGTCCGCCATCCAGAAAGCAATCAAACATACATGTCAACTCATTTTGGTACCACTAGATAAAGAGGTTCGAAGCAGAAAAGAACAGTTGGAGTTAATTAAAATAACAATTTTAGATGGGAGAATTAAGACATATTAAGAGCATTGGCTACAAAATTGGGACTCCCCTAAACAGGGCTGCATGTGGACACAGGTGAAGGGTTCAAATGCGGCTGCATGCTACCCGGGGCGCGTGCAAGTCACCGCACCTCCCTCACCAACGAGCGGCTCCAGTCAGACTTACGTGGTAATCTCGGTACCAGTCGTCCAGTTTCTCCTGCATAAACTTGCACAGCGCGCCGTTCTTCAACCTCCGGAGGGAGTCGGCCATGGCTGTCGGTGTAAGGTTGGAAGGGTGATGTAAGAGAAGAGATGAACAAGCCCGGGAGTGGTGCGCGCGCGCACACTTGTGCCCGCCGCTGCACGTGAAAACAAGCGGGGCCGCGCGTGCCAGGTCGGCGGCGAAAGTGAAAGCGCCGCGTTTGGAGCAAAAGTGCACCAGGGCCAGCGCGACCGCCATCTGTTTCCAATTACCTCTCGGGCGCGATAATTGGAAACAGATGGTGCTGCTGCTCGCTCCCGAGCACCCTAGGCCACAAGAGAAAGAAGGCGGGACATGCACCCGCCATTGGCCAATTGCGTGCTGTCTTTCTTAGAAAGACGCATGCAAAGGCCAATAGCGGGTGAAGAAAACAAAAGCACACGCACGAGCGTGTGTTCCAAAGTTTAAAGCCCTTACTAAATGTCTCGCAGAGCAGCGCATGCGCGCTGGCTCAGGCGAGACCTAAAAACCAGGTTAGTACTCCAGTCTGGGTCAGTAAAAATCCAGTCTTGCTCAAACTTAGCCATGAAAATATTGGCATACGCCAGTGCTCCTGTGAAACCCATGGAAGTACTGCTGAGATGAAGATAGTATACATTGTTCCACATGAAGTAACTGTGCTGTAAACAAAACTGGAGGATTTCCAAAGTAAAGACCTTGTTGGCTTGAATGACTGGCTGTTGCAATAGCGCCCATTCACAAGCTTCAATGCCTTCTTGTAAAGGAATCGAGGTGTACAATGATGTGACATCGATTGTACAAAGTAGCCATTGTTCGTGTGCTTCACAATCAAGATCCTCTAAAAGTTGTAAAAAAAAAAAAAGGTGTAGTGTCCTTTATATAAGATTTCCACGATTGTACAAATGCTTGCAAAAAGGATCCAGAGGCTCAAACAGGGAATTACACCCTGACACTATTGGTCTGAATGGAGGATCATATAAATTCTTGTGTACTTTCGGAAGCATATACAGTCGGGGACGTCTAGGATGTTGTACTGTGAGAAATCTCTGTGTGTTTGATGAAATCCTTCCATTGCTTCGGCTTTTTCCAGAACCGTAGTTAATGTCTTCTTTATTTCAATCGTAGGGTCCTTATCTAATCGTGCATATATTGCAGAGTCCATGACATGTTCTTGGACTTTCCTTAAGGAAAAACTTCTGTCCATAACTACCAATGCCCCTCCTTTGTCTGCTGGTTGGAAAAAAAATTGTTGGTTATTGGACAATTCTCAGATGATTCTAAATTCTTGCTTGGTTAAATTGGATCGCCTGGTTGATTGAAGATTCTGTAAAAATACTGGTGCATTACTAAATGTAATCCTTCATCTTAAATTTAAATTTCTCCAAGTGTTTTTGATTGCTTATGATCATTTACACATACCTAGCTTTTGATATGTTTCTTCTCCCTATTGAAGCATTTTAACTATACTCACAAGTGGTGCATGATAGGTCCTTTTTTGGAAGGAGGATTCTTTACTTTGTCTCTTTTGAACACACAAACTTTATTCACTTGCATATTAACAGTTCATGTTAGTCAGGATACTACCATTTTCAGTTTCTGTTTATTTAGTCTTCAAGGATTGGATCTTTATTTAATAAAATCCATATCAGCATTTTCTTTTTTAAACTCAATATTTTGCACCTGATTTTTAAAATCTATTCGCAGAAAAGCCTTTATTTGCCTACAAAATAAGTAAGAACATTAAAGAAATATTAACTAACCCCAAACCACATAACAGTCACAACGAAACTGGTATGAAGAAATGTCATAACTGCATACACTGTAATAATGTAATCACAGGGAATTCCATCACGCATCCAATGATGGGTAAACCAGTGCAACTTCAGCATTTCGCAGATTGCAATTCAGCTTTTGTTATTTATTGCATTAAGTGCCCATGTGGCTTAATGTAGATAGGTAAAACTGAACAAAAAATTAAAGTGAGAATAACTGAGCACAAAAGCATGATATGCAATCAAAACACCAACTCTAATTTAGTTGTACATTGGTTAGAAAACACACATAATATAGCTCAGCTTAGGTTTCTTGTTCTAGAAACCATTCAGACTAGATCAGACTTAGACAACTCCAAATTACTGTCACAGAGGGAAATTTGGTGGATTAAGAAATTCAATAGAATGACACCCTCTGGCCTTAATGACAAAATTGATATGAGTTGTTTTTTTAGGACCTTAGCTACCACATAGAGTTGTCCTGTACAATATACAATATCATTTAACATTATGACAGTATCGTTTTTAACTACCAATAATATTGCATCTACAATGAACATAGCGGACTAAAACAATGATGATAGTCACAATTTGAAAATTATGGACTGCATGTTAAGATACACCAGGTTACTATGAAGCACATTGTATCTGTCGTAATAATATAGATCGGCCATGTCCGACATATTATGGGACAACATAAGTTGTTTTATAACAAACAGTGGCAAACATGATACTCCAGATTAAACGTGATATTCCTACATACCACAAATAACAATTACTAAAGTTATACATCATCGTTGTTATTTTTCCAAGCCCAACATCATGGTATTGTAACTCTGTTAAATGATATTGTATATTGTCTAAGTCTGATCTAGTCTGAATGGTTTCTAGAACAAGAAACCTAAGCTTAGCTATATTATGTGTGTTTTCTAACCAATGTACAGCTAAATTAGAGTTGGTGTTTTGATTGCATATCATGCTTTTGTGCTCAGTTATTCTCACTTGAATTTTTCGTTCAGTTTTACCCATCTACATTAAGCCACACGGGCTCTTAATGCAATAAATAACAAAAGCTGTATTGCAATTGGCGGAATGCTGAAGTTGCACTGGTTTACCCATCATTGGATGCGTGATGGAATTCCCAGTGATTACATTATTACATTGTATGCAATTATGACATTTCTTCATACCAGTTTCGTTGTGGCTGTTATGTGGTTTGGGGTTAGTTAATATTTCTTTAATGTTCTTACTTCTTTTGTAGGCAAATAAAGGCTTTTCTGCGAATACATTTTAAAAATCAGGTTCATACTGCAAAAGATCCCACCGTTGATTGATGATTTTTTTGATTGTGTTTGATTTGATGGATAATTTCTGAACAATGAAACTGATTCTGCTCGATTGATCCTAGAAAAGAGCCAAACAAGGGTAGAAATATTCTGTTCTATACATCAACATTCGACACCAAACCAAAACTACATGTTTTTCCATCTTTATTTCCCTATTTTACTTTTTCTCTGTTCTTTGCCACTTAATTATTAATCTATACGCTCTTCCCAATTCATCTCCTCTCCTTTATTTTCTTTCATAACCCTGCCCCAACAGTTAACAGAAGACACACAACTGATGAACAGAATGCAGAACAAATCAAAACATTCACCCCCAGTCAAGAGATCTGGGTTAAATCCATCATTCTTTTGCTCACCATGCCACCCCAGTTTGGACCTGGCCATATGCAAATCAGTCTTGACCCTGTGCCTCATGGGAACAGTCCAGCCCGAACTGCCAAGCCAGGTCCTCCCTGGACCGGAAACAAGCATCCTAGGACCGGTTTCGGGGTTTCACCCCTCATCAGCCAGGATAGCTTGATTCCAGTGGCACAGTGAGCCCGGGACCCACGTCTGGAGTGAATGTACGACATTGTTCTGCATTCTGTCCATCAACTGTTGTTTTTGCAATTGTCACCCAGAGTGGGACGGGTATGCCCAGACGTGGGTCCCGTGCTCTCCATGCCACTGGAATCAAGCTATCCTGGCTGAAGAGGGTGAAACCCGAAACCGGTCCTAGGATGCTTGTTTCCAGTCCAGGGAGGACCTGGCTTGGCAGTTCGGGCTGGACTGTTCCCATGAGGCACAGGGTCAAGACTGATTTGCATAAGGCTGGGTTCAAACTGGAATGGCATGGTGAGCAAAAAACGATGGATTTAGGCCCAGATCTCTGTACTGGGGTGAATGTACGACATTGTTCTGCATTCTGTCCATCAACTGTTGTTTTTGCAATTGTCACCCCGAGTGGGACGGGTATGCCCAGACGTGGGTCCCGTGCTCTCCATGCCACTGGAATCAAGCTATCCTGGATGAAGAGGGGTGAAACCCCGAAACCGGTCCTAGGATGCTTGTTTCCAGTCCAGGCAAGGACCTGGCTTGGCAGTTCGGGCTGGACTGTTCCCATGAGGCACAGGGTCAAGACTGATTTGCATATGGCTGGGTTCAAACTGGAATGGCATGGTGAGCAAAAAAACGATGGATTTAGGCCCAGATCTCTGTACTGGGGTGAATGTACGACATTGTTCTGCATTCTGTCCATCAACTGTTGTTTTTCCAACAGTTAACAGAGACAGGTAGCTAATGCACATGTCATCAGCAGCTAAACTTGAAAAGGGGCGTCTATCATCCCAGCTGACAAACAACAACTGTTTCCTAACACCTGGAGAAAACGTATGGATTTGTATGATTAATTATTTCATATTACTCTCTTTACATTATTTAAATTGATAACTTCCCACCCCCTTTTGTGCCATATTTGATGTTTGTATTTATAAGTTCTTAAATCTTCAGAGAAAGTGCTATAATTTTAGTATAATGCTTTCATAGTAACATTTTTTGTGGTGATACATTTTAGAAAATCTTATTTCAAAGTTTTGCTCTGCTAGCTTAATAAAGTCTTGTTTGGGGGGCGTGGCCAACAGCATGGCCGGCTAGACGTACTTGCCGGAGCTCCGGCAGCCCGTTTTCTTATCCTGACATTATCCTGACTTTCCAATCACCGATTAATGCCAATCCGCAGATCCTTTCACCCCGACGACAGAGACATCTGCCCTGAGCGATCGAAGAAGAGTGGAGGGCGATGCGATAGCAAGAAATCCGTGACGAATCGGAGGTGAGCCGCGGCCGCCCAAGATGGCGGAGAAGATGCGATAGCTGAAGCCTAAGTGTCGACACCCGAACGGAGGCTTCCCCCTCTCGGCCCGCTGGAGGAATCGCTGGGCGCCGGAGAGGTGCTGTGGGACGGCGGCGACGCTCAACCTGGTGCCGGAAGGCCCCTCCCTCGATGAGGGAGTCCTGGGGAGCCCGGCCGAACCCACACGAGAGAGAGGAACGAAAACGGACCCAGTTGCGCCTGGCGAACTGACTGCGGCTGTGACTGCACCCCCGGACCGGGCGATCCTGAATCCGGTGAGGCGTGTATGAACTGCTCTGGCGGGGACATGGCCTCCTGCCACGGAACACTCTTTAATACTTGCACATATTGTATGAATGTTATTATTGTTTTGTTTTCACAATTCCATGTTTTACTTATCATAATTGGTTGTGTATTCTACTCAGACATGAGCAAAATGTTTGTAATAGAACCCAAAAATACAAATTAATTGTGAGTATATCACATTAAGCCTATGAACTATTGAGTCTAGGTTGTCAGTCTGCATAAATAAATAGCAGCGATATAAAATGGTAGCCAGGTCTCTCTTTTTTTGCGCGTTTTGACATGTCCTACCTGGCGCCGGAGCTTGGACAAAATCCCCCTTGTTTTACCACGGAACACTGGGTGGTACCGCGGCCGAGAGAGCGAGAGGAGAGCGGAGGCCGGCTTCCCCCGTGGCTGTGGCGCTATCGGCCCCATGACAGACGCAGGTGAGGGGGGCGGCCGGCGGAGGGACGGAGGTAAGGCTTCTTGGCCCCAACTGATGAACATTGCTGGGCATCGGGCTGAGTCCTGAAGAGACTCTTAAGGCTGAAACGGCCGGGCCCTTACCCTGAAGTGGGGGGAAACTTTGAAGTGCAAAGACAGGCTGTGTGCACACGGGTGGGGTCGGGCTGAATTGCCTTTGTTGGTGGTGCGCGCCCCCTCCCCCCCAGGTGCCCGCTGCGGAGGGGACAGCGCGGACACAGCAGTGGGTGGACATTGAGAGTGGAAGACATTGGGGGCCCCCAGTTTGCCCTCCCCCGCTCTGAGAGCGTCCAGAGGGCCTGATGCAGTCACACTGAGGGAGTAGTGAATGAGCCATAGCTCTGCCACCGCGAGCAGTGATTAGGCTTGAAGTTACACGGAGAGGATACCCCCAGGTGGGGGACGCGCTGGACTGCTCCACCCTCTGGCTGGCACAAAGAACCCCCCCCCCCCCAGTTCGGCGCCGACCGCACGATACCTCCTTTCCAAATCTTGGATAAGGACATAGGGCTAACTGAAAGCCTGAGAGGGAGCTGATCCACTGTCTGGGACAATAATGGCGAAGGATAAAGACCCCAAGCCTCAAAAACAGGGAAAGCTGGATAAGTACACTAAGGTACTTCCACCGCCGGCCGCCGCCGCGCGCGGGGGGGGGGCGGAGCCTCGGATCCCCCAGACAACTCCGCCATTCTCCAGACGATTTATGCCTCCAGAGGCGCCATAGAGGGCAAAATGGGTGAGATACGGTCGTAGGTTTCCCTCCTGCGCCAGGACATGCGCAACATTGCTGAAAGAGTGACCCAAACAGAAACGTGTGTTTCCGCAGTGGAAGATCAGACGAACGCGTTAGACTCCGACGTTCAGACACTGAAAGCGAGTATGAGCGAGATCCCATGGAGGGTGGATGACGCGGAAAATAGAGCCAGGATGAACAACCTTCGCTTCATTGGAGTGCCGGAGGGACAGGAAGGATCAGATCCAGTGACATTCCTATTGACTTGGCTGCAGGACTCCCTCCCTGCGGTGAAATTCTCACCCTGCTTTATCATTGAGCGGGCTCATAGGATGCCGAGCGCAAAGCCACCGCCGGGGGCCCCTCCGCGCCCGCTAATAGCGAAATTCCTCAACTATCAAGATCGTGAAGCTATACTCGGGGAGTCGCGGCGGATGGGGGAACTTAAGCTGGCCAATGCGAAGATCATGATCTTTCCCGACTACTCTAGGGAGGTACAGAAACTGAGACGAACATTTGACTCAGTGAAGGCCAAGCTGAGGGCCATGCAAGTGCAATACATGCTCCTGTTTCCGGCCAAACTCAAGGTTATCTTTCGAGGCACAACACAGTTTTTTCAAACCCCCGAGGAAGCCTGGGCCTGGATCGAAGAGCGCCCAAGGTTGCAACGGACAGTGAAAAGCAATGAGCTACAAGATAGTGAAGAGACACCGAGATGGGAACCCAGGCCGCAGAGGATAAAAAGGAAGAGACTACTTAAGCAAGGACACAAAAAACGGAGGGGGCCCCCGGTGGCTGGCGCCCCATATGGACGGAGGCGGGGGACTTCTGGAGGACACTTGACACAGGCACAAGCCAGAACTGGATACTCCAACCAGGGGGATAGCACTCACACAGATCAATCGGACAAAGAACCCCTAGTGGACACCGACAGCGATCACCCGCTCCTTAAAGAAATCGACCGTATGGACACCCTAGCTGCGGGGACACAAGTTGCAGAAGGCGCACAACAACAGCAAGATGATGGTGGCCAGGAAAGCGGAGATAAGGGCACGGACACATGACTGTATAGCCACAGGAGCCCTTCTCCAAGCACTACTGGGCTCAGGCGTTGCCTGAGCGGATCATTACTTTGAAAACTCTATATCCTTTATTGTCATAGTTCTAATGTTTAGGAGTTAGACGGGCTGGGTGGGACTACAGACTTCTCAAACTGTCCTTACGCCGAGTTGTCATGTTGATGGGTCACAGAATGGGCGAAGGGAGGGGGAGGAAGTGGGGTGGGGGGAGGTGGGTAGGGGGAAAGTTACTCCGCAGTTTGGATGTTCATACTAGTTATAAGGTACTCAACAGCAGGAATCTTAGACTCAGCAGACTGGGTCAGAGGATAGGGGACCAGCAGAGGTACCCGCCGACACCCGACAGGTCAATCATAAGAACCACATACATTGACCACTGACACATACACTGCATTGACGTGGAACATCAATGGGCTCGGTAGCAAAATAAAGAGGGGGTTAGTCAATAGGTATATTAAAAGGCTTAAACACGATGTTGTTTTCTTGCAAGAAACCCACCTGCGCGGTACGCATTGTGCTTTCATTGGCCGAGGACTTTACACCACTCTGGCACATGCGGGATTCTCAATCTGGAAAAGTACGGGGCCCCCGTAAACACGATAAGTGCCAGGCACAGGGAAATTAACAATTGAAAAACAGAGCCGAGGCGATGGAGACTTAGTGCTAACAAGGCAAGAGGCCTAATATAACAAAGGTTCTGCAACACATACACAAATACTGTCTGACATTTGTCTAGTTTATTATGTAGAAAAATATATTTTTGGCTTTTTGTTATCTTTTGTTAAAAAATGCATGAAGTTACCATGGGGTGACAATTGTTCATCGAGGATAAATTATAGGTACTTCGCAAATTTGTGATACATTATTGCTGATATTTTCAAAAAATTCAGTGAGTACATATTACAGATATATATCTTGATTTTTGATCAAATGATTGAATTCTGGACATGAAATCATATCGGAAAAGCTTCTAAATGATCTTTTCATAAATGGTGTATTACAATATATTAGAAAGAACTGGCGGTATGTTGGAACGACGCGCGTTTCGGCGCAGCCTTCTTCAGGATTCCATCTCAGTAACCACAATATTTAGATCATATGTCTTGCTGTCACGTTTAAGATGGTAATGATGCAGATCCCATCATTGAGAAATGCAATATCCTTATCTTATGCAGAGGTAGAATTACAACGTTTTTGGATTCTTTTAGGAATATCAGCTCAAACATAGATGGTTTCGAGTGCCCGGCCTGATAATGGTCCTGGCCGCGAAGGATGTAGCCGGAGGGAACTGCGGGGCACTGTTGCATCCGGTGCTTACATTTGATTATGTTGGACCGAAATGGATATATTCTTGTACTGCAGAGAATTCAATGGCCAAGTCCTGACCGATTATAGAGGTCCAAACACGTTGCAGCATCCGGGCAAACACGCGGGATTCTCCCCAGGGGCACGTGGGGTGGCCATATTAATTAGGAAAACCTTCCCCTTTCACACAACAAAAGTCTGGACTGACCCCAACGGGACTTATGTCGCCGTTCAAGGGACATGGAGACGACGCAAATTCACACTGGTCAGTGTCTACGCCCCGCCATGATTACAGCCCCGCACTATGGAAGCGGTAACCAAGATATTACTTGACTCAGGCTCCTCTACACATATCATTGGTGGCGACTTTAATAACGTTCTAGATCCCAGTCTAACCGCACACAGATTGCACCAGGTACCCGAGCTCCCACCCCGCTGGCGGACTTTGTGAAGTCATTGGGGCTGACCGACCTCTGGCGCCACCACCACCCATTAGATCGCACCTACTCCTTCTCAGGGGCACACAGGGTCTTTCCTAGACTGGACTACTTCTTCGCCCCAGCAGGAGAAATCCAGACGATTGACAAGATAGACTACTTGGCACAGGCATTTCAGATCACTCACCGTTATGGATCACAGTACAGGGAGGGAGGCCCAGACAACGCCCCGGATGGAGACTGAATGCCTGGGAGCTCCATGACAAGGCAGTAGTGGGAGCCATAAAAGCAGAGACCACATTATTTTTCCAAGAAAATGAGAACTTGGTATCCTCGGCAGCCACTTTATGGGAGGCCTACAAGTCAGTACTCAGAGGCAGGATACAAGATGTAATTGCTCGCAAACGCAGAGAAGACACTCAACAGATAGAAACTCTGGAGTGCAAATTCCTGGAGTTAAAGAGTATAACCCCAGAAACCGACACGGCTATACTATGACAACTGGTGGTCACGCGTGGGGAGCTCCGTGCCCTGGCGGAGCGAGCGGTGCAGACCCAAATACAGGCCACACAGCATAGGCTCCTTGAAGCCGGGGATTGGGCGGGACGACTTTTGGCTTGGCTGAGTCGAAAGGACAGGGAGGTGAGCTGGGTGACCCAAATCCAAGATGAAAACACCCGATATACGACTGAGCACACTATAGCAGGAGCCTTCACACGCTTTTACGCGGACCTCTACAGGGCTAGACCACTAGTGGAGGAGACACAAATAACAAGCTATCTTGACGACATAGATATGCCCACTTTGAGGCAAGATGACAGAGATACCCTAGAGGCAGAACTCACACTAACCGAAGTACAGGAAGCCATAGCCAAGCAAAAATCGGGGAAAACAACAGGGCCAAATTGGCTGCTTGCTGAATTTTTTAAGCAAAACCTGAACTTATTAGCCCCCCATCTTTTAAACATGTTCTTGGCGGCACGGGAGGAAGGGACGCTACCGCCAGATCTCCGCCTGGCCACGGTGGTAGTTATACCGAAACCCGGTAAACCCTCAGACAAATGCGGCTCCCACCGCCCTATTTCGTTACTAAATGTCGAAACTAAGATCTTAGCATCTACCAGTATTACCTCACTGGTTCACCGGGACCAGTCGGGCTTTATGCCCGGACGGGCCACTCGTCTCAACCTACGTAGACTAGCCAATTGGCTAGACACTGTGAAAGAGAGGCCTACCCAACAGATGCTTTTATCCCTAGACGCAGAAAAGGCCTTTGACACGGTCCATTGGCCGTTCATGAGACAGGTCCTGGTAAAGTTGGGATTTGGACCGGAATTCAGGACATGGGTGGAACTCCTGTACACCAATCCCAGAGCACAAGTTAGAGTCAATGGGATCAAATCAACGGCCTTCCCAATTCAACGGGGGACTAGACAGGGCTGCCCCCTGTCGCCTCTATTATTCGCATTGGTCCTGGAGCCATTGGCATGCCAGATCAGAACCCATCCAGGCTTAAGGAGTTTCCAAGAGGACGAAGGCCAGCTAAGAGATGAACGAATCTCCCTATATGCGGACAACATCTTGCTCTATGTCACCAGCCTAGATACGACACTCCCGTTGACATTCCAACTAGTAAAGGACTATGGTAAACTTGCAGGGTATAACATTAATTGGGGAAAATCAAGTCTCTATCCGGTAGGAGGCCCCGTAGACTCACATGTAATTCCGGAGTGCCTCCGGGTCACTGAAGAAGGCTTTAAGTATCTAGGTCTATACATCTCTACAAATGTGACGGACTGCCTCACTCATAACATCAAGCGTGTTCTGGCTGAATTCCGAGAGGATGTGGCCAGGTGGAGGTGTCTTCCTCTGACGCCGCTAGGGAAGGCGGCCATGTACAAGATGATCACACTTCCCAAATTATTATATATACTCCAGAACACATATTGTAAGATCCCAGAAACGATCTTCAGGGCAATAAACGATGAATTGCACACTTTTTTATGGGATGGGGGCACCCCAGAGTGGTACTACAAACGCTACAGCGCGGTCAATATAACGGAGGCATAGCTCTGCCGGATATTCAAGCTTATTATCGGGCAGCACATTTAATAGTTATTAACGAATGGGGTCATGCTCCGGGAGACCATCCAACATATGCCTTGGAAAGGCTCCAATTCCAGAAACATTCCCATCTACATTACGTATATGGGGGAGCGGGGGTGAGAGGCTTGCTTTCGGCAACACAGAGGACGATCGAAGCCTGGAAAGGGGCGGAAAGACAAATGCAGTGGGACAAACGACTGACCAGGTCTACACCGCTGTGGGAAGGTAAACGGCTTCCAGAGCTAGCAAAACTACGGGGCTTTAGAAACTGGGACACAGTGGGGATCACGACATTAGGAGATATAATCAGGAAAGGGAACTTCATTACTTTCACAGACCTCCAAGCAGAGTATAGTCTGTCAATCACACAGCGATACAAGTACATGCAACTCCAGCACGCTTGGGGAACACAAAAGCCTGATATTACAGACATCCCTGAGTATGCACCACTGGAAGGGCGATTATTGCAGGAAGAGATACCCTCGAAGGCGGTTTCTTGGACATACAAACGTTGATAAATAATATACCTGATAGATTGCTAAAACTCAGAAGTCGTTGGGAAGAAACTACAGGCCCTCTAGAAGATATCGACTGGGAAGCTGCACTGATGCACCCGAGAGAGGTAGCGATTAAGCTCCGGCTGCGACTGATACATTTTAAGGTCCTGCATAGGGTTTACTATGACAGAGTGAGACTCCACACGATGGGCAGGGCAGAAACACCTGACTGTCTACGCTGCAAAACAGACCGCGGTTCATTCATACATACTTTATGGGGGTGCCCCCTAATACACAGATACTGGTTACATATAATACAGGAACTAAATAGCATACTAGAAACCCAGATCCCCATGGATCCTAAATATATCCTCTTGGGCATCCCCACTGACATTGACGTCCCCAGATATAAACTCCTATTGAGTAACTTAGGCCTCATAGTGGCAAAGCGTGATATTGCTAAGTACTGGGGACGGGCGGGCTTACCCACCATGGCAGAATGGCGGGCCAGTATGGACCTTTACATGGGGGCTGAAAAAACGACATACACGGCCAGAGGGTGCCCCAAGAAGTTCCGGAAGGTTTGGCAGCCGTGGCTGCGATATTACGGCCTAGAAATGATGGAGGATGGGACACATATGACACAACACACCACGCTAGACCCACAATAGCTAGGCAATATAACACAGGCCCTAAGAATGTATAAAGTGCCTGGACCATTCCCGATGCGAGATGGGAGCGAGAAGGAGAGATGTGGGAGGAGCTACCACGTGAATGTACCCTCGGTTGTATTGGTGGCAATACTTAATATACATGATGTCGAACCTATCCTGTACCAAATGTACCTGCTGATGTTTTGGTTGTTTGTTAAATACCAACAAAAAAAATGAAAATAAAAACAGTTAAAAAAAAAAAAAAAGTCTTGTTTGTAGAAAAGAAGAATATAAAAATATTCTTTACTTGAGATGTATTGCCTAGGAGCTATTTACAACTGCAAGTGATGGCCTTTCATGTTCACGGATTGCCGCAAGAGGAGAGCTTTCAGCTTTGCAGAGGCAAGGAAATTTTCAGTCTATTCAACGTCAGATGTTAGGTAATCCAAGAAACAAGCTTTGCATACTATTACTACAAGGTAAGTTTCTGTTTTCTTGAGTAGGCCAAACTACTTGATGTTGCAGAAGTCCATACTGGAAAGTAATCGTGCCTCCACTCATTTGTGCACAAATGGAAGCATGGGCACTACTTTGATTAGTAAATGTGGGCACAATTTTGGTCAAACAAGTTATTTCAAAGGTTCTCTTTTTAGTGTCTGGTTTCAGACAGCTTTAGCTGTTTCTTACAGGTGGTAATGAGATCAATACAGCGCCACAGTGCATCATGGATGGCTACCTTGTGCCATTACTTTTACATTATATTGTTGATGGTATGCAGTTCAAACACAGTCATTTCTGCTTCACAATTTCACATGCATGGAATAATAGTGCCGCACAGAGTCCATTGTGTGAATTAAAGGCATACAATCATTGTAAACTATGCAATACAAGCCACATATGTTAGCTTCACCAATGCTTATTTCCATTATCAGAAGTGACCATTAGGATGTTAATTGTGTTACATTTTTACTGATTATTAATTGATTTTTCAAAAGATAATTGAAGCAGCCTATAACTTGATCATAATCCATTTATTACCATCTTTTTTAGGCCATGTAGTCTCAGTAGCCAATAGTCACTAAACATGCCAACAAGACTTATTTAAACTCTTCAAAGTACAACACATTTTAATTTATCGCATGGGTGCCTTTAAAATAGGGCAGCGCATGGTCTGCAATAGCTATTGGCAATCAGTAAAGACTCAACTGCCTATGGAGTTTAGGTAGTTCCATATATAGAAGAGGAGGTTGGGTTACTAAATGGAAATCCGGGTCAGCATTACGTTTCTCTTACTGTAAAAGAAGACAAACGGAGCACAATTTATGGAAAGTAATGGTAATCCCCTTCACTTACACTGGTAGCAATAAAAAACACTGGCCTGTAATTTTAAGAGAAAAGACTATTAAAAAATAAATGACTCTGGAACTTCAGGCATTTACAGCATGAAGTATGCATGGAAGCGGATTAGAAATGTTTCACCCGACTCACCCTTTTTATAAGCGCATCCTTGGCAATAGTGGGAACCCGGCTGGTGAACAGAACTTTTACAGATTCTGCATATTGCAAACTTATTTCTTCCGTAAGGATCAAACCTAGAAATAAAATGAACAAACAATCAGCCTGAACACATTTTTAAGACAAATCAAAGTAAGAAGATATTAAAAAAAAACACAAACAATACCCTCCAGATAATACTTGAGCTCCTAGACCACCATATTCATCCAGGGAAGTCTGTGTCGAGTTCACTAAGGAGGCATTTGGACCTCACTCTCAATAAGCATGCAGGCAACTAGGCTGACAAGAGGGTACATTCCAGGGCCAAAGTGCTTTAGAAGCCACTCATGAAAAAAAAGAAGGAATCTGTAAACAATGTAACCATTGGAATCTGTGTGGAACAAGACTAACTTTATTAAGGAGCACACCTTTCTTTGGATGTTTGGAAGAGAAGGCAAAAGAATTCCACTTGCTTAGCCAAAAAAGTTTCCAAGCACTGCCTCAGCCTCACATAAATGAAGTGGGAGTGAAGGTTGGAGCGCTAAGGACGATAAATACTTTCAACAAGTGGATTACAGTAATTCAGACAGTAGGATTTCACAACAAATAACGGTAAAGAAATCGAGGGAAATAGGACACAAAAGTGACTAAAGTACGCTCATCAATATCTATAACACAGTGAGCCAGAGATGGCAACGTGTGCTGGTGTGAGTTTGCAAACGGAAGTAGGCGAGGTGAGGTGAGGCACGCCAGAGCAGGAGCACGGTAGGCCACAGTCGCAGCAGGTGGACCGACGCGGCTTGGGGGGGGGGGGTTCGAGGCCTGATGAGCCGCATGAAGTCTGCAAAGAGGGCTTCACTGCAGTTATTGTAAACGTGGTCCTGCATGCACATCCAGTCCGCCTGGACCTCGCATCAACATTTGCTCAGCCTCTGCTGCTCTGCCTCCGCCTGAAGTGAAGCAGCATTGAGGCAGGGAGTGAGGTTGAGTGTTCAGCTTTCACGTTCGAAGGCGGCAAGAGATGCCATTAGGACGTCTGTGATAGGGGAGAGGGCGGGAGCTGTGGAGGGGGCCACTCTAGGTCACTGTGCGCATTCTCTGCTGGTCCCGTGAAGCAGTAGTGGGGTGGGGGAGAAGGGAAAGGGGAAGAGGGAGAAAAATACATTTTAAAAAATCACTTACCTGCCGGCTGGCCAGCCGCCGCCTCTCTTCCATCCTCATCCTGGCTTCTGTTCGTACAGGAAGCAGAAAGCACTCAGGCTCCCCTAAGCCAACCACAACGCTGCAATTGTGATTGGTCTGAGCGCTGTGGTTCGGCGCTCACATGGGGAATGGGAGCCTGGACATGTTCTCCACCCAGGCTGCTTGTTTGGCCGGCCCCAGAGGGCTGGCCAAACATTCATGCGCAATTAGGATGGTGCCACCATTCCTACCTGCTGAGCTGCCCAGCTTAGCCCCACAAAACTGCCTCAGCATGGAAAAATAAAATGATTGCGTTATTATCATTTTATTTTCCTTTTTGAAAGGCAGTGGGGTGACGCTCATTCCACCTTAGCGGAAGAGCCACCCCTGGCTGTGCAGCATAAGGTCCGTGCTTCCCTGTTGCTATCACTGCTGCTATTACCCGCCCCAACACCGCTAAGCCCGTCTAATCAAGCCACAATAAGTCTGTTAGCAACTATCACCTATGCAAGTGTCTAAGTGCTAGAGCTCGAGGAAGTCAACCTTCCAGCGCCTTTGTAGCCAACAATGCAGCAATCGCCACTCGGAGTAACCAAGTGCAGTTGGGAGAGCTGTGGCCTCGCTGTACTTTGCGCTTGTGCCTGTGCTTTGGTTTGCATTTGGCCCTAGTGATTGTGTCTAGTGCTCTGTGCGGGGGCGATGCCTGGTGGGACATTTGAGGGCATCTAGGCACATCTACTGCTGAACCCCCATCAAGTCATCCTGCCAGTACATTGTCACCTTGACACTGCCATCTTAGCCAGCATTCACTAGCTGGAGGCAGCGTGCTCCCAGTTAATTTTAGCACCTACTCCTGTGGATGTCCTGTGGTTCTGCAGTGAGGACAGAAGTCTCCAGCAGCCTTTGACACAGGCTATTTATTTGTTTGCTTTATACTTGGCTAAAGTCTATCCACTTGCTCCACTCATTCAATTTTTCCATCTTTTCATCTCAGTGCGCTTCTCAGTGACCTTGTGCCTTCTTGTGGAGAGTGTTGCTAGCCATTTGGTGAGAGTTCTCTATGTCTGTGTTCAATTTTGCATTCAACAGATGCGGAGGAAGGCTCCCGGAGTTTTTTGGTGGTACTGACACTGAAGAAAACTACGTTCCAGTCACATAATCTTTTCTAACCTACATTTAAAAACAAAAAATCTGCCTGCAGAAACAGAGGCTCCCAGCTGCGGTCTTCTAAAATCCCTTTTCTCTATTCCTCGTTTTTTCAAAAGAATTGATAAAGTTAAGTCTATAGAGGCTGAGGAAGCCCCAAGTTCTTCCTTTTGGGCTTCTTCATCATAATCTTTGACTCTGACCCAATCTTGCATAACAACTGTAAGCTTGTGAGTTCTTCTTCTGCTATAACCGTGCTTCCAGGATTGGCAAAAACAGAGATGGAGGAGGGTATAAAAACTCCTGGGCTATCGAAGGATGCAGACGTACCAGAGGGGTTGGTTAATAAGCCTCTGGAGAAGATGCCTGCGCACGTATCCCCTTTTCAAACGTCTGAGTAAAATATCTGGTAAGTGCGATGGAGGCTGTTTCCTTTCTTCACCCTCATTAAGCCTTGTTTCTGGACTCTGGAGAAATCCACACAAAAGTGAATTATGTCAACAATGAGGAGGCTCATTTGGTGGAGGATTTTACCCTGCTAGACATCAATCCCAACTTTCGACCAGGGGCAGGGGCTGGATCTTGTGCATGCTGTTCCCCTGTCTGTGCTCAGGGTGACGAAGGACAATCCAACATAAATCCATCCATTTGTCCTTCTCTTCCGACACTATATAGTAGTACCTATAGTAGTACATCGTCTTTAGGAGCCTCCTCGGATCAAGATCACTTTCTATTCCAAAGTGCTCAGTGGAACATTTATCAGTCTAATAATGGAGGTGGAGGCACTTCAGGAGGCATTTCTTCAAATATTTTGTTTTGCATTTAAAAAGTTTTATTTTCCATTGTGGACCTCTTAGAGAAATCTGTGTCAAGTGCTGATCATGTGTTAGATATGTTGTTGTCAATTTTATTGGAGCTGCAGAATGTTAACAAGTGTGGGGTTATTAAAACTAATACCATTGGTGTTGGCGATAATGATATTGTAAAGTCTTTGTGGAGGTTCGCAACTGTAGAGCCCCGTGGAGGGGTGAGGGACGCTTTTGCCCAAGTTGGTAAACCATTGCAGCATGAGGTGCTGCCAAAAATTGGAGCATACATGTTGATGAGGACCTTTGCTTAAGCTAGTTGTTTGAGAACATTGGCAGGAATTTTCCTCAGACAACTATGATTGAAATCTTTCCCATGTTTAAAAAAAAAGGTCCAAAAAAGGGGGCAAGAAATATGGTACGGCAAGCACGTCTATAACAGAAGCTGGGGTTGGTGATGGTTCTAATACTGTTTCGAATTCCTCTGATAAGCAAAGACTCGACCATGGCAAATCTTGTACAAAGAAGGCACCCAAAGCAGAGCCCCTGTCAATTGTTCAGATGGGTGCTACAAAGAAATATAAAAATAAAAAGATCAGAAGAATCTCTACATGTAAACTGAAATAATTTTTTTCTCTAGCGGTCTTGACATCAAGGTTGCTAATGAGGTGACATTACGGACACCCAGGAGCAATGTTTCCGGTCTCCCTCCTCTTAATACACATTTTGATCCTTGCAACCCCAAGTTAGGAGAGAGACTTGGGATAAATCTAGTTGAATCTTACACCCCTCCCATTATTTCCCCACAATGCCAATGATTTTTTAAAATAGCCCAGAGTTTTTAAAACGCTCAGACAGGGGTTGGGGTGTAAACGGAAAGTATTTTATCTCCTCTCTTTCCTGATGCGGAGGGGTCTAAGAACTCTGTTGCCAATTCAAGTTTTGTTGCAGTAAATATTGGGGGGAGTCTTTCACTAGCAAAGGCAAATCAGGGCAGTCAGACTAATGAACCACTGTGTACTTGAAATGATCAAGAACAATGTACCGTACCTGTTCCTTACAATAAATCCTGTTTTATGCTTAGCCAAGGAGTTAAAGTCTTTATGCCAAGGACCAAGGAGCCTATCATGGGGAGTGCTGAATGTCCATCTCATGAGGCAATACTAGAGCAGAACAGAGTCAACCTCCATAGATTTTTTTTTATTACTTTATGATAACAAGCCCTTCCCTGTGAATAGAAGTTCTATTCTAAACTCTTTTTCAGAGATCAAAGCCCTAAGTACCAACTGTTAGAATAAAAAGGTCTTAGCGGTGTCGTTTACATACATTGTTTTTATAAGTTAGCATTCGCGGCACCATTTTATGTTTGGCCGCCATTTTGAGTCATGATCGAAACTAGTCTCTCTCGGTCTCTTCTTTCAGCAGCTGTGGTAATTCTTGTTTTCTTCAAGGTTGGGCCTTGCTGTACTAATAAATACACTGTTCTTATTAGCGCATACCTTTCCCACTAGATAGAGGCCTGCTCCCACTAGTCCAGCGATGGGTGCAGGCAGAAATGACCTTGGCATAGAGATAGTGTGTGCCCGGTCCCAGGATTGAACCTTATCCTTCTGTACCTTCTTTGTGTAGCTGCCTCCATCTGGAAATTTCCAGTCTGGGCGTGTCTTCATTGGTTCTGAATCGTACATAATGTATCACCATGTTTGCTGATGTCAGTCCCTCTGCAGCAATCCACAGAGACTGGGCTCCACTCGAGTGTACCTGAATAAATATACTTGGTTAGTATTCTCTACTGTCTGACCGACTCTTCATTTGTAAGGAAGGCTGAGAGGTGGTTGCGAGTGACCCGGGTGGCCCTAATCGGGTCACTTCCTTCAGTTGGCGCCCGAACAGGGACCCCATCGGGCAAGAGGCCCATCCCCTCCTGAGGACAGGTGGGGAGGTCGAGGCCGCCGTCGGGTTGGACGGACGGACCAGGGATCCCTGCACGAGAGAGTTCCCGAACTCGCAGCTGCCCACTCTGTCCCGCCAGACGGTGCCTCGCCCAGCGGTCACCCGTACTGGGGTCCTGAACAGCGAAACCCTTGGATCGGACTGTTTGGTCCGAAGAGTCGGCAGTGGAGAATAAATTTGTTCGACCCGTGTGCACCAGGTGAGTTTGTTTTGGTTCTTTGTGGATATGGTACCATTTTGGTTTGTATTTGGCTTGGTCTGAGGACCGATTTTGGTACAAAGTGTTTACGAACACTTTGCCGGGCAACATAACAAATTTGGCTCCCTTTTGAAAATGACAGGGTTTAGCCGGTTTTTGTCGTCGTCGTTCCTCTGCAGATGCTCGATTGGAAGAAAGTCAGCCAGCGCCTCCAGAAGGCACTCCGAATTTTGATATGTATGTGAAGCATGGCCTTGGCCCTATTATGTTTAGTATACGAGGGACAATGCCGAGTTGCAGTGGCCGTTGACGGGCACTTTTGCTTGAACAAAAAATTGTTTTTTTACAGGAAAAGTTGTTTGCGAAAAGAAGTAGACAGTCTATGTTTGATTCTCTTCGAAAGTGGCAAAAAGAGGCTGAACAGAGGCGAATGAAAGCAGAGAAAGAGGCCCGGAAGGGGAGAATGCAATCATTGACTCAGAAAGCTGTAGCACATGATAGAGAGAAACAAAAGATAGTAATTGAACGTGAAGATAGGAGGTTTCGATTGAATATTGATAAATCTTATGTGGCCCAAGAAGAAAATGATAAGTTTGTGGAACAATTGTAACATACTCGACCCCCACCCCCATATGCCCCACAGAGGATATATCCTGCTATTCCCTCGCAGCCCCAGCTACCCGGTTCTTCTGTTTCTGCTGTCTCTGCTTCTGTTACCGTTGATCGGACTGCCTTGGCCATGGCACCTCCCGTCCTTTCTTTGTCCTCGCCGTCTGTGGCGACTGACTGTTAGTACTCCTGCAACACCTCTTGCTTCGGCGTCTCTTTCGCCAGCTCTTACACCTGCGACACAGCCGGTAGCGACGTTGGTGCCTACTACCTCTGTTATTACTTCCACTGTGTTCTTCCATTCCCCGACATTACATAGTAGTGGGACACCAATACGTGGATTTGAGGATAGAGACTGGACGAAGTTCAAGGAGCGAATGGGTCCGTATGTGCGATCGGAGATGGGAGATGCAGAGAAAAAGGTAGTGGCTAATCAGGCTGTACAGTGGGCCCGAAACCCCATTTATGGTGTGGAAGATGTGTGGAGTGTGATGACAGATTATGAGCCTTTTGTACAACAGCATGCCCTTAAGCATATGTCTGCTACTTTGATCGGTCTTTGGGAGCAGTGCTTCAATGATGCAGCACCGCAGATTCTATATGATATTAAGGATCATGTATATGTTACTGATATGGCGCCTGGCCAAATTTTTGGTAATGTTGCGATGCTGGTTGCTTATCGGGGTAGACTGCTCGAGAAGAGCCCCACCCCGGTATCTCAGTTTCCAATGCGGGAAGTTCATCCGATCTATCATGCTGAAATACCAGAGCTAAGAGATCAGCACAATGTTGTTACTAGACCAGGGGAAGCAGCCCGTTTCCAAGAACAATGGGTTTATACTCCATGGCAAAGGAGTGAAGTCGTCTCTTAAGACTGTTACCTGATCCTAGAAAGAATCCAACTGCTTATTATAAAGAATTGACTGAAGCTGCCTCTTCTACAGTGATGACACTTGCTGATAGTGAAATGTTCTGGTTGATATTTGCTGACAGGTACACACACAGAATCATGCTGCGGAATTGGGTGGAACCTGGGATCAAATTAAAGTATGGGATCAGGAACGGTAGCCAGGGTGAAAAACCTAGACCAGAGATACTTGCTTTGCCCAGCCGTATCATTACGTATATGCATTCTCTTATCCCTCCGAGGAAAGTTGATTGGGACAAGTTATCGGCTTGACGCCAGAAGAAAGAGGAGTGTGCGACTTTCACTCGGTTTGAAGGTGTGTTTCTAGATTATAGTGGACAGGATCTGTCGATTGAAGGTGGTGTTCGATTGTTTGTCAATAGATTTGTTTCTAATTTGCTTGCTGAGATTGCGACACGATTGCAGGCTTCCGAGAGCACCTGGTCCACATCTTCCCCTTCTGTCATTTTGAATATGGCGCAGTATTATGAACACAGGGAAAATGAGGATATGGAGAGGACGGAGAAGAAGCACAAGGATTTAAAGACAAAGGTATTGTTGCAGCAGGCTTCTAGGGGGAATGGTAGAGGACGTGGTGGTGGTTCGGCCCGCCAGCTTCCACGCACTAGCAGGCCAACAAATACCACGCCTTTAGGGCCGAATCAGTGTGCATATTGTAAAGAGGAGGGACACTGGCGTAGCGAGTGTCCTGTGCTTTTGCAGAAGGTGGCGGTCCCGAGAGGACGAGGTTCTCGCGGGCGGGGTCGTGCAGCTGGTGGTCAGGATAGGGCTCAGAATGCTGTGGCTTCGCAGGGTCGTTCTGATGAAAATTATTTTGATGACCCTCGAGGAGGACAGTATTATCATGATGATTATGACACAGATGAGGTGACAGGGATGTCTTACAGCTAGGACAGCCAAGGACAGAGTGAGGGACCAGTTCCGATACCTGTAGATCAACGCGGTCCGTATGTTTGTGCGGATGTGCATGGTTCGGCTAAGGAGTTTTTGGTGGATACAGGTGCAACTAACAGCTCTATTTCTCGTTCCTTGGTCCCTGGGGCGGCTCGGTCTGGCTATAATAATGTTTTGGTAGGTTTTTCTGGTGTACCGGTTGTGAGCCCCATTTCAAAACCCCTTGCGTTGACTATTGGTCCTTTCACTGTGGATCCGCCATTCTTGTTGACGTCTAATTGTGGCGAAAATCTGATGGGTTTGGACTTGTTGAAGAAATTGCATGCTACGATTTACTGCTCCCCGGCGGGTGTTTACATGACAATGGGTCGGGATATCGTGCGCGCTACGCAGTGATTGTCCAAAGATGCGCCTCTTCCTGCAGAGTTTAAAGATGTACCGCCCACCCTTTGGGCGACAGGTGACACGGATGTGGGACTGTTACAGATACCGCCAGTTTCGATCCGAGTTAAGTTATTTTACCTCGCATCCCTCAGTATAAGATACCGCAGGCAGGTGAGCGTGCTTTATTGCAAATTGTGCAGGACTTCATTGAGAAAGGAGTAGTTGAGGAGACGACTGCTAATGTTTGTAATAGCCCTATTCTTCCCATTCTCAAACAGACACCTTCGGGTTCCTCTGATGATCATGCAGATGTTTATCGCTTTGTGATTGACTTGCGGGAAGTTAATAAAATAGTGATTCCCCAGTTTCCGGTGGTCCCTGACATTACGACTCTTTTGACAATGATTCCTTCTTCTGCTACATTCTTTTCTGTCATTGACTTGAAAAACGAATTCTTCAGTATTCCCATTCATCCTGACAGCAGGTATCGGTTTGGTTCACCCCAGCTGGTAGAAGCTTTAGATTCTGTCGCGCTCCTCAAGGCTATACAGAGAGTCCGAGTATCTCTAGCCAGGCATTTAAAGGTCAGCTGGATTCCTTGTCACTTCCTACAGGCAATGTATTGCTTCAGTATGTCGATGACTTGCTCATTGCTTTGGATACAGAACAAGGTTGCAGAGACAGTACAGTTAAATTGTTGTTACATTTAGCTCAACATGGCCATAAAGTATCCCTTTCCAAATTTCAGTATTGTCGACAGGAGGTCACCTATTTAGGTCACCTACTGTCGAAGAAGGGTAGGAGATTGACCCCTGAGCGCATAAGTACCATTGTTAAAATGCCCATTTCGCAAACTCAGAAAGATGTGCCCGCTTTCATAGGTATCACTTCCTATTGCAGGCAGTGGATACCTAGCGATTCGCTGTTAATAAAGCCCCTGCTTGCTCTAACACTAAAAGATGTGCATGAACCCCTGCCCTGGACGCCTAAATGTCAGCAGTCTTTTGAGCAATTGAAAACTGTGCTTTGTTCGGCTCCAGTACTCGGCATCCCCGACTATGCTAGGCAGTTTGTGTTGTACGTCCACGAGATGGCTGGTTGCGCGCTGTTTTAACACAAACATTTGGAGATAAGCAACAGCTGTATGCTTATTTCTCTGCTGTGCCTTACCCTGTCGCACGAGCCCTCCCGAGCTGTCCAAGAGCGGTCGCGGCCGTGGCTGTCTCGATAAGGCAATCGGCTGAACTCATTCTTGATACTGATTTCACAGTCATGGTACCCCATGCTGTGGATACACTTTTGAATAAGACAAAGACACAGCACATCACCAGTGCACGTCTGACAGGTTATGAGTTAACGCTGTTCGCCAAACAGATTATGATCAAACGATGTGCCACTCTGAATCCAGCCAAGTTACTACCCCTCCCTTCTGAGAATGAGGAGATTGACATACATGATTGTATCTTCCGGACGGAAGAAGATACGAAAGGACGGGTAGACTTGACTGATGTTCCCCTATCTGACCCCCTAGGATGGCACCACAACTGCTGCATATGCTATTTCTACGCTGCGTACGGTAGTTGAGACATCACGAGTTCTCTATCAGTCGGCCCAAGCTGCAGAGCTCGTTGCCCTAATAGGAGCCTGCAAGTTGAGTGAGGGACAGGTTGTTAATATTCATACTGACAGCTAGTACGCCTTTGGAGTCGCTCATAAGTTCGGGCGACTCTGTGCAGAGAGAGGGTTCCTTACTTCCCATGGTACAAAGATTCAGCACGGTCCTCTTTTATATAGGCTTCTGTCCGCTTTGACACTCACTAAGAAATTGGCGATAGTGAAGTGCAGTGCCCATAGGAAAGTTACTGACGATGTGGGTAAAGGGAACGCTTTTGCAGACCAGACAGCTAAGGAAACAGCCCGGACTAGGATTAAAAGAATGTTCGTAGCAGGTACCGCTAGGTGGGTGCCCGAGGTCACCATGTTTGAGGATACACTTGAGAATGTGTAGGAAATACAGAGTGAGGCCACAGTGGGGGAATTAGCAGTGTGGCAAGAAAGTACAGCACAATTGAACGATGAGGGATGTTGGATTGACAAGTCAGGGCAGCAAAGATGGATGTTACCAGATGCATTTGTTCTTCCTGTAGTCACAATGGCCCATGGCCCAGCCCATATCTGTGCTAAGGGTATTTGCAAGTTGTTAGACCCTGTATGGCAGAATTATAACATCTCCAAAACTGCTGCACATTTAGTGAAGTATTGCATGGTGTGCATGATGCACAATCCTGGAAAAGGTACCCCTACACCACCCGGTAATTTTGCACCACCTACTTTCCCTTTTGAGGTCCTTCAATTAGATTATATTGAACTGGACAGGGTCAATAACTTGAAGTATGTGTTGGTGTTTGTCTGTGCATTCAGTAAATGGGTTGAGGCTTATCTCACTAAAGACAACACAACCATTGCGACTGCGAAGGTACTCCTGAAGGAGTTCTTCCCTAGTTTCGGCTTGCTCCGTTTGATCTTGAGTGATAACGGAAGTGACTTTAATGCCAAGGTCATACAGTTAATTTGCGATGGTTTGCACATAAAGCAGAAGTTTCATGCTGCAAACCACCCGCAGTCAGCAGGTTTTGTTGAGAAGTACAATGGTACTCTCAAACTGAAGTTAGCAAAGATTCAGGAGACAACAGGGTTACAGTGGCTAGATGCTTTAACATTTGCTCTTTAGTCGACAAGAACGACAGCACATTCTAGAACAGTATTGTCACCCTAGGAGGTCGTGTTTGGACGCCTGGCAAATGTTTTGGGCGTCCTGCGCCCTCATAGACTTTCTGATATTGAGTATTCATTGTTGACAGACTATCTGTGCCAGTTAACTGAAAATTTGCATTCTATTCACCAACAGGTCTGGGACACCATGCCAGATACACCAGAGGGGCCCGGACACGACATCCAGCCTTGTGATTGGATCCTTGTGCGCCATTTCCATCGGAAAAAGAGTTTGGAGCTGCACTGGAAGGGGCCTGAGCAGGTCCTTCTAGCAACTCGTACGGCGGTCAAGGTCGCTGGCTGAAAGAATTGGATCCATGGTACTCATTGCAAACATGTGCCTCTGCCCTTGCCCTATGATCAGTGGGTGAGGGATGGCATTGAGGACACTGAGTGTGAGAAGATACCTCAGTTCGTCCCCTTCAGCGACTCAAAGTTAACGTGGACCCAAACGGATGCAGAGAATGATGACGCGCTAAATGCAGCTGTCCCTCCAGAAATTCGAGCTATTAAGGAGCCGCTGTTTGTTGACCCCTCTGTGCCTGGAGTCACCAGGTACAATTTGCGTCCTCGGCGGAGGAATAGTGCACCGAAGGAGAAGTCAGATTAGCCAGGGATGGACTGTGTAAGTTAGGGTATACTTTGCTATAGTACCAACAGTGTTAGTTTAGGGTGTCACGAGATTGGTGCACTGTTCTGACACTGGACAGGATAAATAGAACGTGATCCCTGGGAAGGGGTACCTTATCTTGAGTGACGTGGGATTAATCGTGAGCTTAGGACTGAACAAGCTCCACCACCGGTGCTCAAGAGCGCCAACGTTGATGAACAATAGGAGCCTGTACCAAGGAGACTCTGACGGACACTGGGAACACTTACCTTTACTATCAGTTTTATTGCATTCCTTTTCTTGCTTCATAATGCATTCGTTTGGTCGACCTATTGAGGAGGAGGAACAGCCATTTGCACCACCGCGTTTAGCGCGGGGTTGGTCAACAAAGAGTAAAATAGTTTGCATATTAATTGTTGTGATTACGCTAATAACAATGCTTGGAATATCCTGGTTTCTAGAGGAGAAGTATCCTGTACATTCCTTGGTTGGTACAACACCCACTCCCCCTGAGCACATTTTTGTTACTTTGGCGCCACAAAAAGCAGCACACAGGTTGTCCTACACTGATAATGTTTTTATACAAATGTTGCATCAAGCTCATAATGTCTCCAATACAACTAATTGTTGGGTTTGTGGGTTACTCCCTTCAGTCACTCATAAGAGCGACAATCTGTTGTCTCTGCCATTGTCATATATTGGTAGCTATGAAGGTTGGTTTGAATTGTTTATTATGGTGCACTACCATTTCCAACTCTGTACTCTGGTTATGACACCTGCTGATTCTCGCACTGTGGTAGGGTATATACGTTTTCATCACAGGCTTACTCCCATAGGACAGGCAGGACAAGGGACCTTCGGTACATTGTCCCCAAAATCCTGTATGAGCACATACGAAAAAGTGAAGAACGAAACATGGCTTCGAATGGAAATGGCTGATTTCTAAAGGTTCAACACCTCTGAGTATTTTCAATCTTTCCAAGCTCGCAATATTACTAAGGACAAACCGATGCCGGTGTCCGTGGCCAACACAACAGCTAGTTTCTGTGTCCAGGGGACTGGGGAGGTAAAAGTGGGGGAGAGTAAATGCAATTTCACCTACAGATTGAGAACGATTAATAGTCCGCCCTTGGTCCTACCCTATAATGTCTATTTTGTCTGTGGATCCCAAGCGCATGTCTGGCTTCCGAGGGGATGGTCAGGCAGATGTTATCTCTCTTTCCTCCTTCCCTCTGTGTATGTTGCTCCATCCAATTATCATAAAGATCATTCGCTGCAGCGTAGGAGTACATACTTGCCCCGAGTCAGAAGGGTTGTTGACACAAAGGATATAGATCAGACAGATACCACCGCACAACAGTTTGAGGATGCCATAAAGCAGAGGTCTTCAAACTTTTTTAGGTTGAGCCCCCCCAGCTCAATTTTTTTAGATGTCGGGCCCCCCCACCACCTGACAGAAATTTCTGGAATCTGGTACACTACATAATTGACCGCCATCCACATATCCCAGGCCATATCCGGCAATTTCTGTCACCCTGCCTGCTACGGCACAAGCACTGTCCCCAGCCGTAATGCTGCCAATGCCTGTGAGACGTGAGTATGGTTGTTGCGACTACTGAGCTCACGCACACTCAGCAATTAGCATGCTGGGAGGCTGCTCACCGATATTCAGGTGGCTCCATAGCACACAAGTTGCGGTGGCCACAGCTGCATCGAGCACATTGAGGACAGTAGCAATGCACGGCTGCAGGCTATACTCCTCTGGCTACGCAGCAAGTGGAAAGTTCACACTTTCATTTATTCTTCCTCACGAGCCCTCACTCCCAAGCTCGAAATGCACTCTTGCAGCTTCCTTGCCTTAACTCGGTCATAAGCCAGCCCCCAGCTACAATTATCCAATGGGAGGCTTAGGCAGCGGCAGTGTGCAGCAGACTCTGGGAATAGAATGCAAGCCATTCGTTAATGATGACTTCTAGGATTCATGACAGGCGTGATGACATCATCACTAACGTGGTGGTAGACAATCATGCCTGCCTGGACAGACGTACGCCTGCCTACGAAAACATACCAGCCCGTCACCATGCAAGGTATGTTCTTTTTATTTTGAAGTTGGGCAATTAATATTGAGACCACCACCTGCAGGGTCAGAAATCGTAGCCCCGGCCCTGTGAAATAAGTGCCGGTGCTGAGTACCGGAAACCACCGGCTCAAATTAAGCACTGCTTGAACCGTATCCGTGCCCCATCTTGCCAAACACAGAACTGCTAATGTACTATTAAACGGCCGTGAGTGTCCCCAGAGTATTTGAATCATCCTACATGACATGAAACTAAACAAAATACGATACCGCATTACGTGCCCCTTCTCAAACCCATAAAAAATATAAACATGCAAACATTTCTCCTCACCAAATGTTTTGTTTAAAAAACAATCATTGACACAGAAACAACATTGCTTTAAAACTCAAACTAATGATAAATTTGTCAGTGTACAATGTGTCTGAATGTTGCCAACTCAGTAAATGTCCACACTATCTTCATGAAATCGTTGCATAATTGAAACTGCAGGGAAAGCCAGCTGAAAGTTTTTAACACAGTCAATTAGGTGCGCATTCTACAATTTATGAAGAATTGACATGCCCATACTTATGTAATTTAAAGAGAAACGTTGCCTCCTTCCTGTGAAGAACTAACCTTCCCGGGATGGTTCATTCCGAGAGCTGAAAAGCTTCAGCTGCAGTGGGAGGCAGGGAATCTCCTGTGCTGTGAAACCGAAAGCGGACTGCTTTCACGGTTTGCTTTCAAATTACAAAAGTATGGGCAGGTCGTGCCCCATCGATTAGGAAAGTGTGGAACAATGAGATGCTAGGGTAGAGTGCGCGCCCCCCTGAGATGGTGTCGCGCCCCCCGGGGGGCACGCCCCACAGTTTGAAGAACTGTGCCATAAAGGGTCTCCTACCTTTTTGGGGTCCCATGGCTAATAGCCTTCAAATTCGCCAGCTAACAAGAGTTGTTGAAGGGGTTATCAATACGACTGCGGGATAATGACAAATATCACTGCTGAGCTCCAGGCTACGAGATTAGTCACTTTGCAGAACAGGATGGTGTTAGACGTCATCCTTGCAGATCGGGAGGTGTTTGTCCCGTCATTGGCAGCAGCTGTTGCGTTTACTTACCTGACTACGTTCCCAATGTGTATGCAGCTATACAAAAATTGCATAGACGTTCGTCTGACATACACCAAGAGACAGGTACTTGGACCCTATCGGGGTGGTTTTCGAATAGGCTAACAACATGGGTTTGGAAGATCCTCACCTTTTTGATTGTGGTTGCTGGTATTATTTTTACATGCTGCCTCTGTATACACTGTCTCCCCGCTTGTTGCACCTATTGTGTAAATGTCCTCACCCCTAAGCAGAAAATATCAGTTCATGATACTAGTGCTGCGATCATGTTGCAGAAGGACATTGAATACATGATGCAGATCAACGAGGGTGTCTTTGAATACTGATTATGTAAGCACAAGCTTATAGTGATGTCTCTTATCCTTGCAATATGTTATACGTTTCTTGATAGTAACATAAAATTGTAGGAAGGTCTGTTAGAATAAAAATGTCTTAGCTGTGTCGTTTACATATATTGTTTTCATAAGTTAGCATTCGCTGCACCATTTTATGTTTGGCCGCCATTTTGAGTCATGATTGAAACTAGTCTCTCTCTGTCTCTGCTTTCAGCAGCTGTGGTAATTCTTGTTTTCTTCAAGGTTGGGCCTTGCTGTACTAATGAATACACCGTTCTTATTAGCGCATACCTTTCCCACTAGATAGAGGCCTGCTCCCACTAGTCCAGTGATGGGCGCAGGCAGAACGACCTTGGCATAGAGATAGTGTGTGCCCGGTCCCAGGATCGAAACTTATCCTTCTGTACCTTCTTTTTGTACCTGCCTCCATCTGGAAATTTCCAGTCTGGGCGTGCCTTCATTGGTTCTGAATTGTACACAATGTATCACCATGTTTGCTGATGTCAGTCCCTCTGCAGCAATCCACAGAGACTGGGCAGACTGGGCTCCGCTCGAGTGTACCTGAATGAATATAGTTGGTTTGTGTTCTCTACTGTCTGACCGACTCTTCATTTGTATGGAAGGCTGAGAGGTGGTCGCGAGTGACCCGGGTGGCCCTAATCGGGTCACTTCCTTCACAACATCAGTGGTGTTTATAAACTCAATTGCACCAATGACATAATGCAGAATTACTTTTGACTCATTGGTTATCGCAAACCTGGTTTTATTTTGTAAAAAGCAGGATTTATGTTATGCCTGTTGTGGAGCGCTCAGAGCCCATGCCATAACAAATTAATTTATTAAGAGGAAATAAGCCAACAGTGGTTGCTACAGTGGGCCCCGATAATGACTTCAGACAGGGGAATTCTAATGATATTCTTGTCTCAGTTGGGCAGGAGGGAAGAGTGATAAAAAATCCTGGGGGTCCCGATGTTAACCCACAAGCTGCGGAGCCAAAGAATGTTCTGCTTAAGTGGAATTATGTGGCAAGAGTCCTGAATAGCGTTCGTCCCTAGTCAAAGAATACGGAGTTGCTGAGGTAGCTCCTGCATGCTACTTTTGTCTTGGAACATGGCCGGATTGGGTCATGACGAGGCAAAATTGAATTTTTTGAAGTCTTTTAACCCATTAATGTAATGTTTACAAGAAACCTGGAAATGCATTGATTTTACATATGCTGATTATTATGTAATCTCTTGTAATGGAAGGCATTCAGAAAGGGACCATGCTAATTGGGTGGAGGGGGTGACTTTACCCAACAACACTGAATTGGAATCATGAAGTTTTTTATTCATCAATCAAATTTATGTTTGTGCTTGAAATTGGCCTCCGAAGATGTGAGAGGTTGTCCATCTTTCTTTCTTTTAGCAAACATGTATATGCAGCCAGGGAAAGATTTTGACCATCTGGTGAGTCTATTTTTTTTACTTTTGTCCATGATATTAGTATGGATGAAGACTGTCCCCAGGCAATCATCATGAGTGATCTAAATGCAAAGGTTTCCAATTCTACTTCTTCTATTTGTACCAATATTGAGAAAGAAGAATTGTGGTCCATCCCAGAGATTTTTTTACCAAAAAAATCTAGAACAGATAAGCGTGACTTTCTTTTACTGGAAACCGTTAGGAAGTATAACCTGGCTATTTTGAATGGACGGTCCCCAGCTGGGGGGGGAGTCCACCCCCTGATACCTTCCATTCATCCTGCAAGCAGAGCTTACTCGAATATGTGATAGTATCCTATGAAATGCTTGGGGCTTGTTCGAAATTTACTGTGTTTCCAACTGACTTGAGCGATCATAGATTAGTGGATATGTCAGTTGTCCTTAACCTCAAGGAACTAGCACCTAATAACCTATTAAATGGTGAGGTTGCCTTTAATAAGTTGAATGGGCAAACCATTTGGGCAGCTAGGAATATTGAGTCTTTAAGTTTGAAAATTGAAGATGTATGTGTTAGAACTAATAACCCACCATGGGTTGACCCCATATTCTCCTTTGAATCTCATAATGCTTAATAAATGTAATTTTGAACCTCTGATTAAAACCATAGGGAATGATCTAAGGAGAATCAATGGTTTACACTTGTCTATTATTGGGAGGGGAAATTTTTTAAAAATGACTATGATACCAAAGTTATTATATTTGTTTCGGGCTATACCATTGGCTGTAGAAGATAAATTATTGAAGTCATTGGAATCAATGTTTACCAAGTTTATTTGGCAATATGGGAAAGTTAGGAGAGCAATGAAATATTTAGCTCTACCACAAGACAGGGGTGGCCTCGCAATTCCTAATATCACCCTATATTATTGGGCGGCTCTTCTCCATCAAATGGCTACTCTACTTATCATAGATAACGACACTGGAACAGAGCACGGCCCAAAAATACCTACTATCTATGAACTCTCTATTGGGAAGAAAGCTCCTGGGCTTCTACTGAGACAAGTGGAACCAAGTTATTATAAGAAAGTAAGGTTTAAAGTGATTCGCAGCGCATGGAATGTATGGAAGCAAGTTTCCAAATTTATGGTAATCCCAAAAGCTAATATACTCCCCTGTGGCGCTCATCACTATTATCGTCCCAGGTTAATGATGATATGGGGAAGAAATGGGAAAGGTTAGGGGTAAAAACAGTTGGGGATTTTAGCGGTGGGGAGCAAGATTTTCAATTTCCTGTGCTTCAGAAGGTTTTTGACATACCGAGCAACCATTATTTTAAATTTGTTCAGATTAAAAATATCCTTGTTTTAAATACCCCTAAGATCACGCTTGATAAAATTCCACTTTTAGATATTATAACTAGGAAGTCCACCAAAATTAGGAACCTTTATGGTTTACTTCTTGATAAGATCCCAGACGATTTAGAAAAACGGAATTATCTTGGGCATCGCAGTTGGGAAACCCCGATGTGGATATCTATAAGAGCCTTTCTTTAACAGCCAAAATATTTTTATCCTCGAACCTAAAAGCTCAATTGTACAAAACTATTTTTAAATTATATTTTACACCAGCTAAATTGTACACATGGGGGAAAAGGACAGATGATAAGTGCCCTAGATGTGGGTCGGGACCTGCCACCCTGATTCATATGTTCTATGATTGTGATAAACTAACTTTGTTAAAAAAAGGTTTATCAGGGTACTGGGAGGAAATATTTGGCCGTAGATTAGAACTATCCCCTACTCTGTTGATTCTTGGTTATGATGGCTCAAGGGAATTTAGTGTAGAGGAGGAATACTGTCTTTTTTGGGGACAGCGGTATATAGGATTTTATTAGCAACTAGATGGAAAGATGCTGAACCACCTACCTTTTACATGTGGCTCGCTAGGCTTCTCGGAATTTATAATCAAGAGAGGGCTATCTACGCTAGCAGGGGTAGACGGGCTAGAATTCGGGGCAGAAGGTTTGGGCACACATCGCCAGCTGGAGTAGAGATGTAAGGGTGGTATAGGTAGGGACTTACAGAGGAGGCCTTTAGTGCTATCAGAGATAGGCTTTAATGAACTGACTCGCTTGTAGATATTTTTAAAAAACCGTGTAAGAGAGATTAGCTGTTTGTTCATAAGATCGAGCTGTTTTAATTTCTGATGAAATGTAAAATCTTAAGACTGCTTTTCCTTTTTTTTTTTACCAACTGCCTTTTAATCAATCTAATTAATTTATTTTATGTATAAATTGGTTTTATCATTGATTGTTGTTTCGTATATATGTATTTTTTCTGGAAATGCTTAATAAAAAAAATGTAACAAAAAAAAAAAAAAAATGAATCTCATAATGCTCGTTTTTATAATTTAGGTTCAAAGGACAAAGGTGCCATTCAGCTGAAAAAGTGTAATCTGAAGCTGAAGGTGCCAGGAAATAAATGTCCTGATGAGCCAGCACATTCTGTTTTCCTCTTTAAGACAGAAGGAAATCTATTGTCTCAAGCATATTAGAGTAAGACTAAAATCACAAGAGTGCAGGACTGAAATTGATGCTAATTTTATTGAGGTAAGGGAGGCTGCGCAGTCTAGAGACTTAAGGAAATGTTGGCGATTGGTGGTTTAACATTGCGATACCAGGGTGACCGTGCATGCAATTTCCATTCCTGAAAATGTTTGGGTGGATTACATCTCAATGTTGTATTCTAGTAATTCTAGGGAAGTTCACTCTAGATTAAAAAAAATTTGTAGTGTATGGTGCTCCATCTCAAGCAGATATTGTTGGTTTTATAAAAAAATGCAAGAACATCTGGAGCAATGGGGCCTGATGAGATTCCTATTGCGGCTATTAAAAAGGAGGCGGCAGCTTGGGCTACCTTTCTTAGCCAGATTTTTTAATACTGCTACCGAACTGGAATTATCCCTTCTTCTTGAAGGGTAGTGTAATATTGTTCTGCTTTATAAAAAGGGCGCCAAATCCTCTCCAGCTAATTTCAGACAGATAGCGTTGCTGGATGCAAAAGGTAAACTCTGTGCTAGAAGTTTATTTTTCCATTTAAAACAATGGGTTCAAGAAAATAACATCACCTCCCCCCCGCGAACAAGCTGGCTTTAGGAAGTATCAAAGCACCATCAATATTATTGCTGTTCTCCAAGTGATTATTGAGAAATATCAGTTTTCCCAGGGTATGCCAGTATGTACGGCCTTCATTGATTTCTCCACAGAGTTCAACAGAGTAGACTGATGCTGTGGAGAAAGCTTTTTCGCTTGGGTGTCCCACATCACCTCCTAAAGCTCATTATTGAATTTTTTCTGATACCTGATGCTAAATCCTTGTGGGAGGAACTCGGGTTGAATCCCGAAAGGTTGAAACCCAAAATGGCCTAGAAACAGGGCTGCCTGTTGGCCCCTGATTGTATTTTCGGTCAGGTGCAGGGGGGCCTGCCAAAAATTGGCAATATGCCTATTGGCTCACAGTTGCTATAATCGATTTAATCTCTATTGGCTGGCAACTTCGTATTTCTCCTCTGAAGAAGTTTGCAGAAGCCCACTTTCTGAAAATCAACATATCTAAAAGTAAAATTTTGACTTTAAGTAAGAAAGGTACAAGAACAAGGGGAAAGTTCAGCTGGTATCTCGGGGAAGAGAAACTGGAACAAGTAGACTCATATTTGTATTTGAGTAGTGGGCGGGATGAAGACCATATCAATCTCTGCTTGAGTAGGGCATTATCTCAGGCAAATGCCCTTATTAGAGTATACAAATTGTGTGGGAGACGTTATTTTAGCCACGTTTTGTCGTTCTATAAGGTTAAAATTCCCTCTTCACTAAGTTACGCCTGTGAGGTGATGGATAGAGAGCGTCTGGCGCTTTTCTGAGATAATAGAAGGTCAGATCCTCCGCCAGATTTGTGGCTTGAACACTATGGTAGCCCCTCAAGCTTTCGCTTGGAAATTAGATTAATGTCAACTTTTACATTTGCACTCGCCGCTGTTCTGAGATGGGGAAATTCGATCTTGGGCGGAGAGGGGCGAATTCTTCGAGCAGCCCTTAAGAGTGCAATTTTTCTCCTTCATAAAGATAAGAGGGTATTCTATAGGTCATTTCAGTTGGCAAAGAAACTTCTGGGACTGGTCTGAACCTAGGCTCTTGTATGCCCAAATCTCTTTTAAAGAGCCATATAAAAAATACCCTTTATAAAAATGAGTCAGGTTAGAGCCATTGCTTTATATCCGCTAAATCAGGTGGTACAGGAGAGCAATCTTTGATATAAACCTCAAACTTATATAACCTGGAATCTCCCTCGTGGGACCCACAGATTGATTCTATTGTTGAGAATAGATTTGCTTCCCCTACGTGCTATTACGAGCATTTGGGATAAGGTCCCAGAAAAGGAGAGAATCTGTGAGCTATGTCAGTTACATATTCAAATTTTTAATCATGCAATATTTGCTTGTCCTGCGTTGCACAATGCACGTTGTCACTTTCTACGGCCATTGTTCTTTTTAAATATATTATTCGCTCAGTATCGGAGGCCCGTAAATGTCTAATGTTTCCACCTAACAAAATGGTTTGCTACAAGATTTTTCAATTTTTTTTAGATGTTTTTTAAATTCGTACTGAGTCAGGTTGCTTGCATATGCAAAAGGTCAATTATATAATTTTTTAAGTTCTGTCTTCCAGTAAATATGATGCTATTTTTGCATGCCCTGTGTTGCACAATGCACATTGTCACTTTCTAAGACCACCGACTTTTAAATACTCGGAGGCTTGTGTCTAGTGGTTAAATCAAATTAAATGTTCTGTGAAAAAATCATTCAATTTTTCAGATGTTTTTAAAACTGCACTAACGAGTCAGGCTTTTTGCATGTACATAAGGTTATCTATGTAATATTTTAAAGTCCTTTGTTTTAATATGTATGAGGTTATTTTTTAAGGTTAGTGTCCGAATATAATTACATTTAGTGGCCGGCAAGTGCAGAATGCTCTTATTTAAACTAATGGCTGTGTGAAGATTTTTTTATTTTTGGGTTCTGAATTCTAATAATGAATATTATATATTTATGACTGTATTTAATACAACCTCTGTATTTTTGTATCTTGTACTTTCGACTTTGCGTCATGTGGACATCTATCGGAGTTCCATATCACAATAAAATAAAATAAACTGCGAACTGAGCTGTGTTGGTAAATGGAATTATTGTTGAGGAAAGATGTGACCAGGATCAGTTTTTACCTGGTGCTAGAGGTAGGTTGAGCTGCCTGCCAGGCCTCCTGTAAATACAAAAATAAATAAATTTCAGAAAAATAAGTACAGACAGAGGGGCTTTGGCTCTGCTCCTTTGCATTGATGGTTCAGCACTTGTCTTAGTCCGCTTCAAAAGTAGTTCCACTGCAGTGCGTAGAGGACTGCAAAGAGACTATGCAGTGCAAAGGAGATGCACAGTTTTATTTTTGCTTGCTATACAGTAAGAAATCACTCTGGTTACAGAGGTACTGGTGTGCTGTGGAAACAGCATGTCATACCATGTAAGTGTATGTCGGTGTAAGTCGGTGTGATGCAGCATGGCTTGTTGGGGATTTTGCTCAGTAAAGCTCGCTGCTGTGTTCAAACGTCATGACATGACTGTCAGCAGCAGGGTTAGTGTTATGTGGCAAGTTTACTTCACTAACAATGGCTGTCACGTTCAAACATAATTGCTAGAAATGGAATTCCTTGTTGGCGGAGGTATGCACCCAGGTCAGGCAGGAACCACTACTCTAGTCAGGGTAAGCTAAGTACACACTAAATGATAACCTGTGCTCAGCCTCTGGTAGCTTGGCACAGAGCAGTCAGGCTTATCTAAAGAGGCAAAGTGTAAAGTATTTGTGCAACACACACACACACACACACACTCATACAGTAACACAATAAACATACCACAAAAAGATTCCACACAGGTTTAGAGAAATAGGTTATTATATTCTGAACGAGACAAGACCAAACCAACAAAAATTGAATGTATAGAATTTGAGATATTGAATTTTGAAAGAATAAATGCAGTAAAACGCAAAGAAGCAAGTAGTGCTAAAAAGGTTCACGCTAGACAAGAGCACAGTCAAAGTTCGGGCCGACCTCATGGAAGCGAAGGCCGCTGCAGGACCCACGCAGGGCTGGTAAACAAAGTACCTTTCTTGGTTGCAAACAGCGAGATGCGTCGATGTCGAAGCCTGCAGGCAGAGGATGCGCTGATCTTCTCCATGCAGTGCAGGCGATGCGTTGTTTACGAGGACAGGTGCCGGAGTTGAGAGGCATCGAGCGATGTGTCAGATTCTGCCATGCAGTCGTGGAGATGCGTCGATCTCACCAAGCTACACCGGCGGCGATGTGCTGTACGATGCTTCTATCTTGGGAGGCAAAGCTTTAATTCAGATGCAATGTGCCGATTCTACTCCCACAACGGGGTAGATTCACCGGTTCTGCTACACGCAGACAGGAGATATGTCGAAATCCGTGTTGCAAGTACCTGGGCCACTTCCAGTGAGCCAGGCACAGAATCAGGGGTAGAAACTTTGATATCCCCAAGTCTCAAACAACAGAAGACAAGCCACAAACCCTTCGAGCACACTGGAAGAAAAAGGCAGGATCCAGCGTTACTTCAGCAAATTCAGAGAGCAGCAGGCAGCAGGGCAACAGGAGACAAAAACAGGCATTCCCAGTCTGCAGTCCAAAGATGAGTCCTTTAAGCAGCACAGCAGTCCTTCTGGCAATGTGCAGTTGTAGTTCCAGCAGTGTTTGAATTTAAGGGGGTCAGAGACCCAGTACTTATACCCAAAAGAGCCTTTGATGTGTAGGTGACTTCAAGGAAGCTCTCTAAAGTGCATAAGTTCCGCTTTCAGCCAAGTCCTGTCTGCCATGCTATCTGGGAGGGGAATAATCAGCCCTTTGTGTGGGGACAGGGATTCCCAATGTTAACCTATGAGAAAAGTAGGCCTTATAGTAGTGAAAAACTAATTTGGGTGTTTGCCACTATCAGGATATGTAAAACATACAAGTACATGTCCTACCTTTTACTTACACGGCTCCCTGCCCTTAGGATTAGTTAAGGCCTACCTTAGAGGTGACTTATATGTAATAAAAAAGGGAGTTTAAGGTTTGACAAGTAGTTTTCAATGCCAAGTCGAAGTGGCAGTAAACTGCAAACATAGGCATATGTTATCCTGGAATTCTGGGTAAATCTGGGACTACTGGACCTAGGCTGGACATGCATCTTCAATATGGACAAACAAACAAGAGATCTTTGCAAAGAGTTACACTCCAAAGCTTGTGGGACTGTTACCAGGAAAAGATTCTGCGTCCCTTTGCGGAGTTGATGGAGGGGTGTGGGCTACCCGCGGGCCAATTCTTGGTATACGAGATACTGCAGAGGACGTTTGCTCAGCTATGGGGCCGAAATAGAGAGGAACCAGAAACGCATGCTGTGCTGCATTCCCGGATTACATTGGGCACAGCAAGACACCAGATTAAGTGGTTCTATGCGTCCCTGCAAGAGGCCTCACTGACCCCCTTGACCCGGTTGCGTGAGAAATGGGAAATGTACTTGGAGAGGGAACTCACAGACGCAAAATGGGGCAGGATCATGGCATCCCCAAAGAAAGTAGCACGAAGCACACGGTTGAAGTATATACAATTTAACTACATGCACATGACATACTTAACTCCGCATAGGATATTTGTAATTTTTGGGGGAGAACTAAGGCATTGCCCAAGATGTAGCTGGGAGGACGCAGACTTCCTTCATATGACCTGGGCGTGTGGGGTCGCGCAGACATTCTGGCAAGTAGTACTCACAGCGCTCAATGCTACATTAGATCGTGCGCTTCCCTGCGCGGTGGTAGTCTGCCTGCTGAGACTCTTCCCTAGGCAACCCAAACGTAAAGCCGGAAATAAATTCATAGATTTAGCCCTGACGTTGGCAAGACAGCGCATAGCAATCACAGGGAAAAAATCTGCGGGACCGCAGGCCGCAGTATAGAGGGGAGAGGTGACGACATGGGCTGGGGCAGAGGAGAGCGCGCTGCATAGGGAAGAGTTGAGAGGGCTGCGACTGCGTCCGATAGCAGACCAATGGAGAGGCATCTTGCATACATGGGCACATCCGAAATCCCCAGATGCCACGAGTGGAGACAGCGACGCCTCCCCGGAGCCCGGAGGAAATGATTGAATGGAGTGGATTCCTCAGCCCCCCTCTCCCCTTTCCTTCCTTCTCTCCTTTCCCCACTTCACCAGAGGGGTTGGGTTTGTTACGCGAGAATGACTGACGGGGCGAGTTGGTCTTTCCTCCACTTGCCCTCCAAGCCCCCCCCCTTCTTCTTCCCCTCCCTTCTCCTCCCCTTCCCCCCTACCCGTGCGCTAACTGAGACCTACAGCACACTACGCACGTATAGTACCACACGAGACACTGACAGGCAGCCATCTTCCCTGTTCTTAAACCCATGGTTGACGTGTTTTTATTCTTCATCAAGGCCATGACATGGTGGAGACTCCGCATACCCAGATCTAAATGCGTTGTCACCGCCGAGAACGTACACCTATATGGGATCAATCAGCGAGGCAGAGGAACAGGCATATAAAGTGAGGATCCTGAAATGCCTGAATGGGTACCTCTAATTGTTGGTATGCAGAACTGCTGGCTCAGTCAAATATTGGCATGATTATGTTCCGGAGCACTTGGCTACTGTACTGACCTTTGTAATAGTCCTTCTCCAAGAATGATTTTATCATTTATGTTATAGATGCTGTACTATGGAGAAAATAATAATGCTGTATGTGGATTAATGTTTGACAAAATGTTAATAAACCCATGTTTTAAAAAAACAAAAAGTTACACTCCAAATGAGTGATTTTCACTGTGCTGGAAAATCGACTTAAAATGCTGTTCTATAGGGTATATTAGAAAGAACTATTTGGTGCCCTGGCACCCTACACAGAGGCTACGATTAATGCATGATGCTGGGATATGCAGTACTGCACATTACTGCACAAGATGTGAATTGAATAAAATGAAACATCCAGGAAGAAACAACAACTTGAGCTATCTGTGCACAATACAAAGCAAATACCAATCAATAAATGTTTATTTCGAATATTATGTCCTTAAAAACATAAGGTAAATAAAATAATACACAAATATGTAAAATGAGTTAAAATCAGAGATATTTTTCATCCGGAACATGTCATCTGTACAAATATTCATAAAGAGATACTAAAACAAATATGTACAACAACCAATCGGGGTGGGCAATAATTTTGGATGTACTACAAAGCCAAAATGTCTTCCTCTCTGTCCACACTGAAGTTACAAATTTCAGTAGACGAAAAGTGATTGCAGTTTCTGTGCTAGTTCTTAAAATTCTCAAGGCACTGGCATATTGCCTAGCCCCTATAAAACGACATTTTGGGATGGTCAGTTTTTTACTGGTTATTCATAGGGCTTACAAAAAAATTACAGATGATGATGAACCATTTCAATGTCGATGGAACACGCCGGGAACCTATCACCAAGGCAGAATTTCTTTCCACCGAACACAAAGATTGTTAGTTGGCAAAATGTCAAATCTAAATCGAATACATAAATAATTGGCTGTGTGACAGGTGATGGGATCTAAAAACGGTTCAAATGATGGAGTGATTTTATGGTCCAAAAATCTGTTGGTCAGACTGCCTGATTACCATTTGTGCAGTTCCTGTTCCCATAAAAAGGCCGTAAGTTTTTCTTTAATTACAGACTTAGTTACACTACAAGCCTCAGTTGGAGTCTCCCAGAGAATGGCCAGATCAAGGCTGTAAAGCAAATGATACAGTAACACTAATGAGTGAGTCTCCTGCTGCCATCAAGAATACAAGCTCAGAGGTCTCTTTACAGGATACCATGCTGGGGGCACTAAGCATTATGTATATAAACTAAAGCAGAAGATACAAACATTCTTTGAGGTGTAGAAAAGCGACTAATGATTATGTATGTTTTTTACTTCCGCTTAGCTGAAGTCTGATCCTCAGTGGCAACAAAATCACACAAGGTCAAATAACAAGAATGATCTGGCTACTGGGACAATCATTTCCAACCTCATAAATCTCCTTTTGCACCTCATAATGTAGGTTCACCTACACAGCTTATCGAGGAACTCTCCAACTGTAAATCATCCTGCAACTATCCTACTACACCTCATTCTGACACTCTCTCTGCCTCTCATCTTGCTGCTACATACCAGGCACCTCATCCGGCAATGAATCCGGACTCTCCTCTCAATCTTATCCACATGCACCGTATCCTGAAGCTCTCCTACTGTACCTCATCTAGTGGTTCTGCAGCATCCCTTCCTGCAGAAGCAGTTAGTCTTCTATCCATCGTTCTTTACGTCTCTCCGCACCTTACCCTGCATATATCACTTTACTCATGGTGCTGAGCTGCCAAGCTGAGATGAACACTGTCAGATACAAATAGAAGTGGTGACAGCTAGTTTGGTCTTTAGTGTCCTTCTGAGTTGGAGGTCATTTCCAATTCCTGCCGTTCATAGTTCTGACTGAAGCTTGTTCCAAATATGACCTGCTTGTACTGCAAAGGGTTCTTCCTGCAGTAAAGTTTTTTTTTTTACAAATCTGAAAAGTTGTAAGTAGTTGTTGTTATATCTATCACTATGTTTACTCACATATTTATATATTCTTTCATGCAGTATTTGTGTTTGTTACCTTTTTGTTTATACTTGAATGTTCCTCAACTGCTGTTGGTTAACCTTTTAGAATGTAGAGTGTTGGTAAGGCAGTTTACTCTGCGCTGTCTTTGTAGCAAGACATGAGATGCTGTGCCGCACATTAAAGAATCTTTTCTACTTCTGGATTACCTTTCTACTTTCTTCATTTACGACTTGGGACGGAGGCATATCTGTCATCTACAGAGCAGCAAAGGAACAGGGTTCGCCTCTGGAGTACAGGATTACAGAACCCGTGGACAGTGAAATGGATTTTCGTTTTTACATCGCACAGTTTGATTCACGTTTGATCGCCTAGCTGTGGAGACGTTCAGCTAATTAAAAAGTCAGGTACCGAGTGCCTTTGTATTTTGAGTTTGTTTGTGGAAACCTGTTTGCAGCGATCGCGTGATCATCCCTACGTGATTCACCTTACTGGCTGCATTTTACAAAACAGGGATGCGTTCCATGGCGCGCTGACACTTACCATACCATTCTCGCTCCAGGATAAGAATTTTAGAGTGTTCGGCTGTCTGCGACACAATTACGTGCTGGCGCATATACAGGGGTGCCCGTCACGAAGACAAACACGAAGACGCTCAATTAAACGTGATCAGACACTCCTCAACGCAAAGTATTTCTTTCTCGTTTACTAACATTCTATGGCGATTGCAATTGGCTATCCACCAGCATTTCCATTGGCTCGTGCAAAGAAGGATTTTATTGGTCTAATTCCAGGATGTCTACTGGTTTGGCGATTTGAATAGTCTCTTTGTGGTAACGCTTTACTGCAGAGAAGAACTGAGAATTTCAGATTGACACGTGTAAATTTCCTACAGAATTTAAGGTGATGAATTCGATTTTCAGTGCCTGGAACGGATTTAAAATAACAAAAGTACATTTTTTTTTCTTTTCTTTTTCTGAACAGTCATTCAGCTTAGGGTGAATAGAATTTAGTATAGTTTCTTCACAAATGTCGTACTAATATGCATTAGTCAGGAACAATGTTGCTATGTATTTTGAGGAGTTGGTGTGAGCAAAATGCAGTTTGATCCTCCTGGAAAGTTTCTACCCAACAAAGGGGAACCTGTGATGCCATGGGTGAGATGGAAGGAGGAATTTTTAACATATATGACTGCTATAGATGGCCAACGCATGGGGGCTGAGAGGAAAAAAAGTATATTTATACACGGTTTGGGCTCTGCGGGGCAAGTGGTTTCTAGAAGCTTACCACAAGTGGATGAAGAAGATTTGGATGTATACAAGGAGGCATTGATGAGAATGAAGCTCAGATTCAAACCCACTACTAGCATTGCTCTTAACAGGTTTAAACTTTACATAAGGTCACAAAAAGAAAGTGAATCTTTTGATGAATTTCTTACAGCACTTAGAGGACTTTCCTTGTCCTGTAATTTTGGGCCAATGACAGATGAGATGATCAGAGACCAGATAGTAGTACATGTAAAAAGATACAAGAACAGCTATGAGTGGTAGGAGATCCTAAACTGCAGGATGCTATTGCCATTGCGAAAGCTTTGGAGAAATCAGAGAAATGGGTATCTGTAGTAAATAAGAACAGCTCCAGCAGCAATGATGTGTGTTCAGTTAACAATGTGGAGGCCAATCAGTGTAGTGTGAGTAGTGGTGAAACAATCTGTGTAGTGTGAGTAGTGGTGGAACGAGGGAAAATCCACAACATGTTATAGATGTGGTAGCATCAATCATGTTGCTTCTTTTGGTCACTGCCCTGCAATTGGAAAAGAATTTAATAAGTGTGGGCGGGAGGGACATTTTGCCCGTGTGTGTAGGGATATTAACAAAAATAATGTGCCCCAACGTAGTAGTGTGTCTTCTGTAGGAGAGGCTGGGGAGGATGAAAGTAGATGTGAATGCAGCACAATGGAGGATTACACTAAAGGTGTGGTGCTGTCCATTAAGAATACTAATACTGAAGGAGAAGTGGTCAAAGGCCTGCCTAGGTGCACCGCCAAAATATTGAATATTGAACTGGAACTGATGGCAGATTCAGGTTCCCCATGGACCATCATCACCAGAAAGTATTTTTGGGAAAAGTTTAGGGAGGTGTTGGATGTGAATAAGTTGAGAGCTTCTGACATCATTGCTGAGCGTTTTGATGGCACCACCATCGATATCAGGGGTTACAATACGGTTGATTTGGAGTTTAAAGGAAGAAAACCTCAGATCAAGTTATATGTGGCTGAGAAGGGTGTAAATGTACTTGGGTGGAAGGATCAGTGGAAACTGGGTATCATTCTTAACCCTAGGAGCAGTTGGAGGAGGAGAATATCAGTCTTCAATTTCCTAATGTTTTCACTGATCAGCTTGGTAAATTGACAGGGTATTTGCACAATATTACGGTAAAAACTGGGACAAAACCTGTAAAACAGAAGCTAAGGACTGTTTCTATTAATGGCAGGCAAGAATTGAAGGTGATGTTGGATGAGATGATCAGGGAAGGGTTCATTGAGGAGGTAGCATTCTCAGAATGGGTTTCTCTGATAGTTTTGGCACGTAAAGGGGATCAATCTTTGAGGTTATGTGTGGACTTGAGAGCGTTAAATGCCAACATAATAGCGGATTGCCATCCCCTTCCCAATATAAATGAAGTTGTGTATATGTTAGAAGGTGCTGCAGTGTTTTCTACATTGCATTTAAGATCTGCATATCATCAGATAGAATTGTCAGAAGATTCCAAACAATTCACTGCACTTTTGACGCCGCTGGGCCTATACCAGGTCAAGAGGATGCCTTTTAGTCTGGTCTCAGCTGCGTCAGTTTTCCAAAGGGCAATGCATCATATTTTCAAAGACGTGCACTCCTCTGTGAAATGTTTCCAAGATGACATTCTTATATTTTCAACGAATCATCAAGGGCATCTGAGCCATCTGGGAGAAGTATGTAAAAAATTGGAGGATCATGGATTAACTCTTAAGAAAACAAAGTGTAAATTATTTCCCACCTCAGTTGAGTATTTGGGCCACACGCTATCTGGACAAGGAGTTGTTCCACAAAAATCTTTGGTTGATGCCACTGTAAAAGCTCCTGCACCAGACACGAATGAGAAATTACTTTCATTTGCAGGCATGCGTGAATATTATAGTAAGTTTATTAAGGATTTTGCAACTAAGATGGAATCTCTACGTGCACTGACAAGGAAAGATGCAGTTTTTGTATGGTCTGACAAACAACAATTGGCTTTTCAACAAGTGAAAAATTATATTTTGGAGGCACCTACACTTAAACCTTTTTGTGTGGGAAAGGAATGAATTGTAACCGTGGATGCCAGTATGTATGGTTTGGGTGGTGTATTGTCCCAGAGGTGTGTTGGGTATGAATGGAATGTAGTGTTCGCCTCAAGGACCTTTAGCGAAACGGAAAGGAGGTATGCAGTCATAGAGAAGGAGTTGCTGGGGTGCGTGTGGGCCATTGTACATTTCCGCAACTATGTGTGGGGAGGTTATTTTCTTCTAAGAACGGATCACAAACCACTTATTTATATCTTATCACCGGGGGTGGTGGGAATGCCAATGCCCGAATTGTAAGGTTAATGTCCAGATTGCAAGAGTATAGCTTCAAGGTGGAGTATGTGCCGGGAAAAATAATGTTATGGCAGACTGTCTTTCCAAGCTAGCTTGTAGTGATGAAGGCGAGTGTGTGGTGAGACAGAAGCAGGAAGAGGATATGATTGCCACTATCAAGGATTTTGTTGAGAAGGATTTTGAAGGGATTGATAAAGTGCTGTGGATGGAGTGTAGTGAGAAAGATGAATTGTGGAAAAATGTGAAAGAGTGTGTGTTGAGAGGATGGCTTAGGAAAGGTGATGTATCTCCTGAGATGTTACCATTTTGGAAATCTCAGATGAGTTAGTATTGGAAGGAGAGTTTCTGTTTAAGGACGGTAAGTGTATCCCTCCTGTGGGGATGCAGAATGTTATTCTCCAGTTGGCTAATAAGCAACATTTGGGTATGTCTTTTATGAAGGGACTGGTCAGATCTTGTTTTTAGTGGCTGGGTTTAGATCAGATGGTGGATCGGGGAGTCAGAATGTGAGCAGTGTGTTAACAGCGAAAGAGGTCTCAAGGTGGTTCCTGCACCTTTAAAACCTGCAAGATGGCCAGAGTTTCCCTGGCAGAAGGTTGCCATTGACATTTCAGGACCATTTCTTTCCCTGCCACAGGAAGCACGGTTTGCTTTAATTTTGGTGGACTACCATTCCAAATAGGCAGAAATTAAGTTTGTTGCGCAGACCACCACCAGTGCAGTTACTGAATTCCTCAAAGAGATATTTGCTAGAGAAGTGTTGATCACAGATAAAGGGGTTCAACTTAATCTAGAGAGATGGAGGACTTTCTCAAACATTGCAGCATTCGTCATATTACCACTGCGTTGTATGAACCTCAAGGCAACGGTTAGGTTGAGAGGTTTAACCGTGTGTTTAAAGATTGGGTGGTTGAAGCACGCAAGTGTGGTGGTGAGTGGAAAAGCATATTAAGGGGAAAACTATGGTTGTATCGGACAACGCCACACACAGTCACTGAGGTCTGTCCATTTAGACTGCTCAAAGGGAGGAATCCCACTACCAAGTTGAGTGCTTGGTGGTTCAAGAAGAAGTGGGAGAAGATATGTGGATGTGTGGATACTGAACAAGTGGTCAGAAGGGTGGAGAGTAAGCAAGACAATATGAAAGAGTGGTATGATGCCAAATGGAAGGTTAAGAGACCGGATTTTCGTGTGGGTGACTGGGTTAAGATCCGGTTGCCAGGCTTCATAGCAAAGGGTATCATAGCAAAGGGTATGCCTAGATTTAGCAAGGCTTTGCATGTGTTTAAAATGAACACTAATAGTGTTGTCACTCAGGTTGGAAAGACATGGAATGTCAGACGTGTGGCCAGATGCAAATAGGCAATAGGTGGGAAAGTTGTTGTGGAAGAAGATAGTGAAGAGGAGTGCATGCTGAAATTGGATAAGTTTCCTGGATCGGGTGGCACTACCATGAGGGAACATGGGAGTGGGAATGTCAGATCGGACAACAGAGTGGAAAGTGTACCCTATGAATCTGTGGCTTCCAGAGTAAAGGGAGATAACATAATGAGATGGGTACCTGGCAAGTTTAAAGACTTTGAGGCTTATTGATTTTTGTTTTGTTCTTTTTAAGGGGGAAGATGGGTTATATCTATCACTATGTTTACTCACATATTTATATATTCTTTCATGCAGCATTTATGTTTGTGTTCGTTACCTTTTTGTTTATTCTTGAATGTTCCTCAACTGCTGTTGGTGAACCTTTTTGAATGTAGAGTGTTGGTAAGGCAGTTTGCTCTGCGCTGCCTTTGTAACAAGTCATTAGATGCTGTGCTGCACATTAAAGGATCTTTCTACTTCTGGAGTATGTTTCTACTTTCTACAGTTATCTTGAGCTGCCTGTTCTAGTAAGCAGCCTGTTGTATCACCCTCTGAATGCGTCTTCACATTGTGTTCCCAATAATCGATACGCTGCAACCTCTTTAGTATCTGGGTTTTTCTTTCTCAACCCATCCTGCACCACAAGTGTTTACTGGTTTCTAAAGGTGCTCTACAGCGCCCTCAATTCCCTGCTCAGTTGTGCCCTGACGTCGTAAATTGTCTTATCCACATTCCACTAAGCTTCCCAGACCCCGAAATCCAACACTTTTCTAAGGTTTTCAGAGATATAATTTGGAATTGTGTCCAGCACAGTCGCACGGTACACTGGGTCGAGAAGTACTAGTAGCTGCAGTTGCAATGGGGTATAGATGTTAGCACATTCTCCTACTGCAGTGCAGTGGCGGCTGGTGGAATTTTAAAGTGGGGAGGCGCAAGACCAGCCAACGAACCCAGGCATGCACGCGAGTGCAATGAACAAATCCGACATTTCTCAGAAGGGTTGGGGAAGGCCTCTTCCCCTTGAGAAATTTCCTAAAAATTGGTGGAAAATAGAGCATCTCCTAACATAATCTCTGTAACAAATTGACCAAAAACACAAGGAGGCATGCCCCGATGCAGGAACCAGCCCCGCTCCCCCTTGTCAAAAGTACATTCTCACATTGATGGTCGAGCGGAGCTCAGCTCCTCCCCAAAGAGAGCACCAGAGGTGCCCTCCCAGATCACACTCCCAGATGGGACGATGTCAGCCAGTGCAAAACCCCACACCCCCGTTTCCCTGTTGTGGGTGATCCAAGTTGAAACTAGCCTCCTGTGAGGGGTATCACTAAACAAAGGCTGTGTCTAGAGAGCAGCCAGGAATGGACATTCAAAAGAACCATCGCAAACTGGTTCTGCAACATGTGCACTTTAGAAACATTCATCACCATTGTTTTGAAGCACTCCAATATACCAGCAGTAGTACAATTCTGTACATCAAGGTGGGATTTACACATATTTACAATTATAGGTACACTGGAGGTTAGGAGATTTAATTAGAATCACACAATTGCTGCGGGCAGAGACCAGGTTTATAACCCAAGGCCCAAGTTGCAAAGTCGGGCACAGTATTTTAGCCATCAGACTACATTGACTTTGATTGTATCTGGTTTAATCAGTTTGAGCCAAAATGTGCAACCATCTCTATCCCGGGAAAGAAGATATAACAATGTCAAGTGAAGCTTAAAACATGACCCATTCAGAATTCTTGTAAGCATGAAGACGTATGGCTCGCAAGTTACACAGTTGAATCTCAGCAGGGCCAAATCAGCACCCCATCCCCCTGAGTTCAACTGTAGAGCGCTCCAAATCAACTGGGCAAAAGTGACACTTGTCACCTGCAGCACCAAAAAAGTTAAACCGCAGCATCAATCTCCATAAAAAGGAAAATAGGGCACTCGAAAATCAAATACTGACACGCACATAGGCACACACGTTTATCTTCGAACCTCATTGCATACCTAAAGATCGCTACCAGCTTCCGCAATTGCAAACATATAGTACCCATCCAAAGTCCATCACCTTCAGCCACATTTACAAATGTGATGTTTTCATTAAAGAAATCAAGACGGACCCACCACTTGTGTGCAGCACTGTCCAAATAGTCAATAGCATTGCCTGTCATTCACAGCATTCAGAAAACGCAGACAAATGTCACCCTAAAACACTAGACCAGGATTCGAGAAGAAATCCACTCCAATACTGCACATGGTGAGAACACAAAAATATATGTGCCTGTGGGGCACGCCGTCACAAAATTGATTACCCAAAAAGGACCACTGGTGTCCGTTGCATGATGCAGCACTGCATTGGTAAATAAATGCGACCATTAGACTGTCAGCGCTCAATCACAGATATCTCATCCTTCCCTCCTTTCCCCACTCGAGTGAACTTGGATGGCTGACAGGTGGACCTGCAAATCACCTGACATGTGCAGCCCTCCAAATCCTGCCTGCTATTTCAGCCACGCCGATGTATTCCCTCACAGACTCCATTAAACCACCACATGCACGTCAGATTGGAAGGGGTCTTGGCTCTGCAACCACTAACGAAAGGCCCACAAGCACACATCCTGCTGAGAGTAGAGAGTTCCAGCAATATCTGCAAATCACGCAAGTCACTAAAGCATCACCGCTACGCCACTTGTGCCCCGCCAGTGTCCGAGGCAGTGGGCCATGTGGAGCCCCTTCAAATAGTCATAAAAATGTACTCTGCTTAAACAAACAGAAACAAAAGCACCCACCGATGTCGGCTCCACCTGCGCAGGGAAGACCCCGGAGACGCGGGACAGACTTCTGGTGACACCAGACAAGAAAGGCACTCTTCCAGTCCCGGCCGGCATGGGGGGGGGGGGGGGGTGGAGGGAGGCGGAATGGCTTTAATTAAAATAAAATGAAACTTACCTTCCCCCGGTCGGGTCCCGACGCCCGCGTTTTCCTGCTGCTATTCGGAACAGGAAGCAGCCACTCACAGACAGCCTCCTTCCCCGGCCCTAAGCCAATCACAACGCTGCAATGGCAGCGTTGTGATTGGTGAGGCGCAGCGGAGAGCGCCCCAGCCGGGCCATTTTCTCTATGTAGGCTAGAAAAAGAGAAAAAGGGAGAGTGGGCGGTCCTGCTCGAGGGCAGGGGGGAGTGGCTTGCCCACTGTTGTGGGTACTGACTGTTTGGTCGGCCCCAGGGCCGCCCACCCCCAACCAGGCACTTCTGCTTTCTCGCAGTGCGAGAAGCAGAAACATAAATGGTGTTAGTTATTACCATTTATGTTTCTGCCTTCTCACACTGCGAGAAAGCAGTGGGGCGACGCCCCCACGCCCCAATGGGGGAGCCGCCACTGCTGCAGTGTATGTATCAGTGGGGAATAGTCAAATAGAGTCCTGCCTAAGTAAGCCACATTTTTCCATCAGGTCCACTAAGTGGTCAAATGCGAAAAACAAAGTTGTTGGGAGCAGCAGCAGCAATATTCTCTAGTTGTCGAATTAAAGTCTGTTTATGTGTCAAACAGACCCACAGCTGTGAATCGAGCCTTTTGTTAACCTAGCACTAGTTGCACCAGGGAATGAGGGGGGAGGGGGGGTAGCGATCTCTCCCACAGTTAAAGCCCCCATCCCAATATGAGTGTGTTTGTGTCTCTGCGCCTCATGTTTTCCTTTGGTGTCCCAATGGCTGACAAATCAAGGGGGTTGAGTGCCACCAAGCTTCCTCCATCCAAGATCATACGGATGTCATTGGTAGCAGCCGTAAGTCCAGTTTCAGTTCTAAAGCAGGATCTGAATCCATATTGGCATTTATTGAACACACCATTTTATTCACTGTAAGAAGCTAGCTGTGTATTCTCACAGCTTTCAAGGATTTTCACAAAAAACGAAAGGAGAGAGATCAGTTGATAATTAGAAGAAATGCTAGGGTCTAGAGACCCCTTTTTTAAGAGTGGAGTAACTAATGCTGATTTGCAAAAAGCAGGTACCACAACCCTCTCTAAGGAGTTGTTACACACAATGATGATCTAAAGGAGCAAAAAAAAAGGAGGGAAAAAAAATGGAGGCTTCATTAATCCTAATCGGAGAAGAGTCAAGAGGAGAGCCTGACTTGATTATAGAAATTTTAGATATCACCTCTTGCTCTGTGATAAGTCTAAAATTAGAAAAGCAATTAAAATGATGAGCACCCAGATCCAGAGTGGTGGTTAGAATTGTGCATCAAGCTTGGGATCACATGGGTGGGGGGGCACTGCTAGGTTTGCTACCTTTACAGTTCTCAAATTTCTTCACCGGGGAAGCATAGGCAGCATTTGGTTTTCTTTACAGGAGTTGGGCCCTCTAAAGAGTTGGCACATAGTGACATCTTCATGGAACGTTGGTGTCTTCAAATCAAATTTCTTGAAGATGCAAACAAGTGCCCGTAATTATCCATATTAGATGAGATTTTCCTAAAACATACAATAATGCAAATTCAAATCATATTTTGATCTGATGAGAGACATATGTAGGACACTAAAAATAACGGACACTTTAGGCCCCGATTATTTACAGTATTTCAGCTGGCTAAGTGCCTACTTCCTATCTCTGCAACCCCCACACTCTATCTAGAGAGATGGGTTATAATAATGTTAATTTATTTTGGGAGGGCATATATAATGATACTAGCTACTTGCATGCAGAAGACAGTTTGTTTACCTCTCAGGTTATCTAGCGAGAGGGAAAGAAGAAGGGTAAGGGTGGGGGCAATGGTGTAGAAAAGGAAGATCTCTTCCCAGCAACTCCAAATTTGCAACCTGGGAGGCTGACTTATACCAGAGAGAAAAATGTACTTAGTTTAATGTACAGTAGTTTGGAAGCTATTCTGTTTTCACACGCTGCTCATAATTTTGCCATCTAGTGGTTGGGAACAGAAATTTTCACTATATATGGCTTTTATGGTCTTATTTACTGACATCCTTTACACAACTTTTTGCGAAAGATCTTTTGTGGACCATATCAAAAATTTACAGTGGGCTTAGAGCCCGTCCTTTTCTTAACACTGGTTGACTTTCTTGTCACTCATTTGCTTGCTTCTTATTCCATGACTTTCCTTCCTCTTCTTGGGTTTATTCTTTCCCTGGAGCATAGGCTTGTTACGAACCTTTTAATCAGATGAATGGTATCCTTAAACTACTCACATTGAGCCAAGTTCTCTTTACCTTTTCTTTCAGTACTCAGTCCATGGGTTTTCTTGCTCTCTCCTGAGAGTACAGCTCCTTCTCCGAATACCCGACCCCAACTGCGCTCTGTATTGCTCATTACACCTAGGCGTATTTGTTTTTATTTATTTACCTGCCCACTCCCTGTTGCTTACCCTCACCTGCTACCCACACCCGCTACTCCATTGCCTCTCCCACTCGCTTCTGTTGTTCTTCCACACCTCACGGGCCATAAAAATGAAACATTTTTATGTGAATGTTTTTGGAGGACCCGGCAGCTGCCACATTGGTCCCCTTTCAGAAAAGTGCTTTCATGTACTAATATGTTTTTTATTATTATTGTTATTTACATATCCAAGTGGCGTCCGACATCTTGGATAGATAAATTTCAAAATAAAATGAAGAAAATAAAACGGTGCCTGTGTCATTCTATGGGTAAACACATGCTTGGTGATGTGTTCACGTGCCCATGTAATGATGAGGCCGCTGGTAGTGTCATGACACAAATGTGCTCACTTACCTGTCATCATACCTCCTTTTTTACTTACTTGCCAGAAGGTAGATGCAGACTCGCCGAAAGATGACAGACTTCTACCCATCAATATCCTCACCTACAGATGAGGGTCTTAACGAAAGTGCTATAAAATCTTACCACTACTACCATAATTACAGGAGAAATGGTGTTCGTACTGGTAGCTATTTTCATCCTACTGTATGAATGGATATTTACCAAACAATATACAAGTTTGGTACTAAAAGTTTCAAGTAAGTAATTCTGAATAAATGAACGTTTATGAAAAGAACAGAATTACAAGACCTATTGCTATTTAAACAATTAAGACAACATATTTTCTGACACTGCTTACATGAGTGCTAAAATTCTGTGTGTGAATGGCTGCTTAAACTTAGTTTGTGAACATCAAAACTTTCCTGTGAAATGTAATTTAAGCATGAAAATATGTATGCCAAAATGGAAATTTTATGGATTAGCACAAAGTCTAACTTACTCTCTAGTGTCAGTGTAACTTACAAATTCCCCAGGTTAGAAAATTTTTCCGGCACCTTTGTGGTTATGTGCTTAGTGTATACTTGCAAACGATAGAATTCCAAAATAGCACATATTTTAATGAAATTGAAGCTAAAATATTAAGGGTTGTTGACAGCCAATAAAGCACTAAAAAAACCTTGTTGGCTGCCTTTTAACAACTATTTCCATTTCCCAACAACAGAAGCAGCGAGAGCAACAAATAGCCCCATTGCAGTGGCAACACTTAATGCGTACAATCCATGCACGAAATTTTGCAACTGACCTCGCCTTCTTGGAAGTTAATGCCTTGTTTTCATTTAATTTTCGGCCTCCGCTTTCTAAAGAAACATTAACAAATTTACTTTTTGTTTTGCATACACTAATAAAGAAAACACGTTTTAAGAAAATGTGGGCATGCTTAAAGTAACCACAAACTGCTCAAATTAGAACCACGTATAATTATACAGCTCTTCTCGTAGGGCCCTGTCCTGGAAGGAGTAACCAAGACAAACACTATTCATTTAACAACTGTATTACTATGAAAGCCAGCACTGGAAAGGGAGAGAGAGAGAGAGAGAGAGCACATGGGGTTGTTAAAAAACTTTGCAACTTACACAAGATTCTACGGCCGCGCAGGTCATCTCAGTACAATTTTTGTAACAAATACGGAACCCAGACGGTCACGTTGCCCTTAACTACAATAAAGGCTAGGTCACAGTGAACTCAATATGATCCTTAGCTTTGGACAAATGCACTTATCAATGCCAAAATGCATGGCGTTTTTTGTCAAAATTATTTATTTCCCTTACATGGGCTGAGTGGGTGAAGAAATATGGTTTGTAAAGATTTGATCACCATATTGTCAAATGACATTTTATTTGTGAGCATTAGAGCTCAAGATAATCGTGCATATTGCAGATTCTATATGTAGCTTCTAAGAATGCCCGGCGTCCTTCAAGTGCTATAAATTATGTGGCCCTAAAAATATTTGTTATCCAGGAGCTGTGAGCAATGATAAAAACTTGAGCCAAACACAGGAATCTATATCGATATTTGACTTTCGCCCAAACGCAATTAAAGATGTGCATGTGAAGTGACCAGACAGGACTACAAACTCACAAAAGGGTTTGATCACAATTTTACAAATACAAATAAGACACAAGCATTAGTGGGGATGAGCCCATTTAGGCTCAAACTCCTGTTCCATCACAACTACTGAGATCACAGGAGAAACCTTGAATTTGTAAAACTGGATGAAAATATTATAGACTGACAGCAGAACTCAGAGCTCCCAAAACATCAACAGCAGCAGCACTGTAAAAAAAAAAAAAAGAAAAAAAAGGAATCCGATGTCTCCAAGTCAAATACATACATTCGCCTGATACGCTCACCACAATGCCACTTTCCAACCATCTACCTTTTAAGGTAGATGCATTTGGACACAATGCATTTGATCTAATGTGTAATGGAGAACTATATACCAGCAAACACTTGACTAGCATATAACTGCTACTTGGCAAAGCTAAAAAAAAACAAACAAACAAAAAAAAAGGATCTGTCCATCTGTACAATAATTCAACAGGATTTTTCCTGGTGAGTTTCATTGAGGTGCTAAAATTAAACATGTTCAAATACGTCACTGCAAAAAATATTGTGGATTATAAAGATCACATAATATGTACAACACTTAAAAATTGAGAACCCGAAAGAGCAATTAGCAAACTTGTGCATAATTCCTTTTTAATTCCACCTATTTCAGAAAACTCAATTGATAAAACATGTAAAACTAAAAGGAATTTTATGGTGCTAATTAGTTATCATCCGACCACCCCAAGTGAGTTGTCCTTTAAGGAAATGATTAAGCAGAAGAGATCCAACTCTGGATTCCATTATGATCATTAGATGAATTCAAAAATTAAGATGAGATTAGGAAAATTTTACCAAAACCCATTATTGAGAGACTGTTAAGGGGAAAGTGGCTTGAGCACTTGCGAGGTAAAATGGCAATGTTGGAGGTAATGCTGCTATGTATTTTACAATGGGAAAGACTTAGGGCCTTATTCAGAGTTTGGCAGTAGCTGGACATCTGCCAAAAAGCAGTAGGTGTCGCATCTGCCATATTTAGAGTACCATTGACACCAATGCACTCTTAATACCACTTTCAGACAGATGGCCGCATCCACCAAATTCTAATAAAGCCTTTAGTTTGACAAACAGTGAGAGTCACGTTTTTAAAAAAAGATTTACATGCTCATACTTATGATAATCATTATTTTTTTATATATATTTATGTATTGTGTTCTTAATCTGCTCTTTTATGGCCTTTGTGCCGAATAATGATATGCTTGCTTGCTGGTAATCCTTCTCGAACATAAAAAAAACATTTATGAACATACTGCAATAAGTCAACATTAAAATATGCAACAGATAACTACTAAAATTAAATGCAGTTTTATGAAAACATACCTGTGGTGTTTCTTGCACCATCTTTCCAAGTATCAGGAGTAATGACTGTGCCAAGCTTCTTCTCACCTTTAAACATACAAATACATGCACAAAGTTATTAAGTTGACAAAAAGTCGTACAAAGAGTTTAGCCAGCTAGGGACATGATCTAGGTGATATTCAACTTTAAAGCCAAACTTTAAGTTACCCTGGTGGCCAGACTGGATCAATGTGGTAATAGGAATGTTTAAAAATGCAAAGCAGCCTCAGTTTGACTTGCTTGGTCTTGTACCAGGCGCAATCGGTAGACCTCACCTTCCCCAAAGAAACCCATCCGGAAAGGAACATAACATGTGAATGACCATGGACAGTGTACACATGCTGCAATAACCTGACAGCTTGCTTGTGTAAAAAAAATACAAAAGACAACCCACTCAGCAAACTAAAGAAAGATTACACTATCTTTTGTGCATAATTATGCGAAAGTGGGATGAGGATACATCTACTTTGCGGTTATCCGATGACTTCATATCAAAAGTGATGGCCTTTTCTTGTCCAAACCATTCTTCATGGTAACTGAAATCAACCCCTAAAATAAACCCCAGTGTGCATGTGATTCCCAAATGAAAGTCCGGGATAAGAAAGAAGGTGTCCCTAGTACCATGTAGATCTTAGGCAGTTTGCGGGTTCAGCGAGGGGTACAATCCGAACACAGTCTGCAAAAATAACTACTCAATACATCTTTGCTACCGATGTTTGTGAATGCATAGATTCATTCATGCACTCATTAAAAGCGTGACAGAGCAATGCACATGTTACAGTTCATGTTTGAGTGTACAGCAATGTAGTAGTTTGAATTGTAGCCACCTGTCAAAATCCATTTCATGGTTCGCGAAGGAATGCACTTTAGATTGGTTGCTGTTGATCTAAAATAGCGGTGTGAAAATTAGAGAGAAACCTCTCAGACCAAGGGGACAGGGATTAAACAACTGAACAGAAATAAAGATTCCCCTTGATAGATCAGTTAAAGGTAAATATATATTCACACCACGTCACAACAATGACTAATTTGAAACCACAGGAATTCTGGAAAAACACATAGATCATTTAATTATAGAATCATAAAAAAATCATACATTAAAAAAATCTCGTTACATAGCACAATCAATGTACAAAAATGGCAAAAACAACATAAAAGACTAATATGCATAACATCATGAATAAAGGGGGGGGAATTCAAAAGACACTTCAATTAGTTTCTCATAGGAAGGTACACGCCCACTTAGTGTGTCATTGGGCATGGATAAATATATTCAGTGACGTATGGTAATCGTCCAAGCACTGTGGGTCATGTTTGTGTATTCCATCAAATTCTCCCCCTTTATTGATGTTGTTTTGCATATTTGTCTTTTATATTGTTAAATCAAAACGGTAGCACCACTCGCATGAGCGGTGTCCCTCTAGGCACAGCTTTAGGTCTGCCTGAAGCAGGTTAAAAAATTGCAATCCCAAGAATTGTTCTACAAACCAAAAATTTGTACGCGAGTTTTTAAACTCTTCATGGGGTTTATTTGATGTTTGAATTATGTTCATTCAAAAACGCATATCAATGGTATAATCAACTTCAATTTCCAAGATTCGGGAATCCATCTCCCGATGCATTTCGGGCTTGAAAGCCCTTTGTCAGGGGAAAAGATCTAAGAAATGCGGAGAAAACAGAGCGTCACTGTGCTCTAAAAATAAGCTGGGTGTCTGATAAATACAAGAAAGGTTAGCCTAATCTAGATGTTCAACTCAACGTCAACGTATGCATCAAAGTGTGGGAACATCGTGCTCTAAATAAGACCTTAAAAAGAGAAACCAACTGTGACGGAAACATATCTGAACAGTGCCCAACTCGGCTAACAATAAAAACCCGAATCAGGTGCACCTCGTGAGACGGTAAGAAATAGAAATTCACATTTGGTTCGAAAAACGTGCTGTAAGATCACTGGACATGCTTGTAAAATCACTGTGAAATGCCCCGGTGAAAGTGATGTAAATTAAAAGTTTTAAAACGGTGTGACGACACTACAAAATGAAGTCCGCCAAAAAACGCTACCAAGCCGAAAATCGCAACATATAAATAATAAGGTGGAACCTTTTAAATCAGCGTGACCACATTATGTAGTTAAGTGCACCAGTGAACATTGCAAAACAAGAGAAAACTTACATCAGCCCGACGTGTGTATTGCGTACTCCGTGAGTTTGTGAAACGCCAGGAAAGTGTGCATCACCTGATAAATGCGATCTGGGTGTGCATGAAAATAAAGAAAGGACTAACTAAAATGTAAAACAAACCAACTGAGAAGTGTACGTGGGTGCCATGTTGGAGTGGGTGAAAAAATGTGGTAATCACTCAAAGCGTAGGAGAAACATATAAAAATAGCATATAAAAATACATATGTGAAAAATAATGCATGAACCAATATTGTGTGAGTGTCAAGATATAACAATCGAACAATGTATCATGCTGAAAACATACACTTAATAGTCTCAGATAAACACAATACACAGGAACAACGAGAATAAAAAGCGAATTAACAAGGGTACATGAGAACGTTAAACAGATAATCACGGGAGTGAAAAGTTAAAAACCGTGCCCCCAATACTCAAAAATGAAAGAAGGATAAAAAGAGAAATAAAAAAGAAGTCTCGTGGAGTGGGTAACAACGTATAAACGAAGAGATGTAACTGAAAAAGAAAACTAAACTGGACTGGAACCCATAAAAAGCCAGACGGATATATATTACTAGAATGAAAATCTATAAGGAAATGACAAAGAATAAAGTGTATGATGGCATGTATGTGATGAAATATAACATGAGTTGAAAGATAGTTGAGAAAATAAAACAGTTGATGAGAAGACTGACCCAGATGTAGCTGAGGTAAGGTTCCAAGAGAACGATGATAACACAAGGAAGACAACAACATAGGAATTAAATATAAACCAAAAATAGACAAACATGGTGTAAAAATAATGTTCGAGATAAAGAGTTGAATAGGTGAAAAATACGAAGCAAGATCCTAAAACGAATAGAAAGAATGACATAAAAAGGTGAAAAAGAGTGTGTTGGGAAATGCGTGTAAATAAGACAGAAAAGGCATAAATATCAAGATGAATGGTACAGAGGTAGTGTTATCACAGATAGCATTGAAATTCCATCCGGTCATTCAGACCGTTCGGTTTCATCGTGTCCAGAAATTTTATCCAATGATTTTCTCTTTGTAAAATAAAGCTACTGTTATTTCTGCCCTCGCGTCTAATGATGGTTTCCAAGACGGCGAACTGTAGTTGGCTGATGTGTCGGTGTTCAGTGAAGTGTATCGCTATAACGGATTTGATATTGTTAGTGCGTATGTTGCTCTATCCGTTATAGCGATACACTTCACTGAACACCGACACAACATCAGCCAACTACAATTCGCCGTCTTGGAAACCATCATTAGACGCGAGGGCAGAAATAACAGTAACTTTATTTTACAAAGAGAAAATCATTGGATAAAATTTCTGGACACGATGAAACCGAACGGTCTGAATGACGGGATGGAATTTCAATGCTATCTGTGATAACACTACCTCTGTACCATTCATCTTGATATTTATGCCTTTTCTTTCTTATTTACACGCATTTCCCAGCACACTCTTTTTCACCTTTTTTATGTCATTCTTTCTATTCGTTTTAGGATCTTGCTTCGTATTTTTCACCTATTCAACTCTTTATCTCGAACATTATTTTTACACCATGTTTGTCTATTTTTGGTTTATATTTCATTCCTATGTTGTTGTCTTCCTTGTGTTATCATCGTTCTCTTGGAACCTTACCTCAGCTACATCTGGGTCAGTCTTCTCATCAACTGTTTTATTTTCTCAACTATCTTTCAACTCATGTTATATTTCATCACATACATGCCATCATACACTTTATTCTTTGTCATTTCCTTATAGATTTTCATTCTAGTAATATATATCCGTCTGGCTTTTATGGGTTCCAGTCCAGTTTAGTTTTCTTTTTCAGTTACATCTCTTCGCTTATACGTTGTTACCCACTCCACGAGACTTCTTTTTATTTCTCTTTTATCCTTCTTTCATTTTTGAGTATTAGGGGCACAGTTTTTAACTTTTCACTCCGTGATTATCTGTTTAACGTTCTCATGTACCCTTGTTAATTCGCTTTTTATTCTCGTTGTTCCTGTGTATTGTGTTTATCTGAGACTATTAAGTGTATGTTTTCAGCATGATACATTGTTCGATTGTTATATCTTGACACTCACACAATATTGGTTCATGCATTATTTTTCACATATGTATTTTTATATGCTATTTTTATATGTTTCTCCTACGCTTTGAGTGATTAGCACGTTTTTCCACCCACTCCAACATGGCACCCACGTACACTTCTCAGTTGGTTTGTTTTACATTTTAGTTAGTCCTTTCTTTATTTTCATGCACACCCAGATCGCATATATCAGGTGATGCACACTTTCCTGGCGTTTCACAAACTCACGGAGTACGCAATACACACGTCGGGCTGATGTAAGTTTTCTCTTGTTTTGCAATGTTCACTGGTGCACTTAACTACATAATGTGGTCACGCTGATTTAAAAGGTTCCACCTTATTATTTATACGTTGCGATTTTCGGCTTGGTAGCGTTTTTTGGCGGACTTCATTTTGTAGTGTCGTCACACCGTTTTAAAACTTTTAATTTACATCACTTTCACCGGGCATTTCACAGTGATTTTACAAGCATGTCCAGTGATCTTACAGCACGTTTTTCGAACCAAATGTGAATTTCTATTTCTTACCGTCTCACGAGGTGCACCTGATTCGGGTTTTTATTGTTAGCCGAGTTGGGCACTGTTCAGATATGTTTCCGTCACAGTTGGTTTCTCTTTTAAGGTCTTATTTAGAGCACGATGTTCCCACACTTTGATGCATACGTTGACGTTGAGTTGAACATCTAGATTAGGCTAACCTTTCTTGTATTTATCAGACACCCAGCTTATTTTTAGAGCACAGTGACGCTCTGTTTTCTCCGCATTTCTTAGATCTTTTCCCCTGACAAAGGGCTTTCAAGCCCGAAATGCATCGGGAGATGGATTCCCGAATCTTGGAAATTGAAGTTGATTATACCATTGATATGCGTTTTGAATGAACATAATTCAAACATCAAATAAACCCCATGAAGAGTTTAAAAACTCGCGTACAAATTTTTGGTTTGTTCACAATTCTTGGGATTGCAATTTTTTAACCTGCTTCAGGCAGACCTAATGCTGTGCCTAGAGGGACACCGCTCATGCGAGTGGTGCTACCGTTTTGATTTATTGCAACACCCTTCCCAGAGGGTGATACCTCCAGCGCACGCTACAATCACACATCTTTGATATACGCCTACGCTGTGCATGCTCATATGCTTATTGTCTTTTATATTGTTGCCATTTTTGTACATTGATTGTGCTATGTAACAAGATTTTCAATGTATGATTTTTAATGATTCTATAATTAAATGATCTATGTGTTTTTCCAAAATTCCGATGGTATCAAACTAGTGTGAACATTAAGTGATTTATCAATTGGAATCTTTAGTATACTTGGGCTAAAAAAGCTTCAACTGAATCGACTTGATAAGACTTGTATGTGAGAGTGCTAGCGGCATTAATGTGAGGGTCTGTAAGAAGATGTACCAAGAGCTTTTCTGGTTATCAGCCCCAATGAGGAATTTGGCCCCTGCATCAGTGAAATCTTGTTATTGGTCAAAACGATACAGCCCAGAGTACATCCTGCGTGAAGGACAGAAGTACTTTAAATTACACATTTTCTTCTTAACCCTCTATAGAGGAAGAGACGGGAAGAGAATAAGTAATAGGATCTTCATCTGCCTCAGATCAGGTGCACAAAGGGCTGGTGAGAAAGCAGAGGGGGTATTCTTTGCTACAATTGTTAATTATTCATCGATTTAAAAATGTTAAAATCGTGAAGCTTGAATATACCATACATATTGGTATACAATGCACGTGACGAGAGGGTTCTAAAGGGGCACTTCGGGAATCAAGAGCTTAGTGTAAGGGTATGTAGAATTTGGGTGTGGACATGAAGTGTATAATTTCTTCTAGTTATTGATCCTACCGTAGTTTGACACTGAGGATTGAGCCTACAGAGACTGCTGCTGTGGGGGGCATTTTCTATACAGACATGCTGTGTAGCGAGGGTTTTAGGGTGGCAGGGCCTGTTTCCTAAAAGCCCAATGGCCAACTGTTGTGTGAACTGCAGTGTATTGTTGTGTGTCAGGTCTGTGAAAGTCAGGGTTGTGTAGCGGAAAGTACAAAGATGGCACGGGCATATGCAGAAAGGTGGGGGGGGTGAGAAGGAGGAGGCAAAAGAACATGCTTTAGAAGGGGAGGTACCAAATATGGTCCCTCTGCAGAACACAGTCTCACTGACGTTTGCAGTGAGTGTTAGGAGCACTGGCAAAATGCATTTGCAACAATATTTGCAGTTTAATTGGGTGATCCCTGCAGAAGCGGACTTGGCTGGATTTATTACGTTCAATATGGGCACATATAAAAGGGAGGGGGTGATGGTGAGACACAGTTATGCCCATAGAGTGACGCCCTCAACTGTCCATTTAAACATCAACTTTGTTGTGTAAAGAGACTTTGCTTTTGATGATGCTGACCATAAGACATTGAGCTTTTAAGAATGCAGACACCATCTCATTTAGGAAAAGAATCACGCAGGTAAGGGCCTGACCAGTGTCGGCGGTATACCCTGTGAATGATCAGCGTTTGTAGTGAAAGTGGATACTTACCAGCACATGACAAGGGTATGCAAAAACACAGGATGAGTACGTCACCAAACATTGATCTCCAAGTGTTTCCACTTAGGGAAAGCCCCTCTTATATACTATCCACATGCCGTGCATCCACTTAGACTCCGCGCTCTACAAAACCGTCACTCACCAAGAACTGCCCCTTTTCTAAATCCGATGCAATGCTAGGCACAATAAGGACCAACTTAGCCCAGTGCTCGACCTTGATAATGATTCTGAACAGAGCAGCAACACTAGTAACAGGACAATGCCCTTTAACATCCAGGTAAATATACTGAACCCCCCACCCCCCCCCCCAAGGACAAGGGCTCAGTTTTGGTCTAGGTGACAACTGCTGTAAGGACAGAGAAGAAGAGAATTGCCTAGATTTAGATCAAACCTGACAGTTTCAAGGCCCTTTTGTTATTATGAGGATTTGTAATCAGAAACTTTGCTACGGAAAGATCCCATGGGTGTAATGCCAGCTGTAGTTTATTCTGCGTTCAGTGCCATACAGGTGGATACCCTACTGCTGGTGCCTGAGGAAGCAAATGATAAGGGAACGTGCAACCGTACACAGAGGGAAACTAAAATACTGATGAATCTCAGACTGGGCAAAGACCCAATGACATACAAGGTCTATAGGCCACTATCCATGTATACTACTGCTAAAATATTCAGTCACGGTGCAGGCACTGTGCCTAATACTAATAATAATTACTAATTAGGACACATTGTCCAGGGAAGGCTTACGTGCTACAGAACTGCAGTAACATATTTAAGATGGCTAATTTTGTGTGATTATATTGAAGGCCTTCTCTGACTCAACACTCACCCAATAGTCTCTCAAAAACCGGGGCGTGTTTTTTGCTGCAAAAACTGTCAGGGCGCTGGGACAGACCTTGAAAAAACAGGACTGTCCAGGCAAATTTGGGACGTCTGGTCAATCTAGAGCAGTGGTGTTGTCAGAGTCAGGGAAGGCCTTCAATAAAATCAGATAGCCATTTGAATTTAGAACACTGGCCCACATAAACCTTGTGATAAGCACCAAAAATTGTCCCACTCTGTACATTTCTTGCGGCCCAAACCTGTGGAGACAGTTGGTGGGCTCAGAGCTGGAAAAACAGACAATGGCCTCATCTCCCATCACAGGTTATTTCAAAGAAAAACAAGCATTTGCAATGCAATACGTCTCACATTTACGAGAGTTTGAGCTATTGGCATTGTAAATGACAATAGGTTAAATTCTCACAAATGAAAGACCTATTGCATTGCAAATATTTTTTGTTTCCAAGCGCCCCATGCCGAGCTTGCACATTAATAGAGGCCACACCCCTTTAAAGGGTGCGGCTGCCATTAAAATGAAAGCAGAGTATGAGGCGCTTCTACCAAAAAAGCATTTGTTTAAAAAATAAATGCTTTTTTTTGTAAAAGCGCCCCAAACACCACTTTCATTTCAATGGAGGCCACGCCCCATTCTTTAGATGTTGCTAGTCTAAAGAAAGAGGTGTGGCCTCTATTAAAGTGCAAGAGTGGCATGGGGTGCTTAGAAACAACCAAAAAAAGTGAATACATATTTTTTTTTTAAAACATGCAGCTGCGTTCGCCCTGCAAATAAACCAAAGGCGCGGCCGGCACGTTGGCGTGCTGTGCTATAAAAAAAAAAAGAAAGCGTTAGGAGAGATAGTCTCCTGCCTGCAACAGCAGGCAGGTGAAAACAATTTAAATGAAATAGTGCTCAGAGGCTGTAATTAAAGCCTACCGAGTAACAACACATACAAGAGGGCCGGTCCTTATGGGAGGTTACAAAATTATACAAGACGGTACTAAGGAGGGACTACTAAGCCTATTGACGAATGAAGAGCCAGAGTTTACAAAGGACAATGACACAAGCCAATGAAAAATATGGGCAGAGATTAGGCAGAGCTTCAAGTCCATACCGGAATACAGCATGCCTTGCAGAGCAGCGCATGCGCTGCCCAGGCTCAACCTAAACAAGCATTTGCAATGCAATAGGTCTCGCATTCACATGAGTTTGAGCTATTGGCATTGTAAATGACAATGCCTTTTATTTATGTTTTGAGTTTTAAAACGTAAATAAAAGGCATTGCCATTTACAATCCTAATAGCTTAAACTCTCGCAAATGCGAGACCTGTTGTATTGCAAATGCTAGTCTAAACATACTTCGGACACCGTTCCCTCGCTGAGCCCATGATCAGTTCCTAGACCTAGAGGATGGAGACCGGATGCTGCTGATTATCTAGCGCCTGGAAAACAGCAACCACCTGTCCTAGGAGCAACTCACCCAACATCAGCAGTGAGGAGCTTGTGAGGCCCATTCGCCTCATCTAAAGAAACGTCCCATTGATCTGCATTTATTTGTCCCTACTGAAATCCTTTATGTGCATGATACAGAATTAGCCTATTCCCTCTTGTACGGCGCTGCGTTGCTTTCTAGCTACGTTTGCGCTGTATACATTCAAATACATAAATATGTACAGTTCGACATTGGATAAAAATGAAGAGCAAAAGCCACCGGAAAACAGTAAGATGTTGAAAGTTAAGTGGATAAAATGAGCATAGAAAAAGCATGAGTGACAAATAGGAAAACTGTCAGAAAGAGAAAGCAACAGAGCGAGGTCAGGCACAAAGCAGTTGCAACAGAAAAGCGGGAAACTATGAGAGATTCAGTGAAAGAAAAAATAGAGAGAAAATGGGCATAACATGGGAGGAAAAAGAGCTGGGAGGCCAGAGTGGAGTTAGGGTACATATGTAGTTTCTGGGTAGAACAAAGGTATGAGAGACAGGAGCTATGGAGACTGAGGAGACAGGCAGAAACAGAGAAAAACAATAAACCAAGAAAAAGAAACTAAATAGGAGCAGATCGAAAGAAGGACTTGGAAGATGAGCAGTATGTAATGGGATATTTTATAGACGAAAAATGAGTTCTCGGTTTTAATGTAGCAATAAAAGAACATGCAGATTTTTATTTGTGAGCTATGTGCCTGCAGGAATGGGCATCCTACACCTCCACAAGAGATACTGTGAGTAGATTCCAGTCACACACTTTTCTCTTCCACACAGGAGCATAGCTGTGAGTGAATCTCGACACTTTCAGGAGCAGAGTTTTGAGAGAATCTATGCTTTTTGCAGAAGTAATATTTGGAGTATTATTTTCAACATGATCCGGACATAGGCACTGGAATTAGGGGTGCAGGTGGAGCTGCAGCACCTCAAAATACCTATGCTGGAGTTCAGAACGTGATTGAGCAATAAAGATGTATTTAAAATGTATTTTTATCTTGTTTCATTTGTGTCTGTTCAGTTAATACTGATTACTTGACGCGCACGCACACACACTGCAGACAGCCACCGCACGCACACACACACACCGCAGACAGGCACTGCATACACACACACTGCAGACAGGCACCACGCCCACATACAGCAATGGCATACCATCTACCACTACCCTACAGCTCTGTGCCTCCGGTTTGCCCTGGGTCATGCCCCGAAGAGCTTCTACAGAAAAATGCAACAGCTCTGAGGGCCGCACCTCTAGCAGCTGCACCAGGGAAGGTGCCTCGGTCAGGACAAGAACCTGCTTGGCCATCGTCCCTGCACCGTCACGGCACCATTAGCTCCACGGCAACCGGAGTCACGGACGTAAGGAGAGCAGCCTTGACTCCGCCCACACAGTCATCAGTAATAACAATCTCTGCGCACCTACCAAAAACAAATGTTTTCATCTGTAACGTATGTGGTGTGCAAAGTGCTGCAATACCTACATATCAAGTTTGCACTAAATAAAAAAAAATGCAATTAACTGACAGCGCCATTGGTGCGCACTGGCTACAAACACACAACAGCAAATCAGTGCGTGAAGAGAGCCTGTTCCAAGACGCCAAAGGGTGCACGCCACCAGCTCACAGTCAGGCTGTCCATTCAGAGCTACACATTCCACGACAACATTGTGTGTGCAGAAAAGACACACACGAACCAGCAAGTTAGTGCCCGGCTAGTGGCAAGCGTCACTGCGTCATGCGATGCACACCGATAACACATTCTATACCTCAAACATACCGACAGGCTGGAAGTGACGAGAAACTTCCTCCAAATTACCTTTGTGTGCGACTGTGCACCACGAACGCACGGGATCACTGAGACAGTGCGTAGAGAAAGCCAAATTTCAGGGTACATGTGTACACATACGAAACACGCATGTGTAAGCAAGACCGTGTATTTGGCACTATTGTCTGCACAGCCCAAACGCAAGCGGTAGTACATGAAGAGAGCCTTTCTCCAAGGCACTGTTCTTCACACGCGGACAACACCCGAGGCACAAATGTGAGAGTCTGCAAAGCGGCGTGTGGAGAAAGCCTCTCCAAGGCACTATTGTGTCACGTCACAAACAGACGAGTCACCAACTCATCCACACATCAAGGCATCTTGTGCACACACGCTCTGCTGTCAGAATGTGTGTGGAGAGCCACACTCGTTGTGAACAGCAGCAATGTGCGCACATTCACCTGGCTGGCATTCTACATCACAAGTACCAGTAGGCGGCAAGCAAGGCCACGGGTTGTGTGCGCGGCAAGCAAGGCCACAGGTTGTGTGCACAGTGCACCGCACCCCTCCAGTGCAACACGGACCTGTGTGGATTGAGACATACTCCACAAGCGTACACACGGACATCCCATTCCATTCCACAAGCACTCAGGCATCACCAAGGCAAGGTGTGGCGAGGGCGGGAGCGGGAGCGCAATAAACACAGCAATGATCAGCAGAGACCCGCACGCAACAGTTCCACTGGGCGGAAGTGACCCATGACCCGGAGCTAGAGACTCGTGTTGTTAAACTGGCGCACAGTGTCGGGTTGTAGGCGAGTTGATGACCCGCTTGTCAGTGATGCTGAGACACTTGCTGTTTAACGTTTCACAAGATTCACAGACATATATACGGAGCCTCTACGCATCGGCTTACTCTGGCTGCGAGTGGGAGGAGCGTGCTAACGCGGACCGTTCCAGGGATGTTTATTTTTCCTGCTCAAGTTGCTTTCAAACATGCATTCCTTAGTTTTTAGTGAAAATGAAATGCAGGGTGTGGCGACAGCTATATACATAACAAGCGCGGTCCGAAAGTGAAAGAGGACTGCGCTGCAGCCGGAGCATGGGGATCTCTTGTCTTTATGGGGCCATGTGTTTCGAAACACATGGCCCCATAAGGATAAGAAAGTGCTTTGCGACAGACGCAAAGCAGGCAAGCCAGTCCGGGAGGGCCGGCACAAAAAGCCAAAGGGAGGCAACCCAAACACCTAATTTCCAATGGCAGGCCACCGTTTACCATAAATGGTGACGCCAGCCAATGGAAATAAGGGGCGGGGCTTAAAGCCCTTTTCTCAAACTCCTCATTAGCAATAAATGTCGCCGAGCGAGCTACGCATGTGTGCAGCAACGCTAGGCGAGACCTAATAAATCTCGCCGAGCGAGCTGCGCATGTGCGCAGCAACGCTAGGCGAGACCTAAAAAGGCCAGTCTGCAGACCACATAAAACCTGCCACAGACTTGAACGAAGATATTTTAGGTGGAGGCTCCCCCGCTTGATTCCAAGAAGTCAAGGAACATAATAGCGGTGTATTACAAAGCCTTATTATACATTCACCTACTGCATAAAAATTGCAAACAATTATTTCATAATTATTAAAGCATTAGCAAAGGTGAATAAAACGAAAACGAACAAAAAGAAAATTCCTAACATTATAAAAATACAACCTCACCAATTCATACAGTATTATCTTCTGTTCTGAGGAGATGTACTGTTAGAAATGGGATTTTTGGTAGGCTAGGGCGTGGGCCAAAGCCAGGCAAAAACCACCACTCTAGTCAGGATAAGGGAGTTACACGTCTAAAATAACCTCTGCTCACCCCCTTGGTAGCTTGGCACGAGCAGCCAGGCTTATCTTAGAGGCAGTGTGTAAAGCATTTGCACATAACCCACAGTAATACAGTGTACGCACTGGAAAAGGACACCACACCCGTTTAGAAAAATATCCAATATTTTTATATAATTAAAACAAGACCAAAAACGATAAGAATCCACAATACTATACTTAAAAGTTCACAGTTCCAAAAATACGCTGATTAAAAAGAGTTCATTGTGTGGATAGCTCCGTCCGTGCTACCAAGGCGTCGCGTACAACAAATCCAACAGTTCTGGCTGGTCGCGGGCCTGCTACGGTGTCGGGAAGAACAGCAAACAGTACCTGTGAGAGATGCAGGGCGTTGAGGCCCTTGAAGTCACTCGCGTTGCAGGTTGAGCTCCTCTCTGATGGAATCAGGAGCGCTGGCGCCGGCAGACGTCTGGTGCTGCGGTGCAGCGTGCGGTGCCCCCAGGTCGCGGTGCGAGCAGCGGCTCGGTGACGGCGTCAGATGGCGTCGTCGGGGAGACCAGGGTCGCGGTGCGAGATGAAGGCGGTGCTCGCCGCGGTGCTAGCAGGTCACGGTGCAAGCAGCGTTGTCGTCGTTGCTGAAGCGCGGTCGTCGGCTGACGAACTGGAGTCGATGGCGCCGGCGTCGGTAGGCCAAGGTTGCGGTGCAGGATGAGGGCGGTGCGTCGTGTGACTTACGAGTGGTGCCCTCGAACCACGGTGCAAGCAGCGGCGTCGATTTCGGCGGGAAGTGGCGGCGTCAGGAAGGCCAAGGTGTACTCGTGAAGCAAGGCGGTGCAGAGTGCGGTGCCCACAGGTCGCGGTGCGAGCAGCGGCTCACTGGCGGCGTCAACAGGCATCGTCGGTGAGACCAGGGTCGCGGTGCGGCGTTGCGGCGGTGCTGTCTGCGGTGCCAAAGCTTCGGCGTGAATCGAGGCGGTGCCCACAGGTCGCGGTGCAAGCAGTGGCTCGGTGGCGGCGTCAACAGGCGTCGTCGGTGAGACCAGGGTTGCGTTGCGGCGTTGTGGCGGTGCTCTCTGCGGTGCCAAAGCTTCGGCGTGAAGCAAGGCGGTGCGGAGTGCGGTGCCCACAGGTCGCGGTGCAAGCAGCGGCTCGGTGTCGGCGTCAACAGGCGTCGTCGGTGAGACCAAGGTTGCGGTGCGGCGTTGCGGCGGTGCCTTCAGGACACGGAGTCGGCAGCGGCGTCGTAGACGTCGTTGAGTTGGAGTTCTTCTTGCTGCAGCACAAAACACACAGTCCCCAGTGCTGCGGGTCGAAGAACTTGAAGTCTTTGCTGTTCCTGAGACTTCGTGAACAGGGGGCAAGCTCTACCTCAAGCCCTTGGAGAGACTCACAAATTAGGTTGCAGAAAGTCCAGTCCAGGCCTTTCACTGCCCAAGACAGAAGCAGCCACTGCAGGTCAGCCCAGCAAAGCACCCAGCAAAGCAGCCGTTCCTTTTCGCAGCTTCTCCGGCTCTTCTTCTTGGCAGTCTTCTTGTCCAGATGAGTTCTAAAGTTCAGGGGTCTGGGACCCAGCATTTATGTCCAAAAATCCTTTGATCTCTTAGGCAGAGAGGGCCTGTGCCCGGTCAGGACCAGTTCTGCCTTCTCTGGTGTGAATTCCTGGCAGGAGGTGGAGACGGCATTTGTCAGAGGCAGAGCAGGCCCTTTGAGATGCAAGGAAATCTCCTCCCCTTCCCCCATCGTAACCCAGGTCTCTTCAGCCCCTTCCTGACCTACCTAGACCATCTGGCGCCCCTCCTGCTCCCCCAGCCTTCTGTCATCCAAAACCCAGACAGGCAATCCACATTCCAGCAGAGGCACACGGGATGACTGAGCAAGAAAATACCTACTTTCTAAAAGTGGTATTTTCAAACACAGAATGTAAAAATCACCTTCACTAAAAGATGCATCTTTAGATTCTGAGTTCAGGCATACTAAATTCTATTTTCTTACCGAATTCCCTGGGCCAGTTATGTTTATAAGATGTTATAAACAAACCTCCCATTCTATCCTATGGGGAACTGGCAGCCTTGCAATAGTGAAAAACGAAATTGGCTGTAATTCACTATCAGGACATGCCACACACACCAGGGCATGTCCCACCTTTCACATACACTGCACCCTGCCCACAGGGGTACCTTGGGCCTACCTTAGGGGTGACTAACATGTAGAAAAGGGAAGGTTTAGGGACTGGCAAGTGTGTGCACTTGCCAAGTCGACATGGCAGCCCCAGGCTGCGCACAGGCTCTGCAATGGCAAGCCAGAGTTCCACTTTACGGGCTGTTTGCGTGGGTGGCACAATCCAGTGCTGCAGCCCACCAACAGCATTTGATTTATAGGCCCCGGCACTCGCAGTGCACTTTACTAGCGACTGACACATAAATCAAATAGGCCAATCATGGAAACACCAATCCATAACACAATTTACACGGAGAGCATATGCACTTTAGCACTGATTAGCAGTGGTAAAGTGCCCAGAGTCCTAAAACCAACACACACAGGGTCAAAAACAGGAGGCCAAAAAGCAAAAAGTCTGGGGGTAAACCCGCTGAAAAAGCCAAGTCTAACACAACCCCTCCCAGCCTAAAGCCAGGGTAGACTAATCAATCCCTTGATGGACTTCCCTGCTTGGGGCGATAGAACATAGACCTGGCCCACAACAGCGGGGGCACGTTCTGGTTCTACGTCTTTCCAAACCCAGTTGGATCCCTCTATCCATACTCTCAGGGCCCACTAAGCTGACCCATGGGGTACCCTTCTCTTCACCTGTGAACCCCATCTGTGCAGCGCCTAAACTTACTTTGCTCACAGATGTGTCCCAACAGGCCGACAGTGCCCACATGGCCAACACAGTGGTGTGGCCCAGTCCACCCCGGGGTGTGACTCCTGTCCCCCTCCCAGGGGCAACTCTGTCCACCAGGACAGTAAGCCACAGTGGCTACCGACAGTTGTCAGTGGGGAGACCCAGGCCTTATGCCTCTCAGGGCTCTCTAACCTCTGTGGCGTCACAGAGTGGGGGGCGGTAGCCCCAGGTGCCTGGCACCCTTTGTCCACTCTCCCTCTTGTCAGGCCAGGGATGACATCCTGGCACTGACCAACCAGCCTAGGGTCTGTACCCGGCGGCTGGACAGGAGACTGGGGTAGGCTCTCCCACCCCCGGTCTTCCTCCCAGGGGCTCCGTACCCTCCCACCTGGAGCGGTACCCCCTTCCAGAATTGTCAGGGCACCTGTGGCAGGTGCCTTGCACAATTCCTCCACCAGTTCAGGGGTGCTATCCTGCAACTGGTACACCAGCCTAATGTCTGTACCCTGAGGCTGGACACAGGACTGGGGTGGCCTCTCCCACACCCTGTCCTCCTCACTGGGGCACTGCATCCCCCCACCGGGAGCAGTCCCCCTCAACTCCAGAATTGTCAGGCCACCTGTGGCAGGCGTTCTGCACAATTCACCCACCAGTTCAGGGGTGCTATCCTGCAACTGGTACACCAGCCCAGGGTCTGTACCCTGAGGCTGAACAAGGGACTGGGGTAGGCTCTCCCACACCCGGTCCTCCTCCCTGGGGCACTGTACCCTCCCACCTGGAGGGGCACCCCCAGAAGACAAACCGGTAGTGGCACTGTTAGCAGTTGCTCCTTCCCCCAGGTAAGGGGGGAAACCCTGAACCTGGTCCTCCAACCCAGGGCCTGTACCCTTAGGCTGGACCTGTGCCTGGCAACCCAGGACTTCCGGGGGAGTACACCAACCCCCCCAAAGGGAAACACACCCCTCATGAGTTGTGCCAGAATCCGCCGGGCGCAGGTCTCCAGCCTCCTGTCCACCTGACAGAGCATGAAGACCCCCCAGGCCAGAAGTGGCCTCACCAGGGTCAGTCCTGGGGTGCTCTGACCTCAGAGCTGGCAACCCCTGACCTACTGGTCCTTCCAAAATTGTCAGGGCACCTGTGGCAGGTGTCCTGCCCAACTCGCCCCCCAGTTCAGGACCTCCCTCCAGCAACTGGTATCCCAACCTAGGGTCTAAACCCTCAAGTTGAACCGGGGTCAGAGGCGAGGACTCCCTCCCTCTGCACCCCCTTCCAGAGTTCTGCACCCTCCCACCTGGAGTGGTACCCCTAGAAGACAAACCGGTCAGGACACTGCTTACAGTCGTCCTTCCCTCCAGGTCATGCAGGACCTGAACCTGGCTTCCCAACCCAGGGACTAAACCCTGCAGCTGAGCACCTGCCCGGCACACCAGGACTTCCTTGGGAGCACACATGCCCCCCCTGAGGGTAACACATGACTCATGCGTTGTGTGACAGTCTGCCTGGCGCAGATCTCCTGACCTCTGTCCATCTGACTATGCGCGAAGATCCCCCAGGACAGAAGTGGTGTCACCATGGTCACTACCTGGAGGCTCAGCCCTTCTGGCTGGCCCCTGACCCACTGGTTCTCCCACTGGGGAACGCATCCCCCTCTCACCCCTCCATCTGGACTTCTGCACCCTCCCAACTGGAGCAGTGTTGCCAGACACCAGAACCGGTGGGATGCTCGTTACAGCAGTCCCCCCCAGTTCCCCAGACACTAGGGGATCCCCCTCAATGGGTGGCCTTCCAGTACAGCCTAGGCTCCCCACCTGGTATTCCCTCATGGAACCACCCAGGCTCTGGGACCGGGTTTCGGGCACCTTGGGCCTCAGCCCCTTCCCACTCCTTCTCCGCGAAGACAGGACGTGAGTCCCTACACCTTTCCCACGACACCGGGACCTATCTGGGCTACCACGAACCTTTCCCACCACCCTTGGTTGGGAAATACCTAGGCCACTTCCTTCCGGGTCACCCCCAGATGCTTCTCCAGGCCCTCTGGAATCCACCAAAAGGTCTGCCTCCAGTGCAAGCTCCCTGGGGTCAGAAAACTCACACTCCACTGGGTGTTGGCGTAGCTCTGGAAAACAGGGACTTAACATATGCTCTCCAATAATTGAATAACACAGCCCCACACAGGTGTTAACCAAACTACCCTTCACCCAACCATCCAGTGCCTCAGACAAGTACCCCACATCATTCTCACAAGACCGGTGAGACAGTGTCTGACTGTTGCTGTCTCTCAACCCATACTCTTCTGGCTGGTCTTCATACTCACTTACCAGGGCTTCTATCATGGGGGAACCCCTCTCCCTGCACCTCTCATCTAGAGTCAGTAGAGTGTCCCTCCCACTACTAGGAAAATGATCCCCTGTGCCAGTTCCCCAATCCACCTCAGGGACACTGCGTACCACGGGAGTAACCTCACAATCCTGAACCCCCTGGCGTATGTCAACCCCCTCCTTGAAGCAGGGCCCCAAATCTGTGTGTGCGTGTACCCCCCGCTCAGTACTAGACATTACATTTTTGCTGCCACCATCTGGGCTGGACAAAGCCCTACCGGCTTCCCAATCCAGCTCCAGCTCTCTCATTTTAAGCTCATGATCCAAGATCATCTTCCTTTCCTCCATGGCTATTCTCTTGTCTTACCTCTCACTTTCTATTCTGAGTTTCTCCAATTCAAACTTCCTTGCTTCCCGCCTGTCCTCCAGCTCCTCTGGGGACAAGCCACTGCTGCCTTGCCTGGAGGGTCCTCCCCCCACCACTCCCAAAAGCACATCCACCCTAGGAACAGGCTCCTCCACCTCTCCATTGAGATCACCAGATTGCCCACTGGCATGTCTGGCTGCTACCCAGGCCCTCAGCGCCTTTTGTAGCTCCTCCTTCCTGGTGAGGCCTCTGACCTGGACTTTCAGGTTCTTGCAAATCGATTTTAACTCCTTGACATTGTAGGCTTCCAATCGATCCTCCTCAAAGGCAATTTCTACTGATGCATTTGATGATACTATAGATTCAGGCATGTTGAAGTAGCAAGTTCAAACTGGCAAGATAAAAATAGGCCAAAAAAGAAAAAGAACCTGTATGTGGTACGTAATGGTCTGCGATATGGTAGTAGTGCACACCAATCACTGTAAGTCAAGTGCAAACACAAGTCCTATCCTCACCGCTGACAACCAATGTTAGAAATGGGATTTTTGGTAGGCTAGGGCGTGGGCCAAAGCCAGGCAAAAACCACCACTCTAGTCAGGATAAGGGAGTTACACGTCTAAAATAACCCCTGCTCACCCCCTTGGTAGCTTGGCACGAGCAGCCAGGCTTATCTTAGAGGCAGTGTGTAAAGCATTTGCACATAACCCACAGTAATACAGTGTACGCACTACAAAAGGACACCACACCAGTTTAGAAAAATATCCAATATTTTTATATAATTAAAACAAGACCAAAAACGATAAGAATCCACAATACTATACTTAAAAGTTCACAGTTCCAAAAATACGCTGATTAAAAAGAGTTCCTTGTGTGGATAGCTCCGTCCGGGCTACCACGGCGTCGTGAACAACAAATCCAAAAGTTCTGGCTGGTCGCGGGCCCGCTACGGTGTCGGGAAGACCCGCAAGCAGTACCTGTGAGAGATGCAGGGCGTTGAGGGCCTTGAACTCACTCGCGTTGCATGTCGAGCTCCTCTCTGATGGAATCAGGAGCGCTGGCGCCGGCAGACGTCTGGTGCTGTGGTACGAAGCGCAGCGTGCGGTGCCCCCAGGTCGCGGTGCGAACAGCGGCTCGGTGACGGCGTCAGATGGCGTCGTCGGTGAGACCAGGGTCGCGGTGCGAGATGAAGGCGGTGCTCGCCACGGTGCTAGCAGGTCACGGTGCAAGCAGCGTCGTCGTCGTTGCTGAAGCGCTGTCGTCGGCTGACGAACTGGAGTCGATGGCGCCGGCGTCGGTAGGCCAAGGTTGCGGTGCAGGATGAGGGCGGTGCATCGTGTGACTTACGAGCGGTGCCCTCGAACCACGGTGCAAGCAGCGGCGTCGATTTCGGCGATAAGTGGCGGCGTCAGGAAGGCCAAGGCGTCCTCGTGAAGCAAGGCGGTGCAGAGTGCGGTGCCCACAGGTCGCGGTGCGAGCAGCTGCTCGTGGTGGCGTCAACAGGCGTCTTCGGTGATACCAGGGTCGCGGTGCGGCGGTGCTCTCTGCGGTGCCAAAGCAGCGGCTCGGTGGCGGCGTCAACAGGCGTCGTCGGTGAGACCAGGGTTGCGGTGCGGCGTTGCGGCTGTGCCCTCTGCGGCGCCAAAGCTTCGGCGTGAAGTGAGGCGGTGCGGAGTGCGGTGCCCACAGGTCGCGGTGCAAGCAGCGGCTCGGTGGCGGCGTCAACAGGCGTCGTCGGTGAGACCAGGGTTGCGGTGCGGCGGTGCTCTCTGCGGTGCCAAAGCTTCGGCGTGAAGCAAGGCGGTGCGGAGTGCGGTGCCCACAGGTCGCGGTGCAAGCAGCGGATCGGTGTCGGCATCAACAGGCGTCGTCGGTGAGACCAAGGTTGCGGTGCCCTCTGCGGTGCCTTCAGGACAAGGAGTCGGCAGCGGCGTCGTAGACGTCGTTCTTCTTGCTGCAGCACAAAACACACAGTCCCCAGTGCTGCGGGTCGAAGAACTTGAAGTCTTTGCTGTTCCTGAGACTTCGTGAACAGGGGGCAAGCTCTACCTCAAGCCCTTGGAGAGACTCACAAATTAGGTTGCAGAAAGTCCAGTCCAGGCCTTTCACTGCCCAAGACAGAAGCAGCCACTGCAGGTCAGCCCAGCAAAGCAACCAGCAAAGCAGTCGTTCCTTTTCGCAGCTTCTCCGGCTCTTCTTCTTGGCAGTCTTCTTGTCCAGATGAGTTCTAAAGTTCAGGGGTCTGGGACCCAGCATTTATGTCCAAAAATCCTTTGATCTCTTAGGCAGAGAGGGCCAGTTCTGCCTTCTCTGGTGTGAATTCCTGGCAGGAGGTGGAGACGGCATTTGTCAGAGGCAGAGCAGGCCCTTTGAGGTGCAAGGAAATCTCCTCCCCCTTCCCCCATCGTAACCCAGGTCTCTTCAGCCCTTTCCTGACCTACCCTAGACCATCTGGCGCCCCTCCTGCTCCCCCAGCCTTCTGTCATCCAAAACCCAGACAGGCAATCCACATTCCAGCAGAGGCACATGGGATGACTGAGCAAGAAAATACCTACTTTCTAAAAGTGGTATTTTCAAACACAGAATGTAAAAATCACCTTCACTAAAAGATGCATCTTTAGATTCTGAGTTCAGGCATACTAAATTCTATTTTCTTACCGAATTCCCTGGGCCAGTTATGTTTATAAGATGTTATAAACAAACCTCCCATTCTATCCTATGGGGAACTGGTAGCCTTGCAATAGTGAAAAACGAAATTGGCTGTAATTCACTATCAGGACATGCCACACACACCAGGGCATGTCCCACCTTTCACATACACTGCACCCTGCCCACAGGGGTACCTTGGGCCTACCTTAGGGGTGACTAACATGTAGAAAAGGGAAGGTTTAGGGACTGGCAAGTGTGTGCACTTGCCAAGTCGACATGGCAGCCCCAGGCTGCGCACAGGCTCTGCAATGGCAGGCCAGAGTTCCACTTTACGGGCTGTTTGCGTGGGTGGCACAATCCAGTGCTGCAGCCCACCAACAGCATTTGATTTATAGGCCCCGGCACTCGCAGTGTACTTTACTAGGGACTGACACATAAATCAAATAGGCCAATCATGGAAACACCAATCCATAACACAATTTACACGGACAGCATATGCACTTTAGCACTGATTAGCAGTGGTAAAGTGCCCAGAGTCCTAAAACCAACACACACAGGGTCAAAAACAGGAGGCCAAAAAGCAAAAAGTCTGGGGGTAAACCCGCTGAAAAAGCCAAGTCTAACACAACCCCCTCCCAGCCTAAAGCCAGGGTAGACTAATCAATCCCTTGATGGACTTCCCTGCTTGGGGCGATAGAACATAGACCTGGCCCACAACAGCGGGGGCACGTTCTGGTTCTACGTCTTTCCAAACCCAGTTGGATCCCTCTATCCATACTCTCAGGGCCAACTAAGCTGACCCATGGGGTACCCTTCTCTTCACCATCTGTGCAGCGCCTAAACTTACTTTGCTCACAGATGTGTCCCAACAGGCCGACAGTGCCCACATGGCCAACACAGTGGTGTGGCCCAGTCCACCCCCGGGGTGTGACTCCTGTCCCCCTCCCAGGGGCAACTCTGTCCACCAGGACAGTAAGCCACAGTGGCTACCGACAGTTGTCAGTGGGGAGACCCAGGCCTTATGCCTCTCAGGGCTCTCTAACCTCTGTGGCGTCACAGAGTGGGGGGCGGTAGCCCCAGGTGCCTGGCACCCTTTGTCCACTCTCCCTCTTGTCAGGCCAGGGATGACATCCTGGCACTGACCAACCAGCCTAGGTTCTGTACCCGGCGGCTGGACAGGAGACTGGGGTAGGCTCTCCCACCCCCGGTCTTCCTCCCAGGGGCTCCGTACCCTCCCACCTGGAGCGGTACCCCCTTCCAGAATGGTCAGGGCACCTGTGGCAGGTGCCTTGCACAATATGTCCACCAGTTCAGGGGTGCTATCCTGCAACTGGTACACCAGCCTAGGGTCTGTACCCTGAAGCTGGACACAGGACTGGGGTGGCCTCTCCCACACCCTGTCCTCCTCACTGGGGCACTGCATCCCCCCACCGGGAGCAGTCCCCCTCAACTCCAGAATTGTCAGGCCACCTGTGGCAGCCGTTCTGCACAATTCACCCACCAGTTCAGGGGTGCTAGCCTGCAACTGGTACACCAGCCCAGGGTCTGTACCCTGAGGCTGAACAAGGGACTGGGGTAGGCTCTCCCACACCCGGTCCTCCTCCCTGGGGCACTGTACCCTCCCACCTGGAGGGGCACCCCCAGAAGACAAACCGGTAGTGGCACTGTTAGCAGTTGATCCTTCCCCCAGGTAAGGGGGGAAACCCTGAACCTGGTCCTCCAACCCAGGGCCTGTACCCTTAGGCTGGACCTGTGCCTGGCAACCCAGGACTTCCGGGGGAGTACACCAACCCCCCCAAAGGGAAACACACCCCTCATGAGTTGTGCCAGAATCCGCCTGGCGCAGGTCTCCAGCCTCCTGTCCACCTGACAGAGCATGAAGACCCCACAGGCCAGAAGTGGCCTCACCAGGGTCAGTCCTGGGGTGCTCTGACCTCAGAGCTGGCAACCCCTGACCTACTGGTCCTTCCAAAATTGTCAGGGCACCTGTGGCAGGTGTCCTGCCCAACTCGCCCCCAGTTCAGGACCTCCCTCCAGCAACTGGTCTCCCAACCTAGGGTCTAAACCCTCAAGTTGAACCGGGGTCAGAGGCGAGGACTCCCTCCCTCTGCACCCCCTTCCAGAGTTCTGCACCCTCCCACCTGGAGTGGTACCCCTAGAAGACAAACCGGTCAGGACACTGCTTACAGTCGTCCTTCCCTCCAGGTCAGGCAGGACCCGAACCTGGCTTCCCAACCCAGGGACTAAACCCTGCAGCTGAGCACCTGCCCGGCACACCAGGACTTCCTTGGGAGCACGCATGCCCCCCCTGAGGGGAACACATGACTCATGCGTTGTGTGACAGTCTGCCTGGCGCAGATCTCCTGACCTCTGTCCATCTGACTATGCGCGAAGATCCCCCAGGACAGAAGTGGTGTCACCATGGTCACTACTAGGAGGCTCAGCCCTTCTGGCTGGCCCCTCACCCACTGGTTCTCCCACTGGGGAACGCATCCCCCTCTCACCCCTCCATCTGGACTTCTGCACCCTCCCAACTGGAGCAGTGTTGCCAGACACCAGAACCGGTGGGATGCTCGTTACAGCAGTCCCCCCCAGTTCCCCAGACACTAGGGGATCCCCCTCAATGGGTGGCCTTCCAGTACAGCCTAGGCTTCCCACCTGGTATTCCCTCATGGAACCACCCAGGCTCTGGGAACGGGTTTCGGGCACCTTGGGCCTCAGCCCCTTCCCACTCCTTCTCCGCGAAGACAGGACGTGAGTCCCTACACCTTTCCCACGACACCGGGACCTATCTGGGCTACCTCGAACCTTTCTCACCACCCTTGGTTGGGAAATACCTAGGCCACTTCCTTCCGGGTCACCCCCAGATGCTTCTCCAGACCCTCTGGAATCCACCAAAAGGTCTGCCTCCAGTGCAAGCTCCCTGGGGTCAGAAAACTCACACTCCACTGGGTGTTGGCATAGCTCTGGAAAACAGGGACTTAACATATGCTCTCCAATAATTGAATAACACAGCCCCACACAGGTGTTAACCAAACTACCCTTCACCCAACCATCCAGTGCCTCAGACAAGTACCCCACATCATTCTCACAAGACCGGTGAGACAGTGTCTGACTGTTGCTGTCTCTCAACCCATACTCTTCTGGCTGGTCTTCATACTCACTTACCAGGGCTTCTATCATGGGGGAACCCCTCTCCCTGCACCTCTCATCTAGAGTCAGTAGAGTGTCCCTCCCACTACTAGGAAAATGATCCCCTGTGCCAGTTCCCCAATCCACCTCAGGGACACTGCGTACCACGGGAGTAACCTCACAATCCTGAACCCCCTGGCGTATGTCAACCCCCTCCTTGAAGCAGGGCCCCAAATCTGTGTGTGCGTGTACCCCCCGCTCAGTACTAGACACTACATTTTTGCTGCCACCATCTGGGCTGGACAAAGCCCTACCGGCTTCCCAATCCAGCTCCAGCTCTCTCATTTTAAGCTCATGATCCAAGATCATCTTCCTTTCCTCCATGGCTATTCTCTTGTCTTCCCTCTCACTTTCTATTCTGAGTTTCTCCAATTCAAACTTCCTTGCTTCCCGCCTGTCCTCCAGCTCCTCTGGGGACAAGCCACTGCTGCCTTGCCTGGAGGGTCCCCCCCCTCCCAAAAGCACATCCACCCTAGGAACAGGCTCCTCCACCTCTCCATTGAGATCACCAGATTGCCCACTGGCATGTCTGGCTGCTACCCAGGCCCTCAGCGCCTTTTGTAGCTCCTCCTTCCTGGTGAGGCCTCTGACCTGGACTTTCAGGTTCTTGCAAATCGATTTTAACTCCTTGACATTGTAGGCTTCCAATCGATCCTCCTCAAAGGCAATTTCTACTGATGCATTTGATGATACTATAGATTCAGGCATGTTGAAGTAGCAAGTTCAAACTGGCAAGATAAAAATAGGCCAAAAAAAGAAAAAGAACCTGTATGTGGTACGTAATGGTCTGCGATATGGTAGTAGTGCACACCAATCACTGTAAGTCAAGTGCAAACACAAGTCCTATCCTCACCGCTGACAACCAATGTTAGAAATGGGATTTTTGGTAGGCTAGGGTGTGGGCCAAAGCCAGGCAAAAACCACCACTCTAGTCAGGATAAGGGAGTTACACATCTAAAATAACCCCTGCTCACCCCCGAGGTAGCTTGGCACGAGCAGCCAGGCTTATCTTAGAGGCAGTGTGTAAAGCATTTGCACATAACCCACAGTAATACAGTGTACGCACTACAAAAGGACACCACACCAGTTTAGAAAAATATCCAATATTTTTATATAATTAAAACAAGACCAAAAACGATAAGAATCCACAATACTATACTTAAAAGTTCACAGTTCCAAAAATACGCTGATTAAAAAAAGAGTTCCTTGTGTGGATAGCTCCGTCCGGGCTACCACGGCGTCGTGAACAACAAATCCAAAAGTTCTGGCTGGTCGCGGGCCCGCTACGGTGTCGGGAAGACCCGCAAGCAGTACCTGTGAGAGATGCAGGGCGTTGAGGCCCTTGAACTCACTCGCGTTGCATGTCGAGCTCCTCTCTGATGGAATCAGGAGCGCTGGCGCCGGCAGACGTCTGGTGCTGCGGTACGAAGCGCAGCGTGCGGTGCCCCCAGGTCGCGGTGCGAGCAGCGGCTCGGTGACGGCGTCAGATGGCGTCGTCGGTGAGACCAGGGTCGCGGTGCGAGATGAAGGCGGTGCTCGCCACGGTGCTAGCAGGTCACGGTGCAAGCAGCGTCGTCGTCGTTGCTGAAGCGCTGTCGTCGGCTGACGAACTGGAGTCGATGGCGCCGGCGTCGGTAGGCCAAGGTTGCGGTGCAGGATGAGGGCGGTGCATCGTGTGACTCACGAGCGGTGCCCTCGAACCACTGTGCAAGCAGCGGCGTCGATTTCGGCGATAAGTGGCGGCGTCAGGAAGGCCAAGGCGTCCTCGTGAGGCAAGGCGGTGCAGAGTGCGGTGCCCACAGGTCGCGGTGCGAGCAGCGGCTCGGTGGCGGCGTCAACAGGCGTCTTCGGTGATACCAGGGTCGCGGTGCGGCGGTGCTCTCTGCGGTGCCAAAGCAGCGGCTCTGTGGCGGCGTCAACAGGCGTCGTCGGTGAGACCAGGGTTGCGGTGCGGCGGTGCCCTCTGCGGCGCCAAAGCTTCGGCGTGAAGTGAGGCGGTGCGGAGTGCGGTGCCCACAGGTCGCGGTGCAAGCAGCGGCTCGGTGGCGGCGTCAACAGGCGTCGTCGGTGAGACCAAGGTTGCGGTGCCCTCTGCGGTGCCTTCAGGACACGGAGTCGGCAGCGGCGTCGTAGACGTCGTTCTTCTTGCTGCAGCACAAAACACACAGTCCCCAGTGCTGCGGGTCGAAGAACTTGAAGCCTTTGCTGTTCCTGAGTCTTCGTGAACAGGGGGCACGCTCTACCTCAAGCCCTTGGAGAGACTCACAAATTAGGTTGCAGAAAGTCCAGTCCAGGCCTTTCACTGCCCAAGACAGAAGCAGCCACTGCAGGTCAGCCCAGCAAAGCAACCAGCAAAGCAGTCGTTCCTTTTCGCAGCTTCTCCGGCTCTTCTTCTTGGCAGTCTTCTTGTCCAGATGAGTTCTAAAGTTCAGGGGTCTGGGACCCAGCATTTATGTCCAAAAATCCTTTGATCTCTTAGGCAGAGAGGGCCTGTGCCCGGTCAGGACCAGTTCTGCCTTCTCTGGTGTGAATTCCTGGCAGGAGGCGGAGACGGCATTTGTCAGAGGCAGAGCAGGCCCTTTGAGGTGCAAGGAAATCTCCTCCCCCTTCCCCCATCGTAAGCCAGGTCTCTTCAGCCCTTTCCTGACCTACCTAGACCATCTGGCGCCCCTCCTGCTCCCCCAGCCTTCTGTCATCCAAAACCCAGACAGGCAATCCACATTCCAGCAGAGGCACATGGGATGACTGAGCAAGAAAATACCTACTTTCTAAAAGTGGTATTTTCAAACACAGAATGTAAAAATCACCTTCACTAAAAGATGCATCTTTAGATTCTGAGTTCAGGCATACTAAATTCTATTTTCTTACCGAATTCCCTGGGCCAGTTATGTTTATAAGATGTTATAAACAAACCTCCCATTCTATCCTATGGGGAACTGGTAGCCTTGCAATAGTGAAAAACTAAATTGGCTGTAATTCACTATCAGGACATGCCACACACACCAGGGCATGTCCCACCTTTCACATACACTGCACCCTGCCCACAGGGGTACCTTGGGCCTACCTTAGGGGTGACTAACGTAGAAAAGGGAAGGTTTAGGGACTGGCAAGTGTGTGCACTTGCCAAGTCGACATGGCAGCCCCAGGCTGCGCACAGGCTCTGCAATGGCAGGCCAGAGTTCCACTTTACGGGCTGTTTGCGTGGGTGGCACAATCCAGTGCTGCAGCCCACCAACAGCATTTGATTTATAGGCCCCGGCACTCGCAGTGCACTTTACTAGGGACTGACACATAAATCAAATAGGCCAATCATGGAAACACCAATCCATAACACAATTTACACGGAGAGCATATGCACTTTAGCACTGATTAGCAGTGGTAAAGTGCCCAGAATCCTAAAACCAACACACACAGGGTCAAAAACAGGAGGCCAAAAAGCAAAAAGTCTGGGGGTAAACCCGCTGAAAAAGCCAAGTCTAACACAACCCCCTCCCAGCCTAAAGCCAGGGTAGACTAATCAATCCCTTGATGGACTTCCCTGCTTGGGGCGATAGAACATAGACCTGGCCCACAACAGCGGTGGTACGTTCTGGTTCTACGTCTTTCCAAACCCAGTTGGATCCCTCTATCCATACTCTCAGGGCCCACTAAGCTGACCCATGGGGTACCCTTCTCTTCACCATCTGTGCAGCGCCTAAACTTACTTTGCTCACAGATGTGTCCCAACAGGCCGACAGTGCCCACATGGCCAACACAGTGGTGTGGCCCAGTCCACCCCCGGGGTGTGACTCCTGTCCCCCTCCCAGGGGCAACTCTGTCCACCAGGACAGTAAGCCACAGTGGCTACCGACAGTTGTCAGTGGGGAGACCCAGGCCTTATGCCTCTCAGGGCTCTCTAACCTCTGTGGCGTCAGAGAGTGGGGGGCGGTAGCCCCAGGTGCCTGGCACCCTTTGTCAACTCTCCCTCTTGTCAGGCCAGGGATGACATCCTGGCACTGACCAACCAGCCTAGGGTCTGTACCCGGCGGCTGGACAGGAGACTGGGGTAGGCTCTCCCACCCCCGGTCTTCCTCCCAGGGGCTCCGTACCCTCCCACCTGGAGCGGTACCCCCTTCCAGAATTGTCAGGGCACCTGTGGCAGGTGCCTTGCACAATTCACCCACCAGTTCAGGGGTGCTATCCTGCAACTGGTACACCAGCCCAGGGTCTGTACCCTGAGGCTGAACAAGGGACTGGGGTAGGCTCTCCACACCCGGTCCTCCTCCCTGGGGCACTGTACCCTCCCACCTGGAGGGGCACCCCAGAAGACAAACCGGTAGTGGCACTGTTAGCAGTTGCTCCTTCCCCCAGGTAAGGGGGAAACCCTGAACCTGGTCCTCCAACCCAGGGCCTGTACCCTTAGGCTGGACCTGTGCCTGGCAACCCAGGACTTCCGGGGCGTACACCAACCCCCCAAAGGGAAACACACCCCTCATGAGTTGTGCCAGAATCCGCCTGGCGCAGGTCTCCAGCCTCCTGTCCACCTGACAGAGCATGAAGACCCCCCAGGCCAGAAGTGGCCTCACCAGGGTCAGTCCTGGGGTGCTCTGACCTCAGAGCTGGCAACCCCTGACCTACTGGTCCTTCCAAAATTGTCAGGACACCTGTGGCAGGTGTCCTGCCCAACTCGCCCCCCAGTTCAGGACCTCCCTCCAGCAACTGGTCTCCCAACCTAGGGTCTAAACCCTCAAGTTGAACCGGGGTCAGAGGCGAGGACTCCCTCCCTCTGCACCCCCTTCCAGAGTTCTGCACCCTCCCACCTGGAGTGGTACCCCTAGAAGACAAACCGGTCAGGGCACTGCTTACAGTCGTCCTTCCCTCCAGGTCAGGCAGGACCTGAACCTGGCTTCCCAACCCAGGGACTAAACCCTGCAGCTGAGCACCTGCCCGGCACACCAGGACTTCCTTGGGAGCACGCATGCCCCCCCTGAGGGTAACACATGACTCATGCGTTGTGTGACAGTCTGCCTGGTGCAGATCTCCTGACCTCTGTCCATCTGACAGTGCGCGAAGATCCCCCAGGACAGAAGTGGTGTCACCATGGTCACTGCTAGGAGGCTCAGCCCTTCTGGCTGGCCCCTGACCCACTGGTTCTCCCACTGGGGAACGCATCCCCCTCTCACCCCTCCATCTGGACTTCTGCACCCTCCCAACTGGAGGGGTGTTGCCAGACACCAGAACCGGTGGGATGCTCGTTACAGCAGTCCCCCCCAGTTCCCCAGACACTAGGGGATCCCCCTCAATGGGTGGCCTTCCAGTACAGCCTAGGCTCCCCACCTTGTATTCCCTCATGGAACCACCCAGGCTCTGGGACCGGGTTTCGGGCACCTTGGGCCTCAGCCCCTTCCCACTCCTTCTCCGCGAAGACAGGACATGAGTCCCTACACCTTTCCCACGACACCGGGACCTATCTGGGCTACAACGAACCTTTCCCACCACCCTTGGTTGGGAAATACCTAAGCCACTTCCTTCCGGGTCACCCCCAGATGCTTCTCCAGACCCTCTGGAATCCACCAAAAGGTCTGCCTCCAGTGCAAGCTCCCTGGGGTCAGAAAACTCACACTCCACTGGGTGTTGGCATAGCTCTGGAAAACAGGGACTTAACATATGCTCTCCAATAATTGAATAACACAGCCCCACACAGGTGTTAACCAAACTACCCTTCACCCAACCATCCAGTGCCTCAGACAAGTACCCCACATCATTCTCACAAGACCGGTGAGACAGTGTCTGACTGTTGCTGTCTCTCAACCCATACTCTTCTGGCTGGTCTTCATACTCACTTACCATGGCTTCTATCATGGGGGAACCCCTCTCCCTGCACCTCTCATCTAGAGTCAGTAGAGTGTCCCTCCCGCTACTAGGAAAATGATCCCCTGTGCCAGTTCCCCAATCCACCTCAGGGACACTGCGTACCACGGGAGTAACCTCACAATCCTGAACCCCCTGGCGTATGTCAACCCCCTCCTTGAAGCAGGGCCCCAAATCTGTGTGTGCGTGTACCCCCCGCTCAGTACTAGACATTACATTTTTGCTGCCACCATCTGGGCTGGACAAAGCCCTACCGGCTTCCCAATCCAGCTCCAGCTCTCTCATTAAAGGTCATTATACAAGATCATCTTCCTTTCCTCCATGGCTATTCTCTTGTCTTCCCTCTCACTTTCTATTCTGAGTTTCTTCAATTCAAACTTCCTTGCTTCCCGCCTGTCCTCCAGCTCCTCTGGGGACAAGCCACTGCTTGTCTTGCCTGGAGGGTCCCCCCCCCTCCCAAAAGCACATCCACCCTAGGAACAGGCTCCTCCACCTCTCCATTGAGATCACCAGATTGCCCACTGGCATGTCTGGCTGCTACCCAGGCCCTCAGCGCCTTTTGTAGCTCCTCCTTCCTGGTGAGGCCTCTGACCTGGACTTTCAGGTTCTTGCAAATCGATTTTAACTCCTTGACATTGTAGGCTTCCAATCGATCCTCCTCAAAGGCAATTTCTACTGATGCATTAGATGATAGTATAGATTCAGGCATGTTGAAGTAGCAAGTTCAAACTGGCAAGATAAAAATAGGCCAAAAAAGAAAAAGAACCTGTATGTGGTACGTAATGGTCTGCGATATGGTAGTAGTGCACACCAATCACTGTAAGTCAAGTGCAAACACAAGTCCTATCCTCACCGCTGACAACCAATGTTAGAAATGGGATTTTTGGTAGGCTAGGGCGTGGGCCAAAGCAAGGCAAAAACCACCACTCTAGTCAGGATAAGGGAGTTACACGTCTAAAATAACCCCTGCTCACCCCCTTGGTAGCTTGGCACGAGCAGCCAGGCTTATCTTAGAGGCAGTGTGTAAAGCATTTGCACATAACCCACAGTAATACAGTGTACGCACTACAAAAGGACACCACACCAGTTTAGAAAAATATCCAATATTTTTATATAATTAAAACAAGACCAAAAACGATAAGAATCCACAACACTATACTTAAAAGTTCACAGTTCCAAAAATACGCTGATTAAAAAGAGTTCCTTGTGTGGATAGCTCCGTCCGGGCTACCACGGCGTCGTGAACAACAAATCCAAAAGTTCTGGCTGGTCGCGGGCCCGCTACGGTGTCGGGAAGACCCGCAAGCAGTACCTGTGAGAGATGCAGGGCGTTGAGGCCCTTGAACTCACTCGCGTTGCATGTCGAGCTCCTCTCTGATGGAATCAGGAGCGGTAGCGCCGGCAGACGTCTGGTGCTGCGGTACGAAGCGCAGCGTGCGGTGCCCCCAGGTCGCGGTGCGAGCAGCGGCTCGGTGACGGCTTCAGATGGCGTCGTCGGTGAGACCAGGGTCGCAGTGCGAGATGAAGGCGGTGCTCGCCACGGTGCTAGCAGGACACGGTGCAAGCAGCGTCGTCGTCGTTGCTGAAGCGCTGTCGTCGGCTGACGAACTGGAGTCGATGGCGCCGGCGTCGGTAGGCCAAGGTTGCGGTGCAGGATGAGGGCGGTGCGTCGTGTGACTTACGAGCGGTGCCCTCGAACCACGGTGCAAGCAGCGGCGTCGATTTCGGCGGGAAGTGGCGGCATCAGGAAGGCCAAGGCGTCCTCGTGAAGCAAGGCGGTGCGGAGTGCGGTGCCCACAGGTCGCGGTGCGAGTAGCGGCTCGGTGGCGGCGTCAACAGGCGTCGTCGGTGAGACCAGGGTCGCGGAGCGGCGGTGCTCTCTGCGGTGCCAAAGCAGCGGCTCGGTGGCGGCGTCAACAGGCCGCGTCGGTGAGACCAGGGTTGCGGTGCGGCGGTGCCCTCTGCGGCGCCAAAGCTTCGGCGTGAAGCGAGGCGGTGTGGTGCCCACAGGTCGCGGTGCAAGCAGCGGCTCGGTGGCGGCGTCAACAGGCGTCGTCGGTGAGACCAGGGTTGCGGTGCGGCGGTGCTCTCTGCGGTGCCAAAGCTTTGGCGTGAAGCAAGGGGGTGCGGAGTGCGGTGCCCACAGGTCGCGTTGCAAGCAGCGGCTCGGTGTCGGCGTCAACAGGCGTCGTCGGTGAGACCAAGGTTGCGGTGCCCTCTGCGGTGCCTTCAGGACACGGAGTCGGCAGCGGCGTCGTAGACGTCGTTCTTCTTGCTGCAGCACAAAACACACAGTCCCCAGTGCTGCGGGTCGAAGAACTTGAAGTCTTTGCTGTTCCTGAGTCTTCGTGAACAGGGGGCACGCTCTACCTCAAGCCCTTGGAGAGACTCACAAATTAGGTTGCAGAAAGTCCAGTCCAGGCCTTTCACTGCCCAAGACAGAAGCAGCCACTGCAGGTCAGCCCAGCAAAGCAACCAGCAAAGCAGTCGTTCCTTTTCGCAGCTTCTCCGGCTCTTCTTCTTGGCAGTCTTCTTGTCCAGATGAGTTCTAAAGTTCAGGGGTCTGGGACCCAGCATTTATGTCCAAAAATCCTTTGATCTCTTAGGCAGAGAGGGCCTGTGCCCGGTCAGGACCAGTTCTGCCTTCTCTGGTGTGAATTCCTGGCAGGAGGTGGAGACGGCATTTATCAGAGGCAGAGCAGGCCCTTTGAGGTGCAAGGAAATCTCCTCCCCCTTCCCCCATCGTAACCCAGGTCTCTTCAGCCCTTTCCTGACCTACCTAGACCATCTGGCGCCCCTCCTGCTCCCCCAGCCTTCTGTCATCCAAAACCCAGACAGGCAATCCACATTCCAGCAGAGGCACATGGGATGACTGAGCAAGAAAATACCTACTTTCTAAAAGTGGTATTTTCAAACACAGAATGTAAAAATCACCTTCACTAAAAGATGCCTCTTTAGATTCTGAGTTCAGGCATACTAAATTCTATTTTCTTACCGAATTCCCTGGGCCAGTTATGTTTATAAGGTGTTATAAACAAACCTCCCATTCTATCCTATGGGGAACTGGTAGCCTTGCAATAGTGAAAAACGAAATTGGCTGTAATTCACTATCAGGACATGCCACACACACCAGGGCATGTCCCACCTTTCACATACACTGCACCCTGCCCACAGGGGTACCTTGGGCCTACCTTAGGGGTGACTAACATGTAGAAAAGGGAAGGTTTAGGGACTGGCAAGTGTGTGCACTTGCCAAGTCGACATGGCAGCCCCAGGCTGCGCACAGGCTCTGCAATGGCAAGCCAGAGTTCCACTTTACGGGCTGTTTGCGTGGGTGGCACAATCCAGTGCTGCAGCCCACCAACAGCATTTGATTTATAGGCCCCGGCACTCGCAGTGCACTTTACTAGCGACTGACACATAAATCAAATAGGCCAATCATGGAAACACCAATCCATAACACAATTTACACGGAGAGCATATGCACTTTAGCACTGATTAGCAGTGGTAAAGTGCCCAGAATCCTAAAACCAACACACACAGGGTCAAAAACAGGAGGCCAAAAAGCAAAAAGTCTGGGGGTAAACCCGCTGAAAAAGCCAAGCCTAACATGTACCCAATCCTTTCATAGCTTCGCTGTCAGTCCTTGAGCCTAACATGTTAATCATCAGCACTGCAATCAGCTCTCTAGCTCATAGCTAAAACACAGCTATACTATTTTGCAATTAGCAAAAAATATGTACACAGTCTTTACTTCTGAGATTGCCCGTTTTCCCTGCCCTTTCCCGCCGCCGCTGCTGCCCGCGCGGCCCCTGCCGTTTCCTGCTCCTGCCTCCCAGCTGCGCTTCCCTCCCCCTTCCCTATTTAATGGCGGCTGCACCAACGGCAAGTCTGTATGCGCCCGTCCGCGACTAGTTTTTTACGATATACTAATTACAGGCACAGATTTCCCAAACTATTACTTGACTACGTGTTAGGGTAGACCCATAGAGACCCGTAGAGACCAAGCATCTACACCATTATGTTTACCACTCGCGCCTTCTCTAAAATGGCGCCCGCTGTGCCATCATTTATAATCTCGGAAGTCGACGGCACATGCGGGAGATACTAACACAGCTGACACGGTGCAGGGAACAAATGCGGAAGTACAAGGGGGATAAATAGCCGAATCGGCACTCTCTCATTCACCTCCCGAACCCGGCAACTGAGGGTAGGTCTAAGGATCTGTTGCGGACTTCGCAACCGTGAGTATACTGGGGAAACCTTTATTTCCATCTTGCACGTTTCTATTTATATCTTGGAGGTCTCCCATGCCTTTTTCCAGGGAGAGTTGGAGGCGATCACACTCCTCGGCCACCTTTTAATATAAATGGCATACATCTATGCACACGATGGGAGAGACTCCTTTTGACCCTTTTCCATTAATATAGGTAACTCACACAACATATATATTGGGCATTGTGTACTGTTTCCAGCTAAGCTTTACAGTGGGACATGGGCTGCCCATGTTTTTCAATCTTTACGAATAAAGATTTCTCCTTAATATTTTTCTGGGGGATCGGAACGGTCCATTATAATATAACTGGATTGGTATCTGACATAGGTATTCCATTCATTTGACATGAGATACATGATAGGGGATGCCCTTTTGTGTAGTTAGTGAGGTATTAGAATACCTTGAGATAAGCCGTAGGGTGTTTTTTGTTGCTTTTTGGTTCCTTTTTTTAAATAAAACATTGCTCTTCTCTTCCATATATGTTTCATCTATAATCCGCTTTAGGATGTGAGGAAGTTCCTCATATTCTGATCTGCCGGGGATTGATGAAGCAAAAACTCATTTTTGATTGGGTGAGTTCTATGTATTTCTTGCGGTAATGAATAAATCACACTTCACTAGTTTGGTCTGATGAACTGAATGTATTGAAGTGAACCATTCTGTTTTTTGGCACATGGTGGGTTAATGCTTGCGATACCTCACTTATGTATGTTGTGCCAATAACGAGCAGGCTGTATACAGTAGCACACGATAAACATGTGTTTGTGGCTGGTCATTGTATATTTATACATGGTTTTTCTCCCAAAATAGGTAGAACCTACACTACTAGCCACTAGACAGAGTAAGGTACGGTGGTCATGAATTTGTACTTAATATACTATTAGTCTAGGTCCACCATAATGTATATAGTGTAGATAGTCTTTTATTTTTATAGGTCCTGAAGAATCGCTTCTAAAACTATAGAAAAATGCGAAGAAACATGTTGACCGACTACATGGAAGAGCGCCGTATCTAAGACATTACCTTAGCAGTGCGCCTTTTCATTATTTTTAATCAGGGTAGGAGACCCCACAATTAAAGTAGTTCTTGTTGGTACTCCCAACCCTGTTTTAATTCACACTTCATATCACATATTTTTACATCTACACTCACTAGACCCCTCACCCCACGGCACCAAACGGCTACTTGGAAAAAGATCTCCGCCAAAGTGCCCCTTATTGGGAGCCCGTCCAGGCATTGCAGCGCCGGCCAGACGAGGAGCAGCCCGATGATGAAGCATGACACCCTATGGGGTGTGTGAGGGCATTACATTCCAAATAAATGGATTCCCATCTATTTGGATGTAGAAAACTACTGTGACCTGCTTAACCATTTTTTTGGATTGTTTAGGAACAGCACAATATTTCAGTTTTTGAATAGCCCCAGGCTGCGCACAGGCTCTGCAATGGCAGGCCAGAGTTCCACTTTACGGGCTGTTTGCGTGGGTGGCACAATCCAGTGCTGCAGCCCACCAACAGCATTTGATTTATAGGCCCCGGCACTCGCAGTGCACTTTACTAGGGACTGACACATAAATCAAATAGGCCAATCATGGAAACACCAATCCATAACACAATTTACACGGAGAGCATATGCACTTTAGCACTGATTAGCAGTGGTAAAGTGCCCAGAATCCTAAAACCAACACACACAGGGTCAAAAACAGGAGGCCAAAAAGCAAAAAGTCTGGGGGTAAACCCGCTGAAAAAGCCAAGCCTAACATGTACCCAATCCTTTCATAGCTTCGCTGTCAGTCCTTGAGCCTAACATGTTAATCATCAGCACTGCAATCAGCTCTCTAGCTCATAGCTAAAACACAGCTATACTATTTTGCAATTAGCAAAAAATATGTACACAGTCTTTACTTCTGAGATTGCCCGTTTTCCCTGCCCTTTCCCGCCGCCGCTGCTGCCCGCGCGGCCCCTGCCGTTCCTGCTCCTGCCTCCCAGCTGCGCTTCCCTCCCCTTCCCTATTTAATGGCGGCTGCACCAACGGCAAGTCTGTATGCGCCCGTCCGCGACCAGCGCCAGGGACCCTGGATTTCCGACAACCCACCGATACGACTCAGCTGCCCTCCTTGCACTCAACCCCGGAAGGAACAACAACTGTCAGCTGTCTACGTCGAACACCACCCACGGCCAGTTCTCCTGCCGACACTGCCGCCAAACCTTCACCACCCTCGGTACCCCCACGGCCGCCGCCCCCGCAACGGACGCCAGCACCCTTGAATCCCTGAGGTGCATTCTCCTCAACGTGCACTCCCTGCACAGACATGCTGTAGAGATCTGGGACCTCGTCGACACCCTCTTGCCTGACGTCGCCTTCCTCACGGGAACGTGGAGCAACCCCACCTCCGCCCCTGACATCGCCACCTCCATCCCCGACGGATACAAGAACCAAAGTAAGGACTGCCCCAAACACCCAGAAGGAGGACTCGCCATCACACACGAGCGCTCCCTCCGTCTCACCACCTCCAGCACGAGCGACTCCCCGCCCACCACCGAACACCTTCATTTCCAGATCCAAACCAGCCCCAGAACTACCCTACGAGGCACCCTCCCCTACAGACCCCCGGACCTCGAACCGCGTTCACCACCACCATCGCCGACCTCATCACGCCCCACGCCATCGCCTCCACGGACTACATACTCATCGGAGACCTCAACTTCCACCTCGACAAGCTCAGTGACCCCAACTCCTCCACAGTCCTGAAAAACCTTGCCAACCTCGGACTGAAACAACTCGTCACCACCCCTACCCAGAAGGCGGGACACACCCTGGACCCCATCTTCGCAGGAGGTAACAACATCCACTTCAGCCACACCACGCAACCCCCCTGGAGGGACCACCACTGCGTACACTTCCACGTCGACAAACCCACCGCCCCCAAACCTGCACCCCGCCCTCCGCAAAGGAACTGGAGCAAGGTCACAGAGGAGCACATTAACTCCAACCTCAACCGCAATGCCCCCCTACATCAACCAACGTCAACCCCCCGGGGTCAAAGAACTTCACAGATGGATCACCAACTGCGCAGACCAGCTCGCCCCCCAATGCAACCCCGACAGACAACGCCCCAGAAAGGCCACCTGGTTCACCGCCGACCTCCAAGAATACAGACGTACCTGCAGACGTCTTGAGAAGAATTGGAGAAACAGCAAAACTCCAGAGGATTGCACCACATACAAGAACGCCATGACAGAATACCACCAACTCATCAGATCCACCAAAAGGACCTTCATCCGAAACAAAATCCATGCTAACGCCAGCAACTCCAAAGAACTCTTCAGCAGCATCCAGGAATTCACCAAGCCCCCCAGCGAAGCCACAGACAGCACACCCTCCCAGGACCTCGGCAACAAACTCAGCTCCTACTTCCACCTGAAAATAAGATCCCTCTACGACAACTTCAACAAACAGACTAAGGAAACTGGACCAACTCCCCCCCCGCCCGCCCCTCCAGCAACGACAGCCAGCCCACCATCTCCTCCTGGACACCTGTCACTACCGAAGACACCGCATCAACCATGAAGGGCATTCACTCAGGAGCCCCCACGGACCCCTGCCCTCCTCACATGTTCTACAGAGCCGCAGCCGCCATTGCACCTGAGCTACGACGCACCATCAACGCAACCTTCGAAGCCGGCACATTCCCAGACGATTGGAAACGCGCAGAAGTCAAACCCCTCCTCAAGAAGCCCTCAGCAGATCCGACGGACCTCAAGAACTACCGACCCATCTCTCTCCTCCCTTTCGCGGCCAAAGTACCAAGAAGACTGTCAATGTTCAACTAGTGAAATTCATCGAAAAGAACTCCATCCTCGACCTCTCCCAATCCGGATTCCGCAGCAACCACAGCACTAAGACCGCCCTATTCGCCGCTACAGACGACATCCGCACCCTCCTCGACCAAGGTCACACTGCTGCTCTGATCCTACTCGACCTCTCTGCAGCCTTCAACACAATCTCCCACCGTACTCTCACTGCCAGACTCCACAATGCCGGCATACAGGGAACCGCCCTCGACTGGATCCGCTCCTTCCTCACTGGCAGAACCCAAAGAGTCAGACTTTCCCCCTTCCTCTCCGAACCCACAGAGATCAACTGCGGAGTACCCCAAGGATCGTCGCTCTGCCCCAGACTCTTCAACATCTACATGCTCCCCCTCGCCGCCAGCGTCAGATAGCATGGACTCAGCATAGTATCCTACGCCGACGACAACCAGATCCTCCTCTCACTCACTAAGGACCCCCTCACCACCAGACTCAGCTTCCAGGAAGGAATGAAGGACGTTGCGTCCTGGATGAGCAGCAGCTGCCGGAAGCTTAACTTGGAGAAGACAGAAGTCCTGGTCCTTGGACCCTCCCCCTCTGCATGGGACAACACCTGGTGGCCCACCGCCCTCTGCAGCCCCCCACGGACCACGCCCAGAATGTCGGCATGATACTCGACTCGTCCCTCACCATGACCCGACAGATCAATGCCGTCAATGCCTCCACCAGCTTCAACACCCTCTGCATCCTTCGCAAGACCTACTAATGGATCCCCACCGAATCAAGAAAGACTGTCACCCACGCCCTCATAACCAGCAAATTGGACTACGGAAACGCCCTCTAAGCCGGGATCAACAAATCTCTGCTCCATAAGCCCCAGACCATACAGAACACCGCAGCCAGACTTGTCCTCGGCATCCCTCGACACATACACATCACCAAACACCTACGAGACCTCCACTGGCTCCCCGTCAAGAAGAGAGTAACTTTCAAAATACTCACCCACGCCTTCAAATGCCTCCACAACACCGGACCCCAATATCTCAACGAAAGAATCTCCTTCCACGCACCCAAGAGAAACCTCCGATCCACCGACCTCGCCGAAACCCCGCGCATCCGCAGAGCCAGAACTGGTGGAAGAGCCTTCTCCTACATCGCTGCAAATCAATCAGTCAATCAATCATGTCACTTATAAAGCGCACTACATACCCGCGAGGGTCTCAAGGCGCTGGGGGAAGAGGGGGGTGGTGCTGCTACTGATCGAAGAGCCAGGTCTTGAGGAGTCTTCTGAAGGCCAGTAGGTCTTGGGTCTGTCGGAGGTTGGTGGGGAGGGTGTTCCAGGTCTTGGCGGCGAGGTGGGAGAAGGATCTGCCGCCGGCGGTCGTTTTCCGGATGCGGGGGACTGTGGCGAGGGCGAGGCTGGTCGAGCGGAGCTGGCGGGTGGGGGTGTAGAAGCTGAGTCGTCTGTTGAGGTAGGCTGGTCCGGAGTTGTGGAGTGCTTTGTGTGCGTGGGTGAGGAGCTTGAAGGTTATCCTCTTGTTGACAGGGAGCCAGTGCAGGTCTCTCAGGTGGGGTGTGATGTGGCTGCGTCGGGGGATGTCGAGGATAAGACGTGCAGAGGCGTTCTGGATGCGTTGCAGCCGTCTCAGGAGCTTAGCCGTCGTTCCTGCGTAGAGGGCGTTTCCGTAGTCCAGCCTGCTGGTGACGAGGGCCTGGGTGACTGTTTTTCTTGTTTCGGTGGGGATCCACTTGAAGATCCTGCGGAGCATTCGGAGGATGTTGAAGCAGGATGAGGAAACGGCGTTGACCTGCTTAGTCATGGAGAGGGTGGGGTCGAGGATGACCCCTAGGTTGCGTATGTGGTCGGTGGGTGGCGGGGCTGTTCCCAGTGATGTTGGCCACCAGGAGTCGTCCCAGGCTGAAGGGTTGGAACCAAGGATGAGGACCTCCGTCTTGTCCGAGTTCAGCTTCAGGCGGCTGGTCCTCATCCATTCGGCGACGGCCTTCATTCCTTCGTGGAGGTGGGCTTTGGCGGTGTGAGGGTCTTTGGTGAGGGAGAGGATCAGCTGGGTGTCGTCGGCGTAGGAGATGATGTTGAGGTTGTGCTGTCGGGCGACGTGGGCGAGGGGTGCCATGTAGATGTTGAACAGCGTTGGGCTGAGGGAGGAGCCTTGGGGTACGCCGCAGATGATCTTGGTGGCCTTGGATCGGAAGGGGCGAGGCGGACGCTTTGTGTTCTGCCGGAAAGGAAGGATGTGGTCCAGTCCAGGGCCTTCTCTTGGATCCCGGCGTCGTGAAGGCGTGTTCGTAGTGTGTGGTGGCAGACCGTGTCGAAGGCGGCTGATAGGTCCAGGAGGATGAGGGCTGCTGTTTCTCCGTTGTCTAGCAGGGTCCTGATGTCATCGGTGGCGGCGATGAGGGCGGTTTCCGGTGCTGTGGTTGCTGCGGAAGCCGGACTGGGAAGGGTCCAGGATGTTGTTCTCCTCGAGGTAGCGGGTCAGTTGTTTGTTGACGATTTTCTCGGTGACCTTCGCGGGGAACGGGAGCAGAGAGATGGGTCGGAAGTTCTTGCGGTCCTTGGGGTCTGCCTTGGGTTTCTTGAGTAAGGCGGTGATCTCGGCGTGCTTCCAGCTTTCCGGGAAGGTTGCTGTCTCGAAGGAGATGTTGATTATTTTCCGGAGATGGGGCGCGATGGCTGTACTGGCTTTGTTGAAGATGTGGTGAGGGCACGGGTCTAGCGGTGAACCGGAGTGGATGGTGTTCATGATCTCGCTGGTGTCCTCGTCGTTGATGTTGGTCCAGGAGAGCAGGCGGTTGGTGGTTGTGGGGGCAGTGGTCTCGGTGGTTGCCGGGGCGGTCGTGGTGTTGAAGCTGTCGTGGATGTCGGCGATTTTGCGGTGGAAGAAGGTGGCCAGTGAGTCGCACAGGTCTCGCGACGGCTGGATGTCGTTGGTGTTGGAGCTGGGGTTGGAGAGTTCCTTCACGATGTTGAAGAGCTCTTTGCTGTTGTGTGCGTTGTTGTCTAGGCGGTCTTTGAGTGAGGCCCTTTTGGCGGATCTGATGAGGTGATGGTGACTGCGGGTGGCGCTCTTGTGGGCGGCGTAGCTGTCCGCTGTCCGTTCGTGGAGCCAGATCTTCTCCAGTTTTCGGCATGTTCGTTTGGAGGCCTGGAGGTCTTCGGTGAACCAGGTGGCTTTCTTGCTGGTGTGGCTGTTGGGCGGATTCTTGAGCGGGCGAGGGTGTTGGCGCAGTCGTCGATCCACTGTCTGAGGTTGCGGGCGGCGGTGTCGGGGTCGGAGGGTTCGGCGGGTGGGCTCAGGGCGAGGGTTGTGGTTAGCTGGTCTTCCGTGACTCTGCTCCAGCAGCGGCGAGGCATTTGTTCGGTACGGTGGTGCGTGGTGGGCTTCCTGTAGGTGAAGTGGATGCAGTGGTGGTCAGTCCAGTGGGGTTCGGAGGTGTGGTTGAAGGAGACGTGTGGGCTTGCGGAAAAGATGGAGTCTAGCGTGTGGCCGGCGGCGTGGGTGGGTGTAGTCACGAGCTGTCTGAGTCCGAGGGTGGCAAGGTTGTCGATCAGGGTGGTGGAGTTGGTGTCCTTGTTGTTCTCGAGGTGGAAGTTCAGGTCCCCGAGGAGGATGTAGTCCGTGGAGGCGATGGCGTGTGTGCTGACGAAGTCAGCGATGGAATCGCTGAACTGTGGTCGGGGTCCGGGGGTCTGTAGATGAGGGTTCCTCTGAGGGTGGTGTTGGGATCGGTGTGGATCTGGAAGTGCATGTGTTCGGCGGTGCTGAGGGTGTCGTCGGTGTTGGTTGAGACTCTGAGGGTGTTCCTGTGGACGATGGCGATGCCTCCTCCGACTCCGTTGGTGCGGTCCCTGCGGGTGATCTTGTATCCGTCCGGGATGGCAATGGCGATGTCGGGGGCTGAAGCGGGATTCAGCCAGGTCTCCGTCAGGAATGCGACGTCTGGGGAGGTTGAGTCGAGAAGGTCCCAGAGTTCGATGGCGTGTTTGCGGGCGGAGCGGGTGTTGAGGAGGATGCATCTGAGGTAGTTGGGTTCTTTCCTGGGCGGTGGTTTGGCGGGGCGGGTGCTGGCGAAGCTGCAGTTCCGGCAGGTGAAGGGCCCTTGGGTGCGCTTCGGGGTGGCCTGGTAGCAGGCGTGATCTTTTCCGGGGTTGAGTGCGTGGAGGGTGCTGGCGTCGTATCGGCGTCTGTTGATGTGGCGGGCGCGGGGGATGCCCGGACCAGGGGGTCTGGCGCTGGGCGCGGTCACGGCGCGGAAGAGCGCAGACGGGCTTCCCTTAGGCGCGCCCGCTGCGCACAGCGGCCGCCATAAATGGGGAGGTGGGAGGGAGGAGCAGGGAATGGGGCAGCGAATGGGCAGTGAGGGGGCGGGGGCGCAGGGGCGCAGCGGCGGGAAACAGGCACAGAAGGGAAAACGAGCACAATCAGGGCATCAAGGGGGCACAGAAAGGAAAAAAAATGAGCACAATCAGGGGCAGCAAGGGGGCACAGAAAGGAAAAGCGAGCACAATCAGGGGCAGCAAGGGGGCACAGAAAGGAAAAACGAGCACAATCAGGGGCAGCAAGGGGGCACAGAAAGGAAAAAAACGAGCACAATCAGGGGCAGCAAGGGGGTACAGAAAGCAAAAACGAGCACAATCAGGGGCAGCAAGGGGGCACAGAAAGGAAAAAAACTAGCACAATCAGGGGCAGCAAGGGGGTACAGAAAGGAAAACGAGCACAATCAGGGGCAGCAAGGGGGTACAGAAAGGAAAAACGAGCACAATCAGGGGCAGCAAGGGGGCACAGAAAGGAAAAAAAACGAGCACAATCAGGGGCAGCAAGGGGGTACAGAAAGGAAAAACGAGCACAATCAGGGGCAGCAAGGGGGCACAGAAAGGAAAAAAAACTAGCACAATCAGGGGCAGCAAGGGGGCACAGAAAGGAAAAACGAGCACAATCAGGGGCAGCAAGGGGGCACAGAAAGGAAAAAAAACTAGCACAATCAGGGGCAGCAAGGGGGTACAGAAAGGAAAAACGAGCACAATCAGGGGCAGCAAGGGGGTACAGAAAGGAAAAACGAGCACAATCAGGGGCAGCAAGGGGGCACAGAAAGGAAAAAAACGAGCACAATCAGGGGCAGCAAGGGGGTACAGAAAGGAAAAACGAGCACAATCAGGGGCAGCAAGGGGGCACAGAAAGGAAAAAAACTAGCACAATCAGGGGCAGCAAGGGGGCACAGAAAGGAAAAACGAGCACAATCAGGGGCAGCAAGGGGGCACAGAAAGGAAAAAACGAGCACAATCAGGGGCAGCAAGGGGGCACAGAAAGGAGAAAAACGAGCACAATCAGGGGCAGCAAGGGGGGCACAGAAAGGAAAAAACGAGCACAATCAGGGGCAGCAAGGGGGCACAGGAAGGAAAAACGAGCACAATCAGGGGCAACAGCAGGGCACACAGACGGAGCTGTGTGGTGGGGGAGCGACCTACCAGTCAAGGTCAGGGGTCGCAAAGACCTGAAACGAGCTCCCGATCAACATCAGACGCTCCCCTACTCTGCACATCTTCAGGAGGACCCTCAAGACCTGGCTCTTCGACTGACCGGAGCTGCCCCCCCAGCGCCTTGAGACCCTCACGGGTGAGTAGCGTGCTTCACAATTCCCTGATTGATTGATAGATACCGGAAGACTGGACTCTAACTGCATCTGCCCATAAACTGCCGTCGTCATCATCATAAAGTAGCTTATAAATGCACTTACATTTTTGGTCTTTCACGTAAAAGGCAAAATACGTAATTCAGCGGTTAAAGTTTTGCCATTGAAATAATACTGTAGCTTGGGCTTCCTCCAAATGGCATGCTAACTTTACGCATTGAATTCGCTGGGTAAATAGGATAAAACATTAACAACTTGCATAGAACTACTAACAAAAAATTATTTTTTGCATTTGTTGGAGTAAACGTTGCCCAAAACTGTCTGAGGAGTAGCCTGACTTTGACACTAAGGTGGCAGTATGTATTAATGAAGCATATTTGTTAGGAAACAATGATGAGCAAACACTCGCAGTTTGGATGTGGTTCACTGAGATTTCAAGCATAGGTCCTCAAGAACGAGGAAAACAATTAGACTGGCAAGTGCTTATAAACTAGCTAAGCTTGGAGTTCGTTTTACATACACCTGATGAAAAAAGGAATTAGCGGGAGTTCGGTTCTAGCTTTCGTCGTATTAATGTATACCAAACTACGCCATAGAAAACATTATTATGTGGGTGCTTTTATCAAACCACACTGTAGGTAATATTATTGTGTGTGGTTTTTTTTTTTCTTCAAACCACACCATAAGAAATAATTATTATCATGTGGCGACAATCCCAGCTCCGTAAAAATACTCCCACCCCCATAGCTGAAGAAAAATTTTCGCCATGGCGTCAACAAGACTTTCGTCCTAACCCGTCCTCACACTCACATTTGTCGCAGACCATGACTGGTGTTTGGAGAAGTACTTCTGCTCCTCAGCCCGATAGATGCCCACAATATGAGCACTAGATCGTAACCTAACGACAAGGACGGGCCAAAACATAAACAGGAAGTGACCACTATCCAACAACGACAACTTCCGCTATCAATTTATTTCACCAACCAACGGCGCCCTTATGAACTTCCGCCAACCACAAGGAATCTCTGCGTGGTTGTCATTTCCCCCATGTTCTGCCTATCGTCACTTTATTGATGCATTTTAAACAATTATTGCAACACGAAGTGAGCGTTTATATTGAACTCTTACGATATATAACCCCCTAAACACGACCCTCTCCTTTTGAAAAATCGCAGTCGTGTGTTTGAGAAGGGGCGTACAGGGGTTATATTTTCCAGTCCGCTCTCTATGTTAGTGGCGCTGCCGTTTCCTGGTTCTACTGCTGTACTGCTCTGATGGCTGCGGAGACGCCAGGAGAGCGAGCAGCGCAGAAAAGGCATCTGGGTTGCTCTCCGCATAGCCATCTTTAGCCGTAGAGCAGCGCCTACGGTATCCACTGAAGCGACCGGTAAGGATGGGTTATACATAGAACACCTGTGAAAAGAACATATTGGCTGAGGGATTCTCGGGGAAACATACCTGCTGCCGACTCTGTTCTCACGGGGAGTCAGTCGGGGGAATCCAAGGTCTACGGCTACCTCTCACAAGGACACATAACTACTGACAGTTCTGCCTCTTGCGGGGAAGCATAGCTGCCGCAGAACCTTTGATGTGCCCAGAGCAGGCAACTACTACCACCTGTTAATGTCAGGAGCATATAAATATTACCCATTTCCATCTTTAAAGGTGCACAAATCTATATGCATTCCCTGGCTCCCCCGAGGAGGAATGGGGCGGGGGTCGTTGCTTGGGTAGAACCGATGCTACCTTTACCGCTCATGGACATGGGATGCTGCGTCTCTGGCAGAAGCACAGTTCCGTTTCAAAAACTTTATTTCGGCCTTCCGGCCCATAAAAGTACAAACAAAATAAATGCAACAGACCAGTTACATCAATAAAAGGTAAGCAGCTGTTAAAATTATGAATATAGTCTAAAAGCTAAGTTGCACACCATTTAAACAGGTACATTTCTGAAAAGTGCAATTAATGACATTACTTAAAATCAAAATAAAACAACAGTGCCAAAGTAGTCGACATACTAGCAGTTAGACTATGGCAGCAGCTTCAGGCTACTAGAGATAAGAGGAGAGTTTTTCTCCTAAGAAGCCACATAGCGCCAAGAAACTTAGCAACTGAGATGACTACAGTCAGTCGGTGTCCGTCCTAAGAATGCGAAGGGCAACTAAGTGGCTGCGGACCCTAAGAGTGTGAATGTTGAAACCAGGCCTTTCTACGAGCAGGTGCATGTGCTGGACATACAAATAAAACGTGGGGGAGGCTCTCTTTATGGGAATTATACGCTGTACATACAATTGGTCCCCCGCTTGACCATTTAGAGGTGAACGGTTTCAGCGGTAAGGCACCCACTCGAAACTAGAATTAAAGGTTCTTGTCCGAAGTGACCAAAATCTGGTCCTAAAACGACTCATATCTGCTCTCACATATGAAATCACATAATAACTTGGAGCAGACGACACTTCGTAATTCATTAGTGGCAGTAGCTAACCAGTATTGCTTTTTCAGATCATCCTTAGATGGAAAATTAGAAGCCTCTGGGTGATCCTACAGCTCAGAAACCTCAAGTGAATACAACATATCTGTGATGCTCCTGAGCCAGGAAACTTTACTAAAGTGATCAGCTTTCATCACGTCCTGAAGGGCTCCTACATAATGAGCTAACTCTGGAGTAGTCCATAGCCGTCTCCAGAACAAAAGTGGACACAATCTTGCATTGCGCACCAATCCTTTAATGCCCGAGTCCATAAAAAGTGGATACAAAGGGGTACTCGGGAGAAACGCTACATTCCTCACAAATTTATTTTCACTTCTGGATAACTCCTCGACATTAGAGTTCCCCCCCCATAATTCCACACCGTAAAGGGTAGATCCTGAGGCCTTAGCCTCGTAAATTTGGAGGGCATGTCAAATTGGTTTTGTGTGAGAGGAGTATTCCTTGATTAAGACGCCCCAGATCTGTTTTAGTTTGATGGCCGCCTTGGTAATGTAAGGTTTCCATGTCATGCCTCCCGAAATCGTTACTCCTAAATAAGTAAAAGAGTTCACCACCTCAAGGTAATGTTCCCTTTTTATGAGGATTGAACAACATTAATTTAGTTTTGGATGTGTTGATCTCCTGGCCACGAGCAGAACAGAACTCGTCAAAGCGAGTCAGAGTTTCTGCAGTCCGCTTGGTGTCTTGGAGATCAACAAAGTATCGTCAGTGAATAAAAGGATCGGTACTTTAGTTTTTGCCAAGAGTGGAGCGTCCATGTCTACCTGGGTCAGGAAGGGGACTATGTCGTTAATAAATAACGAAAACAAAGTGGGCAACAGTACGCAGCCCTGGCGCACACCCCTAGATACAGGTATCCCATCTGTCAACTGGCCTTGGTCTAGCTACCTGACACGCGCATAGTTACCCTCATGTAGGCATATGACTAATGAAATAATATTGGGAGGCATTGCCATGTCAGAGTTAGCCTTCCATAGACCAGTATAAGGAACTATGTCGAAAGGTAACATAAAGGTTCCCTTTTGAAAATTGTGTCTTGTCTATTGTGGAAATTTTCCCGTGAAATCCGGCTTGAAATGGGCTAAGGATGTCATGATCAGACATTCAGTCCTGGATTTTCCCCAAAACACATTGGCAAAAAACATTCTGTAGGCAATCTATTAGGCTGACTGGCCTACAGTTGCTCTGTAAGGATCTGTCTCCCTTTTTAGGTCGAGCGCTACTAGCGTTGCAGCGCATGATCTGCTCGCTCTGCGAGGCATATTGTAGTAGGGACAGATGTGGAAGTGCCGTGGAAGCTCCGCCCATATTTTTCATTGGCTGGCGTCATCGTCCATGGTAAATGCTGGCTTCCGATTGATAATGAGGCTTCTTAGTCCCTCCTTGTTACCACCCTGTCTCCTTTTGGGACCGCCCATCAGGACTGGATCTTTTACTTGCGGCGTTATACTGTCTCCTTCAATTAGTAGGTAAGCACTTTTTTTTTCATTCGCGCAATGGGACAGCTTGTTTAAAACTGACACTAAAACTATAGCCTGAGTGTAACTCCGCCATCTGCTCTTCCTTTGGCTCGTCTGACAAGTTCCCTACCCAGTTTGAGTTACTTTTCGGTGTTGCGTGTACTTCCATCATTCCCGACCATCCCTCTGAAGGCAGAAGCAACAGGTTTGTAGTATTTTCCTAACGTAGCCTCTTATGATGTTCACGGTTCCTTCCCGTTGCAGCTAACAGTTAGGTGGTCATAGTACTATTCTGGTTGAAGCAGCAGCCTTAAAACTTTAATGCACGAGGAATAGCAATTGCTCTGCTCTTCGTCTTCCTACTGTACGTTCTGCCGAGCCGGTTGTCTTTTCTGTAACTGACGCTTCCATGATGAAACCAGGGAAATGTGTGGATAAAACTGGCGTCCTCGCTGACAACGAGCATGTTCTGGACCTGCGCTGTAACGGAGAGGCAGCACAGCTGGCTAGCGTCTCAGATCATTCGCAGCCGCCTGAGACTGAAAAGACATGTCACGGTCACACTGCCTGGAGGCAGAAGTGTGCGTCGTACGTGCTGGCACTTCGACCTTGGAGTTTCAGTGCCTCGCTGATTGATCCCTGTAGTACTAGGCAGTGTTTTGGCGTATCGATCTCAGGGCAGTTTACATTTTCTGCTGTTGCTGGTCTGCGCCGTTGCTGTTCTCGGTGTGCATGGTGCTGGGAACCTGGTGAACACCTATGATTTCTCCAAAGGCATTGACCACAAGAAGAGCGACGACCGGACACTTGTGGACCATATCCTGGAGCCCCAGGACGTGGTGCGCTTTGGGGCATGTCTGTACACCCGGGGCTGTGTCTGCGCAGCCTGCATCTATGGCTTGTCAACACTGAAGCTCGAGCACTTGGCTCTCATCTATTTTGGGGGCCTCTCTAGTTTGTTTCCCTGACTTTCTTGTCTGGTTGGACTGAGATGGACCAAAGACTTTGGACGGGTTCATGAAGGTTGTGTCTGGAAAATACCAGAATTAGTTATTTTTGCTTTCCATGAATGAGGACAGACATTTGGTGTCCAGGTTGGGCTTGATTTATTTCCCATCTGCTAAGATACCTAAAGTGACAGTGTTTCTTACAATATATTTAGGGAAAGGTGATTTATGAGTTTTTCTTTTGCAGAACGAGGATGGGGCCGTTGTAATATTAGAATACTTTGAAAACACTTAAGCTATTTCTGTGGGGTTAATACCCACTTCAGAAATCTGCTTGTAACCCCAATGTCACTGCTTCAAACCCCAGAGGTTGGTACAATAATGTTCATAGGGGCACACAGTCTGACATTTGTATGTGATTCCAGCACTTTTAGATGACCGAGGGTGATGGTTGCTTTGCAAAACCGGGTCTGATTCATCTTGCAAAGAAGTGCTCCAAGTAGTGTGACTGGGTGGGTTCTTATGTTAGGTGAATGTGTCAACTTTAGTACCTTACGGATGAATGTTTTTAATGGGGGACCGAAGTGCCAAACCACATTGCTTACATCTCTCCTAGGTTGGTAATGTTCCACCTGTTTTTTGTGATAAGCTGCTCTTATTTTGCATTCTGTGCACCGCCAGATATTTCACCGCCAGCTTAGATAAAGAGCATTGCACATGCAGGCAGTGAAATGCAATGGGTGGAAAACAACAGGGTACGTGGGTACAGAGAACAGCACCCATAAAGAAAGAAAAAAAGCTGGGGTGTGTAGGGTGCACCTCCACAAAGGGGAAAAAAATACTGGTAAACCTTGTTTGAAAAAGAAAAAGACAGACTAAGAAGGCCCACATTCTAAAATGGCTTGTTGTCGGCAACAAGAAACCTGACACTGCTCTTCCACATAAACATGGAAGAGCGGCACATAACAAAAAAAAAAATGTATGTGTTTTGAAAACCTGCAAGCGGTGCGTAATCACGCACTTTGTACTTATAGTCCTTGCTTACGAGAAGCAAAGATGGCAGGAATACAAAGTGCATGTTTACACACCGCTTGCAGGTTTTCAAAACACATAAATAAAAGGCATTGTCATTTACAATGCCAATAGCTCAAACTCTTGCAAATGCGAGACCTATTGCATAGCAAATGCTTGTTATATATTGGTATGCAATAGCACCCTTCCATGTATCAGGGATTGGGGCCCCTGCTGCAGTAGCATTAGTGATTAAGAGGATGTAACTAGACCAGGCTTCCTGATCAGTTAGAAACAAGTCAGTTGCGACACCGTCTGGGCCAGGAGCCCTGCCATGTGTGACAGTGTCGAGTGATTGGGCATCACCAGAGAGTGCATACATTTGGGTAGAAAAGGGACTGGGCCAGATGGATGGAACAGAGTGCTGTTCCTGAGATAGTCTGGCAGAATTAATAGAATAGCTTCTGTTTCTGTCTCTCACAGAAGCACAGAACTACTGGTGCATACATTCAGTAATTGAAATGCTTAAAATAAAGTATGGGAACCGGGATTGGGAGTGCAATAGGGGCGCGGTCAGTGAGTGGGGGAGCAATATTAAAAACATAGCTAAAAAGAAAAATGTATTCTCCTACTATTTTGTTGGTCTTTTCACCTTTAGGTACCTGCGTATAAAATAATACACACCTTAAATTAAAAATACATGCATGTTAAACTAATCGGTGGGAAGTGGACTTTTTTTTTAACATTATGAAACCTCACTCAGTTAATGCGATCACCTTAGATGTCAGTGTGTGTAACCAGAGAGTCATAAAATCAAATCTTGGTTGACGCAATGGGAAATAGTGACTTGTGTATTTGTAGTGCTCTGAGGTCCCAGTCTGTAACAGGAAGCGCTGTGAACCACACAGTATAAGCTAGGCTGCTGTGAAATGTGAAAAAATGATTTTAGTCTCTAAGCTAAACACAAGTGCTTTCAAAATAAATACTTTATTAATACACAGACTGTACCTGGTACAAACATTTTTATAAGGGTCTGTTAAAATAAAACACTTTAAAGTGCAGAGAGCTAACACCTTTACATCTCAAAAAGAATACAGCTTTGTCTCCATGAAACATCAACTGATTCTATCAATTAAAGCCTATACTGACTGCCAAGCAACCTGTAGGATTGGTGATTATCCAAGTGCACATATTACATTTTTTGTGTGCTAGCAGGCAACCTAGCTAGAAGGCTTGTTGGTTCTTTTTTAACTCTCTGTACTTCTCTTGGCTTCACAGCACAGAACGCCTCCCTACGTCGTTTTCAGCCAGATGAACCTGAAGGTCGGCGTTAACAGAAAGGAGATGTGTCCTAGCGACCAGAGCTAGTGACTTTGAAATTAAGGAACCAGGTTCTAATCCTGGCTCAACATCCTGCGATTCTGGGCAAATTACTTAATCTCGCTGCTATGCGACCTAGTGTAATGTAATGTGCTGCTCATGTTAAGTGCTCCAATGCCCTTTGGCTGAATTCGAGCAATATAAAACCTCAGGGACGGTTGGTATAAAAAAAAAAAAAAAATGATGGGAACTCTTTTTGTAAAATCAGAAAAGCATGGGCACGTCGTTTGCCATAGATCCTGCCTGCTTCAGTCTCTGCACACGTTCCGCAAAGACGCACAGAGCGGTGCCCAACCTCAGTCTCTCGAGGCCACAGAACTTTTGTACAACATGCAGATATAATACAGTGTTAAGACATAATGTTAGATGAAGATGCAAATCTATTTACATTGGAATGCAGTTTTTATTGCTTCGGTACTGACCCTTCTCTTAAGTGTGACACATGAATTGAAGTCGTACACTTTTTGTGCCTTGTTAGGGAGATGAGAAACATTAAACTTGTACATGGTAGCTAGCCCCTTTAGTTTGCATTGTTTTGTATATTTGCATCAATGACGTCTTCAGTTTATTCACATAAAGAAGGTGTAGACATAAGCCAGGCAGATACTAGTATTTATTCTCTGTTGTAATGTAGAAAAAAACTGACATTCTTTTGCGGTGATATTAGGAAAACAATGAAAACGTAAAATCTACAATGAAGTTCTAGAAAAAACGAAGTGTCTGGGTTGGTGTGCACATTATGGTGCGGCCCAGTCACATCTGTCTTAGTCATTGTTCCCACCTTGCTGGCCTTCACTCTGCGAGTTTGAAGATTCCAGAAAGCATGACATACTGTTACACGAGTTACGAAAAACACAAGTCAATGTTATGCACCCCAGAGAAGACGTCTGCTTCGTGCTTAATTGATAATGTAAATAAGCATGTTTGGAGCTTCCAGTGTGTTATGAGTATTACATCGGAGCAGCTTTCAGTAGTCCTGGTTATGACTTTTCAAACGTTTCCACCCGTTTTGTTGGAGGTGTCGGGTGTGTGGTCCGTATGGTATGGAGAGTATGCCAGTTTTAGGAGTTGTGATTTTCTCGGGTGTGTGGTAACAAGGCCTATTTCAAAACGGCACAATTTTCAAACCAGCCCGGTATATTTCCATTCCTCTTTCTCTTTCAACCGTCCATTTTCTGTCTCTTCGTTTCTCGCTTCTTCTTCCACTGTCTTTCCCTCACCCCTGCCTCTCTCTTCTTTCTGTCTGCTGATGTGCCTGCTGCAATGAACCCCAGGGAGCTGGAGAAAGTGACAGTGGCGCCAACTGCCGCCATGGGCATGCAAAACCAGCCTCAAATGGCTCTAGCCTTTCCCTCCATGGGAAATGCTTGATGAGATAAATGGCCAGATCGCGCTGGAGGGTGCCTATTGCCCTTCAAATGTAAATGTGCGCCAAGTATCTGACAATGTCTTTTGTCTTAATTGTGATTACAGTAATTACGTTTCACGACTAAGGTATTTATTGGCTTATACAAGAGTGTGGCATTTTAGAGTAACATTATATGTAAGGCTCCCCGTTTTCCGTTTTTACTGATTTTACAGATAAATACAGACAGAAAACCATTTATTTTCTTGTCTGTATTTATTTTTAAATTGGGATAAAAACGGAAATTGGGTGCTTTTTGAGTAATTCTAAATACACTTTGCCATGACTGCCAGGCCAATAACTGTGTGGATTGATGGGTAAGGGGGTTAAAAAGGAAAGGAATTTTAGTAAAGAGGCTTAAACTGCAGTAGATCTGCACAAGGCTGATACTGAAATGTGCATATTTTCATATAAGTGCATTGATTTATCTTCTGCGGGTTTTCATATCACTGAAACCTAGCAGGCATTGAAGCCTGACTGCATATTTATTGGTTAAACAAATGTGGAACTATACCAGTTTCAGCTTTTTTTTTCTTCCACAAAACCCATAATAGATATGGATAAATACAGATAAAGTTGACAAAAAATAAATATGGATAAATACAGACGGAAATGTCAAAAATATAAATACCATAAAACCGGGAGCCTTAATTATATGTAGGGCTGGTCTTTAGCATGGGCGAGGTGGGCCCATGCCCAGGGCGCCCCGCAAGGAACTATCTTCATGCAGGTCATGCAGCAGTCTCATTCTGAAATGGCTTCAGCGAGTCAGCCATTGCTGTGTTTAATCATTCTTTTTTTTCTTGTACAAGCTGCATGCGCTCATTTAAAAATCCTCTTGCTCTCCCATCTCCTCACCCTCTACCCATCCTCATTTACAATTTGGCACTTGCAGGAAGGAGCTGAGCTGTTGGTGATTCAGGTGAGAATGAGGGAGGAGTGGGAAGTTTGTGTAATCAGCCGAGTTCTGACCCTGAGAAAAATTTATTGTTTTCTAAGCATGAAACCTCTTACAACTTTCTGGTCACATAATGCTGCCAAATAGGAAACTACTGTGCTACTCGATTAGTGGTATTTTATTAAGTTCTACCATTTCTCTTTGGATTGTAGCCATTGCAGTTTTGTTGCTCCTCAAAATAAATACAGGACTTCAAGTATCAGGATGCAAAGCAAACACATATTTGCTAAATTAATGGAGATAATGGTTTGCTCCTTGTATATCACTATCTGAGCAAACCCCAGCCCTGATGATATGAACTCCAAAGTGTAACTATCTTTGCCTGACAGTTACTGTTCTAGCAGGAGGGAAGGACTGGCTTGGCATAGCAGAACAGAAGAAGGATGAGGGCCTTCAAGGCTGAGCCTTTTCACATTTTTCTTCACTTACTGTAACTCGTCTCGGGCTTCAGTGAGTTACTCTGTAAGATTCACTTCACTTGGTGCTTGCTCAGCTGATGGTGTGGGGTCTCTCTAAGCATTAGAAGTAGATGTGTATGTGAATCAGAAGTGTGGGCGTAGTCACAGAAAGGGCAATTTCTTGACTACGCCTACAGTTGCTGTAGTTGCTGCACCGGCGTGGTGTGTGTGTTTTATTTTTCTTCTTTTCTATTTTCCATTGCTTTGCTTCGTTCGATTTGTGAACACGATTGTTGTGCATTATTCTGTAAGCCCGTAAGTAAAGCATTCTAACTTGAGGTTTTCCCCAGTCAAATGTATAGTTGAAACCTCTCCTTTACTTACTTCTCAAATTATTATTATTTTTTTTTTGAAGAGGAGGAACCCGATATCACACAATTATAACATTCTATGCAAATTTCAAGAAAAAAAAATGCATAATTTTCCCGCTTCAGTTGCAAATATGACGAGGGAGCCAAGATTTGATTTTTCACAAAATAACATCTTTGTTCATTTCCATCAATACTGAAGACTTCAAACAGCCCAGCCAACACATTTCGTTCTGTCAAGGACTTCATCAGGGTTTGTAATGGTGGCTGTTCCTGATCCAAATCGGGTCAGTTCCTGTGACTCGCGTGGTGTACAGGCATCTGTTCCGCCGTGAAGCTTTTTCACAGAATGGACGCCGGTACACAACGCAAATAGTTGGTTGACAGATCCCACAGGGGATAAGACTGCTTGTGCACTTGCAGATCTATACTGAATGCATTTGGACTGCCGCATACCTTTATGTTAAATGCCACAAGGGATTGACTGGTGGGTCTCCCAGTCACAAGAATTAACCTGATTTGGATCAAGAACATACACCATTACAAACACTGATGAAGTCCTTGACAGGATGAAATGTGTTGGCTCGGCTGTTTGAAGTCTACAGCATTGATGACAATTAAAAAAGATATTATTTTGTAAAAAAAAATCTTATCTCGGCTCCCTTTTTATATTTGGAAGAGAAGCTGGAAAATGATGCATTGAATTTTTCTTGAATTTGCATAGAATGTTATAATTGTTTGATATTGAGTGTTCCCTCATCAAAAAATATTTTGTACAAATTCTAACAGTTTCCGAGCAGTGGGACTGTAGGAAGTTGATCACCAGTGTGTAAAACTACTAAAATTGACAACAGTGCGGTTGTCCTTAGGCCAACACTGCTCTTTTTGGTTCTGTCACTTCTCAAATTATACCTGCCATTCAATACACCTGTACCATTACACAGGCTGATGCCCAAATGAGGGCCCCCAATCCTCCAATTTGTTTCAGTGCTTTGAGAATAACTAAACACACAATCTATGGATAATGTAATGCTAATGTTGCTGCATGTTTGGAAATGTAGTTGGATAGTTTTACCCTAACTTTTCTACTGAACTACTCCCTAAAATTGATTCAAACCAACCTGAACTTATAGAAAGAGTTTGAGGTGTCATCAGCCCTTTTATACATGGGGCTTGTCCTGCTAGTTCCCAGCACCATCATTAATTAAATCGGCCATTTAAACTGGTCCCTTTCAGGCCCTATATTCGTGCTCTTAACTTTAGAAGTAAAACATTCTATAAAAAATTGGTCATTAACACTCATGGTAATCCAGGTCAGCCAGACAGTCCCTGTTACATTTTACACGTTTTAATTTATGTTGCAAGTCTGTGTTTCCTAACAGTATTCAATTTTCCCAGATGTTTCTGTAGTTCTATTTTTTATGCAAGGTCCATGCTGCAAACTGAGAGGCCCCTGGGTGTTTGGGTGAGCTAAGAATGTGGATGGATGTTGATGATGGGTATGATTGATAGCTCTTGATTTGTTGACGCTAAAAGCAGTATGAGTTTTTCATAGTGGCTGTCCTGTATCTACAGGTGTTCAAATGACATGCTCATACAGTCCTTTGCACCTCTGCAAAGCGCACTGAGCCATGGCTACCTAAGTGTCAATTTTTATTACTTTTATATGTAAAAGGGTGTGAAAGAGATATACAGCAGTCAAAATATTGACAGTGCCAAAGGAAAATGCAGCGTGTATCAATGAATGATTGTAATGGGATGGTGACGTGGAAGGCATAAAAAGAAGTAAATGCAGAAGGAGAGAGTAAAAAGCCAGTAAGGGAGAGGAATGAGATGTGTGAGAGAAGGAGGAACTTCAGCAAGGGATCGGTATGAAGAAAAGGGGCATAAGTAAATTGAGAGATTGCAGAGAAAAGTGATGTGAAGGGAGGAATGGGAGTTTTAACTCATTTTCTGATACTGAATAAAAATCAGTGCTAACAAGCATCGACAAAGCGAATAGATTGGGCTTGTTTTAGCTGTTTGTGATCTTTGTTGTGCTATATGTTCGGAAAATACACTTAGTGACGCACATTCTGGTCAGTTGGCAGCGCTGTGTCAAGCACATGTTTTAGGCCTCTCCCATAATTACATAGGCCTGTCCTGTTAAGGATCCTAGTTACACTTCTGTGCCCATGCCCCTTTTAGTTACCACCCCCTCCCTCCCCCCCCACACGCACCTTTTACATCCTAATTCCAGCACTGGGTGTCAGCCATCTATGGCTGTGCTTAGGATAGGCAGACTGGTGAGGTGTCTGGTTAAGAGCTGAGCTTTAACAATTGTTTTTTAAACAAATGCATTTTTAACTGATCTTTTAATATCACGCTATGAACTAAATGTACAGCGAGATTTGTCTAATTTTGCCTGTTGCCTTAGCTCTGTTAATAGTCTGTCATGATCTTTAAAATCTTGCTTTAGCTAAAAACGGAGTGCCTTTTGCCCAAAGCAATGTTTGTATTTTTCTTTAAATAACACATTAACCTTTACTTTTCAACAGGAGAGCTTTTGATCACAAGCATCATGAAGGACATTGAAGTGAGAAGAATGGGGTCGGCCCATGCGTTCTTTATATTGTCCATCATGTTCTCTACATTTATCCCATCTCTCTTCCTGGACAACTTCTCAGTCGTGGGGACACATCTCGCCTGGCTGTGGATTTGCTCTTTGTCTGTGGCGGCAGTTAATTTTGTTTTATATGTGTTGTTGAAAACCGCTCCCTCCCCCAAAAGAAATTCTTTTTATCACAAGGTAAGTTTTAATCTCATTTAACTTTTTTTTCTTCAGTAGTGATCACACGTTTGCCTTTTCAGAGACAGATTCACAAAATACTTTGTGTTTGTAATTTCCTCGACTCCCCCTCTCCTCCCCCCCCAGTGACCCGGCTGCAAAAAATCTTCAAGTAAGTATGGTGTCGAGGTGGGAGCATTGATGTTCTGGCGATGAGAATGGGGTGGCCAAAAGGAATGTTGGGAAAACTGAAGTCATTAGGTCTCGCTATCGATGCAGCGCGAAGCGCTGCTCGCTAGCGAGATCTATTGTTGTCGACTTGGGTTTGGAAGGGGTATAGGACATGTGCACGCGTATGGCAAGACAGGAGATGTGCACGCGTACAGCTCGCGGCGTTATTACAACTCATGCTCGCACCATACGCGTGCACATCTCCTGTCTGTGCGCGCCGCGCTTATGTGAACACGTGTGGACAGCTTGTTATTTATTCTCAGCGCTCACATCAGACAGCAGCAGCAGAGGAGCACACGCGGCGGCAGACGGTGCAAAGAGAGCAGCGGCCCCGGTAGCGCACAGTGTACTCGCCGTGAGTAGTACTTGCCTGGGCGAGCGCTTCCTCCTACTGCCACATACCCTCCTGCGTATCTCACCAGGTCGCTCCTCTCCAATACCCAGCTGTCCCTGCACCCCCTCCAGTGTCAGCCAGCCCTGCGCCATCTGCCGACCCCCACTATATTCTTCCAGGACTACAGACTTCGTTTCCTTCCTTTCAGCCCCTGACGCCCCCTCCATACAGCTACTCCCTCCCCGCATTCCTTACCGTTCCGCCATACTTCAGCGCGATGCCCTGCAGCGTGTCCCCAGAGCTCACGGGGTGCTCGGTGTACCTCTCTGCCCAGGCGGCCGCCGTCACGCTGGCCGTGCTGACGTAGGAGCGTGTTTTGGTGCGTGCCAGGCTCAAGGACAGTTCGGCCTCGGATTCAGACTCGGAACCTCAGCACGGATAGACGGCGTGTCTTCTCTGGCGATCCTCGGCTTGCGCCGGGACCGCCGATGTGCACGCTCACGGCGTCTTGTGCGCTCCTACCGCGCTTTGTTTCACGCGCTCAGACAATGCCCCCGCTGCACTCGTGACGGCTCCGTGGGCTGAATATTTTACAGTACCGGGAGGGAAGGGCTGCGGAAGGAAGCACCAGCGGATCCATATATAGCTGTACATTGGCCATGACTGGCCGTTACTCTGGTGCATGCCACTGCCCCGAGTTTTTCCATTTATTTCCCAGTCGTCCACCTCCCTCTGTGCACTTGCTGCTGCTCTCCTCCTCGGCATGGGCCAAATGTTTCATTTCAACCCAACCCAGGGCCCATTTACCTGCAACGTTCAAAGTGGGTAGCAGTTTTTTTAAGGTGCGACAGGACGGTGGACTGGGTGGAATACTGAGCATACGAGATAACCAGTGGTGGGGTGGGTGGGGCAAGGGTGTATTGTTTTGAGCTGTGACGCTCTGTAAATTTATGAATTACCAAAAGAAAAAAGGCAATAATAGGGAAATTAGCTGAAAAGCAGCTTACGGAGACTGCGTGCGAGCAATTTAAGGATTGCTGACTGGGTGGTTTTCGGTGCTGTAGGTTTTAAGTTTTGTGGGATAGATAGTCGTTCTCTTGTATTAGCGTGGCCTTTGGCATAGTCTGTGAGGCGTTGCCGAGCTATGATCTTTGTTAGCGCAGGCCGGCCTGTATCATTAAAATAGTTATTTTTACACATAACAATTAATGTCCCGCCCAACGGCTAGACTCCGTTTATGAGAGTGTGGGATGGCAGTGACTACAGTTTAGCGCCTCTTCATTTTGTTCCTTCTGCAGCAAAATGTTGAAATTCAGTGATGCACTCTACTTTGGGGGTCCGACCAGGGCCAGCTCTAGGGCGGTGCGATCGGTGCGACCGCACCGGGCGTTGACTTTGGGTGGGGGCGTCCTTTTTGAAAATGTGATCATTTTAGCACTTGCTGCCTCGTTCCTGCTCTCCAGCAACTTCCAGACATCAATTAAAATGTCAAGAGAAGTCCCGTCATTAATCGGCTTCCTGGAAACAGACCGGAGGTTTCTCTAGTGGAAAGTTTGACTCATCCTAAGGCAGCACAGAGGGTTAAACTGCCTGCTGCTAAGAAAGTGTACCACTAGTTTTTCTTTCCTTTGGCGTGCAGTTTACCTATTTTCTTTAAAAATGTTTCTCCACATTTGCGAAAAGTACTGAGGGTAGTCTTATGGGTAAGCTCCTTTTCTCACAGAAAATCAGAGAGCCCAGGGCGCAGTGGACACACGAGCACTGGAGAAACACTAAGGACGTTACACATGACACCGTTGACTCTTCTCACTTTCAAAGAACCAAATACATCTGATATTTATTTATTCCCACTGAGCCAGCGTAAAGCAGTTCTTTGTTGCACACCTTCACCTCTGGTGGGTGGGCTGTGCTTTTAGGAGTCTGCAAGGCTTCTGAAGGTCGTGAAGCATTGGTGCAAGAAAAAATGAAAGTAGTTGAGGCAATATGAAAGATTTATTGATGTAATACAGAGTAAAACGGGATTGTTCTAGGGCTGGAAGGAACGGACTCTGTCAGTCTTCAAGTGCCACCGTCACTGCTTTGCCATTAGCTAACCAAGTCTGCCAAGGGAAACCCAGATGTCTGCCTTGCGATTGTTTGCAGCGTGCCAAGTGAGTTTCCAGATTGACTCGTCCCGACCCCCGTCTTGCCTTACACTGTAAACACAGAGGATGCAAGAATCAAGGACTGCCTAAAGTGCACCTGACACATTTTTACATGCAGGGTAAATTCCAGGTCAACCTGTGGAATCACAACTAACAAGCATTTGCAATGCAATAGGTCTCGCATTTGCGAGAGTTTGAGCTATTGGCATTTGTTAGAAATGGGATCTCTAGTTGGCAAGGGTTTGCACCTTTGTCCAAGTAGGGACCCTTCTTCCTAGTCAGGGTAAGGGAGTTACACTCCTAAAATAACCCCTGCTCACCCCCTTGGTAGCTTGGCACGAGCAGTCAGGCTTATTCTAGAGGCAGTGTGTAAAGCATTTGCACATAACCAACAGTAATACAGTGTAAGCACTACAAACGGACACCACACCAGTTTAGAAAAATAACCGATATTTTTATATACTCAAGACAAGACCAATTACGACAAAAATCCACAATACTATACTTTGAAAATGAATGCTTGATAAGGTAACTTCTTCTTTGCAGGAATAACACAAAAGCAAAGTTCGTGCGAGTCGGTAGCCCCGTCCGGGTCTACCGTGATGCTGAATTACACGGAGTCCAACAGTTCCAGCCGACCGCGTCGCTACGGGCCAGCAGAGTCGTGAACAGACTCGGTCACAGTACCTTTTCTCGTTGTGGCTGGTACGGAGTGTACGAGCCGGTCGGCGTTCGTCACGGTTGCGGTGCAAGACGGAGCGATGCAAGGTGCGGTGTCCCTCGATGCGGTGCAGGCAGCGGCTCGATGAGCGTCGTGCAGACGGAGTCGGTGAGTCCAAGGCGTGCGGTGCAGGGCGAGACGGTGTACGATGCGGTGCTGACAGGTTGCGATGCAGGCGACCAAGCCGGAATGCGGGAGCTGGCGTCGGACAGCGGTGCGAGTCGGAGCGGTGCGTCGCAAACGTGCGAGCGGTGCCCCAGCTGCGATGCGGTCACGATTGTTGAGCCAGTTGCAGCGTCCGCGTCGGTTGGGTCCGGCTGGTTCAGTGATGCGATGCAAACTGAACTGCGGTGCCCACAGGTCACGGTGCAAGCAGCGGCTCGGTGTTGACGGCGTCGGACGTCGCCTACGGTGAGACCAGGGTTGCGATGCGAAGCGGGGCATTACGGTCTGCGGTGCAAACAGGTCACCGGTCAGGGATGGATTCGGTTGAATGAGTCGGTTGCAGTTCCCTTCCTCTGTGGCAACTGAAACAGCGTTCCAGAAGCGGTACCCAGAGGCTTGTGAAGTCTTTGCAGTCCCTGAGACTTCTTAACAGGAGGCCAGCTCAGTTTCAGGCCCTTGGAGATACTCAGCACAAGTTTGTAGAAAGTTCAGTCCTTTCACTGCCCAAGACAAGCAGCAACTGCAGGCCAACCCAACAAGGCAATAACTCAGCAAAGGGGCAGTACTCCTCCTAGCAGCTCTCCAGTCTTGACAGGTTCCTTGATTCCAGCGAGATCTAAATTCATGGGGTCAGGGCCCCAATATTTATATCCCAAATTCCTTTGTTCTCTGAAGGCAGAGAGGCCTTTGCCTAGTCCAAACCAGTTCTGGAGCACTTTGTTGACAAGCCTCCGTCCTTTCCTTCAGAGAGTAGGCCAGGGACATCAGACGCACCACAGGAGGTGAAGCCAGCATTGTGAAGGGAAGGCACTGTCCTATTCAGGGCCCAGGTGCAACTCCTCCCACCCATCTACATGTAGATCTTGCTATTCAGCCCTGTGCTGACTCACCTTGTCTCCTGGCATCCCCAGCCCCTGTCACTCACACTCCAGACAAGGAATACACAACCTTGCAGAGGCAGGCTTGGATGGTTAGACAAGAAAATACCCACTTTCTAAAAGTGGTATTTTCAAACACAGAATGTTAAAACCAACTTCACTAAAAGATGCATTTTATCATTCTGAGTCCAGGCATACTAAACTCGAATTTCTACCATGTTCCCGGGGTCAGTTAGGATTATAAGCTGTAATAATCAAAACTGCCCGTTCTGGCCTATGGGGAACAGGTAGCCTTGCGATAGTGAATTACAGCCTAGTTCGTTTTTCACTATCAGGACATGCCACACACACCAGGGCATGTCCTACCTTTCGCATACAACGCACCCTGCCCACAGGGGTACCTTGGGTCTACCTTAGGGGTGACTAACATGTAAGAAAAGGGAAGGTTTAGGGACTTGCAAGTGTGCGCACTTGCCAAGTCGACATGGCAGCCCTAGGCTGCGCACAAGCTCTGCAATTGCAGGCCCGAGTTACACTTTACGGGCTGTTTGCGTGGGTGGCACAATCCAGTGCTGCAGCCCACCAACAGCATTTGGTCTATAGGCCCTGGCACTCGCAGTGCACTTTACAAGGGACTGACATATAAACCAAATAGGCCAATCATGGAAACGCCAATCCATAACACATTTTATACAGGAGCACTTGCACTTTCCCACTGGACAGCAGTGAGGAAAGTGCGCAGAATCATTACACCAGCAAAAACAGAGTCAAAACCGGGAGGTCAGAAAGCAAAAAGTCAGGGGAAACACGCCAAAAGATGCCAAGTCTAACAGCATTGTAAATGACAACGCCTTTTATTTATGTGTTTTGAAAACTTGCAAACGGTGTGTAAATACGCACTTTGTACTTATAGAAGCAAGGCTGGCAGTAAAAGAGGCGCAGTTACTGCCAGCCTTGCTTCTCGTAAGCAAGGACTATAAGCACCGCTTGCAGGTTTTCAAAACACATAAATAACAAGCATTGGCATTGCCAATAGGTCTCGCCTTTGGAACCTTATAAAGTGTTTAGCCATGCAGCACATTATCCTGGGTGCTACAACATCTACTGTTACTTAACGTGCCACTGGTGACGTGACGAAGCTATGTACAACAAGTAAAGTGGCTGCTTGTGCTAGAGGAAGATGCTTACATTAAGAGACTTGGCCCACGCGCTCTCCAATTCTATCCACCTCGCCTCGGTTTCTCACAAGCATGAACCAGTGCTGCAGGTATTCACCAAATGTATTACAAAGCCTTGTTAACCATTTCCTATTGGGATGTAAATGGACTTTTAAAGACCTGTGAAATGCTCTGGTGAGGCTGAGCTAAGACCGGAGACACTGCCCATGGAGCGAACAGCAGTTCGTGTGTGTGTGTGGTTCTTTCCTCTGGAAACTGCATACGTCCGGGCTGAGACACACGGGGGATGGGCTGCTAAAGCCTGCTATGGGTATATATCATACTCCCTAAATGGCAGACAGCCAGAGACGGGAGCAGTCGGGGTCATGGAGGAGCAGGGACACAATACAATGGGTTGAAATAATGAACTGCAGGGAGAGGAAAAGGGAATGGGAGGAGGACGGGCAGCGTGGCATGTGAATTACAGCCCCTTAGCCGTGAACATTTGAAATTGATGAGAGGTATGTGAATCAGCATCAAGGCAAATTAGCACGACACAATCAATAACGTTACACAGTAAATGGGGAATGGTAATGGGGCGCTTCTAGGGCGGTGGTGCCGATAATTTTGAATATGCCAAGTGTCCCATTAAGCAAGGTGTCCGGTAGACGCAGTAACAAACATTTCTACCGTCGGATGTCGTTTGGGAGTTGTGGTTGACCGCTTATTTTGGCGGATTGTATCCCACTGGGGATTAAGACTACAGATTAAGGGTACCTTCCCCACTGTGCACGTACTTTGTTATTGGCGCGCTGAGCAGACTTGATGCTGAGCTGGATTGATATTATCGCCTGAAAGGTTACTTAATTATTCAAATTTTGAACTGACCACGGACTATGATTACGGAGTCCTTGTATTTGGACTGAAGAGCCCGGAAGAAGTTCTCATGGCTTGTTGCCAAATAGAACGAAACGCGTTGGCTGCTTTTTAGCAAAATTTTCATTTGGATTTGATAATAAAGGACTGAAAGAAAATACTAAAAGACTGAAAAGTTTTTTTTCTTTTTTTTGTTCAAGTGCACTGCTCTTTATGGAATATAACAAACATTTGTTTAGGTGCCCTGTGCACTTGTTTTTGGAGGGTGGGCAGAGGACTCCTAACACAAAGCGGGAGAGCAAAAAATAAAAACAAGCACCAACGGAAGGGAAACACTGCCTTTCTACTCATATCACTAGGAACTATAACAACAAGCAGGAAACAATAATAAAAACAAGCAATCCTTTTCTGATACCATTTATATCAATAAGCATTTTATACGGGGCTTGTATCTGTAGGCTACTTTTATTAAACGGTAGCATAAAAACTGCTGTGACAGAGCCGGAGGCATGGGAATCGGCATCAAGGCAATAACTATGGCAAATTAGTACGACAGTATCAATAACATTACAGGGGCGGTACTGCCGGTAACTGTGACCATGCCGAGCAGGCGGGTAGACGCGGTAGCGTACACATTTGTTTAGGTACCCCATGCTTTTGTTCTCAGTGGGTGGGGGGGCTCCGAATGCAAAGCGGGAGGGGTAAAGCAAAAAATAAACAAGCAGCGATGAAAGGAAACCGCGTTTGTACTGTTATCGCTTGCAAATATACTAACCAGCAGGAAACAATAACAAGCATTCGTGAGGAAGCGGGTGGAAGTGCAAACAGTGGCTTTTGCTGGCGACCAGCTTGCGTTCACGCGAGCGTCCAAATGGCGAGGGAAGCCATATGGCGCCTGATCGCGCCTGCACGCTCGCGTGAACGCAGGCTAGTCCGCAGCAAAAGCCACTGTTTGCACTTCCAAAACCCGCTTACTAAAAGTCTCGCCAGAGCAGCGCATGCGCGCTGGCTCAGGCGAGACCTAAAAAGCATCGTCATTTACAATGCCAATAGCTCAAACTCTCGCAAATGCGAGACCTATTGCATTGCAAATGCTTGTTTTATCTTGTGTATTGGCAAACGTTCCCATTGGCTTTTAACACCGTACACTTTAATTCAGTGAAGACAAAACGGTCAAGCAAGTATGTAAAAGTTACCCAAACACTCCAACAGTTGTAGAGGATGGGCTTTCTCTGGATGTAAAAAATATTTTCCACGCAGATTGGAATGAAAAGATTAAAAGGATAGTTCCACATAAAAAATTTCTTGCAGTGCTTTGAAACACTATCACAACTCTGTCTCATTTCCCAACTGTCAGTGAAACTTCATTGCACTTTTTTGCTCTTTTTTTTTTTGCAGCCCAATGTGTCCATCTTATGCTCCCTCAGAACTCTTATGATTTTTACACATTACATGTATCAGCCAGCCATTCCTGTGATGCACAGCAATATTTTGCAGACACCCGGGTACAGGATTGAAGAGCACAGTCATTAGCTGGGGCTGCACAGTTCATCTCCATGCAGACTGCCATGGTGTGGGAGAATGGGCATCAAGCTTCTTTGGCAGATGCTATTGGTAAACTCCTAGGAATCCTGTTTTTTCTTGTTTTTAAAAGCAGTTGTTGACATTTCTTATTATGTTGACAAACACAAGTACATCACATTTTTCATAGTGATTGTCCGCATAGTAAGAAGATAGTTTTCCTGACATATCCAATATTTTGTTCACCTTCCTCCATATTCCTGCCCAGTATCCTTGTCATCAGCGTTGGCACTATCTCACTATGTGTACTATATCAGGATTTGACTGTTGGCAGGCCCAGCAATCAGATCCTGCCAAAGACCCGCTGCAGCTGTTTTATCTTGTGTCAGCAAGAGCTCCATCCAGTCTTCGTCAGTTTAGTCTACTTGCAGCCCACAGGCTCATCACTCTTTGAGGTGTTGTGCTAGTAGATGCTGGAATCTCCTGCCTTTCATAATCCTACAGAGCCCTGAGACTACCATTTTGCAAGTTCCCCAGGTCTCTAAGTATTTCAGAAGCCTTTATTCTTGGAGAGTAATCTGTTAAGGCCCCATCAAAGTGCTCAGACAGTGCAGTAATTGTCGATCGCACCAAACTGGTACTAGATGCAGCCCAAAATTAAACCTGACTTCCACAAATGTTTTTAGTGTGCCTCCTTTGCGATTGAAAAAGGATTCATCCATAGGGTTGCAGTCTCCCTCCAACTGATACAGTATCCAAAGAATTCAGCCAATAGTGAGATGAGAGTCGTGAGATTTGTGATTGAGCTTGTATGATCTGATAACGTCACCAAGATGTCATCCGCATACAAGAATACTACGGTTCGCAAGCTGGGGTGACTGCACTTTATGCCCTTATCCTGTCTAATGGTCACCACCAGTGGTTCAATGGCCAAAAGAAACAGTACTGGAGACAGAGGACAACCTTGTTGCCTGCCCCTGCTAATTTCAAAAGACTGGGAGGTGTAGCCATTGCAAGTCAAACGGTGTTTGAGTAAAGCAATTTCACCTTCTGTAAGAATTCTGTCTTTATTCCCATGTGTGGTAGGATCCGAAACAGGTATCACCACTCTGTGATCAAATGCCTTTTCGGTGTCCAGTGAGATCATTACCTTTTCATCCATATCGTCCCTCACCTGCCAAAGAGCATGAATTAATGATCTCAGATGAGCCGCCAAAAGTGATGCGGGACAAATCTTACCTGGTCTGGATGTATCAAAGATGGTAAAACAACTTATAGGATAGCGCTTTGGCCAATAACTTAACATCAACATTAATGAGCGAAATAGGCCTGTAACTCGCACAGTCCAAAGGATCCCTCTCCGCCTTGAGCATCAGGGAAATATCTAACTTTTTTCACCTCTGGCTCAGGCGTGTTTTGTTTTGCTTTCCTTAATCACCTTGACAGGTAGTCATCTATCCCGAGCACTTTGCAAGTGGGGACGTCATCCATCACTTGTCCGATTTCCTCTTCTGTGATGGCCCCTTCCAACTGCTGGACCGTTTCAAAGGACAGAGAGGACAAGTGCAGTTTTGAAAGAAATTGCCCTTCAACTTATAGGGTTCCCTGGCATTTGACTGAGTGAAGGGCTGTATTGAAGGAACAAAAGACCGAAAGTATGTCTAATTCAGTCTTCGAGAAATCTACTCGCTGTGGCGGGTCAGATTTCATCAGGGAGAACAATTTTTAGGGCCTACTGGCCCGTTCTGGCAAGCTGACAAACAAGTGTTCTGTTCACTCACAAAGGGAATGAGTAATAAGGATGCCTATAAGTCTTGTTTTTATCTTGTCACATCTGCTCTGCATTCAGAGACAGAGGTCAAAAGTCAGCTTGTTTTCTTACATTTCCTCTCTTTCTCTGGAAAGTTAGAGGATTTTGTAAAGTGAACTGTCTGACAGTTGTGCTGCGCAAAGCATGTAAAATGAAAGGCTGTAAGATGTTTGGCTTTTTTTTAACAATATGAAAATAGCTAATAAGTGAACGGCACAAACATTTAAAAATATATTTCAGTAGTTATGCAAGCACATTGCTGTATTACTGTGTTGTGAAAAAGAGATTTTTATAGGATGAAAACAAATAGTGACACTTTACTTGGTGATGTAGAAATGATAAATATTTTTGCTGAAACCCAATTTCCAAACATTGTTTATGTGCTATATAGTTTTATCAATAAAACTGCATGTTAGTTAAAAAGTTTCAATCAAACATTATTGGTAGAGCGCGGCTTGACACCCGCAAGGGAATACAGGCGCTTGATGTAGGTATGATTCGAACAGCCAGGTCTTGAGCCCCTTCCTGAAGTCAGTCAGTGAGGGGGAGATGCGAAGGGGGAGGGTGTTCCAGGCTTTGGCGGTGAGAAAGAGCACACTCTGGCGCGGTATTGGTGTATGGGAGGGAGCTGGGTGAAATGTGCGGAACGGAGGTTCATGGAGTGACAGTGGAAATGCAGACAGTGGTCCATTGAGGGCTTTGTAGGCATGAGTCAGGAGCTTGAAATGGCATCTCTTCTGGTCCGGGAGCCAGTGGAGGTCTTTCAGGTGCTGGGTGATGTGGGTTCTCTTGGGCAGGTTGAGAATCAGTCTGACGGCTGCGTGCTGGATCATCTGGAGTTTTTTGCATGTATTTGTTGGTGGTGCCTGCATAGAGTGCGTTGCTGTAGTTCAGTCGGCTGGTTATGAGGGCATGCGTTACCATCTTTCTGGTGGTGATGGGGAGCCAGTTGAAGATTTTGCGGAGCGTGTGGAAGCATGCTGAGGAGACAGCATTGACCTGACATTTCATGGAGAGTTCGCTGTCTAGGATGATGCCGAGGTTGCGGGTGTGGTCTTTCGGTGTGTGGTGGGTCTGAGTTCCGCTGGCCACCAGGAGTCGTTCCAGAGGGTGGTGTGTTTGCCGAAGATGAGAACTTCCGTCTTGAGCTTTAGGCAGTTGTCCTTCATGCTGAGCCGTTCTTCATGCAGTTGTGGAAGTTAGTCTTCGTTGAGGTGGAGTCAGCAGAGAGCGATACAGCAAGCTGTGTGTCGTGGCTATTGTTGTGGCCAGTGTTGTGGCTATTTCAATGGGAAATGGTGTGTGTAAATGACAGTGTACTACCACATCATGCTTTAGTAATGTATTCATTTAAAGTGAGTTTTTACACATGAACTGAGAAATATTCCTGCCCCGCCCTGATGACAATCAGGGGTCATGTGTACCCTATATATGGGCCAGATTCGTATTTGACATGGAGCAAATGTTTAGTCTATTAAATAAAAAAAGGGTTTTTTTGTACAGCATATGTGAAGGTACTCTCATATTTGACAATGTAGAAAAAGGCGGCTCCATAAAATAAAATATTTGCCTAGGATCGCACAATTTGAGTCCGGTTTATCCTTCAAGTACATTACAGTTAGGTTGATTAGATTATTCAAGTTACTAGAGCTGCGAGTCTAGTAACATTTTAATGATTTTTCGAGGCCTGCTAATGTGTGCTTTTGACTGCTGAAATAGTATGAGTGACCTCTAGCTGCCATAGCTAGAAGACCACGAAAAACAAGGGTCCCTAATCTATATATACACTAAAATGGATCATGGGCATAACACAGTGTTGTGACTTTTAATCAAAATGGTAAATACAAATAGGCATACAATATTCAATGGAAAGAATAATTATCACATGAAAAACCAATAGCAAGTTAAGTGAGACATATCAAATTTATTCCATAAAAATGCACAAGCAAAGTTAAAAACATTTCATAATAAAATACAATATCAAAACTGATGAATATCACAAGAAAACAAAAAAGTCGACGCTGCGTTTTGGTGAGTTGATAATCGGTCACCTTCTTCAGGACAGTTTTCTACGGTAGGAAGGTACTCAGATTAGAATTCACTGGGCACTTGTCGAAAGCAATATGCTTGAGTTGCAAACGGGGTTTGAAAATATCCCGCTTCGTATTCAAAATTATTATTGCAACCCTTAATCTAAAAACCAGTATATATTTGTTTGGTTCGTTGGTGCCACCAATATATATTTATATGTAAAAAGTAAGGTCACAAGGTTGAATGGACTGGTACCTATACACCACCAATAGATGAGTCGTGGCTGGAGATACCACTTTTAAAGACTTCCCTGCCGATTTCACATATAATGGCAAAAGGACTGGTCTGGTTGCTGTAATGTTCATGCAGCCGGTAAATTTAGCTTCCGGAAGCTGTTCGTTGGTGCAGGGAGGCCGTAATATTTTTAAAAGGTCTAAATTTACCGGCTGCATGAACATTACAGCAACCAGACCAGTCCTTTTGCCATTATATGTGAAATCGGCAGGGAAGTCTTTAAAAGTGGTATCTCCAGCCACGACTCATCTATTGGTGGTGTATAGGTACCAGTCCATTCAACCTTGTGACCTTACTTTTTACATATAAATATATATTGGTGGCACCAACGAACCAAACAAATATATACTGGTTTTTAGATTAAGGGTTGCTATAATAATTTTGAATACGAAGCGGGATATTTTCAAACCCCGTTTGCAACTCAAGCATATTGCTTTCGACAAGTGCCCAGTGAATTCTAATCTGAGAACCTTCCTACCGTAGAAAACTGTCCTGAAGAAGGTGACCGATTATCAAATCACCGAAACGCAGCGTCGACTTTTTTTGTTTTCTTGTGATATACATCAGTTTTGATATTGTATTTTATTATGAAATGTTTTTAACTTTGCTTGTGCATTTTAATGGAATAAATTTGATGTCTCACTTAACTTGCTATTGGTTTTTCATGTGATAATTATTCTTTCCATTGAATACCGTATGCCTATTTGTATTTACCATTTTGATTAAAAGTCACAACACTGTGTTATGCCCATGATCCATTTTAGTGTATATATAGATTAGGGACCCTTGTTTTTCGTGTGCATTTGCCCTGTCCCTTTTCTCGATAGAAGGGTATCTCCCTTGTTTTTTAATAATAGCTAGAAGACCAACAGGCCGCAGCATTCCTCCCCCTCCCAGTCATAGTGGCGTTGTTTTAGGCAGTAAAGACTTTTTCCTGCTGTAGAAGCATATGCACACCAGGCTTTTCCAACAAGTAGCTCGTTGGCTACTGGCTCTCCAGTTACCTGTAAGTAGCCTACTAAATCAAAGGCTTTTGCTTGTTTGAATTAACATGTGTACCAAAATTGAAACGTGTGTATTCTAGTTAAATATTTGTGTATTTTCAGAACTGTTAAGCGTATGTTTGAAGAATTTTTTTTGAATTTCCAATATATATTTAAAGCTGATATTTGAGTGATAAGTGGCGCTAGGGGGGATTATTGCTCTCATTATCACCTTGTTGTCAGGGGCTTTGCAACTAGATCCACTATGTATTTCCCATGTATAGGTATTCCAAAATTAATAAAGGCTTGTTTGCATTACCACTGGCAACCCTGCCCTAATGCTCTGAGGTCATCACTGCTGAGAGTCATGCGTAGTGTGGCCACGAATTTAAGGGAGGCTTGATTATGTCTAGGGAAACGAGAATCCATATTACATCATGATCCCTAGTAGAATTCGGAGCAGTGTCTGTATCGGCCAAACAACTCAACAAAGGGGGAATCACCAGAAAGTAATCAATGCAATTGCTCGTATCAAATGTACATGAGATAAAGGTGTATTCCCTGTCCAATGTGTTTATTAATCAACAGGGGTTTGAGAAAGAATGATAGTCCATTAGATTTTTCAGTAAGTGTCAGTCTCCTGTATGTTTACTGTTGGATGGTCAGATTTATCTAGAAGTGGGTTGAGTACTATGTACCAGTCCCCACCAATGTGCATGTTAGCACAACACATAGGAGTAAGGATCTTATCGATTGCCTGGAAAAAAAGGTTTCTTTGACTGTAACTGGAGCATAATTCGAACCCAGCACCATCAATTGTTCCTGAATGGAGGACCATAAAAACACATCCTGGATCTGTCCATGTCTGTGTCATCCTAAGAGGCAGCCCACTTCAAACAAAATGGCAATCCCGCTTTTACGGTAGGGCTTGGAGGAGGATGCGCTTTCTTCCATCAAGGAGCCTTTACATGTGTGGCATTACCTCCTAACCCATTTTCCCCTGAGTTTCTCACACACCACTGGAGTGAGATGTAAGTGATTAAAATATGATAGTATCTTAAACCTCTTAATATAGTGCGAGTCCAAGTACATTAAGTGTGACTACAACCAAATCATGTAATTTGATCATGCTAATCTGGGAGTATTCTGAATTGATAAAGTCTGTGCGGGTGGGAGAATTTTGTTTAGTGGTTCACTGCGGGTATGTTTGTCAAACCGTAACTGATAAGGAGGTGTGCAGTATATGAAGCAAAGAAGGAAACCGCTTTCAGTGTGGAAAAACAGGGTGTATTGGATCTGACAGCAAACCTCTAGGTGGGTTCACGCTGATCTTGACTACACAAAGATAGTAAAGCGGGGCAGTGCGATATGCAACGCCTGTAATGCAAAAGGCTGACTAAAACGTTACTATCCTATACGTGGGTACTAGTACTGTGGTCGGTGAGTTTTTGGACGGCCAAACAAGGTGTTGGGCATCCCCCTCAGTGCAGGTCCCAAATATGTTAGCGTATTATCAATAGTGTCCCACCATAGCCACAAGTCACAATGTTTGTCGTAAGAACATGGATCTCCTATGCAACTTTAATGCCGGTTATGCAGCAGCCAAGACCAGGCCAGGGTTGTCTCCCCTAACCTAATCAAATGCCTCCATATTCATTACCTCTTAAAGCTTGTCAAGTAAGTTCTAACTAGTTTAGAACAGAGAAAGTGGTAATCTCATGTTTGTGTGGTTGGTGATATTATAGTTACCTCCAAGTCTAGCAACCCATAGCCCATTAACGCCATCATAATCTTCCTCCGCAGCCAGTTGAATCCCAAGATCTTATCTGCCAATGATGGGGCACAGCCGCTCTTATGGTGCTTTCAGTAGGGACCTTGATTTGTCTCTGTTCGTCCCATTAGGGCCGGCCTGTTTGTACTTGGAACCTGAGCCCCAGTTCCTTGTTCCTTCGTCTAGCCTCCCCCTCTCTCCTGCTAGGGTCAGCTCACCGGTCTCCTTGGGATAGCTCTGTGAGAGAGCAGGTTCAGCTGGTGTCTGTGACGCTTCCATATAAGTTATGTCCCATGTATTCAGGAGTTATTCAAACTTGTCTGGATCATCAAATTCCTTAGTACAACCTTCTTTGCTGCTTAACATGGCTACAGGTTCCAGTAGAGCATATTTAATTTCCAGTCTCTTCAACCGACGTCGCAAGGCAAGGAAACCTTTCCTACCTCAACAATGTCTAGTATGAAAAGTCCTGAGTGACATGTTTTGTGTTCTCCAAACATGAAAGGGCCCCATTGTTTAGCTGCCAGAAACATGTCTCATTCCTGCTGATGACATAGGAAACACACGATCACTTGCTTAAGAGTTGTTATTGCGGATCCTAATCCTGTGGACCCTCTGTAGCTCTAAAGGGGTTTTAGAGTCTAGTTTAGTAAGGTCTGGGATGAATCGATGCATAAAGGCCATTATGATATTCTTTTCAAATGTTTCAGGAATACCAGAGAATCTAACATTATCCCATTTGTTCCTGCCCTCCAGTTCTGTAAGTTTCACCTGCATGGAGCAGTGATCTTGTTCCCAATCAATTGCAGTCATTAGTTTTTGTTCCACTTTTGAGTCTGTCTTCCATCACCAATACTCTTGAGCTGTACTTGGTGAATTCATACCTTTTTATGGAACCTCTCTCTGATATTCTGAACCGTTCTAACATTCGCTACCACATGAATGCTGATGACACGCAACTGTACTTGAAGATTTCCTCTCCAGAGGACATTAAAACCATAAATGGTGCACTCTTACAAACTCAACAATGGCTAGCCCAGAACCATCTTTTGTTAAATACTCTCAAAACAGAATTCCTTCTGATTGCCCCCCACAACCACTCTGCACCTACCCTGGACTGGCTTAAACAACTCACTGCTCTTAACTGCACCCCTCATGTTGTTGACTCTGCTAAATCGCTAGGTATCACCTTGGACAAATACCTAAATATGCAAGCTTACATCAGTGCAACTATTACGGGAGCCAATCTTCAGCTCAATCCCCTTAAGAAAATCAAGCCTTTTCTTCCGCCGGAGTACATCTGGCCTGCAGTACAATCCCTGGTTATCTCTCAACTGGAATATGGTCTGGTGAGCCTTGCTGGGCTTCCTAAAGCTAGTTTGGCGCCGCTCAGAGCCACTCTAAATGCATCGGCCAGGCTCATCACAGGCTCCAGAAAGCATGACCACATCACGCCAGACCTAATTCAACTAAATTGGCTGTCTATAGAAGCTTGGATACGTTTCAAGATAGCTTGCTTGACGCATAAAGCTATTCATTACAACACCCCTGTGTACTTGGCTAAAAAGCTTGAACTATCTGGCTCGAGTCGGAACTTAAGAAGTTCGACCACCCTACTTTTGAAACCTCCCAAATTCAAAAAGAAAAGAACTTACAATCGTGCTTTCACTGGTCTTGCTCCAAGAATTTGAAATGCTCTTCCTCCCGAGATCAGATCTAACCCATCCACTGCATCTTTCAAGAAACATGTCAAATGGCTAATCTTGAGTGAACATCGACAGCACTAACCTGGCTTACCTTCCCTAGACTCCTCTCTATCTGGATTTGATACTTCTTTTATACTGTTTGTTTGAATTTTATGCTTCCTGTTCACTTGTTATCTCGTTCTATGGACCATCTAAAACTTTACTGGTCTCTCCTGCCCCTTGACCGTGATTGTTCTCCCTTTGTTTGACCGTGTGTTTATTTAACTTCCTCACTTGTTCCATTGTGTTGTTATTCTTGCTTTCGCCACTTTGTACAGCGCTCTGATACCCGTAAGGGTCATGTTCATGCTTTATAAAACTTTTCAAATAAAAGAAATAAAAATAGAGCGGATTTCGGAGGACGTGTTCGAGGTGTTCTTTACAATTGACAAAACAGACATCCTCAATGCCATCAGTTTTTCCAGGATTGTCTCGAGTACCGCTTATTGTGCCATTTCTTGAGAGGTGGGCAGGTTTCCCTTTCCCGGTTCCTGTGAATAAAAGCTGTCTGGCAGATTTTGAAATGTGCACATAAAGCCCAGTGTCAATTATTATTCCATTTTATCAGGCATAGCTATGTCTTTGGGTAATTTACAATTCACTCTTGTCTCATTAATCACTTTTATTACGTCTGAATCATTGGGTGACAAAAATGGCAGTCCATGATCCAGTGTATGTAACCAGCAGGTAAGGATCTGAAGGCATTCCAGTAGTTATTACCGTACCAGTCATCGAAAGTTGGAGGTAAAATGACCATCTACCCTAAGCAGTCTGCATGATGCTTAATAAAGCCCCAGTTTTGGCAGGGTGTGTCTGATCTGTGTGGGTAGGACTAGTGCAAAATCCAAGGGTCAGCCGCGCTCATGCAGGTGTTGTGCAGTTTGTCCTAATATTTCCCATTCGCCGCAGCCTGTCTGCTAACAGATTGCAAACTCTCTGATAAAGCTGGATAATAGCCCCAGTAGGGGTGCAGGGCCAGAGTTATAACTGTCCAGAAGCAAAAAGCCCTCTGAGGCCTGTCAGGCATCAGCACTTCCCGATGAGCCAATTGCCATAAAGGGACTTCTGCCAGCGTCTTCCCCAAATCAGAGCCTGTTCCAGGCAGAGGGAGCCCAATCCAAGATGGCCACTGCAATATTATGGAGACAATTAGCCCTCTTTCTGTGGCCACTGTTCTCTGCTCCCTCGTCCTGGGGCTTCTTCCGACACTTATCAGCTGCCACTTCTCTCGCTACCTTTTCTCCATAGCATGGGCAGCTCTTATGGTGAGCTAATGAAAGCGCTAGGGCCCTTGATGATGTCTGGTCCTTGCAGCTCAGCCCCGACTTGACACCGGGTCTTCTTGCAGCTTTCCTGGGCTTCACACAGTGCAGTGGCCTGGTCTACTCTTGCATGTACCCCTTTTAGGCAGCAGGGTTGTGCATGTGGTTGGTGGAGGTCTCCAAACTGCCACTCTAGATAGAGCCATCACGGAGCTTCAGGAAGAGACCACCATCTTCCTCGGCGCATGACTCTGCCCTCCTAATGCTTGTTAAGTTCTGAAGTGGGTTATCAATCATATTATTGGCCAACTGTGGCAATTGACGAACACCACATTTTGACACAAAATGCCTTTGTTCAGTTTGTAACTGGACTGCATCTCAAGGTGACTGTTTGCTCCATATACATGAACATCTCAATGTGTCAGTGGAAGGGCCATGAATTCTGCAATACATCGGCTGGCAAAGTGGTTAAATCCTTGCTAATGTTGTGTAGTAATGTGCATGAAAGGTGTTCTATTACCTGTGCAGTCCCAGCAACTTCCCTACTGAGAACAGGTGGTAAGATATTTCAGCAATTCGTTTTTTTGTATTTGAACATTTTCACATTTATCTGGTGCACATACATGCTAGGGCCCATGATGCCAGTGGTCTGTAAGCATACTCTGTCTCCAAACTTAAAGATGACTGACCAGTTGGTCGATGATGCATTACACAGTATCTAAGCCCATAACCATCTCCACTGGCTCCCTGTGGCTCAGCAGATCCAGTTTAATGTCCTTCGTTATACAGCTAGAGCCCTCTATGGTATAGGACCAAACATTTTTCAGGATAAACTAGCTAGATAAGCGCCTGCACATGTATTGTGTCCTGGATCCTTGTGCCAAGTCCAAGTTTCGACCTTTAGGTGATGGGTATAGAGGACATGCCTTTTCCATCATAACAGGTTACCGCTGAATCGTCACCTCACAAAGATTCATCATGCATTTCAATCAATGCATTCATCATGCATTTCAGAAAGTCCTCAAGACTTATCTATTCTGTAAATCTAGTAATTTTCCTGGTTCACCACAATCACCGCGGTTGATTACAGTTCTGTCATAAAGAAGACTTTGGGCATATGCTGCGCATTATAGATGCCTCACTCGGTGCATTTTTTTCTGATTATTGTTTTGGTTTAAAATGTCCATGTTCTGCTGGAGGGCTACTTTCATAGTAAAATGTTAGCAATGTTAACTGTTTAAACTATCATATTGGAATAAGTCTTCTGAAACCTACATTGATGGAGATATATTCCAGCAGTTGTTAAATTTAGTTAGCTGCATTTTTAAAAAGTTACCCCTCTCCACCGAGTGTTTGAAAAGTGAATGTATGATTTCAGCCCCCTTCCTGGGCTGTATCAACAATCACACCCATTATGAAGAAGGGTGATAAGTCAGACCCCAGCTGCTATCGCCCTATTTCTCTATTAGACTACTTAGTTAAATTAATGAGTAAGATTTTACTAGAGAGACTAGAGGAATGGGCACGGGACAATTTGGTTTTAGGAAGGGCCTGGGGACAGTTGAGCAATGTGTGAATTTGGAATTGGTAATTGGAAAGTTATACTAGGGCTAAGCCAGGATCTCTCTATTCTTGTTTTATCGATCTAAGTAATGCATTTGGCCTGGTTAACCATTCCATCCTTTGGTCAACCCTGATTTCCCTTGGTGCCCCAGAAAAGATTTTCTGTTTTTGCACACATCTGTATGGGAACTTATCGTCAGCGGTTCAATATGGCCCCCCCAGGGTGAATGCTCAACTCCGTTTAGGGTGGGGGGGAGTTAGACAGGGTTGTGTAATGGCCCCTTTTCTGTTTTCACTTTTGGTCAATGGGATTGATAGTACCCTACAGGCCGATGCGCCCAGTGTCGCCGGTCGTTCGGTCCCTGTGCTGTTATGTGCAGACGACGCGGTTTTACTATCTAGGACCCCCCATCGGCCTGCAGAAGCTGATGAACACATTTGGGGATTTTATGGATTCAAAGAAGATGGTAATTAATGCACCAAAACTTATACAATGGTATGTGTGAAAAATGTGCAAAAGTGTAGGTTCTTTTTATTGGGGGTTCCCTAATAACCAGGGTAAATTGTTTCTGTTATTTAGGGGTTTTATTCACAAGTAAAGGTGTTTGGACCCAGCAGGTTCTAAATGTTAGATCAAAGATTTGTAGAATCTGTCATGGGATCTTTATATTTACTAAAGATTGGGCAGTCGACCTGTTAAGGAGATGGTAGACGTTTATAAGACCAGAGGGTGTTATGTGCCACCTTTGGGGCAGGACTGTGGGGTTATACCCCTAGTAATCCCCTCCAGATAGAAGAAAATACATTCAGTAAAAGTCTGTTATTTCTACCTCTCTCTGCCTCATCTTTGATTGTTCATAAGGAAGTTGATTTTCAATACCTGGAGGACCTGCTTTTATTGAAACCCTTATTACTTTGGTTTTCAATTAGGTCTAAAAAGGAAACAAGTCTTACAAAACTGATTATTGCAGATTGCCTTACCTGGAGTATGTTTCAAATATTCCCTGGCTTACCTATATTAATACGTTTTTTAGCATTTTAGCATTTTGTTTAATACTGCAAGATCCATCAAAATGTTTCTCCCTCGACAAGAGTCTTATTAAGACAAGTTTTTTAAATATAGATGTGATCGTAGAATGCATGATGAGTTGAAGAAATCCACTGTTGCTTTCTATGTCACTTAATCCACAGGAAGGCTGTCAATTTTATCTGTCTTGTATAACTATTACTCAGCATCGCTATGTTCTGACAAGACTGCGAGCTAGCTTAGTTCATCATTTAGTTGCCTTCCCTGACATGAAAGCACGTCTGTCAGAAATTATACCTGGTGACGGTGTGTCCAAGCAAAGCACACAGCACTTTGTTGTTCTGTGCCTTCTATATCAGAATTTTAGGAGTTATCTTAAACCAATTCTTCTTGCAAAAAGCATTAGAGATAATAAATTACACTGAGCTATTTATCTGCATTGTGAGATCCCCTTGTATGTATTAATGTTGCTCTTTTTATACAATCTAGGAAAAGTATTATGTATTAGGGATGATAATCGGAGGACGTGGGGCTGCCTTTGTATATGTATTTTAAGTAATATGTTTTTATGACATTTTAATGTATTATATGTACTTTTATGGCTGTTTTGTAATATGCCGAATAAAGTTTAATCGAATCAAGTAGTAGTACTTCGCAAGATCTCCTATTGGAAGAAATGACAAGACAAGGTAGAGCATTTTCCCATCACACGCTTTTAGGTAGAAAGAGGCTGTTGCAAAGCATGATCACATGTTATAACGGGTACGATGCCAACACACTTTCAGACCATATAAATAAGTGCATGTCTGTCATTGAATATTTTATTTGTTATAAAAACTTGGTTGCTTTCAAATTGGTCTTCATGGCCTTTTCTGTTTATTACTTAGGTATCCAAATTCCTGAAGTCCTGTGCGTACTTTCTTATATCCTGCCTACTGTTTCATAGTATTATTGTATTATATGGAGCACCACTTCTGGAGTAAGTATTGTAAGCAAATTTGTCTGTGTTACTAAATGAAATTCCTTGGTATCTCCTGCTATGAATGGAACTTCTTGCTCTCAATTTATTACAATCTTCTGTGCCACACTGAGTCATTTGTTGATGTTTCGAATACCATGCTATTTGTTTTCATCTGAATTTCTTTTATATTTGTGGCATTCTGCCCCTCCTCTCATCTGACTATACCACATTTCAGAAAATAACCAAAAATGAAGAACCCCAGCCTGACTAACCCAGGCTGGTGAAACTCCATTTTTGTGAGTTTCCAAATTAATTAAAATCCCTTTCCTCGAAAATATTGACAAAAAGGAACCAAAAAAGTACACTGGCAAAAAAAAGAGGGTGGAAGCAACAAGACAATAACAAAAACAGGTAAGCAGAAGAAGGTAGCAGATTAATGGAAAGGGGAAAGATATTTTAGGGTATAGGTAGGGAACATGCTATTGTAAAATTACTACAGCATACGGTATGGATAGTGGTAAACAATCATATGTAGAGATAAGGGCCAGTGGTGTGGGTGGTATGGCAGTAATGGCATGGTAGAGGTATACATTTCATAGGTAAGAGTAGATATATCAGCATGTAGTGACTGGTAGACTAGGTTCTAGACAGTGGTAATAATACTAGCAGATAGGTAGGCATGGTGGTAAAGGGTGCAGGTAGGTGTAGTGGTAAAAGGGTATAGGCAGCAATTGAGGTACTATGGTCAAGGTAAAGGTCCTAGGCATAGACTGGGTAGAGGCACAAAGGTAAAAGTAGGAGTAGAGGTGCAAGCAAGGGTGTAGACGTACATGAGAAAGGGCAGGCGTAGAGGAACTAGGATAAGGGCAGTAGTGAAGATGCTAGGGTATAAGTAGGGGTAGTAGTAAAACTTGCATAGGTGAAAGGGTAGTATAGTATCGACATGGGTCGATGTACACTGGAGTAAAAATATTATAAGTAGTAAGGGTACTAGAGTAATGATGTTGGAGAGTTACAGGGCTATATGTGAGGTAGTCGCTGAAGGGTGTAGGTAGCAAATTCAGAACAAGGGTTTTGGCAGGGGTACAGTAGGGAGTAAAAAAAGCAAAGTTGAGGGAAAACAACCAACTGTGGTGTAGGAAGAGGCACAAAGAGAGGAAATATGGGAAGGGGAAGAATGAGAGTAGACCAAGAAGGTAAAAGAGAAATACATGATATGAGATCCTGGAAAGAAACAGTGCAGCAATTTTCTTTCTTTTTCTTGACATATAGTATGTTATTGAAGATAGATTTAAGCTGTATTTAATCTTTTTTAATTAAACATTGACATACACATGGAGCTAAAAGTTACATTGACGCAATCAGCCAACCATAATTTATTATGTTCTTCCTGCTGCAACACGAAATCCTAACTTGTTACACTTGTGAATTGTATTAACTACTTCTCTCAATATTTCGAGCGTGTTGTCACTGAAATTAGACATCTGTTGGCACTTTGTATAAAGGAAAGATCCTAATTTTGCAGTATAAAACTCTTCTAGATTCACGTTATGCATTATTCGACCATCTATTGGCTGGATCAAGAATTGTTCATGTACAAACTTTTATCTGCTGGGTGTTGACTTAGGTGGAATCCATAATGCTCACTATGTCGTCGACCATAAACTTGCAGTGTCCACTAACGTAACCTCCTTCTTGGGTCTTTTTCTCCCCCCACTAGTGGGTTTCGACATACATTGAGAGCTTCTCAGAAGTCATTGACATGAGGTTGAAGAATCACAAAACAAGTCTGATAAAGGGTGATTGGGTTTGGCGCTGGATTTGAGGATTTAGCTTTTTTTTAAGAGATCTTCAAAGTAGTTAAAGAATGTTCTATATTTGAGTTGATGTCCTTCAGACTCCACTTCGCTATTTTAAAGTATGAGCTTGATCTTCTAGTTTTTCCTTAATTGCCACTGAAAGATCACCCTTAATGATAGACACCCAGTGTACATGTTCTGTCTCGCAGGAGACCATTAGTTAGAAGACGGTTATGCTTATTCTCTTTGCAAACCAAAACCCTTGTACAGAGGGATAAAGTATTGCTGGCATACTGGTGCACAGCAGACAAATCGGGGTAGTCGTAACTTGAGACATAAAAAGAATGTTTTATCGAAGAAGGAAATTGGGTTTTCAGAGTTGAAAGATCTAGAGGAGACTTGGGGAGAAAACCATGCAGATTTGGACCTCGAGGACATTTCTTCGTGGAATATCGAGGGCCATAGATCGTCTCACTCAGAAAAGTGTGACCTTAAGTTTTCGGAACCCCATAAAAATTTGAATGAACAAGATGAGTTGTATAAGAACACGCACTCAGTGCCAAAAAACAGTCCGAGTCGGTTGTCAGTACATCCCATACTCCCGGGTTCAAAGAAAAAGCCACTGAGACTAATTTGCCTAGGGGCCTTGGCTTGACTTCGGAAGACGATCAAACTTTAATGGGAAAAACAGGCATTTGGCCTTTAAAAGAAGAGCTGCAGGTAGATAAATGTCAGCATTGTGACTTGGGAAGAAGACAAAGAGGGCACACTCGTAGTCAAGACTGAAAACCTCATTAAAAAGAAAAAAAACTATTTAGTAAGAAATGACTGAACACATGGTCCATAAACCCTCCGGGATAAAGAGACCACAAGGAAGCGACAGAACACCTCAAACCGAGGCAAAAGTAGGATACCAGACATCTCATAGCCTACACATGAACCAAGGGAAGAAGATAGAGAGATAATGCCATAAATACACCAGGAGCCAGATCCGGACTAGAAAACCCTGGTTGAGATTCAGGAGGAAGAAGAGTCTTTATGAGAAGATGTCGATGGAGATTCCCCAAAGGGAGAAGCTGGCATGTATCCTTCCAGGGCATCTCCTCTAGTGACATGTCAATGAATTATGGGGTAGTTAGGAAGGCAGCTGATGCTCTAGGAGTACCAACGGAGGTAAAGCAAGAGAAAATATGTTTGACAGATATTCCAAGTCCACTGCATAGAAAGAACCAGTATTTACCAATGTCACCAAGTATTTTGTAGCAGAGCAGAGACCATTTCATTAAACCAGCAACGTCAAAGGCAGTTGCCCCACTAATTCAAAATAGGTATAAGTCATCGGTCCAAGACCAACAATATATTAAATCCCTTAAAGATCCCCTTAAAGATCTACAGCAAGACAGAGGGTGCAGTCCCGAGCTACACAAGGGCTACCGCCAGACAAGGGTCAATAACAGGTGGGAATTAAAATGAAAAAGGCAGCAGCTGCCCAATGGCACATTTCAAATTACACTGTTACACATATACACACCTGAAATGGGACAAAATGGAAGATTTAATTACACATTTACATGAAGAGCTCCAGAAGAAGGCTAAAGCAGAAGTAAAAGAGGGGAAAACAATAGCCAACTCATGCCTAAAGGCAGCTTTTTAGTGTGTTGACACTGCAAGCAGGTACCTTACTACAAGAACTGTACTACATAGGCATCCCTAGTTAGGCACATCAGGGTTTAAACAATTTAATATAATAGATATGCTTTTTACTGCCAGCCATTTGTTTGGACTAGAAGTTGATCGCTCTCTGGAAAACATGAAGACCGATGTATCCGCAAAGGCTTTGGGAGCTTTACAGACAGAGGCACATGTAAAACAAGATTGTTCCCCAGATGGAAGAATACAAGGTAGACCGCCATACACATCCCAGTTACAGAGACCAACCACAGATGTGCCTATTACTGAGCTTTCACAGTGGCAGCCATCCAGTGAAGGGCAGACCACTTTTCGTGGTAGATGAAAGACTAGAGGCCACACTTCAAGACTGTACGCCACAAATTTCAAAATGACTTTATGAAGCATTCCAACAAACACACCAATGGGGAACTTCTCAGCACCTAAGAATCTATAATGAATACATGGGTGCTAAACCTAATCAGGCAAAGTTATTGCATAAAAGTCCTGCAGAAACCATCAACCGCCAGTCAAAAACTGAAAAATTCAAAACCACACATTTTTCAGCAAGAGGTGCAAGAATGGTTACAAAAGGCTGGACTGGTACTCCTAGAGCGGGGTCAACACTGGTTTGCACATGGCTGGTTCCTGTCAGAGGTGGCATGTTGGGCAAAAAAATGATGAATTGAAATACGGTCCAGAGTAATTACCAGTAGTTGAGACTAATTCAAGCATCATTTTTTGTATCCTTCTTTCAAAGGCCAATAAATGCTGCTGTGAGGATATTTCATAGGTTAGATGAGCTATAGTGTACTGATAAAGGCAACAAAACACATCAGGAAATTTAAACTATCCTTTGTAGCACATATACCATAAGTACTTAGTGCGCAAGTGACTAATGGGACCATTGTCAGGTTGATAGTTCAGGCTATACCGATTTGCTATGACTAGCAAATGAAACTTGAGGTAAAGCCAAAAAACACTTTCTGGTGGCAACATTAGCCTTTGTGTATAATGTATCTGTACAATTCATATGCATGGCAGAGACCTGATCATCCAGACACCTGTTCACTGAACCCTACGGTGGAGCTATAGAATCAAGTACAGAAACTGTAGTAGGACAATTGGTGCCATGTCATTTGTTTAGTACTGCTCTTTCTTCACACCCTCCTCCCAAGGGAAATCGTACTGCTAAACAATCTGTGCACAGCATGTGAATCCAGAAGACGTTTATGCTACAAAAGAAAACAGTTACTTCTAAGAAGGTTTTGCAGCTTGAAGCTCTTCTAGATTCTCACATGACACTATGATTGCCTTGGTGAAGAAAGAGAGAAGTGTTTAAAAAAAAAATAATAATAATCAAAAACTGACATTTTTGCAACAATACCTTTTCGATCCCTAGAGCTCCAGAGTAAAAGGTAAAATTCTTCAATGCATTGGCACAATATTAACAAATGGATTCACCATTTGACTAATCCCAAATTAGCTAAACCATAAAAGTCCAAAATTGGCTGACTCGAGTTACAAAAATGTATGCCTACTTTGTGATTGTAACTCTGCCTTGTATAAGAAACTCCTCTGTAAACAAAGGGCAAACAAAATTGGCACTCATGTTTTTTTCTTTGTTTGGCAGATATTCTGATAATTTGTATAACCGTGTCTCAGTTATGAGTACTGCTCTTTCAACTTCCCAGTGCATAGTTAAATCGCTATTGATGAACAGGAATCCCTCCTACCTAGATTACAAATGTTTTCAATGGTTAACAAACAGTTGGTGCTGCAAAGTTTTCTTGTATTAATGGTCCACAGGAAAGTAAATAAATCAATCCCATTCTTGGGTGTTGGAAACATTTTGGTACCAGTGGATATGGCTGCATTGTATTGGCCTACTGCATGACATATGCTTATTTGCACTTTTAACCTGCATTGTCCACTAAAGCCATGTAGTGTTGTCTTGTGGATTGTTACCTGCCTTGTTATGTTGGCCTAGGCCTGGCTGCCATGCTGCTTTTCTTTGCGCACGTTACACTGAGCCGGGCCTTCCTCGCCCTTTGCTCGTGCCAAGTTCTTTTGCACTGTCTGCATTTTCTGTTGTTCACCTTTTTGGGCTCAGTCTGCACAAACATGTACAAGGTCGCATAACAATGTATTTTGGTTCTTCCTGATATGGCCAGTCTCGCGCACCCAGACATAACATTATGTGCAATTGCCATGAAGAATTGGGTATGCTTTTAATACTGTGGTTTACTAGCGCTTAACACACTTGGAGAAATCCCTTTCAGTGAGAAGAGCTATGATGTCCTGCTGATGTAATTCTGCATCTAGAGACTGAGGTATGGGGGTTCGCTAGTCAAAGCCCAGAGGTCTTCTATTTTATAATAAACTATCTTACTGCAAGGGGAGGGTGGTAATGTTATTTATACGTTTATCCACTGAGCTCTGAGATGCTTTCCCCGTTTGTATTCTATGGAATTGTAACCATGCTGCTTATATTAGTAATATGCATTATGCTATTAGTACTGACACGTGTACTGTACATTAGAGCACGTAAGTTGGAATAAACATTTTAACCTATCCAGTGTCTCTTCCTACGCACCTTGTGGACAAGTACGAGTGAGTGGCGAAAGAGTGTTCTTGCTTCAGTGAGTCCTGAGATAAAGATACCGTGTTCTGGGTTGTCCAAACATTAGTACTTGGGTGCTAATGGGATGCTAAGCTAGTTGGGTTGGGGTTTTTGGGTGCTACGGTATATGGTGGCAAACCACTGTATTCCGGGGTCCCATTTTCCTGTGCATAGCTCTGTGTATGTGCAGAAACCTTATGACATGGCGCCCAACGTGGGGCCCCGGAATACAGTGGTTTGCCACCATATACCGTAGCACCCAAAAACCCCAACCCAACTAGCTTAGCATCCCATTAGCACCCAAGTACTAATGTTTGGACAACCCAGAACACGGTATCTTTATCTCAGGACTCACTTCAAGCCCAGAACTGGAACCGGTGCACGAAAAGAGGGGCCAAATTCTTTTTTGTTTTCAACCTTCTCTCGAACCAGTTCTCCAACTTTCGGAAGCCAGCCGGCTACCGGAATCTGCAACGCAGGATCTGTGGCTGAAGGTAAATGTGTAGTTGCAAGTTTGTCTCGGGCTTCTTGTAAGTCACTGTAACATAAGCAGAATGGTTATCTACATACAAACTTGGCGGATTGCGTCGCAGATGCTCGTGGACCCTCAAGGTCAGGCACATAACATTACACGTATGCCAAAGAGCATTTCGTATGGGGTCCGCCCACCCAGAGGTCTTCTAGGGAGATTATTAAGTGCACGCTGAACGGTATTCCTGCTCCTGTTATTTCACCTACTTTCACTCTCCTTTCCAATGGTAGTTATTTACTTTTAAATAACGAAAACTGTTGTGGCCTGCAGGCTGGCATTCCTTACATTGTAACAGTTTCGCACAGAGTTGTCTGCTGCAAAAATGTGCTTTATCCTCCCCCTCATGGCAAGGTTGATATCTCTATTTGGCCTTCCATCCCTACCATGGAAGCAGATTTCAATAGACTGAGCAGAATAAAGGCACTATTATTAAACGAGGAAGTTATGCTCACGTCCGCCCGGGAGACATTCATTCTCCAGGTGGCGAGTACCCACAGTGAAATACAGGCCCTTTTAAACACTAATCTCCCCCAACATTTTGGGGAGTTAATACATCGTATTTTTAACGCATCTAACACTGAAGGCCTGGTACACTTTTTTAAGGTCGTTGGGTCGGGCTTGGTGTCCTCCTTTCAAACTATTTTTGGTGTCATCCCGGCTTTCATACATTCTATATTTTCCAGTGTCTTTGGCGGTTTCCCATTGATCCTCGCTTTAGCGGCTGGTGTCTTGCTCTTAATTTGCTTTCTGCGCAATGGCTGCTCCCCGATGGGACCTACTCGATCCAGAACGCCTCCAGCTGCTCCGTGAGCGCCTTTTGGCCGGTTTTGGCGTCTTGCCATTGGCGACACTGAGTGTGTCATATACTCTTTCATTTCGCTTTGCGTATTTTACTTGCGTGCAACCTGTGATGACTTGTGTCCGCTGTCCTTTCACCTGGACTCTGGATTATTGCCTCTCCAATTCGTCATTGTCTGTTCCGGATTTTGTTCAGTTGATGGGTCCCTTAGAGGCCCATGAGCAGGACTGTTCCGTCGCTGGCTGTATGGCGCGTGCGGCTGCACTGGGGATTTTGGCGCAATGGGATATCTGGGCGGCTGCCCAGGATCTCCTACAACGAAGCTGTTTCAATTATCACGCAAGCTGTCCCGCATTGCTTCTGGATGCTCCCTTTGCTGAGGAGCATTCCTGCTCTTTGAACTCATGGATTGGATGGCATCTATGTTTTTTGACGATTCCAATGATGAACTCTTGGAGGGTATGGCTTTTTTCTGCACTTTCACTTTCATGGATTGACCTGCCCTTAGCCGTTTGGGCGCTCCCTGTGCTCCGACGGCTATTTTTCTCCTCTGATGGGCCTCTGTCCTGGCCGCCGGACTGTCCAGGGGAGGGTGTCTTGTGGATTGTTACCTGCCTTGTTATGTTGGCCTAGGCCTGGCTGCCATGCTGCTTTTCTTTGCGCACGTTACACTGAGCCGGGCCTTCCTCGCCCTTTGCTCGTGCCAAGTTCTTTTGCACTGTCTGCATTTTCTGTTGTTCACCTTTTTGGGCTCAGTCTGCACAAACATGTACAAGGTCGCATAACAATGTATTTTGGTTCTTCCTGATATGGCCAGTCTCGCGCACCCAGACATAACATTATGTGCAATTGCCATGAAGAATTGGGTATGCTTTTAATACTGTGGTTTACTAGCGCTTAACACACTTGGAGAAATCCCTTTCAGTGAGAAGAGCTATGATGTCCTGCTGATGTAATTCTGCATCTAGAGACTGAGGTATGGGGGTTCGCTAGTCAAAGCCCAGAGGTCTTCTATTTTATAATAAACTATCTTACTGCAAGGGGAGGGTGGTAATGTTATTTATACGTTTATCCACTGAGCTCTGAGATGCTTTCCCCGTTTGTATTCTATGGAATTGTAACCATGCTGCTTATATTAGTAATATGCATTATGCTATTAGTACTGACACGTGTACTGTACATTAGAGCACGTAAGTTGGAATAAACATTTTAACCTATCCAGTGTCTCTTCCTACGCACCTTGTGGACAAGTACGAGTGAGTGGCGAAAGAGTGTTCTTGCTTCAGTGAGTCCTGAGATAAAGATACCGTGTTCTGGGTTGTCCAAACATTAGTACTTGGGTGCTAATGGGATGCTAAGCTAGTTGGGTTGGGGTTTTTGGGTGCTACGGTATATGGTGGCAAACCACTGTATTCCGGGGTCCCATTTTCCTGTGCATAGCTCTGTGTATGTGCAGAAACCTTATGACAGTGTCAACATGTGAGTTATATAAATTTTGTAGCAAAAACAGTGCTGAACATGACAGCAATTTTCTTGATCCTATAACCATTTTGGATACTGTTGTCACCAAAAGGATTGTGGCAATTCTGTATGCGCTTCATCATAAATCACATTTAGAAAGAGAAAAGCCACAATTTTTACTTGTATATCCTTCTAAAGGCCTGCTTTCGTCCTTCATTAACAACTAAAAAGAGCTTCCAGAAATATTTTAATTCCCTCCTTTGGAAGTCAAAAAAGTGATCATGTAAGGTAGCACAGCCTCAGTGGTAAAACTGTACAGTCAACGTAAGCCAGCAAAGCTGACCGTCCTAAAGTACAATGTAGTAGAAATTTAAACATAGTTCAGTTTTCTGCTCTCTAGAGAAGGCTCCTCTCAGATATCAACATTTTTTTACCTTTTCTTTTTTGAGTCAGAGTTTCTATTATGGTCATGCCATTCACCATCATTTGAGTTTCTCTTATTCTCTCAGCTAATTTTCTTTGCTGACAGTGTTGGGTTTTTCAAAAAATTTCTGACATCAAAAAGCATCATGCTTTTCCTTTTTGTAAAGTGCCCATCCTTCAAAAGAAGAGAACCGAGAAAGACGATCAAGGTCACTGCATTTTTGTGATTGTCCGTCAGTGATGTCATTGACAAATGTTTTTTAGTTTTAAGATATCACACACTACTTGAAAGGGAAGAGAAGTAATGTGCTTCTCTAGAAAAACTCTCAAATATGCTTCTTCAGAGTCTGCTGTTATGTTTTGTTCATCTCATAAGCATGCAGGAGTGAATGCCTGTACCCCAATGTGGAGCCTAAATGTTTTAATTTTTTGTTACTAATATGCTAGAAATCTCACTATCCTTGATTACTTTTTGATCGTACCTGCTTCCAGCTCTTAGCTGTGGAGTGTTTGACCTTGCTATGTCCGGTGTTCAAATGCATAACGCACATTTCTATAAATAGTTATCTTACTCCAATTTAGATGCAACTTACTCTTCAATTTCCACGCTTAAAACAAGCTGACTCCAGTCCTGATTCGCAAAATTATTTTTTCCACGAGTGAGCAGGTCTTACTTTTGGAAATTCATGAGAAAGTAAAACCCCAGGCTGGAGCAAGACAAACATACTCTAAGAAAATGCTAATGATTAGGGATTAATTAATACTAATGCAGGACGTGGTCACTACTGCTCGCAAAAATGCTTTGTGTATGGCACCTAGAAATAGAGGAATAGTTTGAGAAAATTCTGTGCGTAGTATGGACAAACTTTGTCAATTAAATTTATAGGATTAACTGTGACATTAAAAGAAGCCTTTCAGTTATACAGACTGTAAGAAATCCAATCAGTAGGACCGGAGATAGTCGGTTTCAAAATTTTAAGTGAAAATCATGCCTACAAGCACAAAGTGCAAACTGTGATATCCGCTTGCACCAGGACAAAGTCACAAGTACATGCCGACCTCGATTGAGTGCGGGCCAGATACTGGGACTAAGTTAGTTCTGCTGAGCGTTGTACCTTATGTCTTTGATCCAAGGCTTTGCATTGCTCAGTGTCTGTTCCAATCAGAAGCTAAATGGTGCTGCAAATAAGAAGTCCTTTGTCGAATTGCGCTGCACTGTGCTTGATCCGATGAGGAGCTGCGTGGGCTACGATGCGAAGTACTGCCTTGAGTTGTGTCGCGCTGCATGAGTTCCGATGAGGCTGCTGATCAGTTGCGGTGAGGGACTGTAATGCGAGGTCCTGCATCGAGTTGCATTGAACTTGATGTAGTCCACAGTTAGGCAGCAAGGACTACACTCTGATGTCAGCCAAGGGTGCAGGACCTGGGGAGGCACCTCTTGGTTATCTGGGACTCACTCCAGCAGAGGCCAGCTGTAGGACTCCGGCAGGTCCTGTACAGCAGGTCAGCTGGGCAGTTGCAGGAAGGCCTCTGGAGTTTGTGTCTCTGTAGCTCACACAGTGGGTCAGCTAACTGACGCTTGAAGTCACTCAGGGTAGCCTGGAATGAAAGCAAGCAGACCAAGCCTTTCTTCTCAGACAGCAAGGCAGACCTTCAAGCAGCAGAGGAGTCCGTCTTCTGTAATTTCCACAGGTTCAGGAGTGTTCTAAAGAGGGGTTCTGGGTGTCCCATATTTATACCTGGCGACAGTCTTTGTGGGAAGGGAGGGGGGCACCCTGTCCTACCCCACATCTGGTTATGGAAAGTTCTTCCCCTCCCCTTGTCAGGGCTCCAAACTGTCTGGAGTGGCATAAGGCTGGTATCAGCTTCCTTTGTGTGTACTAGAGGCAAAGTGATTTCAAGTGTATGTGGGGCAGTGAACAGCTCTACCCCCTTCCAGCCTGGCAGGATGCCCATCCGGTCCACACCTAGTCCCTTTTGGGCCACTATCTGGGAGGGGGAAAAACCCAACATCGGAGCCATTCAGTCAAGTGACCCAGGATACTGGTAGAAGGCACAAATGGTGGGAACAAGAAAATGTCAACTGCCAACTTTCTAAATGTGGCATTTTCAGAGTTGTGACTTAAATTCTAACATTGCTGTTAAAGAGGGTTTTAAATTGCAATTCATTTGAGTATAAACAACATATCTCTATCTGCTTCCAATCCCAAGTTAGCACCTATTAAATGTATCAAACTAGCCTAGTGTTAGTCAATGAGAGAGATAGACCTCCCCACAGTGAAAAATGCTGTTTGAAATTTTTCACTTCCAGGACATGTAAAACCCATGTACACCCTGCCCTAGGAGCTATTAGGGCCTACCTTAGGGGTGACTTATAGGCATTAAACAGGAAAGTTTAGGCCTACAAAAAGGATTTGTTTTGCCAGGTCGAAATGGCAGTTTTAAAATACACGTCAGGCTGCAGTGGCAGTCCTAAGGCATGTTTTAAAGGGCTACTTTAGTGGGTGGAACAATGAGTGCCCACTAGTAGTTTTTAGTTTATAGGGCCTGGGTGCAGGTAGTACCATTTACTAGGGACCCACTTTAGCACTGGTTAGCGGTGGTAAAGTGCACAGATTTCTAAAGCCGACTTAACTCATTCAGCAAAACAGGCAGGGTGAATGCAAAGATTTGTGGGTGACCCTGCAGAGAGGGCCAGTTCCAATATGATTCTCCTCCAGCCTAAATCTAGGGTAGAGTAATCCATACCTTGATGGGCTTCCCTGCTCGGGTGTTAAAATGTGGAAATGGGCCTCTTATGAAGCTGCACCTCTCAGTTCCACGACTCTCTGAACCTAGTTGGATCCCTCTGTCAACACTCTCTTGAGCCACTAGATTGTTCCATGGGGAACCTTGTTCCGTGGGGACCCTTTTTCTCATCTGTGGATCCCATCTGTGACACTTCTAACTTTAATTAGCTCACAGATGCATCCCAGTAGGCAGACAACACCCCCATGGTCAGCAAAGTGCTGTGGCCTATTCTGCCCATTGGATTCGATTTCTGTCCCTAACCCAAGGAAAACTCTGCCCACAAGAACAGCAACGAGCAGAGACAACTGACAGCCGTCACTGTCAGGAGCCAGGCCCCTGGGCATCCACTACCATAGGTATTGAGCACCTTACTTTCAATCTCCTTCCCATCAGTCCAGGGGTTGTAGCCGGAGACTGGCCATGCAGCCGAGGGTCTGTAACTTGAAGCTGAACAGGTGCATAACAAGTCAGGACTTCCAGAGGTGAACCATCACCCTACCTCAACGGTGACACACTCTGTATCATGCTGGGGTCTGCCTGGTGCATGTCTCGTTCCTTCTGATTCTGTGACCGCGCAAGGAGCGCCTCCAGGTCAGAAGTGGCCTCACAGGGGCAGTCTTGGGGTGCTCTATTCTCAGAGCTGACAACCCCGATCCTCTGAGCCTCCCACAATGAACTCTTTACCCCCTAGCCCTCCATATGGGCTTTAATACTCTCTGTTTGGGATTATTACTTCCAGTAACCAGAGCTATCAGGGCACCATGGGCCGCCGCCTTTCTCAGCTCCTCTAACACTGGTGGTAACTCATTTCCCAGAGTGCAGTAAATGTGCATCTTGCAGCTAACCATGGCACTCATCTGGGCCACTTCCTGACCCCATTTCAGAGACACCAGAGCCACAGAGTAGACAAAATCCACCACTGTGACTGGGTCACCCTATACACCTGTCTGTTGTACTGATCTGGGGAAACAACCTTTCCTCCATCATGGTCTGACTGGCACCAGTATCCCTCAGAGCAGTCCCATTTACTGTGATCTAATGGAAGTAACGACTCCCACCCTCAGGAATCACAGGCATAACCTCTGAGTCTATCTCCCACCTAAGGGACAACCAGGTACTTTCTACCCTTGCTCCTGAGGATTATTTCCTCCTAAGGCCACATTGGCCACCCCTGGAGAGTTCCCACCAGTGGGTGGCTTCTCAGGACAGACAAAGTCCCCCTACTTGTGTGCTAACTGCGACCAGTCAAAGCACAAGGGGTTGATAATGTGGTGCACTGGGCCACCACCCTTCTTTTTCTCAGAAGGATCGTGGAAACACTTTCCCCCACCTTATTCTGGGACTTCTGTATGTCACCTCCGTCTTCCTCCTCACTCTGCTGGAGTAACGTGAACCACCTTTTTTAGAAGCACCCCTAGGTATTTTCTTGTGGATCCTGGTGCAGAGCCAGAGGTCCACTTCCTTTACAAGCTCCCTAGAGTCGCTGAGCTTGCTATCTATCAGGTGTTGGCGCAGCTCTGGAAAACAGTTACTGACCATGAGCTCTCAAAATCAGATTGTACAGCCCTTGATAACTACTTATATTTTTGCCCTTCACCCAACCATTCAGTGCTTTACTAGAGAAGTTATAAAATGTATCCCGGACTGACTTAACAGCTTCTGATTGTCCCTAAACTTTAATATGTACTTTTTAGGGGTAAGACCATATTTCCTGACAAGGGCATCTTTCATGAGGGGATACTTCTTCCTGGTACTCTTTCCTGGGGCTAGCAGTGAATCTCTACCCTCATTAGGTATGTGCCTCCAGTAGCTGCTACCCCAATCCTCCTCAGGGACCCTGAGTATCTCTAGAGCTACTTCTTATACACCAAACCGCTTGTCTATGTCATCCCTCACAACAAAGTTACACACCAGAACCTTGAGGATGTGGACACATCTGTCTCACTGGAATCTGGATCATTGCTACCACCATTACTGCTGGACTCTGTGTCCTGTTAGTATTTGAGGTCCTGCTCTTTCTGACTCATCTCATGAGCCAGTAGAATTTTTTTATTTTCCTCCTCGGCCTTTTTGGCAGCCGCCTCCTCCATTATGAGTTTGGCCAGCAGCATCTTGAGCTCCCTTTTCAGCCCTCCTGTCCTCCCAGTTCGAGGGGGACAGGTTACGGGAGGACACTGCTCCCCACCTTGGCAGGGGACTCACTCCTTTGGGCAAGTTTTCTTTCTCCTCCTCAGGGTGCTGTAGCTCAGTCCCTGTGGCCAAACTATTTTATTCCTCATTCTCCAAGTCCACCTCCTCATCCTCAGGGGTATCCTTCTCTTCCTCCTCCTCCTACTCCTTTGTGGCAGTCTGCCTCCTCCTGACCTCCAAAGGGTTTGAGGCCTATATATAAATCCACTTTGGTGGCCCTCTTTCCTATGTTCAGACCTCTCCTTGCAGAGCCCCTGCAGCTCTTTCTTCTTGAGGTTGTCAGTGTTTCTGAGCTCCAACTGAATTGAAGCATGAAAGGTGTGAGGCAAGACTTACATTTGAAAAACAAAGGAACATATTGGCAAATCACAAACTAAGGAGAATTTCAAAAGGAGTCTAATCTGATGTCAGGTTATTTTCAGGAATTTTTTGTTTTACACAAATCACTGAGTGGCACTGCACAAACACAAGTACTGGATTCCACCACTGAACACGAATGTAAGAAATTGGGTTATTGGTTGAGGGGCGTCGAAGTCCCACTCAGGCAACAACCACAATCCTTTTCATTGTGAACCACAAAAGTCATGAAATTAACCCTCTGGCAGCTTGGGATAAAAACAGCCAATTAACATGTGCTTAACTCTCTGGCAGCTTGGCATAAAACGTGTAAAGTATTTATGCAGCTCACAAACCGTAATAAAGTGAAAACCCACCACAAGAAAAATTCCAAATCAATTTAGAATAATAGAGTACATTTTTATAAATAAAATGCTACCAGAACAAGAAAAGTTCACTCAGTAGAACCGGAGATATTCCGTTTCAAATTTTTAACTGAAAATAGTGCCAAAAAGCACAAAACAGCAACTGTGGTTACCTGGTCGTGCTGGACTGGGACAAAAGTTGAGGCCGACTGCGATGGATCCCTGGCCAGATTCTGGAACGAGGTTAGTCCCGCTGAGAGTTTCACCATATGGTCTTGATGAGAGGTTTCATGATGCTCTCCGTCTGTTCAGATCAGGAGCTGTGCAATGCAACTTTGTGTCGAGTTTTGCTGCGCTGTATCGGTTCTGATGTGGCCAGTCACACTCAAATTTAATGACACCCGTTCCGTTTGTCTGGGCTGGTGTTGTGACAGCTTCTCTTTGTGGTCCGAGTCTTTAAGTAAGTCTTTAAGTAAATCTAAATCGGTAAAGAAACACAAGAAGTCCAAATGGGCCTCCTCCCTGCCTCGCCACTCTTCTTCTGTGAAGTTTCAAGGATGTCAAGGTGCCCTGCGGTTTCATTCCTGGTATCCTACCAAGGGCCTGATTCCGCAGCTGATCCCAGTGCATCCGGAATTCCTTGTCAAAGCCTTCTGAATGTTTTTTTCCCTATATCCCACCATGAAGTCCTTTTAGAAAACATTGTTCTCACATGTGCTAAACGCATCTTTGCGGTCACATAGACATTTCCCTTCCCGGGGGACTCCTGATTTCTTCGGGATCCCAGTTCTATCTTTTTCTGCAGTAATGCCACCAGCATTGAAAGTGAATTAGTTTGATTGCATGCTTCTTGTCATGTGGTATCCAGGTTTTACAAGCTTCACTGTCATGAGTCCTGCCGCCTCAAACCGACAGGAATGAAGGAGCACCTCTTGATGCCAGCCTCTTCTAGTCATTGCTCTTGTCGACACCAATGAACAGCAGTAGCTATCCCATTGGTAAGACACTGCACCGCAATTAATTACCTGGCCATGCTAGGTTTCAGCTGGCCTTCCCATGCCTTATTTTGAGAACTTTCTAGTTTATTTGCTTTCCCGTGGTGCACAAGTGAAGGATCTGTTTGGCACTAAGTTGTACTACTTCCTAGTTGCTAAGATATTTTGTAACCTTGGCCTTTAAGTATACTGCCTCAAGTAGCCCTGCATGGACAACACCCTTTATGGACTTTTTGCCAAAAAACATGTTAGTAACACGTAAGTATACCTTTCTTAGAGTAGTGGTTGGTATTCTGGTATTGGATGAGAAGGACTGGAGAAAGCTACATTACAAAGCCACTTTAAGGCCCACCTTTTCTCTGTATACAAAAGCAACTGAAAATATGTAAGTATATTCTTGCCTGATATGCGGTTAGATGACTAGAGGTCAGTGAAATATCTGTACCAGGCTTTAAAATCTTTTTCCATCTTTGCAATCGCTTACGTTTTGTAAATCATTTGAATTGTGAAGTTTTTTTTAATTTGCATAAAAGACAAAAACAATATGTTCAAGCTGGCTAATGGCAATGGTATGTTAAAATTCCAAATTTCCTGCTAATTCGTAACTGAATATTTACTTTTTCCTTTATTCAGAATGCAACAGTCTTAATAAACAGAGTGTGTAGCTACATGTTAATTCACGCGTACTTTCTCAGCCTATGGAAAGCAATGGCTTGACTTTAGTAGTTTTAAGTGTGCAATTATTTTGGTAAGAAAGTATGGTGATTTCAAATTCTTATTAACAAAATCCAAATGAAGGTTGGGAGAACTTCTTCCACGTTTACTTTAATCTGTCAAGGATGTAGATCCTTTTCTTTGTGTTTCATAAAGGAAACTTGAATATGCAGTGCTTGCGTATTCTTGGGCAATCCCTAAAGATAGTCATTTTATCATAGGTATTTGTTTAAAATCTGACTGTACTTCTAACATGCTACCAAGCACCTATTTTGGTCTTACACAGGGTTGTTTTGTTATTCTCTTTCAGGTCGATACTGGAGACTTTTTCTTTTGCTGTCCTTCTCTCCACTTTCACAACTTTGCGCTGCTTGTGTATGCTAGGTCCAAACTTCTCAGCATGGATCAGAGTTTTCAGTAAAAATGGGTATGATTTGCTAGCTTTTATCACAATTACTTTATTAATGTACTCCATTTTTCAGTCCGTATCTTTTCATGTCAAAAGAACGTATTCAGTGGTTAATTCAAACATGCAGTTTTAATTTGGAGGAATTAGACTCCACGTAGCTAACACATTTCTTCGGTTGCGTTTCTGTCCTGCATGAGTTTTTGTGTCTTAGTGTTCCTAAATTCATCATATTGCTATTAAAGGCACATGGTCAATTAATAAGATTGGGGAACCAAACATATCTTTTGTATTGGTAAACCTCTGTTGATTAACTATTCTGAAGCAGGACGTAGGACATTTGGTTGAACGGGGAAGGCAGATTTCCTACTAGATGGGCAGTAGGATTATAGGGCTAGAGGGAAAATGGAAGATGATGCTAGGGCTTTTAATGTGCGGAACAGGTGTTTAAAAGCCAGTTCATGCCCAGCGCTCTGATATGTGTCCCTTAGAAGGCACAGTACCCTTTATCATTTGTGTTTCCGTTCTCATGGAGAGATTTCTCAATCATGTTTGAGTAAAACATTTTCTACTTTTTAGATTTTCCTATATATCAACTTTTTTCTAAACTCTTTTTAGCCAAGACATATTTTTGGCCAAGTAATCCGCTTTTCAGTTTTTTGGTTTCACTTTCTTCTTCGTCAGTTTGTCTACTGGAAGCCCTCCTGGAGTTTTGTGTGCACCAGGAACACTCCCTGGCAAAGCCAATAGGACCCACTTTACTTTTTAAAAGAGAACATTTCTATGCCCTTGAAAAGCTGCAGTTAACACTTACCCAGTGACGGGCTGGATTATCTAAAGCTATTAATAGAGGTCCCTTGATTCAGACACAAGTCTTTACTGACGCTGTCTGAAATATGCTGAAAGTCCCTTGAATCAGACACAAATGAGTGCTGTAAGCTAGCTGCAGTATTTTAAGGCATTACAAAAGGCCCCTTGAAACAGAATCAAGTCTGCCATAGGAAACCACCCTGTCCCCCTCAATCTAAGGATGCCAAAGAAATGTAATTTGTTCAGGTGCCCTTGAATGTCCACCTTTGTAAGAAGTGGAAAGTATCCGTGGCATAAAAAATCTTGACTGTGATTTTATTTTAAACAGACAGATTATAGAGAGGATATGAGTTCATCGTACAAATTTGCATGTTTGCTTAAGCAAGTTTGCTTCGGATGTTTAAAAAAAATGCCCAGTGCTGGGTTACGAAGGCCGCTATTGGGGTTCTGAATGTATCTCCAGTAGGTTTTTGACAAAGTCACCCTATTATTGATAGGCAATACTAGTCACTTTTATATGCAGTATATCTGTGTTGGTTACTTTTTGTATGGGTTGCTTTTAAAGAACAGTTCATTATCTCTTTTCTTGAATGCACAACGCAGTATCACCAGTGTGGGTGGAGCGGGAAGACTGGGAGCGAGAGACTGACCTAGCAGGATCATTATGGGAGAATATGCAGGCTCCTGGGAGCGAGTAGAAGGATGACTTGGGGAGGAAAGAGTAAATTGCTTTGGTCTCATCTGCCTGATGGTAGGATCTTTCTTTGGGTGCCAGACCAGGAGCACGCAAGTAATCACAGTGCATAACTTATCCTCCTTTAAAATATTTGCAGTTACAGTTGTAAGACTTTGCTCTTCTATATAATTTTAAGAGTTTAGTTTAAAACTGTTCACGTTTGCTTAGCAATGATCTCTTTGTGTTATATTTTCTTATTTTACAGAGCAATGTCAATCTGGGACAGTAGTTTACAGATCACTACGGTTTGCAGTGTGGTAGGGGCATGGTGCGGAGCTTTTCCTATTCCCTTGGATTGGGATAGACCTTGGCAGGTTAGTTTTCTTTTACTATCTAAAGATGCAAATATTTGTACACGTCTTCGGACCAAGCATGGAATCTCATGAAAGACATGAAATGCAATGGGTTTTTTTTCACAGTAGGTCTTAGGTTATTGTTTATGCCCGTTCCCTGGCTCATGTCTTCCTATCTCATTCCTGTAGTTTATCGTGAGCTGGAGACTAAATTCATCTCGCTGTAAATCATCACCAGCATAAACACCTCACACTCTTACTCGTATTTATGGATTGCAGGCTATCTTTATTAAAAGGCCATATACTTAACAGAAATAAAAATAACACCAATAGTTTGACATCAATACTATTTTCACAGCATTAGAGCAACTGATCTGTATCTTATCTTAGATTTTCAGTGATCTACTCGTATTGCTTTTGTTTCTCTGGGAGATTGTGTTTTTGTGTGTTTTCTTCATAATCTTATTTATCCATCATTCACGAATTTGATCAATTCCCCAACCTCTAGATGGGACAAACCATAAACTAAAGAGTTCAGTATGCATATGTTTTCTCAAACCCCATAAACCTTCTCCTTCATATGTTGTGCCATTTTCATAGGCACAACTGGCTTGAAATCCTCCCATCAATTCTTTACTGACACCAGAAGGGGAACTGAGTAACTCTGCTACTCGGAAGGCTTTGCTAAATCTGGTATCTGTTTTCATACATTATTAGATGCCTTTGGGGTCTTGGTTCTGACACTGGACTGAGATTTCTCCATTAGCGATTGCATGGTAAGGATTTTATGTTAATTGTCCTTTACTTCCTGAATTTGAAGTTGATAAAAATATTTGACTACGGTTGCCAGATTTCTTTGTGTTGTCCTGTACACAGAGTTCTAGTTCTTTTCTTTCCTTTTACAAACCATTGTCATTGCTATTTAGTCCAGTTCATTTGATTCATGGGAAAGTCTACATCTAATAGGCATTACATTGTTCATTCTAGAGTTATCTGTTAACCTTCATCAGTGCCGCTGATGCCACTGAAAGAACCAGATCTATAGTTCATAATGGCTAGTATTGGCAGTGTTGCTAGTAATCATCCAAGAGGTGATGTAGGTTAGCTGTGTTTTTCAATCTGCACCCTCACATGCACGTGCATGCTTGCGTTCCAGGTGTCAGCAAGTCTTTTGCTGCAAGATGATTTGCACTCAACATTGGTATTTTGGTTAGCACTTCGATGGCTCTCCACATTCATTTCTCAGATTAGCTTAACATGGTTAGTCAGCACTGTGCTCATGTACCAAGATCAAGTAATTATTTCTGTTTCTTTGAACATAATGATGTTACCTTGCCCTTTCTTTCCCTTCCAGGGCAAGTCAGTCATACGCTTCTGTGCTTCCTCTTCTAACGAACTGAAAGGCATTCACATGCTACTTGTTTACCATCAAACAAATGATTTTGTTGATGTCATGACCTCTTTCCGTAATTTAGATGTGTATCCTTTATGAATACATGCAGCCTTTGTTTAGTCTGTGTCAAGGCATTCAGATCCCAAATTCAGTTGCCTCTTTCTCTAGCATAAATCTTGTTTTCTTGTAGATGTTTCTTGGGAAGATTTCTTTAACACTAGCTTTATCTCGAACCTTTCTTGGTTTCTTCTGACCGCTCTTTAGCTTTTCACCCTTTGTTTTGGTTTCTTGGTTTCAGCCTCTCTATAGGCAGATCTTCCCCTTTGACTTATCAGAGACCTAATCTAGTGAGGAATGGGATTGCCCCAATGTTTCTTCATGCTGGTTTGTTAAAGATTGTTGCTCCCATTCTCCAGAGTCTGCCTTGAACCCCACTGAGGACCTGCAAAGAGTCTCAGCATTTGTGGCCTTCTGATCTAGTCCTCAGTATTTAGAAGACCAGCTGATTTACTTGGCCACCCCTTGCTATGTTATCCTCCATTGCTGGAACTTGTCAATTTATACTCCGTCAATGTGCATTTCTAGTGCCTTCACCTAAGGTTCTGAATTACCACAAAACACCTTCACCCCTCCGCTCTTCTCACTCTCCCAGATGGACTGGGTAAAAATAGATATTGCCCATGGTAGGGTCTCTTTACTTTGCAGGTTTATATCGGGCGTCATCACATCACATGCAGTACATCAGGAGTATTTACATTGATAGTAATTTTTGCTACATTTTAATTGTGAGTCTTCATTTCACAGGTAAGTCATTTTAGAAATGTTTAAATGTGCTTAACGAGACATAGCGGGTTCTCAGATGCACTATTATGCTATGACAAGAAGCCAAGCAGTAGTGGTCTTCTATCCCAAATTTAGATCTGTTGGTGGCGTTCAACTGGGGTGTGTCATCTGTCCAAGGATGCTTAAAAAAACATATTCTCATTTGCTGCACCCAGAGTGTAGTCCCCCTATGCACTACCAGTGGTGTGATTTGTTATTTCATATGTACAATTTGTGTTTCATCGAAGATCTGAACAAAATGTCCTGTCACAAGTTTAATTTTTGTATAAAAGCAATTTTAATTAATAATTGAAAATACAAGCTTGTACAGCATACATTGTTCATTCCTTATTTTACATTCCATGGTGTCACTAAGTCCCAGTGCATTTTGGCCAGGTGTTATTTATGTGAGGAGTAAATCATTTGAATTTCTGAAAAAACGATGTCAAATGAATATGCTAATTAAGGATAGGATCCCAAAAGGTAAGATAAAACAAAATCGTGACCCTGTATTTAGGAATAAGGCTATTCTGTTCACCAAGCTGTAGACTTAATAAAAGTGCCACAAGTGTACCAAATAAGGGTTTAACAGAAATGAACAGATTGTAAGCCAGCAGCGGGCGGCTCCTCCGCAATGGCGGAGGTGTGTCGCCCCACTGACTCAGAGCCAAGAGCTGAAAAATAAAATTATATTAAATAAATTCTTGAGCTGCTGGCTGAGCCAGCGTGTGCAGGTAGGGGTGGGCCCTGTCCATGGGAGGAGTGGTATGTGCACTTCTAAGTTCGCATGTCAGTTTGGCCGCCCGTCTTAGGCCAGCCAAACTGACATGCGACTTAGGTTTCTCCAACCCAGCTGCATTGCACAGCCAGGTTGCAGAAACCGCACAGACTCCCTGTGCCTGAGCAAGCATTAATCCAGCCTGCTCAGTCAAATCCCCACGCTGCCCTCATGCTTGAGAACAGCGCGGGGATTGGATGGGGAGTCCGTGATGCCAGGAACTGGAAGCAGAGGAGCATGAGGCAGCCAGCAGCACCAGGTAATTTGTTTATTATTATTGTTATTCTTATTATTAACACCCCCACCCCCTACGTCACCCCTTCCCGCCTCCACCCACCCCACCACTCTATCTAAATCAGCCGCCACAGTTTTAAGCAAAGAGAAAACAGGAGGACAGAGGTGGGGGGTGTTACTGAGAAAACAAATAAAGCTTGTCAGGTATAAAATGTACCTGAATTAAGTAAGGAGCTATCAAAGAAACATAACTTGTGTTGTGGACAAATGTTATCCGAAAAGGAGGAAAGATCAAGGGAGACTTGTTATCTAATAGAAAAGGCTGCTGGGGGAAAACGGTGGGCTTGTGTACAGTGGCAAGTGTGAGTAGTAGCTGAAAACAATGAAAAAAAAATTAAAAACTGATTTATGTGGACCATTTCTAATGTGCACTGAAGATTACCACCATTATCCACTTTGATGTTGCTAATATGTCCAAAAGTAAGCCAGAGGAAACATAATTGCTATTCGAACAGTTAACACTCATTTCTCTTGAATTATACAGTTGTTTAGATATCTTCTGTCGCCATAGCATGAAGTCACTTCAGTTTATCTGCTTTTGAAGCTTTAGATTGCAAAAGGTGCTGATGAAGCCTTTACCCTCAAGGATTTCACATTCCATAACAAACTTAATGTGTATGATCCATGTGATTTTCTTAATATGGGTAAAAATGTACTTAAAACGAGAGGAAGAATCTGTCAGATTTCAGCCATTATATCTGAGGATACCATAAGGGAATACAACAGGCTGACTGTTGTCAAGGATTTAAAATACTATATTTGCTCAAAATGTTATAAGGCAGTGGTTCTATCATAAATACTTGGGACATTTCAGAAGAACAATGTGATTCATAATTAATACTGGCATTTTGGTACCCCTGACTGTTTGCTTTGACCAGTTTTTATAATGTTTCTGTCCCAACACACTATCGGGCAGTGTGTTCTTGTTTGTGGCAATTGCCTGCCACTCTGCCCCTTCAGAAGAAGTCCCCTGTGACAGGACAAGAAAAGGTGTAAACCAGATATTGTATGAAGTATGAGGCTTTATTCTGTCCTCTGTCCCTTTTGGGGTATTTTCTTATTTTACAGATGTATAAAAGGAGTTGGCTTCACTCTTCTCTCTTCTCTTGTTCCCCCGTCTTCCGTCTCCTGGATACCCTTGGGAAACATAAACGGGTAGGTGGCAGTTAGCAAGCTAGTCCTCCACAATGAGTATTCCTTCACCAGTCACCACTTGTGAACTGTGATATGCTCCAAGTCCGTGCTTTCTATACCTTCATTCCCTCCAGTTCGGTGCACCATTGGTGTTTGGGTGTGAGGGGAAGAAAAGTGTTTGGGATAGACCCTGTTCCCGCTCTGATTCTCCCCCCAACCTATGTTCTCTCAAGAAAAGATCCATGAACCCATAAGACGAGCCCAGCCCGTCTTAACCACTCACTCGTGGACAACACTTGCCAAGGGCCGTGACTCCCGACCGGAGTCACGGCAGCCACGTCTGTTGCGCCTTCCCTCGGGTTCTTTTTCCCTTGTCTGGTAATCCCGTCCACTCCTCACGTTCCGGTCTCTTCTCCTGCCACGGTCACTCGGTCCGCCGAGCCACCCTCAGCCCCGGCGTTGCCTCCGTCAGATGTCCTCAGTCCTTTCCCGTTGTCTTCGTCTTCCTCTTCTCCGCTCCTTGCTCTCCTCGCTGTATTTTTGTCATCTTCCTCCGCACCGCATACATCCGGGTCAGGGCGCCACGGAATGCTAAAACGCGTCTCTCTCATGCCCCCGGGGTGCGGTCGTGTCAGTGATTCCGTCTTCCCGCCACAGCACTCCCCAACCAGGCATGGACGTTCGGTCCATGAAGAGATCGGCCAACAGGATAGGAAGTCAGCAGGTCCCTGCAGACGACCCAGGAGATAAGACCTTGGAGAAGAAGGGTTGTAAGGCCAAAAACCAACGGAATATGCAAGAATTAGTCTCCTTTTGTCTAGCCAACCACACTAAGGAGGTATGACACGTGTACAACACAAAGGAGCGTCCCAGCAGATAGTACCGACAGGCCTCCATGGCCCACTTGATCGCCAGGCATTCCTTCTCAATAATGGGGTAATGGGTTTCCCTAGGCAACAGCTTCCTACTGAGATAGGGTGCAACAATACCGCGTCATCTGGCTGGGAGAGAACAGCCCCCAAACCGCTATCCGAGGCATCTGTCTGAAGTACAAACTGTTTCGTAAAATTTGGACAAGCCAACACAGGTTCCCCACATATTATCCCCTTCAGGTGGTCATAGCTCTGCTGATAGGAAGGGAGCCACTCTTGTAATCGGATGGGTATTTCTTGGTCAATAGGTCAGTCAAAGGAGCAGCCATCTCAGAAAAATGGGGAATGAAACGTCTGTAATAGCCAATCAGTCCCAGGAAGGATCTGATCTCTTTCTTGGTTGTGGGAGGGGGTAAGTCTCTAATCGCCTTCACTTTGTCGACCTGTGGACGGAGTTGTCCTCCCTCGATGTGGTACCCCAAGAACCGGATGGAGTTGGTGGCCAACATGCACTTTTCAGGATTTGCCGTGACGCCTGCCTTTCTAAGGGTAAGTAGTACCACTTCCAAATGTTGCAGATGTCGTTCCCAGGACTTACTAAAGATAACTATGTCATCCAAATAAGCCGCAGCATACGCCCGATGATCCCTTAGTACAAGATCCATTAGGCGTTGAAAGCTGGCAGGGGCACTATGTAGACCAAACGGTAACATGCGGAACTGGTATAGGCCTGATGGGGTGGAAAATGCTGTTTTTTCTCTTGCAGTGGGTGAAAGTGGTATCTGCCAGTATCCCTGCGTCAGGTCTAAAGTGATCATGTAACATGCAGACCCTAGGTTTTCGATCATCTCCTCGATCCTGGCCATGGGATATGTATCACAATGGGAAACTTCGTTCACTTGGCGGAAATCCATACAAAAGCATATGGACCCATTGGGTTTGGGGACTAGTACCACCGGAAATCACCAAGGGCTACATGAAGGCTCGATGATGCCCTCCTTTCGCATGTTCTCCACCTCCTGTCTCACAGCTTGTCTCCTTGCCTCTGGTATCCGGTAAGAACGTAGACGGACAGGTCTCACGCCGTCGGTCCTAATGTCATGTGATACCAGGTGCTTTTTCCACAGATGAGAAGAAAATACGTCGCTATACCTACTCACTAAATCAATGAGAGACAGCTGTTGTGTACCGGAAGGTCAGAACCCATGGGCACCTCTTATCTTTTGGTCAGTGTTCTGTCTTGGGAAAGTAATGTCTAGTGGGTTGGAGTCTGTTACATACAGTGTTGTGTTTTCTTGTTCTACCCATTTCTTTAACAGCTTGATATGGTAGATCTGTCCTTGTCCCCCTCTTTGTGGTATGTCTATACTAAATGTCACGGATGTGACTTTGTCTAGGACTTTATAGGGTCCCTGCCACTTTGCCAACAATTTGTTGTCCGATGAAGAGAGAAGAACCAGGACCTTGTCCCCAACTGTTAACTCCTTTAGCTTGTTGTTAACATCATAGGTCCTTTTCTGTCTCAACTGTGCTTTTTCCAGGTTTTGTCGGGCCTCTTCCATAGGGTCACTACTTTCTGTCTTAGTTTGGAGGCGTAATCAAGGAGATCCAGCCTTTTGTCTTCTTGATCCTCCCATCGCTTGGCTGCCATATCCAAGAAGGTATAGGGCTTCCTACTGAAGACTAGTTCAAAGGGACAATAGCCAGTAGAGGATTTGACATGTGTGCGTGTGGCATAGAGCACCAACGGTAGTTGTCTGTCCCAATCCTTACCCGTTTCCGTAACCAATTTCTTTAGCATGGTTTTGATGGTGTGGTTATAGCGCTCCACTAGGCCATCAGTTTGTGGGTGATAAACCGATGTCCTAATCTGTGTTACTCCCAACACTTTACAAACCTGGGCCATTAATCGGGACATGAATGGGGTTCCTTGATCAGTCAAGGGATCGCTGGGGAAACCAACTCTATAGATGAGCCCGATCATAGCTTGGGCCACAGCGGTTGTAGTCATACTGGTTAAGGGAAAGGCCTCAAGGTATCATGTGGCATAATCAACAAATACCAGGATGTACTTATCGCCTCTTGTAGATGCAACAAGGGGTCCCACGAGATCCATACCCACTCGGGCAAACTGTGTCTCAATGATAGGTAAGGGCTGTAAAGGAGCTTTTGGTATCTGAGGAGGATTCACTCTTTGGCATCTGTCTCATGCAGTACAGAACCGCCTGATGTCTGAAAAAACACCCGGCCAATAAAACCTTCTTAACAGATATTCCTCTGTTTGAAAAGAGTATCTAAAAAGAGAGAAGCAAGATGGCGGAAGGCTGAGGCTGAGCCTCCGATCGCAGTGCTAAAGCCCTGATCTACTGAGAGCCCCCCCTTTTAGGAAATGCACCCATCTATGCTAGAGCAAGAATGATAGAAGAGATCTTAGGTATTTTAAGTATACTGACCAAACTACTACAAGAAAGGATTTGCTACTGTGATCCCTTAAGCTCAAGCTCGAAGCAGCGGGAGCTAAGACTTGCGTACCTTCGGATACAGAGGACGCTAAGCTCCGACTCCGATCTCTGTGACTGGTACTCGGGTCTGAGACACCGAGATAATTTGCACAGTATGAGGCCAAAAGGAGGTCCGGTGGCTCGCGGCAAAACAACGCCGAATCCCTCGTGCCCTGTCGATCGACCTGCTGATTACCTTGCATCAGAAGTGTGTACCACGACGGGAGGAGGAGCGCGGCAACCCGGACGTCGAGGACCGGCTGCGACCCGGAAGGAGCTCCCGGAAAGGAAAGGGAGAGGAGAGATGCCCCAGCAACGTAAGACCGGCCCGACAGTATTGGAACTACTCGGCGGCTCTAAGAAACCCGAAGGATCCACTGAAGTTGCTGATGGGGGACCGGGGACGCCGAGAGCAGTGTTGCCGGACAAGGAAAGGAGAGAGACGGTAACCCCGCAGACTGTGCAGGCCGTACAGGTAAATGCGCAAGCGAGGGGAAATTCAACAGTGGGAGAAATGGAACTACCAATGGTGGCTGGCAGCCCCCCCCAAAATTGGAGCGAACGTATGGAGGGGGAAGAGACTCAGGACTCTATAGTAACTACCGCTAAGGAGATATCTGAGGCTGGAAGGGACATAGCCTTGATTGAGGGTGCTGACACTACATCTAGAGAAATTATAATGGTGAAAGAGGGAGGAATGGAAATGGAAACCCGAGTGAATGATCCACAAGGCATGAACCTCTCAGTGGACCCTGGGCAAATTAAAGAGAATCCAATATTGGATTGTAAAAGTAAGGGCAAGATTCAGACAGGCGGTTTAAAACCCTATAAGCAAGGATTTAAAAACAAAGGAAATAATAAAAAAGAAAAACAGCATATGAGAGATATGGAAACGGAGGCAACAGATCACTTTTATTCATTATCAGATGATACAGAATCAGTAATAGAATCTGACATGGACTCCCCGGCATTGATAAACTCAAGTGATGAGGAAAGTGAGAGCTTGCCGGATACCAATGGGAGGGACTCTGCAGCAACTATGAGGAAAATTAATAGGGCTGGTGGTCTCCCTGATTATGGCCCTGACGAACGGGACAAAATGCCTGAATTAAACTGGGATTATTCACCATCCAGCTTACTTATTGGTGGCTTCGGGGAGCAAGCAGCAGCTATAGGGAACACCTCTAATACAACCTTGGATACTATATTACAATCTGTTCTAGCTCACCGGGAAGAGACTAGGCAAGATAGCAGGCGCTCCCAGGCAGCCATTCGTAAGATGCAGGGGTCTGTGCGGAAGATTGTAAAAGTCTGCGGTGAGATCTCAGACCGACTAACCATGCTAGAGACAAGGACTGAAAACCTTGAGACGGATATTGTGACAACACGCCTCCAGACTGAATCCCATGAGGCAAGATTAACTGATGTCCAGTGGAAGCTGGAAGATCAGGAAAATCGCCAACGGAGGAACAACTTGCGATTTTTGGGTATACCAGAGGATAAAGGAGCCACGGATATCCGCCTCTATATGGTCGATCTACTACCTAAAGCCTTTCCTGAGTTGGTGGGCTGGAATTGGGCTCATGAAGTTCAGCGAGTTCATCGAGTCCCTATGGTAGTAAAACAATCTAGTGGAGTAGACACCAAACCTAGAGCGGTACTAGTCTACTTTGGAAACTATCTTCTCCGCCAGCTTATATTTGAGAAAGCTAGACCAGATAAAAAGTGTCAACTAGATGGCATAGAGTTCTTTACAAGGCCGGACTTCTGCCATATAACGGTAGAGAGACGCTGGCGGTTACGACAGATGATTAATCTGTTTCAGACAAAGGGGCACAGGCCTACCTGCTAAACCCGGCCAAGTTGAAAGTCATTGTTGGAGATAGATCCCGTTTTTTTACATCTGAAATTAAAGCTAAGGAGTTTTTGGAAGAGCTAAATGGGAAAACCCAGGGAAACATAAGCTAATGAAACAGTATGGAGATTTGGTTATGGGGTGGTCTGTTCTCCTTTCTCTCTTCTTTTCTGTTTTTCTCTTTTTGCTCACTAATGTCTGGGTGGGTGCTGGATATTGTTTATAGAATGGATACAATGGATACAAGGGGGTTCTCGGGGATCACGGAACAGCACTGCTTCATCTCACACCAGACCCAAGGTCTGGAAGCTTCTAGGGGAGGATGAGGGGGAAGGGGGAGGGGGAGGGGGTCGGGGGTGGATTATGGGCAAGAGGAGGGTGTAGCTCTAGGGGTAGCTACGGGAGGATTAAACGGGGGAAAAAGCCAGATAAGGTACATGGAAACAATGGTAATAAGAATAAACATGAGAGGTAATCAAAATGGATGGCAGCTGTTTATGAGTAGTTATGGATAAAATGCAGATATGTTCAGTAAATGTGGGAGGGCTTAACGATAGGAAAAAGAGGGCTCGGGTGTATGAGGTTTTACGTTTTTGGAATGCAGAGATTATTTGTTTACAGGAGACTCATATTCCATGGAGTAATAAGGAACAATTACAGAGTAGAGGCTATGAAATGATAATATGCTCCACACAAACAACGACGATACGGGGAGTAGCTATATTCATTAGGCAAAATGTGGGCAGCGTGAAGCTGAACGTTGGCAGATAAATGGGGAAGATGGGCCATTGCTGCACTAAGTAAGGGCCTTACGATTGTAACCGTTTATGGCTCAAATCAAGATGATTCTAGAATCTGGGGTGATCTTGAGATTGAGCTTGCCTCGTGGCCAACTCCATTAATAATATGTGGGGATTTCAATATTCATCTTGGGATCTCGCATGGTACTGGGATACATTACAAGGGTAGGAAACCACAGGTGTATCGGGCTTTAAAAAACCTCACGGATAGCCATGGGTTGCTGGATGTATGGGCGCAAAAACATATTACAGATCCTGGATATACCTATTTTTTATTTCCACATCAGAAATTTGTTCGGTTAGATTATTTTATGGCTTCTACTACGATGTTAGGTGAAATGACAATAACCAAACTACCCCAAATTTTCTCTGATCATAACCCGCTTCTGCTGGAAATAAACCGACAGGAGATAAAGATGGGGAAACAATTTTGTTGGACTTTTGACAGAAAACTATTAATTGATGAGGTATTTCAGAGCTATATTAGGAAATGGGCTAAATAATTTTTTAATATGAACCGGTATAGCGCCTCATGAATTATAGTGTGGGATGCCTTTAAAGCTGGAGTAAGGGGTGAAGTGATAAGTTATATTGGCCGACAGCGGAAAGAGCGTCGGGATAAGGTCAATTCTTTAATAATGTCTCTACTACAACTGGAAAGGGAGCATACTCAATTGATAGATCGAGGGGGACAAACGACAGGACAAGAGGCTATCGAAGAGGTGCAAATTAAAATAACAGTCTTGAAATCAGAAATAAATGGCTTTTTCCAATTTCAAGTTGCCCAAGCATATCAAGCACATCAGAAAGATATGCACGAGTATGGGGAAGCTTCAGGTAGAATATTGGCTCTTCGAACTAGGCAAAAGGCAGCTAGAAATAACATAACTAAAGTACAAAATAATCAAGGGCAATGTGAGACCAACCCTGCAAAGATTATGGGGGTTTTTGAACAGTTTTATCAAAAATTATATCAAAAAGATTCTATTGATCTGGTACAACTACCTACCGGGGTTAGCGATATTATGGAGAATAAAATCGATGAAGCCAAGCAGGAAGAACTGGAAGTGGAAGTTACACTGAAAGAAGTAATAACAGCTATAAACTCCCTGTCTTCTGGGAAAGCTTCCGGACCAGATAAAATCCCAATTGAGCTCTATAAACTGCTTCAACAAGATTTGGCTCCATTATTGCATGATCTTTTTTTGGATGTGCAATATTGAGGAATCCCACCGAAATCGTGGCAGGAAACTGATATAGTTATATTTCCTAAGAAAGGGAAACCACCAGAGCTACCCGGTTCATATCGTCCTATTGCCTTGATAAACTCTGATGCCAAAATTTATTCCAAGGTTTTAGCTAACCGGTTACAGAGGGTCATAGCCAAATTAGTCTCACCATGGCAGCATGGCTTTATACCAGGCCGAGGAACTACCGATCACATTAGACGGGTAATCGCGCTATTGGATATAGCAGAGGCAAAAGGGGACGAAATGGCTGTGATCCTCTTAGATGCCGAGAAGGCTTTCGATCGAGTTGCATGGCAATATCTATGGGATTTGCTTGGAGAACGGGGGTTCGGACCTCGATTAATAACGGCCATAAGAGCAATGTATTATAGCCCTATCGCAAAATTACAGCTGATGGGAAATACATCTAGAGCAATAGAGGTAGCTAGGGGAACCAGACAGGGCTGCCCATGCTCCCCAATCCTCTTTGCTATATATTTAGATCCTTTAATTAGACAATTGCTCTCAAATCCCAGGATTAAACCAATAATAACAAATGGATATGAAACTAAGGTACTGGCCTATGCGGACGATATAGCCATCACTACATCGGAACCTGAGATAGCAATTAAGGAAATTGAGAGGATGGCGGAGATATTTGGGCGCAGGTCAGGATATTTGCTTAATAAAGGCAAAACACAGATAATATGTACCAAACAGTATAATATACAAGATCAACGACGGATAGAAACCGCAACATATCTAGGGATTAGGATAGGATCAGATCTGGATGCAATATGGTCAAATAATTTAGACCCAGTGTTGGATGATGTAGGTAGTGAGTTAAGGCGAATGGATAAATTGCAGTTAACAATAGTTGGCAGAATTAATGTATTGAAAATGAAAGTGTTCCCAAGAATTTTATATTTGCTCCGCTCTATTCCTTTGGAACTGTCGGTCACTGCAGTTCAGAAAATGGACTCTGTTTTCGAATTTTGTATGGCATTATCAGAAAACTAGGCGTGCCTTAAGATTATTGACGCTTCCACAAGACCGAGGGGCTGGGCTGCTCCAAATTTGTTATTATACTACTGGGCTGTAACTCTACAGCAGATGGGGGCCTTATTAACAATAGGTAGACCCAGGAATGAAGATGACCTTCCCTCTATCTATCAACTAGCTATAGGCAAAGAAGCTACGGGTTTGTTCTTGAAACAACTCGAACCCAGCTATTATAAAAAGACCTGGTTCAAATGCCTAAAAGCGACTTGGAAGGTATGGATTAAAGTTATGAGAACACTGAAAATACCAAAATATAATGGGTAAACTCCTTTATGGGGCTCTACAGCCTTTCCATTAGCAATAATTGATACCATGGCTAGAGGGTGGGAACGCACTGGCATTAATACGATTGCTAATCTATGCAATGATAAATTGGAACCCATACCTTTTCTCGAACTAGTTCAGCAAACGGGGATAGATATTAGATCTCAATTCAAATATGTTCAAATCCGAAATTGTCTGAAAACCCTGCCCGTAGGATGTTTTAAACTTGGCCCAATACCCGTGTTGGACATGAACTACCGTGGGGGTGCGAAAATTGGGTGTTATTACAATTTTTTGATGGACACAGTCCCCGATGACATGGAAAAGGTCGAGACAAAGTGGGCAGAGAAACTGGGAGATGATGAGGTGGACCTAGATATGGCATTAGAATTAGGTAAAAAGATATTCCTTTCAGCAAATCTCAAAGCTCAACATTACAAGACCTTGTTCAATTTGTACTATACCCCTGTAAAGCTGTTTAAGTGGGGGAAACGTGAAAACGATAACTGTCCAAGGTGTCAAGCCAATTCAGCTGATATTATACATATGTTCTGTACATGTAACAAGTTGACTTCCTTAAAACTGGGTATGGAAAAGTTTTGGTTGCAAGTAATGTACAAGCAGATTACTTTAAATCCATTATTAATGCTATTTGGATATGATAACCGAGGTGGGTTATCCTCGTCTCAACAAAATTTTGTATTTATTACAGTGGCTGTAGCTAGATTGTTGATAGCCACAGCCTGGAAAGATTCCGAACCCCCTGGATACACAGCATGGTTTTATCGGATCTTGAGTATATATAATCAGGAAATGGTCTTGTATAAGAACAAGGGAAGGCGAGCTAAGGAGAAAGGATATAAGATCTGGGCACCTTTGATTCAATGGCTTAATAGAAGATCCGACTAGGACGGATTTAGTTAACTGTAAAAAGTGTTTTATTTGCTTAATTAATTTGATGTTACCTCCCACAAATAACTGATAACTGCCATCAGTAAGGAATCTTTTCTTTCTTCGTTTTATATGTATGTTTAAAATTACTTTGGATTTGTGTTTAGAATGTATATATTTTGTACCTTGTGGCTAATAAAAAAAAAAAAAAGATATTCCTCTGTTTTGTCTCTCTTGTAATGACCTCCCCCCGTCTGTCCGTGGGCCAAGTGTAGGACGTGTTCCCTAAAGGGTAGAGGTACCAATAGCTGTGAGACCAGTTTATCAGGGTTTTTTACTTTCCGATACAATAAGCCTCTTGAGACATGGAAATAGGGTCCTACCTGCCTGTCTTCTTCTTCAACTGCTTGGGCCCAAGCTCGTTCCAAGTTGGGGTCCTCTTTCTGCGCTGCTCTAAAGCTGCGGGACTCTACCGGCGCCTCTTCTGTGGGAGAGGAAGAAGAAGTAGAAGGGTCATAAGAACCACCAGAAAGGACATACTGTTGGTTATGTAGCCGCCTTTCTCGATGGGACAGTTTGATTTTGTTGCTACCTCCTGTTAATTCCTCTTGGGAAAAAGGAGCCTTTTTCCCAAGAAGATCTCTTCAATGACCTTCATTAGGATCTGAGGAAAACCCACTTAGTCCGTACCTAAAATCATCTCCTCCACCATATCTGGGATACCTGCCACCCGTAGGACCTCATGATGACCGTCCCAGTCCGTCTGTATCTCAGCTAGGGGGTAAGGTTTGCTGTACCCATGTACACAAGTGATCCACACTACTTCCCCTGTTACCACTGTCCTGGACACACCTTATCCGCGTTTATTACCGAATGACGACATCCGTAATCTAGCAGGACCTTTGTGAGTGTTTTGGTTGACCTTCATCCATTGGTGGTACTTTGATTCCACCGTCCTGCCCACAACACCCGCCCTTGTAGATAACCTATGTCCATGGGTTCTACTGTCGTTGCCTTCTGTGGGCAGTTCCTAGCGATGTGTCCCCACTCCCCACAACGAAAGCATTGTGGACCCGTTCCTGTCTCTCGGGGTGAGTATCATGGTGTCGGTCAGTTCTCTATGTGACTTCTGGGGGTCACTGAAGGTGAGGAGAATCTCCATTTTAGGGCCACCGGAGTAGGCATCCTGGGTGGTGATGGCCTTACTTCAATGGGTTGGGAGTGAGAAGGTCGGGGTGAGTAGCCCTATGATACGCACATGCTAAATAAATAGCGGCAGTGACGGTGACATTTGGGTGTTGTTTAATTCATGGTCTGGTGGGGTTAGGGAGTGCATCCAGATATTGTTCTAAATATATCTTATCTAGTACTTCCTCTAGGCTGGTTGTAGAAGGTTGTAGCCAGTGATTGCCTAGGTCCACTGCCCGGTAGAAGAGGGCCCGTGGATTGTTGTGAGTTCCATATCTCCCTACGGAATTTTGAACAATAATATTCATCATCGTATCCGAGTCTTTCCATGATAATCCTTTTAATCTTGGGATAGGGAGTTATCCCGGCTGGGTTCGCTGCCTGATAAGCCGCCTGTAGTTCCCCTGCCAACAAAGGGGCGATATACTGTCCCCATCATTCGGGAGGCTAGGACGCAGTAGTGGGTGCTCGAAGTTAGTAAAGAAGAAGTCCGGGTCTTCCCCGGTTGAAATTTTTGCAATACGGAACTTGGGATGTTAGGGTGAACCCTGATGTTGGCAATAGTATCGGTCAGCCTTTGAATGGCGGTATCCTGTACCACCTGATTGTTGGGTATCACTTCAGCTTGGGCCTGAAGTGCTTCTTGGAGAGACTCTCGGTCCTTTTGAGCTGCGGTTGCTTGACCTTCAACGACCAGTTGTAGGTGTCTCTGGCCCTCTGCCAACTGTTTGACTATGTCGGTCATGCTTAGGGGTTGGGTCATCCACTTGTCCTGTCAGGGGAGTACCAATCCCACTTCTGACACCACTGTGACAGGACAAGAAAAGACGGAAACCAGATATTGGATGCAGTATGAGGCTTTATTCTGTCCTCCGTCCCTTCTGGGGTATTTCCTTATTTTACAGATGTAGAAAAGGAGTTGGTGTCACTCTTCTCTTGTTCCCCCGTCTTCTGTCTCCTGGATACCCTCGGTAAACATAAACAGGTAGGTGGCGGTTAGCAAGCTAGTCCTCCACAATGAGTATCCCTTCACGAGTCACCACTTGTGAACTGTGATATGCTCCAAGTCCGTGCTTTCTATACCTTTATTCCCTCCAGTTAGGTGCACCATTGGTGTTTGGGTGAGAGGGGAAGAAAAGTTTTTGGGATAGACCCTGTTTCTACTCTGATTCTCCGCCCAACCTATGTTCTCTCAAGAAAAGACTCAAGAACCCATAAGACGAGCTCCGCCCGTCTTAACCACTCACTCGTGGACAATACTTGCCTTGGGCCGTGACCCACGTCCGTTGCACCTTCCCTCAGGTTCTTTTTCCCTTGTCTGGTAATCCCGTCCACTCCTCCCGTTCTGGGTTCTTCTCCTGCCACGCTCACTCGGTCCGTCAAGCCGCCCTCTGCCCCCTCGTTGCCTCCGTCAGGTGTCGTCCATCCTTTCCCGTTGTCTTCATCTTCCTCTTCTCCGCTTCTCGCTCTCCTCACTGTATTTTCGTCATCTTCCTCCGCCCCGCATACATCCGCTTCCGGGTCAGGGTGCCACGGAACGCTAGAACAAGTCTCTCATGCCCCCGGGGTGCCGGCCTGTCGGTGATTCCGTCTTCCCGTCACATCCCCCTAAATCACTTTCCCAAGCCTTTTGGTAACCTCTCTTAAGGTAACCAGTGGATTGGATAAATACTTTGTGAAGATCATAAGTTAGTCGGCTATTTTGGTCCTTAGTCTGTGTCCAATTCTGAAAACGTGTTAGAGTGCAAGTCACTTCTGCCTTGGCTCTGCATTGACCAATCCAAATTCGGAGTTGGTGATATCTGAACCTCTCAGAATAAGAGAGCTGGAACGCTTTATTCAACTGCTCAAATTGTTTTAGGATCTCTTCTCAAGCAGATATCTTAGTAGAACATTTTCATTCAAACGCAGGAATCCCTTGGCCCTCAAGGTTAGAATGATGCTATGGTTAGTCTTGGTTGGCAGCATTAGAGGAAATGAAATGGGATTAATTTCTTCTGCTGGCTGTCTCAGCCCAATATCACCACAATCACTGTTGCAAATGGGGAGCAAAAAATACCCTCTTGCGGATAGTTCTTGCTCTGCAGGTTACCACCCACATGTGCTATTAGCAGTAATGTATTTGATGTGTTAAATTTCCCTCTGGTACCACTGTGCTATAAACCAGAGTTGTGATGCTGAAAAGTAACTTACAACACCTGATACCCCACCCTCCTCTCCTGGATGGAACATCTTCTGCCTATGTGAAATTCTAATTCACTTACTCTTCCAAATGTAGTTATTTACCATTTTATTGATTATTTTCTGGAAGCTGCCCAACAAACGCCAGGGACTGCAAAAGGAATTTTCTTAAATAGATGATCTCTGGAGTACATTAATCTCAACTGCATACATTGTTCCAAATCACTAGCATCCAATAGCAGTACCTCAATTGCAGTGCTCTCCATCACTTGTGCGTCCATTGTGCACATATTTTGGCAGGAGAATGATAATGTGAGTATCCCTCAACCTAAGTGGAATACAGTACTTTTCTGACTTGATGGTCCTCACTTTGTGGCCACGGGGATCATCCTTTGTTTCTTAGGATCGATATGAGGGGGATAAGCGGGAAGGACAAGCATACACTCGTGGGATGAAGGAACACCAGTGTGGACAGGAAGCGAGGCAAAGAAGGAGCATTTTGGGCAGTCAAACCATGACATCCTAAAGTGTTCAAGGAGAGTAGCAGGTGTTGATAGCAATGACTAATGCACCTGAAATAGTGAAGAAGGATAGGAGGATAAGTAGAGTGAATATGAGGAGCAGGAGAAAGGAGGGAGATAAATTAGCTTTTATTGAAGGAAGGAGATGCCCACGCACCCTCCAGTTCAAACCTAATCCGAAATTCCTTGTAGCATAGAATAGGAGAATCTCATCCATTATTAGACAATCAGTGCACAAAGTATTGGAATAACTGATCAGCATTGGATTTACAATCTTAGTTTTGTATATGAAGTGAGCTTAAATTGCATGCAGTAATAATACCAAACCAATATTTTTTAAGTTGATGCACTGTAGTCGATGTTTTTACACCTCAATATTTTTCAGTATTTATCTTTGTTTAGGACTAAGAATTCAACCCATCCCTTTCCATCTCGGTCAACAGTTTCAACATCATCTGTATACTATGCTTTGTATTTAGCCATACGTAGGTAGGATTTTTCATTTTAATATATTTCGCATCTTTGGGACATGTTTTCCTTATTCCATTACTAGATACCAGTGGTAGATTCTTCAAGCATCTTCCTGTTGTGATCTTAGCTCATAGAAAATTTTGCTTTATCCGCTCTCTGTTGGTCATTTTAACTTTTCACTCAACCAGCATTGTAAATTGTCTATAGAAGTATGCGAGTTTCTGGGTTGGAAGGTTTTGATAACCAGCCTTAGCCTTAGAATCATAATTGGAAGCAATGCCACTAACTTTGTTAAGTTTCGATAACAAGAACCTTTTCTTTCACTTCATACCTACTGAAGCCAGCAGTTGGGGTGATGGAGATGAATTTGCTCTTCTGGGGCATTATTGCCACAAAAAATATTGAGTAATTTTGTTGATGTATTTCTCAAGTTGATGAAGTTGTATTACGTTTTTATTGTTTAATTAATTAAAATCTTTACAATAGATAAAAAGGGGTTTATAAAAGCAAACATAACAATACATATTTAAAAGCAAGACATAGTAGTACTAGGAAAGAAAGATAAAAAACAAAAAGGGGGAAGCTGTTTTGGAGCTTATTCTGTTTTGTAGACTTCCCAAGATGTGAAAAATAGAGAATACATAATAGCAAGTACAATGCTGTGCAATTATCTTGGGACAGCTTAGGTTTTGGGGAAAATCCTCTTTTGTAGACTTCTCGAGATGTGAATAATAGAGAATACCTAATAAGAAGAGTGAGTGCAGTAATGTGCAAGTATCTTGGGACACCTTTTGCTTAACTCCAGGTTGCATAAACAGTCCCGGTAAAAGAGTGCAAAAGTTTAAAGTGCAAGAGCAATAAGATCAGAGATTCTTAAAACAACGTTATTTAGTCATGAAGGTATAAGACCATTTTAGTGGCACTCGCAGTATATTGATTTCCTCACGTGCCGGAAAAACTTTAGGCAGTTTAATTAGTTCCTTTGCGAATCTAGTAGCTTTTTTGGTTTGTCTACCGCCATGAAGAATTTAACAACTCGACAGCTGAGGTGAACGTTGGAATACTCCTTGCTTATCATCATGGCCTGTCGGCAAGTTCTTATTTGCAAGTTGTTGAATAATGGCTTTAGCAGGCAGATCCCCTCCTTTCTAAACTCGGGACATGTGCACTGAGTGTATTGACGTCTCATAATGGTATCCACGGTATCTACAGGACTGAGCTGAAATTGACACCGCAATAGACCAAATCTGTATAGCAAAGGCCTCCTTTTTAAAAATAATGAGAACAGTTGTCGTAGGTATTGTTGAGGGCATAAGAGTTTATTTGAACTCATAACAAACCAAGCTTGGGATCGGGAACTGAAGACCATTTTATGCTCTAGAAACACTGCTTTTTTTCTCCTTGTGATTGGCAGCCTTTTTAAAGAGATTGTCTTATGATGGATTGCCATAGATCATGTAGCCTTAGTTGTTTAAGTGAACAAGTGAAGAGATCCAGCCATTGATTAGAGCTGCACAGGGGGTGGTTTGAAATTTCCTTCCATATAAAGTAACTTAACATATCTTGATATGCAGATTTTATTTTGTTCATTATTTTAATAATGCAAGTTTTCTTACCATATGCTGATTGCAGAGCCCTAATTCCAATCTGATCTGAGCTGAATTCATGGGTAGGGAAAGAATTTTCTTTAAACCTTTGCAATGACTGAATTTAAAAAGGTAGCTATTCCAGTTGGAAGTACTGGGATGCCATGTGTTAGCACTGGATCTACCTTGCTGTTGATTGTTTCAGCAACGGTTCTAACGAGGGGCCCTACAGTTTTCCATATAGTTGTTTCGACACTTATATTAGTGTATTAGCTTTTATTTGCAAGGAGACTTTATGATCGGTGAAAGTCGCACGATTGCCCATGTGTTTGTAAGAGTTGACAAGTTCAACTTTCCGAGAATGTATGAATTGGGCTCCTTTTTTCCTGGATCATGAAAGGCCCGCTGTCTTCTTTTTTTTTTTTTTTTTTTTTGTCCAGGTTAATTTCGAATTTATTTTTAGTATCTTCCTAAAATGTCCAGTAGACATTGTAGACTGATGGAAGTTTTACTCATCAAGAGTGTGTCATCTGCATACTGTAGGATAAGGAGATGTATTTGGGCAATTTTTGGGGGTGTTAACAGTAGCTGTTTCCAAGGATTTAGTGAAGTCTGCTATACAGAGATTAAAAAGTACAGATGCAAGTACGCAACCCTGTTTGAGTACCTTGGAAAGAAGATTTTTTCGTGAGGCAGCTCCTTGGTTACCAATCTTGATATTGACCCAGGTGTTTGAATATAGGAGCTGAATCGCCTTCAAGATGTGTGATGGCATTAACCATTTGGAGAGTTTGGGGCACAGCATTAGTCTAGAGATTTTATCAAAAGGTTGACTTGAAGTCAATAAAACTTGTGTGAAGGTGTGATTTTGCTTTAACAGTTTTTGATATTAATAGGGACAACACATTTTGGTCTGTTCCCGTCCCTCATTGAAACCTAGTTTGTGACCAGGGCATTAACTTCAAGTTAATGATCCAGGCCTCCAGATCTTGTAAAATAGCATTTGCAAAATATTTGCTTTGTTGTCTATTAAAGCTATAAGCCTATAATTTGAGAGATCAGATGAGTCTGCATTTTTATTTATAAATTGGTTGCTAAATCGACCCTCACCATGAGTCAGGGATGACATGAAGATGGATGCATTAGTTCAACAGCTTGTTGAACCACCTTGCCCAGAAAGTTGGATTAGAGTTGTAGAGTGCTGCTTGGAGGCCATTAGCACTGGCACTCTCTGTTTTCTCCCTTTACTGATGATGGTGTTTATTTGCTTGTCATTTGTCCATGGCATGATTTATTTTATTTATTTATTTTATTCACATGGTCTAAGGCAGGGTCCGCAAAGATGTCGAAACAGAGCTTGTTCTGTGTCAAATTTATAAAGTGACTGTAGGAACTGAATCCAATTGTTTTTGCTTGTATTTTGTTTATCCAGCACACAGTATTTCCTAATTGGTTAATCTGCCTCCAGATTTGCTTGCAGTTCCCTGAACCGTGTGCTTCAATTGCGACCAATACTGCGTTTGGGCAGTTTTCTTAGCTCCCATCACTAGAGATTTATATTCTTTCTTGAGATTTTTTTATTCTTTCAATCTTAGATTTATCCAAAGCCATATTTTTTCTGAAGCATTTGCCATGATTTGGTGTTAAGATTTGTCTGGTAGAATGTACACAAGCATGGGACCCAGTCCTCCTCCTTATTGCTACCCTGGGCATGTTCTTTGCCTAGCTTTGTTTTTGGTTGATTGGTATTCCATCAGAATCCTCACCTTCGGGATATTAGGATGGCAGTACCTCTAGCCATAGGCATCCAGATTAAAAACTAGAGTCCTGTATCTAGTTAAGTAAATAATAAATAGTTGTCAATTAATGAAAACCATACAATATTTTCGTCTCAGTCCAATTAACAAAATCACAATTAGTTAAAACCAATAAAGCATACAAGATTAAATAGTAAAAAAAAAAAAAAGAAAATCTTATTCCCGCATCAAATGCCAAATGGCCAGATCATTCAGGACAAGAGGGGCTTACAAAGCAATTTGATTTATACCATGCTCTCTAGCCCTTTGTTGTAACAAAGCTTTGTCCATTAATTTAACTGGATTTATAATCATTTTGGGATCTTTCCCGCTCATTGTGAATCTCAAAGCAACGATCGCACGGTTGGCACCCCATTTTGATGAAGTGACCTAAGCCATTTTTGATGTTCCACTAAAAGTGTTGAGCAAAGGCAACTAGAGTGTTTCTAGTTTTAGCCTCAGCGGCGGCAGAATTTAGAACCGCCTTTAACGCTGTGCATGTAGGTCTAAATTCCACTGTAAGAGTGCATGGGAAGCGGATGTGGATTAAGCGGTGTCTCATTGTTTTGGACAAGAAAGATAATTTCTTTTCGGAGAAGCTCCCCACAATGTAATCAATTTTTTTTGTTTGTGTTCAGATCCTCTGTGTCCCTTACCAAAGATAAACACTTCAGCTCTTTTTTGGTCAGCAGTTTAAAATATCTTTCTGAAGTTGCCGACTCCCATAATGCTTCTAGACATAGAGTGTGCAGTGTATTATTAAAATAATTTGATCAGGGTGAATATCTGGTGTGACCTGTTGAAAGTGTACAAAAACAATGGCTCTTAATTTTTTTTCTTTGACCTGTCGTATCACATAGTAGGTAGCCAGAAAGTGGTGCATGAGTTTCAGCGATGGTTGCTGCAAATGATATTCCTGCCTGATTTGCGATTGGCAAGTAGTGTTGGGTAGGTGGACGATGTGCCTAAATAGATTTCACTATGTCCGATCTAGCGAAGAACCTAACTTCTTGGGAAGTCTGTCAAGCCATAACAGATAGAAGAAAGTTAGGCCCTTATTTTTATGTCATTGGTGAGGGCACTCCATTGCAGTGGCAACGGAGTTCCCTCCCAGTCAACATTATGGTCTGCCCGTCCGATTCAGATTTGGATGGACCACAGGTTTGACGACAGCGGAGACTACTCTGTCTCCGCCATGATCAAACCCCTCCGACGGCTTGGGTGTATGTCCGCCCACCTAATTTAGATGTATGGACATACACCCAATTTCCGATGCCAGTTACCGCCAGCAAAAACCTGGCAGTAAGGGGCATTGAGAAGTCCTAAATGCTCTCCTCGCCATGGGAGGAATCTCCCATGGCAAGGGCAGCATTTTTTTTTTTTTTTTTTTTTAAATCCTGCTTTAGGAGTTAAAAAAAAAAAAAAGTATGCTCTACGGCTCCGTCATGTTGGCATTGGCAGGAACCGCAGTGACGGCGGTTCCTGTCAATGCTAGAACTGTCCACTGGGCCAGCAGGCATTTCTAAATTGGGTGGGTGGCACCTCCATCAGGGCGACTGAGTAATTTACTATGTCGCCCTGGTGGAGAAACAGGCCGCCTGCCAACATTTAAATAGGCTCTTAGTGTTTATTACTGAAAATAGGGGCTTGACTGACTGAGCATCCAGATTATTCTAAAGGTTTTCAGGTTAGCCCAATCTTTGTTTAGTGAGCCACGATCGTCGAGCCATACCCCTAGATCAGTGGTTCCCAAACTTTTCCAACCTGCGGCTCCCTTTACCTATTGACTGTTGGCTGCGGCTCCCCATTATGGTACCTTTTGTGACGGGTGGTGACTGTAAGCCCATTCTCGGGAGTACTTTCATGTTTTTCCCTAAAAATAATTGGGATGAACCTGAAGGTATTATATAACAGATGTAATCATATCCTGGCCACTGCAGAGCCCCATGCTATATCAAAGACTGATTGGACTCATTGGAGGGACATAGTGTTCTCAGAGAAGTGAACTGTAAATGCACGTCAGTGTGCATGCCTGAAACACATTGGGGTGTGCACTGCAGCCTGTTTGACACACTGAGCTTCATCAGACGAAACCCCTACAAGGTTTTATTCACCTCAAATCAGAGCATGCCATGTTTCTTAGCCATTTACAAATTCTGAAAAAGACAGCAGGTGAGGGATTCACAAACGAATTACCAACACGTTGTAAGAAACAAAATATGCCATAGCTTGCGGAACTAAATCTTCACTTTTGCAAACAAATATACATTGGATGATACTATTAATAGTGACCACTGTTCTCTGGCTGTTTATTCCCATTTCCTTTTAAATAAAATGTGTAAAATGAGGACAATGGAAAAAAAGAATTAAAACAAACTTGATCTAGACACATTCAAGCACAATCAAGGTTTGGAGTAAAGTCTGCAGCAATTTTTGGCAAACATAAAAGGCAAACAAAAAACATTAGATTGGGCACTGGCAATGCACGTGGTTTTCCTGCAATTTCAATATTATCTCATTTGATTTGATGGTCACAGGTGATTCTGTTTGCTAGGCTCCTGGGTTCTAGATTCAGGAAAGGGAATAAGAAAGGCACAATAGGGAGCTAAAGCGAAGGCGTGATAAAGAATTGTTTACATACAATAGTATGTCAGACTGTAAAGGCGTATACCTGAAACTTATTTTCTAAAGTGAATAAGCACATTTTTTCACCTAAAAATAAATAAATCCTAAAGCAGCCTTGGAATTTAGGCACATGGATGTTAGCCCTGGTTTCAATCAGGTCAAAAATCATGCAATTGTGGACAAACTTCTGTGTTTTTATGCTCCCTAAATTGTAAACTTGTGACCTGCAGGTCTGTTGCTCGCATATGTCTGCAGCAGACTCTCAACCCTCTGAATTATCTTGCTGAGATCGGAGCATGTTTTTTGTAGGACAGAATCTGTGGGCAATTTGACTCGGTGGAACTCTTGGAATGCGGACAAGCACTTCCGTTTTTACCACTACCATGTTGGTAAAGGGAGCGTGAACTACTTGTTTAGCCTGTCGCCTGCAGCTCAATGAAGACAGCCGACGCCCACTGTATGTACATGCGTTACTGACCCACAGGCTGTCTGATGTGGTCTCTGCTGGTCAGGTCAGACAGCGGACTTCACCTCACCGGACAGCCCGAAAGCAAATACATTGAAACATCCTCGTCTCCCTCCTGTTCTGATAGTAGACGCCTTGAAAGTAAGGTTACACTGCCCTCTTATGGCCCAGGGCAACCACTGCAGGCCTGACCACACGGAGCAGTGTTGAATTTAGATGCACATAAGTGCAACATACTATTTATTAGTGATTCCCAAACTGTGTGCACATCTGTTCGTGGCGCCCCTGGCTAGTTTTCATGACGCACCAGGGCGCCACGGCGCACAGATTGGGAACCACCGCCCTAGATAACAGTATGTTCGAGGCATGTGAGCTGTAGATCATATGCTTTGCTTAAGATCGCCATCTAGTGTTGGGTCCGGATGTTTGCACTTTGTTTCGAAGAAGTCTTCCTAGTCACGGGGTAGGTGACTCCTCCTTTAGGTGATAGTGCGCATGGTCATCGACTCCATCTTCATATTGTTTTTTTCCGCCATCGGGTTCGGATGTTACTTGCTGCGCTCCGGTTCGACATCGATCCTTCGGTTTCCCTCGGTGCGTAGAACTCTCACCCTCAACGGTATTGTTTCCGATCGCGTATTCCATTCTTTGCGTATCGTATTCGTCTAAACAAAAAAAAAATTCTCTTCGATCGGAAAGCTAGTGGCAGGCCGTTGGGCCTAGCTGCCTCATTTCGACTCGCAGTCGATGGAACGAACTCCCTTTAAATACTGCCCTCGGTGCCACGCGAAATACCGCGTACCGACTCACACGAAGTGTGCAACCTGTGTTTGTCACCAGAACACAAAAAACAGGACTGCGACGCGTGTAAGGCTTTCCGTTACAAGAAAACGCTTCGCGATCGTCGGGCTCGACTACGCGACATGCAGAGCCAATGTACAGGCTCCATTCCGGACCTCTTCGGCCCTGAATCGGAAGAAGAAGCCGGCGGCGCTATCTAGGCAGAGGAGGAGCAGGATCCAATCTCCGTTTCAGAGAAGGGCCAACCAGGAAGAGGACATCCCGCATGGTCAACGTACTGTAAGTACAGTCCCTTCTTTGCCCCGACTCCCAAGTCATCCAAAAAAGAAGGCTCCGGACCAACCCGTGCCCTCAGGCCCCGGTCAGCACCGAGAACACGCTTCCGACGCCCCGCCTTCAGGCTCGGCACCGAAGCAGCCCAAGAAGCCTTCTGGCTCCGAGAAGCCCCACGCCAAGTCCGGCACTGAGCCAAAGCCTTCGGGATTGAAGTCCACGTCTGGTTCCGAACCTCATCTCTCGGCACCGAAAAACACTCCGGATCCGAAGACTCCAATCCATAAGCCGTCGGCAGACTGATGCTCCAAAATCTCCAAAAAAGCATTTTCGACGATCCGCTCGACAAACCGGACCCGAAACAGAAGCTGCTTTACATACACCCTAAAAGTGGACATATTACCACCAAGGTGTCTTTAAAGAGGAAAACTGCTACTGAAGAGGAATATCACATTCCTTTAAAGAGAACTGTTGGAACTAACCCTTCCTCTCCTTCTCTTCCTCTTCCTTCACCACCTTCTCCACAGTTTTTAGCTGTACCAACTTCACCTGAGCACTCACCACCACATACACCTGACAACCAAGGTGATGGGGATGATGATAATGATGATGGTCAACTAGGACCTACAGACTAGGATGAGTAAAACACTGACTCACCCACAAACAATGACCCTGATCTATATCCTACTAGGGCCTCTCCACCAGACAACAGTGTAGGTTTTATTGAATTGCTAGGCAGGGCTGCCAGTTACCATGGGGTGCAGCTACACAAGGAATCCCTTGAAGAGGATTTCCTTTTTGAGACACTCAACACGACACAAAAATCTACACACGTTACCCATGCTAAAGGGAATAATCAGGCATGTGGATGACATATTTAAGGATCCTATCATGGCACGTATCTTTACCCCTAGGGTAGATAAAAATTATAAGCCTGCACCATCTGATCCAGTGTATATAAGAGGACAGTTACCCTTAGACTCGTTGGTAGCTTCCAATGCACGTAAAAGGGCAAACTCCCAAACTACTGGAGATGCTCCACCCCCAGATAAGGAATCAAAGCTCCTTGAAGCTTCAGGGAAAAGGGTAGCCTCTCAGGCAGCTAACTTCTGGCGTATAGCTAATACACAGGCGTTACTGGCAAGATATGACCGTGCGCATTGGGATGAAATGGAACAACTCATGCAATTTCTACCCCAAGAGCATAAAGCTAAAGCGCAAGACCTAATACGTGAGGGACAACTGATTTCAAACAACCAAATCAGGTGCTCCCTAGATGCTGCTGACACATCTGCTAGTCAGTATAAAGCAATGGGGTGACCCAGTTATGTGCAGAACCTGGGGATTAGTACATTAAGCAAACAGTGGTTCTGCCACCTATCAGCTTATAAAAAGCGTCCAACTTATTTACTCAATTGGTCCCTCTTCTCAGATGAGACTAACATTTACTGCAAGAAATCAAAATAACTAGAGCAGTCAATACTAGTGTTCTTCTACGACGACATGCATGGCTGCGCATATCTGGCTTCAAAACTGAGGTGCAAACCTCCATACTAAACAAACATGCCCTTCGATAAAGAGCATCTCTTTGGGCCAGTGGTAGACTCTTCTCTAGAGAAGATGAAAAAAGATACGGAAGTGGCTAAATCAATGGGGGCCCTTCAATCTACACAAAGCCATGGTTCCTTTCGGCGCGCCTTCTATAGAGCGGGGTCCAAAAACACTTCCTTGGACACGGCATCCACTTACAAGGGCAATAATCAACCCTCCGGCTCAAAAAATTACTTCAGAGGGGGTTACAGAGGGAACAAAGGCAGGGGCAGAGGTTCTAACACACGTACCCCTCCCTCCAACACAAAACAGTGACTTCCCCACACTTCCCCCTGACCATTTAACACCTGTCGGGGGAAGACTGTCACATTTTCTACCAAAGTGGCAGTCAATAACAACAGACAAATGGTTGCTACAAATTATCCATTCTGGTTATTGCCTGGAGTTCATCAACACTCCTCCAAACATTCCTCCAAAGTCACACAAACTTTTACCAAATCACCTACACCTCCTCAAACAAGAGGTACAGTCACTACTTTTAAAAGAAGCTATAGAGCCTGTACCACTACAACACCAAGGGTCGGGCGTGTACTCCTTCTACTTCCTAATTCCCAAAAAGGACGGCTCTCTCAGACCAATATTAGATCTCAGAGAATTAAATTTTTACATACAGTCAGACCATTTCCACATGGTAACACTTCAACAGGTACTACCACTTTTGCAAAAGGGCAACTTTCTGTCTACTCTAGACCTAAAGGACGCCTACTTTCACATTCCAATCCACCCTGCTCACCGCAAATTTCTCAGATTTGTGGTACAAGGTCAACATTACCAATTCAAAGTACTCCCATTCGGAGTCACCACTGCCCCCAGAGTCTTCACAAAGTGTCTGGCGTTAGTAGCTGCTCATCTGAGAAGGCAAAGTATCCATGTCTTCCCATACCTAGACGATTGGCCCATCAAAGCTGCATCCTATCAACAATGCATCAAACATACCTCCATAACCATTCAGTTACTTCACCAACTAGGGTTCACAGTAAATCTGTTAATATCACATCTTCAGCCAGCCAAAACTCAGAACTACCTAGGAGCCAATTTAAACACTCAAAGGGCTCTAGCGCTTCCCAACGCAGCCAGAATTCGAAACATTCAGGAGTTAGTTCTCCAGTTTCAAACCAATCAGTCACTTCCAGCTCCAGTTTATATGGAACTCTTGGGAATTATGGCATCTTGCATCATGATAGTTCTCCATGCCAGGCTGCACATGCGTCCACTTCAAGAGTGCTTAGCTTTTTTCAAAAGGACGGCCGTTCATAGACCCGGTTCCACAGACAGTACTAACAGCGGACGCGTCCCTTACTGGCTGGGGAGCTCATCTTCAACAACACACAGTGCAAGGTCTCTGGAGCCAACATCAAAGAAGGCTCCATATCAATCATTTAGAGCTCATGGCAATCTTTCTAGCTCTCAAAGCCTTTCAAGATCACCTGTCTGGCAAAGCTGTCTTGGTTCGGACCAACAACATGACAGCCATGTATTACATACAGAAACGGGGGGACACACTCTCTACAGCTGTCTCACTTAGCCCAAGACATCTGGAGGTGGGCTATTCACCACAATATCTATCTCCTAGCGGAACACCGCCCAGGAGTGAACAACCCGATTGCGGACCTCCTCAGCAGACAAAGGTATCGAATACACGAATGGGAACTTCATCCTCCAGTTCTCCTCCCATACTTTCAAGCTTGGGGAGTTCCTCACATAGATCTGTTTGCAACACCGCAAAATGCCAAAGCTTCGCCTCCAGGTACCCACACCCGTTATCCATGGGCAATGCTCTATGGATGAACTGGTCAGGGATATTTGCCTACGCTTTTCCGCCTCTCCCACTCATTCCATCAGTGGTGCGCAAACTCAGGCAAACGTCCCTCAAACTAATCCTGGTAGCTCCTACATGGGCACGTCAACCTTGGTTCACAACCCTGTTGGAGCTCTCTCTGGTACCACATCAAAAATTACATTTGACTCCAGTCTCCTCGCACAGAGCCATGGAGAAGTCAAACACCCAGATCCCAAACAACTGAACCTCGCGATCTGGCTCCTGAAGTCAGAGTTTGGTTATCTAAACCTGCCACCTGACTGTATGAACATTAGTAGAGAGGCCAGAAGGCCTACTACAAGAGCTTGCTACGCAGCCAAATGGAAGCGTTTTGTTATTTATTGTAATAACAATCACATCAACCCGGGGCGTGGCCAAGCAAGATGGCGGAGTAGTCGCGTTCTCTAAGAGCTCCCGCTATCTCCACATCCGACGAACATCCTGACGGTGATAAACAACTAGTAACCTGTAAACATTAGGCTCCCTTCTCCCTACTTGTGCATGCATCGATGGAAGTATTGAAATAAGGCATCGGGAGGAACAGAGATGCTCTGACTGTGGCGTCTGGAGCCGAGCGGCCATCGGGTGAACCCCGGCAACCCAGTGAACGACGCAGTGGAAACAAAGAGTAGAGACGAGAAAACAGAACATTGGTCTGACCTGATGTAAATCGCCCCGGGGGTGGATCGGTGGACATTGCTGCTGGCCCAGGCGGTCTCCTGTTGGCGAGCGCAGGTAACGGGAGAAGGCAAAGAAGAACTGCGACACCCGGGCCTGTGCCGGCCGTCGGGGGAACTGGAGGGCGTCCTTCCCCTGGATGCTGAGCTGGAGACCGGCGGACACGGCATGGACGGATCCGGCGGCTGAGTGTCTGTTCAACCTTTCATGAGGGAACGGGAGTAATTGGGGAAAAGACCGCGCTGCTGGGACCCAGCCTGATCGCCAGAGGAATCGAGGGGCGGTCCCTGCTAAGACGCTGCACCCGAGGCCTACGGGCACCGTGCATGGCCCGGGGGAGCTGTGTGACTGCGAGGTGAGCTGGCCTCGGGAGCGCCTTTTTTAGGCGGTACTGTAATCGGGGAGGCATATTTTATTACTTGTCTAATGCAGAGGCCCAACTGCAGAGGGGGAACTAGCTACTGCAAGATACTGGCATCGACCTGGGGCCAACAGAACTGCCGGAACTGCGGACGTCCACAGTGAGACTGGGAGGGATTGGATCGGCAACCCACACCCTGTAAATCTCAAGAGGATTTAAATACTGCCTATGTAAACCCGCAAATCTAGAACGGGCCGTGGGGGAAAAAGGAAGACTCCCGAAACGCGGAGTGGATACCCCCGGTATACCGGTGAGAGCAGGAATAGCAGTAATTAGTGGTGGGAAGATCGCAACCGCAATAAATATGTTAACCCCAGCAGGCAATCTAAAGTGAAGGCTGCTGCGCATTAGTTGTAGCATAACTGGCTGCCGTCTCAGAACTAACAGATGTGACGCCACCAGATACTAATCTGGTATTCTATACAGTGCTTGTGACTTTGCCTTTTGGTGTCGCACAGCTAACATATACTATGGTTAAAGATAAAGGAAACAAGACAGCCCAGGCCAACAAAATTTCCAATTATGCTCAACCATTACCATTAAATCAAGGGGCCCCAATATCAATGCCACCAGCCTGTTGATGGAGTTGGAGGCGTGCCCTCACACCTCGACAGTCAACCAACCACTTACTCAGAATGGAATGGGGTGGGAGGGAAGGGAAGGGAAGGGAAGGATACTAGAGTTCAGTTGTTTTAAACCTCTTTAAGGTTATAAGTTGGGGGTTAATGCAGGGGAATAGGGCGACATCTACATATCTGCACCAGGCTACGCATGGCAAGGGTGGGGAATGTGATATTGCCCGAGGGGGGAAGTTGGGGTAGTTATGTTTGCAAATAAACAAACCGTCCTTTGTTGGGATCAAATGAGAGAAAATATTGTGCTTTATGATATGTAAGTCCGTTTTTATATAGCGCAGCTACTCACCCTTACGGGTCTCAAGGCGCTGGGGGCCGTAGTGGAAATTAAGTGAGCTATTGCCCAGAGTCACATGGTGCTGAGCTGGGCTGCCGCCGGAGCTGGGGATCGAACCGTGAACCCTGTGCTCCGAAGTCAGCTGCCCTGGCCGCTGCACCACACCTCTCCACTATGTTCGTAACGATCACCTTTATATGTGTAGAGTTACATGATGTTTGCTGGAGTAGCAAACGAAATGTGTTGAGTCAACCACCATGAGCAAGTTAATTACATGGAATGTGCGGGGCATAGCTACACTTGAGAAACGTAGGTGAATATTTGCCTATTTAAAGAGATATAAGGTGGCGATAGCATGCCTCCAGGAGACTCATGACACTCTCCACCGCAGAGCTACCGAATTAACCTTGAGCATCCACAACTCCATTCTGGATCTAAAGAACCTCCTGCACCTTACCAAACTCTCCTTCTCGAATCTCAAGCTCTCGCAGAACTCTACTCCCCCCCCCCCCTTCCTCTGAGCCCCTCCTTCACCCTTTACCGCTATCCCCTGAGACACCTGCGCCCTCGCAAGCAGCCTTGCCACCTCACAGAGGAGGAAACTCGGGCCCTCCTCCTTACCTACAAACCTCCCCCTGTAACGCCTAACCCTCTAGACCTCACGGAGGAAGAAGTTGTAGACCTCCTCATTGGGTACGAATCGGCCCTGATAACCCCATGCCCCTCAGGTCTGAGCGACGAACACCCTATCTGCACTGTTGCAACCAACCCCAACAGATCAGCTACCCTCCGTGACAGAGGAGTGATCACTAGCAACCTGGCGCTGGTACCCATCTCTGCCCCGACTCACGACACACACTCCGACCCCCCACTGTCCGGCCTCCTAATTAACTGCCGCTCAGCAGTAAAGCATGCTTCTGATGTCGCCGATCTCATCCTGAGCCTAAAATCAGACTTAGTAATCTTGACCGAATCTTGGCTAAATGAATCTGCATCGCCCTGCCTAGACCTCTTAGTCCCGCCCAATTACAACATCGTAAGGCTGGACAGGCAATGGAAAAAAAAAAGGGGGAGGCATTGCCTGCATTTACCGCTCTAACCTCCTTGTCACTGAACTTCTGGCTGATCCTACAGACTCTTGCGAATACCTTGCACTTTCCATATGCAATAACACCACCCAATTGTTCAGACTACACATCTTTTACCACCCCCGAGGTATGAACGACACCTTCACTGACCTCCTCATGGAAATCATCACAGCCAAAGCTTCCCCTAACTCTAATGACATTTTCCTTGGCGACTTCAACTTGCACTGGAACGACCCCAAGGACCCTCAGGTCAACGCCATCAGAGACTTCTTGGCCGACCAAGCCCTTACCCAAGCCTGCTCACTCCCAACTCACTCGAAAGGTGCCACTCTAGACTGGATCATCGCCAAGGAATCAGCGGTCAAACTCATCTCTATTGACCCATGTGATTGGTCTGACCACCACGCTATCACCTTCCTTCTGCCTGGCTCCAACAAGACTTGGACACCACAACCCGTGATTCCCAAACGTTGGGTTAGAGACACCAAGAACCTTGATCACGGGAAACTGGCTGCCCGCTGGGAGACTGACCTTCCCCCCCCCATCATCTCACTACGGTCAGCAACCTCACGGATCATTATTCCACATCTATTTCCAACATTCTCGATGACCTTGCCCCGCTAAAACTAAAAAGAACCCAGATCAAAGACAGGAACCCCTGGTTCAATGGATCCCTCAACAATGAGAGGAGATCCCTCCGGCAGACAGAACGTAACTGGAAACAGCACCCGTCAGCAGCCCATCTAAAACTTCTCCGCCAGTCCAGAAATGCCTACAATAGGAAAATCCTCAACTCAAAAAAAGAATTCTTCAGAACAGAACTGGAGAACGCCAAGAACAGACCTCGCAAGCTATTCGATTTGGTCAAACACCAATCTAACAAACTGGCTAAAACTTCCAAAGAAACCCCTAAATCTCTAATATCATGTGAGGAATTTTCCTCCTTCTTCTGTGACAAAATCACTGCCCTAGGAAACTAACTTAATTCCGCAACGCACTCCCAAACTACGCCGGCCCTACCTCTTCTCTCCACGCTGCCCTCCCAGTCCTCACCCAAAAACCTAGCGCACTGGTCCAACTTTAAAGTCTATGATGAACACTCTGTCTCGAAAATTCTATCCTCCTTAAACCCGAACAATCACTACAATGATCCTCTCCCCTCTAACTGCCTAGCCGCCGTCGTCTCTCAGGCGATCATCCCCTCTTGGACTGCAATAATCAACGCATCCCTATTACAGGGATCGGTACCAGACTCTCTTAAAGCTGGCCAAGTTGTCCCCATCTTAAAAAAAACCTACGCTGGATCCCGCTTCCCCTGACAACTATAGACCGGTATCTAACATCCCACTTCTAGCGAAAGTTCTGGAGAAATGTGTGCAACAGCAGTTGAGCCAACACATCACCAGCTACCACCTACTCGATGACTACCAATCCGGGTTCAGACCTGGACACAGCACGGAAACCACCCTCCTCCACATCGTGGATGATGCCCTCCAAGCCCTTGACCAGGGCAAAACCTGTCTCCTAATCCTCCTAGACCTATCCTCGGCCATCGATACGGTCAACCACGAAACTCTCCTTGAACGTCTCAAACGCAGGATGGGACTGGATGGCACCGTTCTTGAATGGTTTAGGTCCTTCCTCCAGAATCGCTCACAGAGAATCCTAATCAACGGGAACTTATCCGCTCCCTCTCCGATCACGGTTGGAGTCCCCCAAGGATCAACCTTGTCCCCCACCCTCTTCAATCTTTACCTTGAACCGCTCTCAGAGGTGCTACGCACCACCAACATCGCCTACCACATGTATGCCGACGACGCACAGATCTACATTAAAATCTCTTCTCCTGAGGACATTCGCTCCCTGAATGAGGCCTTGAAGCTGACCGTGCACTGGCTCACCTCTAACCAGCTCAAACTGAACGCAAAGAAAACGGAATTTCTTCTTATCTCCCCACCCAAAACCAATCCAGACATTCAAGAATGGATCAAGGCTGTCACAGCGCTAAACTGCCCTCCTGCCATTGTGGACTCTGCTAAATCCCTTGGAATAACCCTAGACTGCAGCCTGAATATGCGTGCCCATATCAACTCGATGGCCAAAACTGCCAGATTTCACCTGAACTACCTAAGACACTTGAAACCTTTCCTCAACACTCCCGACCTTAAAATGGCAACCCAGGCACTAGTCATCTCCAGACTAGAATATGGTTGCTCTACCCTCTCAGGTCTACCCAAGAACTCTTTGGCCCCATTGAAAGCCTGCCTCAACGCTGCCGCCAGACTCCTAACAGGTTCAAAGAAATTCGACCACATCTCTCCCCACCTTAAAGCTCTAAACTGGCTTCCTCTCAAGGCCAGAATCCAACTTAAGCTGGCTTGCATCACGCACAAGGCTCTTTAATCAAATTCCCCAGCATATCTCGCCCAGAAACTCGTGATATCCGGAGGAGCCAGAAACTCACGGTCCGCCAGAGACATGTTGCTCCAACCAGCACGCTAGCGGGAAAAAAAAACGTACAATCGGGCCTTCTCTGGGGCCGCCCCAAGAATATGGAACTCACTCCCGCCATCAGAAGACTTCCGTCTCTGGCACACTTCAAAAAGGAGGCCTAAACTTTCCTAATGGGCAAATTCCTCTCCTAACGCTCGCATTTCAATCACCTCAGCGACTTTGTTTCACATACTACTATGACATTACCCACAGTTTTTCCGGAAGAGACTTGCCCAGCACTTCTGGGCATCCCACCCGGGAATTGAAACTGCCTCTCTTGCCTAATGTTTCCATCTGTTTTTATCCCAAATGTATCCGTGATTTGTTACTGCTTATTCTTCTTTCTTTTGAAGTTCAATGCAGCTACCTGCTCTTCCCCAACTGTATCCACCCATCCTAAGTCTTGTATACCACCTGTCAATCCTGTAAAGCGCTGTGATACGGGTCTGGTTCGCGCTAATATAAAACTCAAAAATAAATAAATAATAAATAAAATGTCTGGGGTGACTCTATAAAATACTTGAGAAAGCGATGGAGGGGACAAATCTACGCCACTTCGTACTCTGGCTTTGCACAAGGGGCCCTTATATGGGTAGCACCAGGGATCCTGTTTCAACATCTACATCATGTTACTGATCCAGATGGGAGATACGTTATTTTTACGTGGGAGGCTAGACGGATCAGAAATATCCATAATTAATGTATATGCTCCAAACGATGATAACACTTCCTTTGTTAGCGATCTCCTCGAGACGGCCTCCCCCTATCTGGGAGCTCCAATACTACTAGCAGGAGATATGAACTGCGTGTTAGACTGCAGTTTAGATAGGGAACCTCCAAAGTTACACACAAAGCCAAAAATGACCGTAGCATTGCAAGGGGTGTTACGGGGACTACACTTACGTGAGAAATGGGTTGAAGCACTTTTCATGCTATACACCGGCCACACAGACTTCCAGTAGGTTGGATCATTGGTTTTTGTCCTCTGATTTGGGATGGAGTGTGGGAGGAATAACATATCAGCCGAGATACCTTTCGGATCATTCCCCGGTCCTACTGGAGTTGGGGACCAGAAGGGTGGGATCCGAAATACCTCTCTGGCGGCTTAACACCGACGCGCTCACAGATCCACCATTTGTTGCTACAATCTCCACACAACTGGGCAACTACTTCCAGGACAACTGGGGATCGGCCTTGAGCCGTGCAATGGAGTGGGAGGCCATGAAAGTGGTGATTCGAGGCATATGTATAAAAACCACATTCGCAGTACGATCTCAGCTGTAACGGGATGTAGCTAAACATGAGGCTACTCTGGGGAAAACTGGAAGCCGAGATTAACACGGCCCCACAAAAGTTGAAAGAGTGGACCGAGGCCAAAGAGGAGCTCATGATGGACCTCCGCAGGTTAGAAAAATATGTACATATAACATATAGGCAACAACTCTATAGGGAATGTGATAGAACTGGGACGCTCTTGGCACGTCTGGTAAAACAAGAAACGTCTGCTACCCAAATTTTACAGATGAGGGACGAGACCGGGTCACTAGTGTACACACAATGAGCTATTACAGAGCTCTGGCGACTCACTTGGGAAAAGTATACACTAACCGCTTTGAGCTAGAGATAATGATGAATTACCTGGATGCCCTGGAGCTCCCCCAGCTTACTAGAGAAGAGCAGGAATCTCTAGGATCCGCGATTACCAGAGATGACATAAACGGTGCCATAGGACGTCTCAAGGCAGCCAAAATTCCGGGCTCCGATGGTCTCCCCGCGGAGTTCTATAGGTGCTTCGGACCGCTTTTGGTGGATAGGCTGCTGGAGGTTTATAATGAGGCGTTGGGCAGGGGTACGCTCCCACCTACCATGAACGAAGCACTTATCGCCATGATCCTCAAAAAGGATAAAGACCCCAATTTACCAAGTTCTTATAGACCGATCTCATTGCTCAACATTGATGTAAAAATATTGAGTAGTATTATGGCTGAACGTCTTCTACCATTGATTAAAAGATTGATCCATCCCGATCAGTCAGGGTTTATCCCTGGACGGAACACGACATACAATCTAAAACGGTTAGCACATGTATGGCAGGCTCCTGCACTGCTGGAAATGGACACTGTGATCGCCTCATTGGATATCGAACAAGCATTTGTTTCAGTAGAATGGCGGTATATGTGGCAAGTTCTGAGACGGATAGGAGTAGGTACACAATACCTGCAATGGAGCCAACTGCTCTATGCCGCCCCCACGGCTAGAGTACGTGTGGGTAGAGCAGTCTCAAGGTCCATAGCCTTAAAGCGCGGCACCCGACAGGGCTGCCCACTATCACCATTATTGTTTGCTATCTCCATGGAACCCATGGCCATGCGGCTGAGAACAGTTATGGATGCATGGGACATACGGTTGGGGAACACTAACCATGTAGTATCATTATATGCTGACGACACATTGGTCTATTTAAGACAACCGGAACAGTCGGTTCCGATACTTGTAGAGGAAATGCGTCAATTTGGTACTATTTCGGGGCTACACATCAACCCTACAAAATCGAGACTGATACCAATGGGCAGAATAACAGTGGTCCCCCCGGAATCGAGGCCCGTCATGGCTATACCGTGGGCGGAAGAGGGGGCAAGATACTTGGGAATTTACCTAGCGGGCTCTGCCGACGCCTACCATAGGCTTAATATCGGTCAGGTGATAGAGGGATTGAGAGGCTCGATTCGTTTTTGGGCTGACTTGCCACTATCACTTATGGGGCGAATAGCAGTTATTAAAATGATTATCTTGCCACGTTACCTATACACACTGCAGCATTCATTCTACATGATACCACGATCCTATTTCAATACACTAGAAATCTTGATGGGGGACTTTTTATGGGGTAAGAAGAGGAGACGAGTGAGCCTGTTAACATTACAAAGAACTTGGGAGACGGGGGGACTCGAGGTTCCGCGACTAGAGCTTTGTTATATGGCCTCCCAGCTTCAGTTTGCGGTTCACTGGCTGGATGATGAGGAAAATTGGGAAAAGTCCCTTCTGGCTGGGACGTACTGGAGGAACACACTTGCAGGGCTATTGATGATGGGAGGAGCGGTCCTCGAGAAATACCCATGTATAATACGGCATGTAGCAAAAGTATGGGAGAGTGCGGTTCGACGGGTGGTTCGGCACGCTCCATACGCACCGGACATGCCCCTATGGGAGCTCCGACCATTCGCCGCAATCGCGGACTCCATGTCGATACGACGTTGGACGGAGGGAGGATGTCAACTTCTAGGGGATCTTTATAGGGAAGGACAATTCATAACGCGGGAAGATGCACAAAATGAGTTCGAACTAGGGACAGGGCAATTTCTGCAATATGCGAAAATATCAAGCATTGCCCGAGAGCTGTGGCCAAACTTCCCTAATGAGCCCCCCATTACTAATGTACTAGCGACAATGTTAACCATGGCACAGGGGAGGCGTCTGGTCTCCCACCTTTATCGAGCACTGCGGGATGATGTACCGCAGGACCGCTTAGGGCTGCAGCACAAATGAGACGCATTAATGAATGAACCTCTAACTGAGGCTGAATGGAGAAAGGTACATGAAGGGGTCCCCAAAGTTAGTGCCAATGCTAGATTTAAATTACTTCACTACAATATCTTACACCAGGTATACCTGACTCCGCGCACCCTACATGTAATTTACTCACACCGTACAGACAACTGCCCCAGATGCAATACTCAGGGAGCAGATTTTTTACATATGATCTGGCAATGCCCTAGGCTTCTGCCTTATTGGGAGAGTGTTCTGACATGTCTGGGAGAGGCCGCGGGCTGGACCATACCACGGGAGGTCAGGCAGGTGTTACTGGGACTGTTACCCAAGCCAAAAAACAAGGCGTTAAGTAGGAAATTTGTTAATCTGGGACTGGTACTAGCTAAAAGAAGGATAGTTATAATGTGGATGCAACACCAACCCCCGAAACACGCAGATTGGCTAAGAGACATAAAAGAATGGGCAATGGCTGAATTAGTTAGGATGAAATTTGTGAGAAAAGATGAAAAGGCCGAAGAGGATAGAATGGCGTGGACATCCATGATAACGGATCTCCAGGGGGATCAGGAGCAGACGTCGCAACAAACTGAGTAGAGGAGCACAACCCTAAGGTGCGAGATACGTACTGGCTTGGAGTGGAGAGGGCTGAGGTCTTAGTGGACGAACCAAACACATAATAGGTGATCACGAAGTTTAGGAACCTATGGATCCCAGGGACGGGGGAGGGGGTATTGTTAATGTTTTAAGGTTATGCGACTTATTGGCAGAAACTTGGAACGCATGGCACCGTCTAGAGGTATTAAACCACTGTGTAAATAATATACAGAAGAGTGCAAATAAAAGGATGTATACAGCTAGGATCGCCTATGATGTAATTGAAACCAGAATGAGTAATATGTATTGTCTTACTGTGAAAATGTAATCTGTATATAAGACCAAATGCCAATAAACAAAAAAAAACAACAATCACATCAACCCTCTTGATGCTTCCATACAAAATATACTCTATCTATTGCATTTGCAGCAGTCAGCATTGGCCTATACATCCATCAGACTGCATCTTGCTGCGATAGCAGCCTACCTTCAAAACAGGCAACATTTATCACTCTTTAGAGTGCCTGTAATCAAAGCATTTATGGAAGGACTAAAAAGAGTCATACCACCAAGACTTCCACCTGCCCCAGTATGGAATCTTAACATAGTCCTCACAAGATTAATGGGACCACCATTTGAACCCATGCACAAATGTGAACTACAGTTCCTCACTTGGAAAACAGCTTTCCTTATTGCAATCACTTCATTGAGGAGAGTGGGTGAACTACAGGCACTAACCATAGAAGAACCTTTTTTCCAGCTACACAAAGATAAAGTGGTTATTCGTACCAATCCCAAATTCCTTCCTAAGGTAGTATCTGCATTTCACATTAATCAGTCGGTAGAATTACCAGTATTCTTCCCTCAACCTGATTCTGTTGCAGAACGAGCTCTACACACCTTAGATGTTAGGAGAGCTTTATTGTATTACACTGAAAGAACAAAATCATTTCGTAAGACTAAACAACTTTTTGTCGCTTTTGCACCACCTCACAAAGGCAATCCAATCTCCAAATCAGGTATTGCTAGGTGGATTGTAAAATGTATTCAGATGTTTTATGCAAAAGCCAAAAGGCCTCCAACGGTACCCCCTAGAGCACATTCAACTCGCAAACTGGGGGCCACTATGGCTTTCTTAGGAAACATCCCTATTACTGATATCTGCAAAGCTGCTAAATGGTCTACACCACACACATACCAAACACTACTGTGTAGATGTGTTAACAAGACAACAAGCTAATGTGGGCCAAGCAGTACTTAAAACACTATTTCAGACAACTCCACCAGTTACAGGATAGCCAGCGCTTAGGGGACACTGCTGTATAGTCTATGCAAAGCATGTGATCTACAGCTCACATGCCTCGAACGGAAAATGCTACTTACCCAGTATGCATCAGTTCTTGGCATGTTTAGCTGTAGAATCTCATGCGCCCACCCACCTCCCCGGATACCTGTAGCTGTGGTAGTTCTCTTGTTACTATACATACATACGCATGGACATCTCTATTCTTTACTACTACTCCATTCTCTCACCCTCTGCGGAAAACAATCTGAAGATGGAGTCGATGACCATGCGCACTATCACCTAAAGGAGGAGTCACCTACCTCGTGACTAGGAAAACTTCTTCGAAGAAAAACAAAGTGCAAACATCCGGACCCAACACTAGATGGCGATCTTCTGCAAAGCATGAGATTCTACATCTCTACATGCCAAGAACAGATGCATACTGGGTAAGTAGCATTTTCCTTCCTGTGTTTCTCATTTTGAATGTCCCTTATATACCAGCTGTTCATTTAGCACAGTTTATTACTGAAAACCAAAACATAAGATTTACTTGACTCTTAGTTTATAATGGATGTTTTATTTGTTGATGGCTCCCAAGGACTTCAGCAAAACTGTTGCTGAGTGATCTAAAATAATCATGTCATCTGCATAGTGCAGAGACTAAATGTAAAGAGTGTCTGATCTAGGTGTTGGCAGCCCCTGCACTTAAATGGCACCTGATAAATCTGCTATGTACAGACGAAAGAGCAGCGGTGCCTGCACAGAGCCCTGCTTCAGTTCTCTGTTGCTCATAATTCTTCTAAGGATTTAACTGCTCTGTGCCAATTTAACCTGAACTCATGTGCTCTAGTAAAGTGACTGAATACCCCTCAGTTACTGCAGGGAAATACCCCATCTAGCTCATTTCGACCAAAGCATGTCACAATCTGCTCAGTCAAAAGCCACACACTAGTCAAACAGGTTACATTTTTTACTTCCAGTGTCTTGTGGGTTAACATTGATAATACAAGAATGTTATCAGACTTATTACTATTCACTTTGAACCCCATGTGTGTCTCTAGTGTTAAATGTTTGTTTCCTTAATATATTATTTTTAATAGTACTTGGCCTCTACATCGAGTAGTGCTATCATTCTGTATTTTGTAACTAGCATGGAATCTCCTTTGTATGTATTGTCTGTAGTATGGAGCCTTGCCAGGAAGGTGGAATGATGTGGGTTTCAAAAACAGAGTCCGAAGACTCAAAACCCAAAATGCAATGTTGGGCTTATAGAGAATATTCTAAACACAATTAGGATCTAGAGCTTCTTCTGATTTTATAATTCTCAAAATATTGTTATTCTTACCCACTGCTGTTTATACAGTTTTTGTCTGATGTTACATTAGCCCCGAAAGACATTTTAACTCACAACAGGCATTCGGTTTACCTATGGTCTTGAAAGTTTGATATCTCCATGGCTGATATAAAAAGTGTACCAATTGAGCAGTGTGGTCGCTCTCTATTCTTGCAATGACTTCAAGTGCCAAAAAGAGTTGAGTACTCTGCAGTCACAAATATATAATCTAATACAGTGTGGTGTTGATTTGAGAAATGTATATACTTCATGGGCCTGTCTGGACGCTTGCCTTTTAAAGAGCGTAGATTGAGGTAGTGTAATATCCTCAGCAGGTTGTAGCCGTCCATGCCATGCTGCTGAGGAAGGGATAAAGGTGAGATGCCCCATGTGCAGTCCTCAAACACAAAGGATAGCTCATCTCTTAGATTACAAAACAGATGAAGATTAAAATCTTCCTTCAGTATAGTGCACCTATTCCTCTTGCTCTCATGGAGCAAGTTAAGTACAGAAGTAAGGTTTTGTATGGTGCCTAACTTGGATTTATTAGCACAGTGAAAAGATATATTCATTAAAAGGAGCGAGGGAAAATCCTGCTTGTACCTTTCCATGTAAATGACAGTGCTTGCATATTATCGCCTGCCAAATCAATTGTGCTATTAAGGATATTTGACATGTAAATGCACAAGCCACCCTTAGATCTGCCTTCCCCTTAACTTTACTAGAACTTAAATGATAACTACGATATCCCAGAACAGAAGATGGTTGACAGCACCAGGATTCCTGTATACAGATCATCTTTGCAGAACGGAAAAGAGAAGGGGTCTTCATCTCTTAAAAGGCTCACCAAACCTTCTGTTTTCCAAGTAAGCCGCAAGAGTGACCTCAAGACAAAATCAGTCATCAAATAATTTTTATTTGGTTTGCCAAGAACCATCCAAATCAGTCTTTCTTGTGGATTACTGCAGTGACTTTGTCTGAGATATGTCTCTAGTGAGTATTGTAGCCAGCCAACTCCGGTCTTCACCATTACTGACTTTTTGATTGCAATTTCGCTGAATATTTGCATGTCTCCCAGATTGTGGGCTCCATTTGATTTTAGTTCACTCGTAATTAAACTGGGAGATGACTCCCCTTGATTGGCTTTTAAAATTGATTTAGGGTTGGCTATAGCTGTGGTGCCTGAAACTGAGTGAGTGGTGAATGGTTCATGTTAGTCCATCAATATTGGTTTAGACATAATTCCCCATGGTTCAAATAAATCCTTATGCCTCCTGACCAAATTGGCAGGTTCCAGATCAGCCCAAGTTGCTTTCGTGGGCTCCTTCCTGGGAATAATGACTCCATCTAAGTACTCAATTCCTTCAATACTGTGAGTACGCAGAGCTTTCAGACCTTGTGTGATTGTAACATCCTAAGAATGTTTCTCTTATTCAGTATATCATGCTGACTCATGGAGATGTATTCTGGTGTCAAGAAGAGAGAGTGAGAATTCTTATCCATTTTTACGTTTCTTTCTCCATGATTCTGTTGTGTGATATTTCCATTACATTTGTCGGTGACTGGAAAGTCTTCAGCTCCATTGTGTTGTGCTGTAGATTGTGCAAATTTAAGGCGGACCTAACTATGCTGTAAATCATTAAAGGTGTTTCTGAAACAATGTTTGAAGGTTTTAGTTGGGCGACATTGAGTTTATATTAACAGACTGTTTGGGAAATTTTGCCAGCGCTAGTCATCCTTATCCTAGTACTAAGGCGTGGGAGTGATTCAGAGTCTCTAATTTAATTTTAACTCTAGTGTATGCTTTAAGAGTTGTTAGCCCAAATTAAATGTCTGTTTGGGAGCCAGCTTTGAGGTGCATTGAAACTGGTGCTACCAAGGATCAAAGAGGATCCTCATCAGACCTTGGTGAATTAAGTAGTGTAATAGGGATAATAGGAGTAGAGGCATCCAGTGGCTTTTCCTCTGTAGTTAAAGGTCTTATAGGCAGTTGCGCTGTTGTTCTTGTGTTCTACTAGTTTCTGCTGTGCTGCATTGGATTTAGCCACCTTAGTAGTCCTGTCCTTAGCCTCCTCACAGTCATTATAAAATAAGTTAGTCTAACCCTGCTTTGGGAATATTGGGTACATCTTTGCATTCAGTTTGAGTTTGATAGTATTTTAACAAAAGTATTTCTTCTAGAGGCCTCAATGAATGTGCAGAGCTTCTTTTTTGTTTTATGGTCAATCCCTTTATTTCATCACCATTAAATATGCATGGTTGTTATAGAACTGCTATTGTTTGTAAATGTTCCATCAAACCCCCAGAGTCTTTCCTTTATCTGCAGGGGAAAGGCTCACATGGCTACTTAGAGCTAGTACTGACTCTGACTATCCTGAAATTTCATAGCCTCTACAGGTTTTGATCCCATCCACACTCCCTACAAATTTGGGTTGAGTAGGGGATTTGAGGGGTTTTAGATCCTTAAGAGTATCTACCTTTGAGGTGGATAGAAGATAAGAGGTATGCATGGATAGCAGCAATGCAAGCATCCCTCTCTTGCTCGGAGTGGTGCAGTATAGGTTATAACTTTTCAGGCTCTTCTTACACACTTGCCCATAGCTGTCAAGTTTTCATTTTGCTTGCATACGACATTTGATGTTCATGAATCTGCTTACGCGTGACATTTTATGTCTTTTGAGTTTCAGTGTGAGTAACACTTTATTCTTAGTAGAACAAAGCAGTTACACATGGCTTTGGTGCAATGTAACTGGCTTGAAACAGCATTAAAACTGCTGTAGTGCTCCTCGAGTGCCTATGCATCTACTTTGTTGTAATGAACAATATACATGTAAAAATATTCACAAATTAACCCCATCTGTAGTTAGAGTACTGACAATTCTTTACGTAACAACCCACTCCTTCACACAAGCAACTTGCACCTGTCCACTTGTTAAAGGAAGCCGACTTTCTTAGTTTACAACCCTGTTTTTTTCTTTAAACATACAAAAAATGTTCCTCAGATGGCGCAGACTTTGAGCTTGGGCTGTAGATGTAGCTGTCAGTTTACAGAGAGTTCTGGCTCATGCCTCGTATTGTAATGCATCATTTTACAGAGATTGTGCAGGCTCGCGCCTCGAGCTATCCCTCAGTTTGCAGATATTGTGAAGGCTCGGTCTTCAGGCAACAGAGCTATACTTTACTGCTTCCAGATCATTCTGTAGACAGCAGTGCTATCGGTCATGTTAAAGGTACTCGAGGAGTTCTGGAATAGTCTTGCTTCAAGGAACGTTCTCGGTGGAAGGCAACAGTCCTGCAATGAAACCTTATTTTGCCGTCTCAGATTTCTATATGAAAGTTATTGTTCAGGTTACAGATAGTGTACAGACTCATGCTGTAAACAGCTAGAAACTTTGCTACTCTGAATATAGGATGACTCCTCGGATTTATCCCTCAAGCTACTCTGAAAGTAAAGGCTCATGCCTCAGTTAGCACATCTGTACATTAGGCTCCACAGCTCATAGGTCAGACGTCCCATAGGTTACAGGTATTTCATAAACTTTGGCCACATAGTTATCCCTCTCTTTACAGAGATTGTACAAGCTCATTCGCTAACCAACATATCTGTGCCTCATGCTATACAAGTCATCCAGACTCTAGCTTCAGACAGCATTTCTATCCCCAGGGGTACATAGATTTTATATCCTTTAACTTAGAGAAGTATTTTGGCCTCAAACCTCATGACTGTACTCAGTTAACAGAAATTATGCTGACTTAAACCTGAAGGATTGCTTCGTGAAGTCTATGGCATCTCACTGGTGCAAACTTCAGGTTACAAACCTCTCCTTCCTGTTACATAGATATCACAGATTCATGTCTCAAAAAGGATATCTATGCCTCGAGCCACACAAATCCTGTGGGCTGGGGCCTTTGAGGTTTTTCTCAAGTTTTAGATCTTAGTGTCACAATTGGATTTAAGACAGTTATCTGTCAGGTGTTGCACGCACCCACACCCTATAGGCAGAAATTGTGCATCACAGACATTGTTTCCAGTCCTCGTCTTTCATGTCGCATCCTCGTGCGTTTTAGGTCTTTTATTTCTGGTTTGCTTCCTTTGACCTAATTAAATGTACACACCTGATGAGAATTATTCATAGGTGAAAACCTAAGAAGTGAAAGGATGCAATGGATGGGAGGTGGCCACTCTAGACAGAGCGGTTTTGGGGATTAGAGAACCATTTTACCACTGCCCCTGTTGACTATGTTATGAGAAGACTTGGACAGGCTAGATCTGCTTGACTCTCAAGTCACAGTGCTGGAATGTCGAGCATGTGCATATTTTGCAACATTAATTCTCTCTGTTACATTTTCTCATTTATTCTGTTGCCCTGTCTCTCCATTTTTAGGTCTCGCGCCTAGCGTTGCAGTGCGCAGCACTGCTCGCACAGCGCGAGACCTCTAGAAAGGGCGTCTGAAAGCGGCCCTCACGCTTGTGCGTGTGGTTTTGCTTTGGGAAGCCCACATTGGCTGTAGCGTGCGTTTTTTTTTTTTTAAACGGCACGCGATTGGGCAAAGGCGGGCGCATGTCCCGCCTTTGCTCCTCCCATTCCCGACGGTGGCTAGCACGCGCAGCAGCGCGCGTTCGCCTCGCTGCCGCTGCCTTTCCACCCCCCCCCCGCTCTGGTTTCAATTGCCGCGTTCTGCTCCGGTTTCGATTCCGTGATTGTTTAATGGGCTATTTTAAGGTATAGAGGAACAATTTTTAATACTCATCACTGGTGGAAGTTCGACGGCTGTGTTTGGTATACTATTTATATTTTGCTATTCCTTTCCAGGGTCCTACTCTCTCACTAAAACCGGACTCGTGCAATGTTGTCAATTTTCCTGTGTATATTGGCCATGCTGTAGCAATGTAAAAATAATTTCCTGCATTCTCTGGAATCATGGATTTCGCTCTGACCCGTGAGTCACGGGAGTACTGCCGCTCGTGTGTGTATTCTGAGTCGGGGTGGAATTATTTTACAAACTCTGAAAATGTGCCTCTGCCCTCCATGATGTTTTCTTATGAATTAATCCATATGTACAGCTGAGGAGGTTTGATGAGGAGAGGCTGCTGCGTGTTCCTGTTTGATGCTTTGTGAGTCACAAAGCAGATGGGCTTCAGCTTAAATTAAGGAAGTTTTACATGAACTCTAAAGTGAGTGTGTCGCTCGTGCAGACAGTTGTTTCCATATACGATATTTTCTTAAGCTACTGCTGACCCTACTACGCCCTTTAGCCTCATGTTGTGCCCTCTATATCTAGGATTCCTTTCCCACTCAATAAAGGTCTGGTTTTTTTTTTTGTACTGTGCTCCCCTCAGCCCTTCTATATTTTACTCTTTTAAAAAGTCACAGCACTAACTTCTGAAGGCACATGGTGAGCCTAAAGTGCCTTTCCGACTCAGTGTGCACTTTGCAAACCGTAACGAATCTCAAAGGAAGGGGCGGGTTGTAGAGGAGGCCTCCCAACCCTTTGCGACTCGATCTGCTAATTACTCAATAAAGGGGTGGTATTTATTCGCGGAGAGGAAGCTGCCCCCACAGCATCCACTTGGGGCATCTGGGCTTTGACCTTTACGAGAGCAGACGGCGGACCACAGGACTGCTGACTGCACTCCTCGCTGTCTGTCACAGAATGCCAACTTTCTTCTTTTGAAGGCAGTCCCTGCCCCTTAAGGAAAACAGTGTTGGTATTCCATGAATGAATGCAGGGGGAGGTAGGAGGCCCCTATCAGGCCCTCAGCCCTGCATTGGCAGGTATTCCCAAAGAACCCACAAAACACATCCTTCCTTCTGAATATTAAGGAAGCTGACGTTTTGCAACTCCTTGTGAATGGTAATTTTGCGATGTGATTGATTTGTACATCAGTCGCATCGTAAAACTCAGGAATGCTGCCAAAGCAATCTGAATGCTAAAAATGCCAATTGCTTTGCGACCCCACCTTAGTGCATCAGGCCTTGGGTCCATGTCTTCAACTAGTGCCTAACAGTAGAAGGAAAAGGGTGTGGGTGTGGGTGGGTGGGTGTGTGGGTGTGTGTTTGTGTGTTTTTTTTGTGTGTTTGTTTCAACCTGCCATGCAACCGCCCAAGAGACTGCTTTGGAATACCCTAGGAAAGGAGCACAGACTTTGTGGTTTGAAGAGCGATACCAGCACTGAAGCAAACAAAATCCGTAAAGAGACCCTCAGAAATCCCTCAACTGTTGAACAGAGAAATCTCCCGCTAAATAAAATTGAAAAAAACAACTGCAGTTAATCCCTGTCCCTCCATTCGTGCAGGGTCTCCTGGACCATGTGTACCTAGAGATTTTATGGAAGAAATACTAACCTGTAAAGTTTTACAGCGAGCAAAACAACATGGCCGCTGGGAATTTGTGTTAACCATGCAGCGTTAGAGGTTACTTTCTCCTCCCCCGGACCTCAGCAAATTAAAAGAAAAAACCCTATGAGAATGAACTGTTTTTATAATGCGTCGCCTCGCGCTGCTCCTTCTTAGTCCCTCTGCCCACTTAAGTGTTCTTGCCTACTGCCGACATCCCTTCCCTCCCCCTCTCTGAAAATCATGGCCTCTCGCTCACTTCCCCGCCATGTCCTCGGGACACCCCCCTTTTCAACATACAGCTTGGCACCTTCGACTGTAACTCACCTCACCTCCCTCCCCTCTCTCTCAACTTCCTTGCTACTTTAACGTAGCCTTTTAAAAACTGTTTTTTTCAAATGTGTCAAGAGAAAAGGTCTACTCGATACAAGCGCTTCGACGCCTCGTCAGGGATAGTAAGCGCTATATTAAATGCAATTACAATACATGTCGTGATAATGAAACAAACTACAACACAACCATTCCTCTGTGTGCCATCACACTTACTTGTGATGTTCCACATGAGCAATGGAGTGTACCAAACGGGTAGCACTGTATTGGCGTACAATGCATAGGTTTGGACGTGTGCGCACAGTATTCATATGGTCATGTACAATGTAAGTACTGTGCTAGGTGCTGCTGTGTTTAAGCATGAGGGTGAAACTATGTTTCCACTGTAGTGTCGGTGTTCATACAGGCTGTAGTCCTTTCTCACTGCAGTCTGAGGGCCTTCCCCATGGTTGCATGCTGCATAACCTGGAAATATTCCTGCTAAAGCATGTGTGTAACCTAGAAATGTTCCTGCTACCGGTGCTCTTTGCTGAGTGCCCTAGTCGTGGATTAAGCGGACTTCTCTATGCACTGAATCTAGGTAATTGTCCTTTTTTAGTGTGCATAGGCAGAACACTCCAACCAAGTCAACACAATGTTCTAGATTACATGGTAGGATCAGTGGACACTGTTTACTGCCAGTCCAGATGACACGGACAGCAGGGTCACTTTTATGCACTAACAATGTTTGTGCTTGACATTGATAGTGGATATTATCATTTGAATGGCGTTGCGATGTAAATGCATTTTTGTACTTTTGCAAAGACTTTGTTATCTAAACACAAAAATATCTTGTTCGGCTATCCAGTTGCATAGAGCGGAATCAGAGTGCCTGTTTTTCACTGTTTCCTCGCCCATGCTGCAATATATAACAAGATTTTGCAATGCAATAGGTCTCGCATTTGCGAGAGTTTGAGCTTTTTGCATTGTAAATGACAAAGCCTTTTATTTATGTGTTTTGAAAACCTGCAAGTATTGTGTAAACATGCACTTTGTACTTATAGGCATTTCTTACGACAAGCAAGGCTGGCAGTAACTTGGGGAGAGGAGTTGGCCTAACGGCTAGGGCGGTCGACCTCGAATCTGGGTTCGAGTCTCGGCAATGACGCTGAACATCCTGTGATTCTGGGCAAATCACTTAATCTCCCCGTGCCTAACAAAAAAAGAATGTGTCCTCATGTAACGCAACTGGTGCTATGTAAAGCGCTCTGATACCCGATACCTTCGGGTCAAGTTCGCGCTATATATAAAACTCTGAAGAAAAAACTGTGCCTCTTTGTACTTGTAGTCCATGCTTACCAGAAGCAAGGCTGGTGGTAAAAGAGACGCAGTTACTGCCAGCCTTGCTTCTCGTAAATAATTTGTGTTTACGCACCACATTACAGGTTTTCAAAACACATAAATAAAAGACTGTCATTTACAATGCCAATAGCTCAAACTCTCGCAAATGCGAGACCTATTGCATTGCAAATGCTTGTTGTTGCAGTTGCCACCAACACAAACTTTCACTGCTGGCTATTGTTACCATCCATCTCTTCCTATATCACTCGAGTTGCTTTCTTTTCAACTGCTCTCAAAGTTTCTGTCTCTCCCTGCTTTTGTTTACAGTTTCTCTCTTTATTTTACTGGTTCTGCTGATCGGTCTCACTCTTTTGCTATTCTCTTTTTCTCCTAGTGCATCTCTTCTCTAGGTCTTCGTGTTCTCTTTTCTCTTTCACATACCACCAACATATGGTAGTGTTTTAGGTCAAGCAAGACCTGCTGTAATCACTCTACAGAGTGTAATCTGGTCTGCTTAGGTCGAGCATCAGTGCGCATGCGCTGTCTGCAAGACCTGCTGTACTCACTCTACGGAGTGTAATCTGGCCTGCTTCTTGCAATTGGTTAAATCCTGCGTCGCTTTTATTTCCTTGCTCCTTATTCGTTTGCGCTCCGATACATCATTTTTGGTTTTACGTGAGGAGCACTGGCCAATTACAGTTCAGTTAGACTCGTAAGTGAATGGTATGTGCTATTTGGGGACTACTGTTTAATTTAATACTAGTGTGTGGCACGGCGCACTTTCACTTTACTATAGCTGCCGCCCGCTTTTGTTTATGCATAGCGCGCTTTCAGTTTAGGTACGGCTGTGCATGACGTGCTTTCAGATTAGGTACGGCTGCCGACTGCTTTTGTTTCCTTCTCCGCAGCTTGCTTTAAATTTTGTATGGCTGCCGTCTGCTTTTTTTTGTTTATGCACGGCGCGCTTTCAGTTTGCTTTCAGGTCTGGCTGCCATCGACTAGTTTAAACCATAGCTTCACGAGACGGGCAGTGGCACATCAGAGCCAGGTGATGTGTTTAAACTGCTAATGAGGTGAGCTGGGGAAAATGGATTTACATTTTTGAGGACACAGTTGGCAAATCACATTTTTTCTTTGCAAAGCTGAAGCTGAATAAATAAATAAAATAAGTTTTCCGAGGCTTGCCCGTGTGCATGTAACCCCCTGCAGCCCTGCCGAATAAGTTACGGGTGGAAGAACAGTATCTGCCCCTTTGTGTATCTGAAGCATGCATTTTGCCTCACAGGAAGGCAGGTAGAGCAACACTCTGTTACTGGTAACTCGTTTGCGCTAAGCTAATCGATGCATAAGATGTGAGGTAGACGGTCATTCTGCACAACATCACCACTGAATGGGCATAATGCCTGCTGCCCCATCTCTGTCTGCCACCCTGCAGTGCCTTCACATGCTTGTCACTGCTGCCCCGCCCTTCTGTTGTGTTAGTGGGGTGCTACTTTTGCCCCCCCCCCTCCCTTAACAGAACAGGGCACTCATGCAGGTGAGAGTTGGTATTCTCTCACCCTGCATATCCTCCTTATTTCTTCGATGTGCCCCATAATTTACCTCCTGCTGTGATGTCATTTACGTTGTAGGGGCGTGATCGTGAATCTGGGAGTCAGAGGATCCAACCTAGATTCCAGCAGAGCTTGAGTGTTTGTGAGGCAAGTATTTTTGTGTATGGCATTACCAGGGTGTATTGGTATTATTTATGCGACGGCATCAAAGCTGTTCCAGCCTGCTTTTTAGTTTGGACTGGCGCGAGTAATGGATGAAGAGGTACACATATAATTACTTATCGGTAATCTCTTTATCCCAGTCCTTTTTCTCTAGCAGCATTTGAGGCCCCACAGACGCTGGGAGCAGGTGTGGGCTGCAGACATCTGATGAGGGTCCCTAGCACTAGGGCAAGCCAGATTAAGTGTCTTTACAGCTGAGGGCTCCAGACCCTGGCGGCACATCAAAACTACACTGTCATTAAAGCTGAGCGGAATGCTGGGGTGGTTAAGGCGTGTGTGGCTGAGCAGTTATGCTGTGTATGCTAGGAATCAAATATTATTCTAGGCAGCCACGTTTGTGTTAAGCGTCTGTGTGCAGTACGAACAAGAAAGACCTTTACATTTTGCAGTAGAATGCATATGCATTTCTCGCATCAGAAATGCACATTTCTAATAATGTAACCAGTCTCCTGATTTTTACAATTCCGTTAGCTCTAATGTTATTGGTAAACTTTTAAACGGCAATATTGCTGTCAAGATTTTTGGGGGATGAGCGTGCAATATGGTAGTGCAATGTAAAGCAATTGCTTAAAAACGTCAAGTTTTTATTCTGCAGATGAGACGGTGAAAGAGTTATTTAAAAATAGCGACACTGCCGTATTTGCAAAGATGTCATATGCACATTATTGCACTGGGCCTGCTGGTGTTTGTGCTCTTAGCACAGTACCGCGAATGATTGACGTTTGTGGGAATGCGACATAACTAAGGCCTTCATTTTAAGTGCAACCGGCCTTCTGCTCGAGTAATACCACACCCAGAACTCAAGATACCAGGGAGCACCATAATTTCAGAGAATGGTTTTGCCACACTATTCTGAATTTTCTCCTGAGGAATTTGGATGCAATTCCCATATTCTAGGCTCTTTTACTAGGGACTCATTCGACCAGGTTTTACTTGAAACAATATGCTCTTGCAAAACCCTGAGGGTCCGGAAGCATTGCACATCTTGGAATCCAGATTTGGCCTATGATTTCTGTCACTGGCCAAATCGGGAATTCAAAGAAATTCAGCATGAGGGGCCTAAATGTGTGGCATATAAGGCCTATGCAGTGTTTTTTTTGTGGCGCGTGATGCGTTTCAAAGCCAATTTGCCAAGTACAGTAAATTTGAGTTGGATTAAAAGGGCTATGCAAAACGTGTGTTTCCTCTTTGGGAAAATGCACAATTATTATGAAATTACATTAAATACATTTTCCCTGTATCTCGAATAACTTTTCTCTGCTAAAGTATATACTTTACACAAAAAATCACGGAAAATACAGGCAGGAGAATGGTTTGAGGAGAAAATTACTAATTTTAGGAGAAAATGTCTATTGGCAAGACATATTCTATCTAAACCAGTATTCCACTTATAAAAATGATGTAGAATTTCGTCTTATGTGAAATGTTAAAAAAAAAAAAATCTACATATTACATGAAAAGCATGGTTACATCACCATAAACAAATCGCTCAGGTCCAAGAAGCACAGGTGTAAAGGCTGGTATGCTGTAATGTGCAAGAATCCTTGGTGTTGATACACCCTTCCATGACCAACCCCTATACTAGTTCAGCGGGTTGCTAGTCTTACTGCTAATTGGGAATGGTATTCCAGACAATATTGCTATAATATCGTTAATTGCACTTTCATGTTCGACGTAGACAAAAGATAACACGATGGAAGCTAATGGTTTTGATAATATGAACATCACTAGTATTGGTGTCTACAGAGCTGCAGCATTGCTTTGGTAGTAATTGCTGGATGATGCAAAGCAGGGAAGCCCTAGAAAGTAAAATAAAAGCTATCCACACAGTTCCATGCCACACAATTGAACTCCACACATTTCCAATCAACACCACATATTTCGACACCAGACCACATAATTCAACTCAACAATACAATTATACAACACACCACATACATCCAATCCTCACCACAGAATTCCACATCATGCCACAAACTTCAACAGCACACCACATAATTAAACACTACATATCACTCCATAACACAAAATACCATTCCACATAATTACACTCCATAACACACAATCCCACACCACATAATTAAAATACAATCAATAGCACACAATTACTATCCCCGTAATTCCACTGCACACCATGCCACACAATTCCACGACACACCACACAATTCCACAACTAACCATTCCAATCCGACCCACATAATTCCACTATACACCATATACATACACTCCATAACACGTGGGTAAAAGACATTGTCATTTACAATGCCAATAGCTCTAACTGTAGCAAATGCGAGACCTATTGCATTTCCAATGCTTGTCTTTAAGTTGTACTTAAGTTATCTTTCTCATTCTTTTAGGGTATCACAGTTATTGCATTGGTTACACGTTTCTTTTACAGGCAACCCCCTTCTCCCACTACCAGTGACTTCCTGTTGTGTCTTGCATACATTTCTACAGGCACTCATGTGTGCCAGTCTGTGCTTTACGGCCCCCATTGAGACTTGACTTCCCCACAAAGTCCCAGTGCTCGCAGTATATACAACCCAGAGTCTTTACTGCAAAGCCCTGTATGTCCCCTCCTCTCCCTAACACAACTTAACAGACCGTGTGTATCCTCTGGTTCCTTGTAGCAACCCCACCACTTCCTACTTGCTTCTCATAAATGCATGGTGTATTTTCTTTTCACAAATCTTTAGTCAGCATCATAAGAAACCATAAAAATGCAAAACATACATAAAAAATAGTTTAATTAAACCTGACTTGTGCTATAGTCATGATCATAATAAAATCAATGCAGTCTCCATAACATTAATAAAAAAAATGGAGCCCTAAAAGACATCCATTGTTTTTGTGCCCTCACCGCGGTTTTCAAAAACAGTCCAACATGATAGATGCAGTCCACATTATTAATCTGGAGCAAGATGCCATAAGCTTCTCTGAAATCTGTGATACAATGCCGCTTAATTAGTGGTAGTAGAATGCTTTTAGTGTACATTGAATAAAAATCACAAAACAGTAAAAAGTGTAACATTGATTGACCCGGCCTCCTTTTACATGAACAGAGGCGGGAATCGAAGTTAGATTGGAAACCTAGTGGGAAGCTTAACAAATATTTGACCGTACCTTCCCTGAAACGATACAACAGAGTGCGCTCCCATTGCCCCATTGGGCTTATCAAATACCTTTCAATGGTGGCGCACCCGCCACTGTTCATATTCAGATAAGCTTCCACTCTTGATTTAACGAGCTCATTCTTCAATCTCTCCAAATGTGTAAATTCATACCAGGCAGTACACAACTGTTTTTTACTGGTAGTATGAGGGCCATCCTGATTCTCGAACAGTTGTTGAAAGCCTGTCTTATGCATGCAGGATTTAACATACGCCAACCACGGAATGTTTCCACCTGTATCACAAGAGAGACAGTCTGCTATAATGTCTCTTATGAGATCTACCTTCATGTTATTCCAAATTGCTAACCATAGGAGCAGTGGACAAGCGCTGATATAGTCCTCAACAAAGGGAATGTTCAATTCACTGTGGCTTATAAAGTTTGAGCTCGAGATTGGCGCCCTCAGAATTTCCTACAAAATCTATGCTCATCCAATTGAATTTGGAGGCATTTGTCAATACCCCATACCTCAGCCCCATAGGTGGCGATTGGGAGACATTGCTTTTTAAAAATGTTCAGTAAGGGGATTAAGGCTCCCCCGTTTCTGGGGCGAGGTAAACTTAGTAATGAGCCTATGACTCTGGAAAGTTTACTCCCACTATGTGCTGTGTGGGCTTGCCAAGCGCCACCATCAGAAAAGATCATGCCAAGGTAAGAAAAAGTGCCTGTGCATTGAAGAAATGAATCACCCACTTTCAGGGTAGCAAATTTATACTTTTTTTGGGCCACAGAACATCATGAATGATTTTTAAAAATTTGTGCACAGGTCTATGTTTTGCCATAAAATTGACAAAACCACTTACTAACTGCAGAAGTACATTAGGAGGGGGGGCCATCAACATAGCATCATCAGCTTAAAGTAGTGATGGTAAGAGAGCCCTTAATTTTAGGGACATGTAAACTGATAGTGAGTAAAAGTGGGTGGAGATCATTAATATATAAAATAAATAAAAGTGGGGCTAAAATGCATCTTGCCTCGCACCTCTAGGGATACTAACATCTCCGGATACTTCCCCCCCGGGTATTGATTCTAATTCTCGCTTTCATGCCTCTGCAAATATGCCAGAAAGTGCACTAGTGCTTTGTCCATTCCTGTGGATATCAAGGTGGCCGACAACTTTGAACGATTCACACTGTTGAATGCAGTGGAGAGGTCCATGAAGGCCAAATAAATTGGAGACTTTCTGGCTACGGTGTATTTACCTATTATCAAATTTAGTTTGAGGCACTGCTCTACTGTGCCAACTTTTGTTCTGAAGCCATATTGGTTGGAATAGAGTATGGACTTCTCTTTGGCCAACTCATTTGGGCTCCCCTTCAGATCCATGTCCCGTAAAAACCTTGATGGGCATTGCGGAGACTATAAATCCTGCCGTTAATTTGGTTTTGAATACCTCGCTACAAAAGGGGACGGTACCTAGCTGTTGGAAAAAGGCCAAAATCATTCCCCTGTTCAAGAAACCTACTGCAGACCCTGCAGTTGCCTCCAACTACAGGCCTATATCATTGTTGCCTTACTTCTCTAAAGTTCTCGAAAAGTACGTTAACTCAGTATTGACGGAATATGTGGAAGTGAACCACGTACCCCATGATAGTCAGTCTGGTTTCAGAGCCCACCTTGGCACTGAAACAGCTCTGCTGGAAGTCTCAGAAATTATCAAAACACAGCTGGATAAAGGGGGGAAGTGCTGTGTTGATATTACTGGACTTGTCTGCGGCCTTTGATATCGTGCCCCATGACCGGCTCCTGCAGAGGCTGCTGGACTGTGGTATTGGGGGCACGGTATTCAAGTGGTTCACTTCCTTTTTGAGTGAGCGGCAGCAGGAAATCTGGTCCCCTCCTCTATCAGCCCCTATCCCATCCATGAAGGTGGGGGTCCCACAGGGAGTGATTTTGAGCCCTACTCTCTTTAACATTTATATGGCCCCCCTCGCACTTCTAGCTGAGTCTCACGGCGCCAAGATTGTATCTTACGCCGATGATACGCAACTGCTGTTTACGTGCGACAAAGGGGCTAATTTTAGAGGTAGCGAGATCAACATCTGTCTGACGGAGGTCTTTTCCTGGTTGCGGCACAACCAACTAAAGTGCAACCCTGAAAAATCTGAAATTATCTTCTTTGGCTGCCCACCATGTGAGGCATGGTACCAATGGTGGCCCTGTGACATGTCTCCCCCCACCGCTCCAGTTAGTATGGTAAAGAACTTGGGGGTTAAACTAGATGCTAACTTAACAATGAAGACTCAAATTCAAACTGTTGCTGGCTCCTGTTTTGGTTTGCTAAAAATGTTTTAAAAACTTTCTTCCTCTGTTACCGGTCGAATACCGTAAGACTGTAGTGCAAGCCTTATTCACATCCAGGTTGGATTACGTCAATGTTCTGTACCTGGGTCTACCTGAATATTTACTCAACCGGCTGCAGGTAGTTCAGAACGCTGCAGCCAGAGCTATTCTTATGGTGGAACCCAGAGCTCGTATGAATCCCCACCTGAAGGCATTGCACTGGCTCCCGGTTAGAAAAAGGATCCAGTTTAAGGCTCTAGTACTAGCTTTTCGAGCTTTCCATGCTACGGGTGCTGTATATTTAAGGAGGAGGGTCCAGCACTATGAGCCGCAACGCGTCTTGAGGTCCTCAGGGCAGTCCCTGATGCTCATCCCTGAATTTGCCCGTTCTCGAGCAGGTGGCCGCTCCTTTCAAGTTCTGGCGGCCCGCCTGTGGAATTGTCTGCCTCTTCATCTTAGACAGGTCCAGGACTTGCTGATCTTTAGGAGACAACTAAAAACTTGGCTGTTCCAGCAATACTATCTTGGGGGCGAGGTTTGAGCTCTTGTTGCCTGTGGTTTTGGTGGTTCTCAGCGCCGGGACACTCTGCGTGAGTAGCCGTGCGCTCTACAAATACCTATTTTCATTTCATTTATACGATTGTATAGGACCCGGCCAAAAACTTTTAGGGTTGTGTCGATTAAAGATATAGGCCTATAATAACTGGGCAGGGAACAGTCCCACTTTTTAACAAGCATTTACAATGCAATAGGTCTCGCAATGACATTATTTTGAGCTATTGGCATTGTAAATGACATTGATTTTTTTTCCTTTCTAAAAAAACAAAGAAAATGCTCTAATGCAAAATGGCAATAGCTAACTTTTTTGTAACTGCGAAATCTATCGCATTGCATTTGTACTAGTGTGAGTTATCGGTATTGTAAATGGTACTGGTCCTTTCGCTAAGAGGAAGGGTACACAAGCATTTGCAATGCAATAGGTTTCGTACTTGCGAGATTTTGAGCTATTGGCATTGTAAATGGCAATGTCTATTTATTTGTTTAAAAAACCTGCAATAATTGTAGGTGAACTACAACTTAAACAGGCTCTGCTTAATTCGTTCGGTTTTATTTCATAAGAAATCTTTGTATTCGCTACTGCACTCGCGTCCCAATGTATAAAAACATCAAACTAGCTAAATAATGCCAGATAACGCGATGCATAATTTGCCTTTTATCACATAAGCCATTATTTGCCATTCCTTAAAACAATTTCCATCTCCTTTGCACCCAATGCAGTAAACTCTGCCGCTTAATTTGATCTTCTATCGCTGACTAATTCAAATGGCCCTGATTATATTTACACGTGTTAAGGCCACATTATATACTATGATGTAATGTTGATTTGGCACATAACTTAGTCACTGCTGTTGCACAGTTCTAGTAGCTCAGATTACTTTTAACTGTATGAAAACCCATGTTACCTTGTGTTATAATACAATACAATACATTTCATACATTGTATTGGCCTCGGAGGGTTGAAACGCCTGCAGGTTGCTCGCAGAGCTCTCTAGCAGCCACTCGTCAGCAGCTTTGCAGGTGTTACACCAGAAAGCATACTGAAGTTTGAGTCCATCACTCCGAAGGACTCACACTTCAGTATGTGTCCCAGTGCACACAGAAAGGGCGGGGTGGTATAAATGCATTCACTGTTTAAAACTGAGCAGCTGTTTCTCCATTCTGCACACAAATATGCCTGGAAAGCTCTACTTGAAGACACTGAGGCCCCCTGCGATGACCTCAGTTGAGGCGCTCACTCCTGGCTTGAACATTTAAACATTTGATCGGACACACGAGAGTCTGGATTAAACTGACCCCTTTTCGGATAAATGGAAAATTCTGGAAAACCTTAATTGCCAGAAGACAATTCTGATTTTTTTTTTTTTTTAACCGATTCCCACATTTTTCAATGACTCGTGTTGCCTTATTCTATTAACTCCGATAGAGGTGTGACTTCGATCAGGAGGGGCACTTCACCTTTTGGATACAAGCATTTGCAATGCAATAGCTCTCGCATTTACGCTACTTTGAGCTATTGGCATTGTAAATGACAATGCCTTTTATTTATGTTTTTAAAACCAAAACCAAAATAAAATGCATTGTCATTTAAAATGCCAATAGCTCAAACTCGCGTAAATGCGAGACCTATTGCATTGCAGATGCTTGTTTAAAGACCTGTGAAGTACTCGGGTGCGGCTGTGTGTGTGCCCGGGACTGTCTCAGCCCGGGCTGACACACACGACGGGGGGCGTGGGGGGTGGGGGTGGAGGAGCTGAAGCCCAGTGTGTTTAAAAGTGCCTGAAAGCGCGGGGCGAGAGGTGGCTTGTTCCAGCAGTGGAACCGATGTCAAAGTGAAAAATCAAAATGATTTTTGAGGTAGGCAACACTTGTGTAGCGCACCGCTACGCAAGATTATTTATGCGCTATAGTTAGAAGAGTTTGGGTTCAGGGACGAGTTCAATAATAAAAGTGGGCTCAATATTAAGAGCGAGTTGTTCACTGATCACTTTTCAGTCTGGAATTAGGAGTGTGGTCAGGTAGCACCTAATCCTCGCCGGCGCGAGATCACTGGCCGACCTCATACAATTTGTTGGCCCGAGTCCGTTGCCCTGTGGTCATGTGTCCACTTGTGTAAAGCTCTCCTCTGGCTGGCAGTCAGAGCAAAGAGGACAATGATTGAATGGGAAATCGTTCAAAGAGTCGAGTGCTTTGTAAAGAAGAGAACACTTTCAAAGACCTGCTCGACAGACTCAAGTCTCACAGCCCGTTAAAACCACACTGTCGTTTTAAGGTGGGGCGGGTGGTGGGAGAGGGGTCATGAGCCTGAGGTGACAAAGTGATCTGCTCCACTGGGCCATTTGACAGGGGAGTACCAGGCGGTGTCACCCCGCCCGGGAGGGCGCACGCCCCATGTGAAGAGGCGAAATCCGCTCGAGATTAGAGAGCGGATTAACAGAGGTGGAGCAGAGGGTCAGGGCTGGGGATGGAGTGAGGAGGGCGACGACTCATCCTAAAAAGAACACAAAAATAAGTTTGGGAGCCGCGTCCCCTCCCCCTCCATGACCAGTCCCCGGAGCACAGCAGCTCCCTTTGTGCTGCTTGTGACCCTGTAATTGAGTGCGGGAACCAAGCCGGGTGCTCCACTTGTGCTGGTATCAAGCCTCGCAGCCTAACAATGGAAAGGGGAGAGGGCAGGTCTGGGAAAAAGGCCGAGAGGGCGATGGCACAGGGAGAGAGGAGCGGCCTGGGAAATACTGTAGGAAAGCACGGAGAGACCGCAGGGCTGGGAAAAGGATCCCGGCGAGAGGGCAGAGGCACAGGGGTGGGTATGGCAGAGGCACGGGAGTGAGATGGGGTAGTGAAAGGGATCAGTGAGAAGCAAAAGCAGACCTGGGAAAAGCAAAGAGGGAGAGGGGACGGCTCCCTGAGCGGACGTGTGCTCCGAGGGGGGGCGGGGGGGAGGGAGAGGGAGGGGGGAAGACGCGCGAGATCACTGGCCGACCTCATACAATTTGTTGGCCCGAGTCCGTTGCCCTGTGGTCATGTGTCCACTTGTGTAAAGCTCTCCTCTGGCTGGCAGTCACAGCAAAGAGGACAATGATTGAATGGGAAATCATTCAAAGAGTCGAGTGCTTTGTAAAGAAGAGAACACTTTCAAAGACCTGCTCGACAGACTCAAGTCTCACAGCCAGTTAAAACCACACTGTCGTTTTAAGGTGGGGCGGGTGGTGGGAGAGGGGACATGAGCCTGAGGTGACACTGGGCCATTTGACAGGGGACTACCAGGGGGTTTCACCCCGCCGGAGAGGGCGCACGCCCCATGTGAAGAGGCGAAATCAGCTCGAGATTACAGAGCGGATTAACAGAGGTGGAGCAGAGGGTCAGGGCTGGGGATGGAGTGAGGAGGGTGACGACTCATCCTAAAAAGAACACAAAAATAAGTTTGGGAGCCGCGTCCCCTCCCCCCTCCATGACCAGTCCCCGGAGCACAGCAGCTCCCTTTGTGCTGCTTGTGACCCTGTAATTATGAGTGCGGGAACCAAGCCGGGTGCTCCCCTTGTGCTGGTATCAAGCCTCGCAGCCTAACAATGGAAAGGGGAGAGGGCAGGTCTGGGATAAAGGCAAAGAGGGCGATGGCACAGGGAGAGAGGAGCGGCCTGGGAAATACTGTAGGAAAGCACGGATAGACCGCAGTGCTGGGAAAAGGATCCCGGCGAGAGGGCAGAGGCACGGGGTGGGTATAGCAGAGGCACGGGAGTGAGATGGCGCAGAGTGAAAGGGATCAGTGAGAAGCAAAAGCAGACCTGGGAAAAGCAAAGAGGGAGAGGGGACGGCTCCCTGAGCGGACGTGTGCTCCGAGGGGGGGGGGACACGCTGAAGTGAGGAGACCTCAGTGTGCGGGGTAGTGCCTGCAGACTTTCTTATCTTTAGGGGGGGCCATCTGTTTCCAATTAGCATTGCCCCGCTAAGGACATGCTAATTAGAAACAGATGGCCCCCCTAAAGATAAGAAAGTGCTTCACGACAGCCGTGAAGCAGACGAGCCAGTCCGGATGGGCCGGACAAAAGGGAGAAAGGGCAGTGGCCAAAAAGCATCATTTTCAATGGAAAGCCAGCGTTTAGCATAAACGCTGACGCGACCCAATGAAAATGATGGGCGGGGCTTCAAGTCCCCTTCTGAAATCTCCTTGATCACAAGAGGTCTCGCAGAGCGAGCAGCGCGTTGCGCTGCAACTCTACGCGAGACCTAAAAATGGGCACAATTGTAGAATTTGACCATGTATGAAGTGATGGGACAAAAGCTAAACTGTTAAAAACATTTAATAATGAGGGTGCCCGGGGCGTGGCTACGTCGAGCCGCGGAATGGCCGCCTTCTGAAGGGGCTCCGCAGACCAGGCTCCATTATCCTTTTATATCGACGTCTAACTACGTGATCTGCCACCACAGAAGAACGCAACCTGATGTGAAGCTTAGTGGCAATGCCTGAGTGAATTTTGGACATCGGGCACTCTGTGTGAGCCGAGTTAAGAGATCCGACAAGATGCGGCCTTGTTGGTGGCCAACATGGCCGCCGTGCGTCTCTAGAAATCGAAACTGATCCAGCGAGGCCCTAAGACCCCGGACGCCTCTAACGTACTGGCCCGTAGATGCGAGTGAGTGGAACTAAGTGTGCCAGCCAAAAGTCGAATTCACGCACTTCAAAAGTTCCCGGGACCTGTCATGCGGCTGAAGCGAAGCTCCTGAACTGAGGGCGGAGGCGCAGGTGACGCTCTGGGCCGGGAACCTGTGAGCGTGGAGCCGATCGTGGTGCCGAACGCCGTGGGTCGTGAGACCCCCAGAGACTCTGGGAGCCGGCGCATGAGCTGGCCTGAAGAACGGAGAGTACAGAGGCTGTCGTGCAGTGAGTGCGGGCCGGAAGTTTGGGGTGGTGAGGGGCTGAGCGCACTCCCGCTCCATAGGTTTGGACCCCTCCCGATTTCAGCACAGTGGGGGCCACGTTGTAATGGGCGGCGCGGTCGGGCCCGCGCCGGCTCCTGACGGCGCTGGCTCACCGAGGGGCCTAGGTGCCGATCCTGAACACCTGGGTAGGCGAGGGGGTTGAGGGAGTCTTGGCCTGCCTAGTCCCGCATCCCATGTTCGTATAACGGGCGAGGGGACTCGACTTGGAGGCCACTAGTGCCCCCCTCGCTCCTGGCCTGCTCTGGCAGTCTTGAAAAAGCGCCGGCCCCCACGCACTAAATCGTGTGTGCGCAGATTCTCTCCCCAGTAGTACAGAACGGTGTGTACTTTACTGCGACATGCACCTGGGACACACTCCAGTACCGGCACGATGCAAGCTGATGCAGCTGATATAGTGATCTGTACCACACAATATTAAGAGAACCACTGTGCCATTGCTACTACTATATATCGGCCCCGCGTTGTGCGAGCCTGTGGGAGCCTGATCCTAGACCACAGTTGTCACTCGCTCCAAGTCTGCTCTGGGGGAAACAAACACCTGAAACTAGTCTCCGCGCACAGACCGTCACGTTCCCGGTTTCTTTCTCATGCTGGGAAGAGCGGTGAATAATCTCTCACGACACGCGCCTGGGGCCCACATCAAACTTTGCATGATACAAACTGGTGTACTGGATACAGTGGACTGCGCTCTCTACACTTAAGAAAAAACGCTGTCATAGTGCTGCTGCCCTGCTTTGCTCCCACGTCATATTAGCCTTGCATTGCTGCATACTGTGTGCGCGACATTCGCTCCAATGGGGAAGATGGACCCCAAACAGGCGAAGCTCCCCTTCGAAAATAAGCGCCTCACCAGGACAAACGATACAAGTCCTGAACTGGACAATGCCCAAGGTTCCAGAGAGCATGCAGAACAGGAAGAAGACATTCGCACTATTTTACTGGATGTGCGCTCCAGTATTAAAAGAGTGGACTATAAGATAGATGCTCTTGCCTCCAGTCTGGACACAGTTAAGAAGTGTGTAGACGCTCATGAGGGGAGGCTGGACACTCTGGAGAACAGGTTGTCGGACACTCAAGACTCCACTGCGGAATCCAGAACGCAAATCCTAAATATGGAAAAAGTACTGGCTGTAATAAAAGCTAAGAATGAAGACTTGAAAGCACGATCTCGGCGCAACAACCTTCGGATTATTGGGCTGCCGGAATCGACTGCCATCCCGAAAATGGAACCCTACATAGAGGACCTACTGCGTGACTTATTTGGGAATGTTCTATCGCAAGTCATGATCGTTGAGAGGGCGCATTGCTCTTTGGGTCCTAGACCCCCGCCAGGGGCAACGCCGCGTCCAATAATCGCACGCCTTTTAAACTATAGGGATAGGGACGCCATTCTCGGAGCAGCCAGGGACAAGAGCCCTATAACCCATCAAGGCAACTCTCTCTCATTTTTTCCCGACTACACGCCTACTGTTCAGGCAGCAGGAGTTTACACCTGTGAAACGAATCCTGCAGAATGCCTCCGTCTCATATGCGATGCTGTATCCCGCTAAGCTTAAAATCACCTATGATGGCAAGACGCAATTCTTCACAGACGCTAAATCGGCCCTTAAATATGCTAAACACATAGGTGCGAAGAGATCGGCCTCACTTTCTTCACAGCAGGCTGCCTCGGAGCAGAACCTAAGTGACACTGATTAACATACTAACCAAGTAGCTCCACATTGTGTTCCACAAGTTTGTCTAGGCTTATGTCAATTACTATAGTGCTGTTAGATATCTGGATCGCAGAAGAGTTGGGTTTATAACGCATGTTGATATAATGATGCAAGTTACTCTCTTTGACAGATTACGTATCCTCTATAAAAGCCTGGTCACCCTGCCCATGGCAGGTTATCGCCGACGTCCCTAGCCCCACAGGGAGATCTCCCATGTGTGTTTGTTTTGTTCAAAAGGTTTTTCGGGAGGGGGTGGGTGGGCATAAGTCACAACCCAAATGGGAGGTTGATGTGGGTGGGGGGAGGGGAAGCATGGTATATTCAGGCGCATGGTCCTTAGCTGCACAGTATATGCTTGAAACGCAACGTGCCTTGATCTTTTCTAATGATCATCTTGTCTTTCTATTCTCACATGTACAGCACGGTAATATTGTTTGTTATTCAATGTATGATGCGAGCTCATGTTAGTTGTACAATTATCACACAACTTACTTACTAAGAAATGACTGATACCAAATTCCTCACTTGGAATGTCCATGGGCTTAATGATTTTAGGAAAGCAGGATTGATACACACATACTTGAGTAGACACCGCGTGGATGTGTGTTTCCTCCAAGAAACTCATCTGAAATATGACTCCGACCCTAAATTAAAGAATAGATATTGGGGGGAAATGCACTCGGCCCCATATTCTAATTATGGCAGGGGTGTCTCGATATTGATAAGACGGGGCCTAGGCTGGTCAACCACACATACACAGACAGACCCTGAGGGACGGTATATCATTCTTACTGGCACCCTTATGACAACTAAGGTCACCTTAGTAGCAATATATGGCCCAAATGTGGATGATCCACAATTCTTTCTCACTGTATGGGCTAAGATAACAGCACTGGGTGGAGACAGTCATTTGGGGCGGGGATTTTAATGTCACTCTTGACAATGCACTGGACAGAGTTGGTGCAGCTCGCAACCCGCATCTCAGAGCCACCCTGCAACTCAATAATATTATCCTTGAGCACGGTCTTACAGATGTCTGGCACAGCAGGAACCCAGACATGAGGGAGGGAATCTGTATAACTGCGCACCATAATGCATGGTCCAGGATAGACTATTGGCTAGTCACAAGCGATATTGCGTCATGAACCATAGATACTCTACACCTCGCACAGACGCTATCGGACCACGCCCCGGTAGTTCTACCCTGGAAGATACCACAAACATCACCCCGCGCATTCAGCTGGCGTCTGCCACCACACGCACTCCTTGATCCCGCATTCAGGGAGGAGATTAGAACTGATATTACACAATACTTCTCTACCAATGAAGGGTCGGTGGACTCCTTTTTGACGCTGTGGGAGGCATTCAAGGTTGTGATCCGTGGGGCTTGCATTTCCAAACAATCAGGGGTGCTGAACTCTATTCGATCTACTATAATTAAACTCGAGCAGGAAATCAAATTGGCCTTCCAGACTGGGGAACCTAGACACTTGGCCACCGTAAGGGGGAAAATCTCTGAATTTGAGGAAGAGGCTGATAGGGAGACCCATTTTTTGGGGGAAGCACTCCGGAGCACATAGCTACGGGGAGGGCGACAGGCCTGGCAAAACCATTTGCTAATGCACTTATACAGCGTACCTCTCGGGCCTTTATAGCCGAGTATCTGAAAGAGACACGTTAGTGACAGATTCCTTACCTTAGAATATCCCCAGGCGTCAGGCTGGATCCGGAAAGTTTTTGCGTAGCAGTACCCTTGCGCGTCGGTAGGCGGCGTCGTGCGGCTCCGCGTCCGTCGTCGGCGTCGTGATCGCCGGAATGACGTTGCGGGCAGTACTTAGGCGCCGCCCCTGCGCGCTGACGTCAGTTCTTCTTTTTCCGCGCCAGCAAGCGCAGATCCGGGAAGAGCAGTGCCCTAGTCATTTTTTGACTAACTTTTTGGTGAATTTTTCACTGTTTTTCTTCGAATCGACTTCAAGGTGTCGTAGGGATGCCCGGGTTTAAACGTTGCGGCGCCTGTGCTCGGATGATGTCCATCACAGACCCGCATCGGGAGTGTCTCTTCTGCCTCGGCCGAGGCCACGACACGGAGTCTTGTTCCGACTGCCGGGCCCTCAACCCGAAAGCTTTGCGAGAGCGGTCTCGAAAGCTCCTCGAGGCCCGGCATTCGGCTCCGCGCAAGCCCCGGTCGCGTGAGAGGTCCAGGGGTCGATCGCGGAGTCCACACCGGTCGTCGGCATCGAAGTCTTCTTCGTCCGGTAAGTCCAAACACAAAAAGTCCAAAAAGCATCGTCGCTCTAGGACTTCGCCTCGCCGGTCTCGCGACTCGGCTGAGGCCCCTCCCGGCACCGTCCCCGCCCCCGCGGCCCCGGACATGCCTGTGGAGTCGCCCCCGCAATACCCGTCCTTTCCGGGTTCGGGGGCGGATCCGGCCCAAGTACAGGAATTCCTGTCGGCCATGGCCCGCCTCTTCGGGCCTCAAGGTCCCTCCGGTGCACCTTCGGGCCCCGCGGGCCCTGATGGGGTTGCTCCGGCGTCGCCGACGGCTCCGGCCCCGGCGACGCCCGTGCCTCCAGCCTCGATCCCGGCTCCGGCCCCGGCCTCGATCCCGGCTCCACAACCCCCATCGACGCCGGTCGTCCTAACGACACCTCCGCCGGCGCCGATGTCTCCGGTGCCGTTCTCGACGCCGCCTGGGGCTCCGGGCGGCGTCGTCCCCCAGTTCCTTCCGGCTCCGGACATGGACCCGGACCGACGTCGCTCGACGCCGGTTCCGGCGCCGATGGGACCTTGGGTCCCAAATGTCCCTCCTCCTCATTTTGAACCAGAGGAGGACCAGGAGGTCTGGGAGGGGTCTGATGACCCTCTGACACAACAGTGTCAGTACGATGAGGACTGGACAGAGGGTCTAGGGGATGCCAGTGGTCTAGATACTTCCCCTGACACTGGCATGCTGTCTCCTCCCGTGGCTACGGAGGAGGGAGCCAATTTTGCAACGGTGTTGCGTAGGGCGGCTGGGGCCTTACGTCTCCAACTCCCTACTGTGGCGGTCAAGACTAATATCTTGACAGAGGTGCTTCAGCCGGCAGCCTCCTCTTCGGAGACTGTGCTGCCGTTTAACGACGCCCTCACTGACGTTCTTTTGGGCGCCTGGTCCAAGCCCAACACAGGGGCTCCTGTGGATAGGAACGTGTCCCGACGCCATCGCCCAGCTCCGGGCGACCCCCTGTTTCTCTCTGTCCACCCCACTCCTGAGAGCTCTGGTCTCCGGCGGAGTCCCGGCTCCATATCAACCTTCTGGAGCTCCGGGCGATCCGACTTGCACTAAAGGCATTCCTTCCCTCTGTCAAAGGGAAGGTAGTGCAGGTGTTCACAGACAACACCACCGTCATGTGGTACTGCAACAAACAGGGCGGGGTGGGGTCTTGGACCCTTTGTCAGGAGGCTCTGCGCCTCTGGACATGGCTGGAACATCAGGGCATGTTCCTGATGGTTCAACACCTGGCAGATTCCCTGAACGCCAGGGCGGACGAACTCAGCCGCAGGTGCATGATGGATCACGAATAGCGTCTTCACTCGGAAGTGGCGCAAGGACTCTTTCTACAATGGGGAGAGCCTTGGTTAGATCTATTCGCCACCGAAGAGAACGCGCAATGTCATCAGTTCTGCGCGTTGGAATTTCCAAGGCGGCACTCGCTCGGCGACGCTTTTCGTCGCGAGTGGAGTTGCGGTCTGTTGTACGCCTTTCCGCCTATACCACTTCTACCTAGAGTGTTGAAGAAGATTCGGCACGACCGGGCCCAAGTCATTCTTGTGGCTCCGGACTGGGCTCGAAGAGTTTGGTATCCCGAGCTACTCAATATGAGCGTAGATCCCCCGATCCGTCTGCCTCTTCGGGAGGATCTTCTGTCGCAGCAGCAGGGGACGGTCCTCCACCCGAATCTGTCCAGTCTACACCTGCTTGCGTGGAGATTGAGCGGCGGCAGTTGATTCCTTTCGACTTGCCTCCCGAAGTTTGTGATGTGATTCTGGCAGCCAGGCGTCCCTCCACTAAGGTGGTATACGCCTGCAGGTGGAACAAATTTGTGGCATGGTGCACAGCAAAGGCTGTGAATCCCCTTTCTGCCCCTCTTTCTGAGGTCCTTCTGTTCCTTCTCTCTCTGGCCCAACAGGGTTCTGCCCTGGGTACCATCAAGGGTTATCTTTGTGCTATCTCGGCCTTCCTCAGGCTCCCTGATCAGCCCTCCCTTTTCAAGTCCCCTGTTGTTAACAGGTTCTTAAAAGGCATTACACACCTCTTCCCTCCTGTTCCGTTTGTGATGCCTCAGTGGGACTTGAACTTGGTTCTTACCTTTTTAATGTGCGCTCCCTTTGAGCCTCTACATAACTGTCCTCTTCGTCTTCTGACTCTGAAGACAGCCTTTCTGGTGGCCATCACCTCCGCTCAGCGGGTGAGTGAGCTCCAGGCTCTATCTTGCAAACCTCCCTTTCTGTCTGTTCATCCAGACAAGGTTGTTCTTCGGACGCGTCCGCCCTTCTTGCCAAAGGTGGTTACTGCTTTCCACATTGGGCAGACCATCACTTTGCCCACCTTCTTTCCGCATCCTTCCAGAGAGGAAGAGAGGCTCCACCGTCTGGACCCAAAACGTGCGCTCTCCTTCTATATCGACCGCACAAAACACTTCCGGGTGGATGACCAGCTCTTTGTTGGCTACGTGGGCGCCAAAAAGGTCGGGCGGTGCACAAGAGGACCATCTCCCGCTGGGTTACCTTGTGCATCAAGACCTGCTATTCTTTGGCTAAGAAGGAGCCTCCTGTTGGGCTGCGTGCCCATTCCACCAGGGCAACGGCTGCTACCACGGCCTTGGGCCGCGGTGTTCCGCTGCCGGTTATCTGTCAGGCAGCTACGTGGGCCTCGCTGCACACGTTTACAAAGCATTACTGCCTTGACAGTCAGGTCCGGAGGGACGGCTTCTTTGGCCGTTCTGTCCTCCGGGACTTCCTTGTCTGATCTTTGTTCGCAGACCCACCACCGGGGTTGGTATTGCTGGGGTATCTATTCTAAGGTAAGGAATCTGTCACTAACGTGTCTCTTTCAGATGCACAAGTTACTAACTTGTGTAACGATATATCTGTAAGAGACAGTAGTTAGTGACAGATTCCTTACCGCCCACCCATCCTCCCCGTTCTGCGAACTGATTTCTAGGGTTAAGGACATCCCTTTCAGGGCCCTAGTATTTTTCAGACACCTATGTCAGCTTCTTGCATGGCTCTGCGTTCCTGGCGTGGAAAGCCGTGTACAGAACTGACGTCAGCGCGCAGGGGCGGCGCCTAAGTACTGCCCGCGACGTCATCCCGGCGATCACGACGCCGCCGACGGACGCGGAGCCGCAAGACGCCGCCTACCGACGCGCAAGGGTACTGCTACGCAAAAACTTTCCAGATCCAGCCTGACGCCTGGGGATATTCTAAGGTAAGGAATCTGTCACTAACTACTGTCTCTTACAGATATATCGTTACACAAGTTAGTAACTTGTGCTATTGGACAAAGATGATTCTCCTACTAGAGGTCAAGAGGCTACACACACACAAATATTATTCTTCACTGTACACAGCGACGCAAAGTACATCCCACCCAGACCTTGATGAATATTTAAAATCAATTGAACTACTCTGGTTGAGTGACACCCATAGAGTTTACTTAGACGAACCCTTTACTATAGAAGATATCACGCAGGTTATTCAGAGTTTGCCTGGGGGAAAAGCGCCGGGGTTGGATGGCCTGACCACCACATTCTATAAAACGTTTGCGGATGAGCTGGCGCCTCGGCTGCTGGATGTCTACCAGGAGTCGTTAGAGATGGGGATCCCCCGCCGACCATGCGAGAGGCCGCAATAATTTCCCTTTTAAAACCTGACAAGGCACCTAACCTATGTGATTCGTATAGACCCCTATCGTTAATTAATGTGGACGCAAAGATCCTAGCTAAACTAATTGCTAATAGATTACAACCGCTATTACCACTCATTGCCAGGCCAGACCAGTCAGGATTCATCCCGGGCAGGTCAACTGCTCACAATCTGCGCACTTTCTTCGCTACGGTACAACAAATAGATCCCCAATCGCCTGCAGTTGCGGTGTTTCTTGATGCAACTAAGGCGTTTGACTCCTTGGAGTGGCCCTTTTTATTTAATGTTCTACCCAGATTGGGATTTAGTCCCGACTTCATCAAACTAATAAGCCTGCTCTACACTAAACCCGCAGCCCGTCTCAGTGCAAATAACCTAATATCGGAACCGTTCGATATAACCCGTGGAACAAGGCAGGGATGTCTGCTCTCACCACTGCTGTTTGCAGTAGCAATGGAGCCCCTAGCTGCCAGAATCCGTCAGTATCACACCACACGAGGTTTAGGATTCACAGACAGGGGTCTTATAATATCAATGTATGCAGATGATATAACATTATATATTCGCAAACCAGACAAAAACCTCAACACTGTGCTGAGAGAAGTCCTTCGTTACGGAGGGATGTCTGGCATACAGATCAACTGGTCAAAATCCTCTAGTTTACCCCTGGCTGGTGCTCCGCTAGATACCAACTTGGAATTTCCGCTTAAATGGGCAGATGGCGCTGTTAAGTACCTCTGGGTGTGGTTGAGCACAGACTTGCAGAAAATATGGCGAATTAACTTTGGCAGGTTACTATATTGGCTGGAACAAAAATCGAAATTTTGGGCTGCCCTGCCTTTGTCATTAGCTGGCAGAATTGCTATCACTAAGATGATAGTTCTTCCTAAATTTTTATACCTTTTTGTTAACATACCTATACCTCTAACCAAAGCCTTTTTTAATTCCCTGCGCTCTATTGTAATTGCCTTGGTGTGGGCTGGTAAACAACCCCGCGTAAGCTGGGAATTGCTAACACGTCCACTTTCCGGAGGTGGAATGGGTGCGTCCGACTTTGAACTCCACGCGCTTTGTGCGCAGGCCCAATTCCTCCATTTCTGGATATATCCTATCCCATTCCAGCTGCACGTGGCCTTTGAAACAGATATAGCTGATCCCACCCCTCTACACGTGGCTGTTTATAAACCATATCACAGATCAGCACACAAGATTAACACTGTTGAAACCTTGCGTTGGGCTTGGGAAGGTTTAAGGAAGCGTGTCGGAACTCCACAGCTTCACGCGCCCTCTACCTCAGTTGCACATCACCCACATTTTCCCTTTCTCAATGACAGGGGTTCCATAGAACGGGCACGCAATATGGGAATTACTACATTAGGAGACCTATATCCACAGGATACCTTCTTAGAGCAACCACAACAACAAGAAGACACTCAGTTACCAATCCTGCATTTACTCTTGTATTTCCAGCTCCGTGCCGCTTGTAAGAAAATGCACTCTACCTTCCCAGCCCCCCCGGATAAAATGAAGCCGCTAGAACACTTATTAGCTACCCCATCACCTCGAAGATTAATCACTAGATTATATAATCTCATGCAAACAAACACCCCCTGGGTTACCCCCAAGGCCCTAACACAGTGGAGAATTGACCTGGAGGACCTACCCACAGACGAGCAATGGTCGTTTTGCTGCTCACAGTTAAAATACTTATCCCTGAACTATAAACTAAGACTCATCCACTTCAAATTCATACATAGGATGTATCGCACCCCCATGCAACTACACAAACTGGGGTTGCGCCCGGATTCATGCTGCTGGAAATGCAAACGCGAAGCAGCTGCCTTTTTACATGTAGTGTGGAGTTGCCCACCTATTGCTGAATTTTGGAAAGGGGTTTACGATACTATACAAGCTCCGTTTGGTTGCCATGATGCTACTACTTGCGAAGCGCAGGCTGGCCATCCGCTGGGGTGCCCCTAGAGCCCCCCGGACTGCTGCTTGGGTGAAAGATATTGCTTACTGCCAGGAGCAGCTTGCGGCGTTCTGGGACCTCCTGCCCACAGCATCCTGCCCGAGGGACATATGGGAGCCTTTCATTGTCTGGTTCAGAGGCCAAGATGCTTACCTCCCTAACGGATCTAGCCCAGTGCCAGTTGTCTCCCCGTCAAGATCGACCCAACAGTCGCCTCAAAACTAGCCACTTGGTAATGCTGTCCTCCGCATACAAGGGTCCTCTTAATTTGAAACATGAAAGAGGGTCAGTCCTAGTCATCCTTCCATTCCACATTTATGGAGTTTAATATAATATGTTGGGTTGGCCTACAGCTGACATACCTATGTTTCACTCACTACAATTATGGGAAACGTGATGTTGAAGGACATTGATGTTAAATTCCTTTAGTTATTCTGTTTTTCTTTTCCTTTAAAAAGTACAAGACGCAACGATGCAATGTATCTGATTTTTATTTGATGTTGATATTTTACAACTATTATACTGATGCAATTTGGAGCAATACTGTGCAGTATTAACACATGCATGTGCTTATGTTATGTAAAAGCCTGAACAAAATTTCAATAAAAAAAATAATAATAATAATGAGGGTGCCCAGAAACCAGTGTTATATTTTAAGAGGTCTATGGGGACCCCATCGGGACCAGGGGCCTTAACCCCAGCACTCTGATGCAGTGCCTCCTCTACTTCTTCTAAAGTCATTTGTATTAAAGCAAAGTTGGGCTCTGGCAAAGTATCTATATCCGGTTGATCCAGGGCATATACACTGGTAAAGTGTGCCTCCCAATCCTGACTGCTGGTGATACAGTTAATCTTAGTCTCTTTTATGTTTATGTTTAACAGCAGTCCAGAAAAGTGTGCTGTTCTTGTTGTTAGCCGCTGTGACTAGCGAATCCCACTGCATGTTTAGCAATTCCGCTTTCCTGGCTACGGTAGCCTGTTTGTGCTGCTTACGTGTCTTAGCCACAATCTGGGGATTCTTTGGTGATGCTTTAAGGGCAAGCCGCAACTGCCGATTCACCATGGAGCACGCCCAGTTAAACCATCTGGGCTTAGCTGGGTGGGAGTTAGTTGGAATCATACGCTCTTTTTTTTAATTTTAGTACAAAGATGTGTAAATGGCAACGACTGCAGGGTTAACATTGTCGGCCTCAGTAAGGCATGCCTTCACCAGAGGGAGATTTTCGCCAATCACTTTCTGAAATAGATGCTCGGGAGCTAATGCTCTCTATTTTAATCTTAATCCATCCCATGAGGGGGCGAGATGGCAGGCCCCAATCTCCTTCTTATATACAGGTTTTGGGACCACAATAAAAGACACTTCAATGGGATCGTGATCACAATGGTTAGAAGGGATCACTTTGCCATGTGACACAAATCTATAAGATTAGAAGAAATAAAAATATAGTCCATTATGGAGGTACAACTTCGGGCCCTAAAGGTAGGAAGTTGTTCAGTGCCACGGTATATAACATCCATAGCATTTACAAAATCTTGAGCTACCAGAAGAGGTGCCAACTCACGCCCTCTTACATCACAACTATTTGGTTCAGAGCTACCATCCGAGAAATTACAGGTGGAAATCCTGACTTGGGGTAGGGATGAAGTAATTAAATGAAGTCTAGTATTAAAATCTCCCCTTATGCAAAAACCTGCAGACTGACCACTATCACTTACAGATTTCTGGAGTGAAGATATATGTTTGAATAAGGATTAGAATTTAATATTAGGTATGCCAATGAAATCATTATTATAAAAATTGATTAAATAGAGTGTTGAACCTTGTTTGTATTTCACCGGCAGATGGTTGGGATCAGTTATCTCAAGGACCTTCTCACTGCCTCTAGCTTTGATATTCACCCAAGTTGCCAATCCCCTATTGCTCGCCCGGACCTCGATGGTGATGCTGGGTTATAACAACATACAAAACCATCAATGTGAACATCATTCCTCAACCAGGTCTCCTGGAACATTAATATGCCATACTGGCTAACAAAAGAGAGCGAATCTGGACAAAGCAACTTGGAAGGCAAACCAGCTATATACCAACTCAGAATTTTCAGTGTGTGGTTTTCCAAATTACCAATTAAACTCGAACCAGCTATGGCTTGCGGGGCTAGTACTGATCTCAAGTTATTCATTACTGTACTTGGCATTCCAAATGGGGTATGCCTCAGTCAGTCTAGCCCATCAAGACCCTCCAGGGTAGCGAACATATTCTCTTGTATAGGATATAAGGGAGGCGCAAAAGCCCTCACAGGCGATGGTTTGTAAAAATAGCCTAAAGGGAGGCAACAGATGTTAGTATCAGGACCATTATCTTCCTGCTGAATTACATGCAATGGATGGCCTTCTAAAGTTAATCACAATACAATCACTTTGATATTTTTCTCAAAACGTCCAACCCATCCCACCCTCCTTACCATCAATACATTTTACTGTGGGCAATACAAAAATGTTGGTGTTTACTAAGCCAGTCAACACATTTGTTACGCAGTTCCTCCCAGGATTCTTTCTGAGCAGTCCTCAAAGGCAGTACACCGGCTAAAACTGCAACATTGGGACAGGCTGCAGGTGGAAGATGCAAGGTGGCCACACTTTTCTCAGCCTCTCGGGCTGTTGGTGAACTGTCTGGGTCATCACTGCTTTGAGGAACTCTGCTCCCCAAGTTGCTGATATTACTGGTGTTACCAATGGCGAAAACCTTCTGTGGGGGCTTGGTGGTAATTATGCTAGTGTTTCCTTTAGGGTTGCAGCCTCTGGGTGGAGCAGATCTCTGTTGGAGGTTCTGGGTGTCAACAATTATGACAGAATGGTCTGCTTGTTCCATTGCTGTATTACATAATGTGGGAGGCCCATGAGATGCAGTTGATGGATTACCACAGGTTGGACTGTCAGTGACCTTATTAGCATCCAACACGAAAGGAGGATTAAAAACCGAGTCTAATTTCCTCTCTACACTCGCTAATTGCTCCATCAATGGTTTGAACTTTTCGTCCAAAATACTACTAAATCGACTACACAAGACTTCATATGGAAAAGAGTCATTACTGGTTGGAAGACGGTCCGTGATTGCGCTACTACTCATGGTGTTTCATCACTAATGTCTCCGGACTGCAAATCCAATAATTGCCCCACCTTTATTGTTGAGAAATGTCTGCATTTCTGAAGGTAAAGCATTGCACGCTGATAGTGTCAAACTCCTGCACCTTTCTGCCTCTGTCTCCAGGTGATGTTCTTTTGCAAAATGGTTAATTAAAACAGCAGCCTGGGGGCACTGTCGATACTCTGAAAAGCCAAATGAAAAACCTTTGAGAAAGATCAGTGATCTATATACAACTTTAAAACACCGCCGTTTCTTTCTAAGTAATGAAAATAAATTGGGTATAGCTGTCCACCAAAAATGGGTGTTTTGTCGTCAGAAATAATTTGGTGAAATACTTGCGCTTGAACTGAGAGACGTGAGAGCCCTCGGTTAGTATCCAGATGGAAACGGTGTGTTTGACAGGGAGTGCCAGTGAGGGACCAAGTGGGTTTGAAATTGAGTAGCGATGAGAAGAATGCATTTGTAAGAGTGAGCGTCTCAGAGAGAATGAGTGCTCGTAGGTGCTAGCTTTTAAGAATGGCTGTTTCTGTATTGGTAGGTTCAATATGTTCTTTCAAAAGTAGGAGAATGTGCCGTTGAGAGACTAGTATTTGTGTAAGAGCACTTGTAAAATTGTAAAGACGCAGCTGAGTAAGTTAGTGCCTTCACTTGATTGCAGAGAACATTGCTGTAGTCTTTTCCTTGATGACTAACCCGACTTTTCTCTCCAAGATAGCAGAAAGTCTTTCAGAATCAACAAGATAGCTTTGAAATATTTAACTTTGATGCCTTATCGGAAGAGTAACATTTCACCTGTACCTGAGGACTCAATCGCGTTTGAGGTGCAAGGGATCCCCTACTGCCATTCAAGTGTTTACTAGAGACCTTCACCTTAGATCTGTCATATAGCCAGGACGATGAAATTAACACTGACTGAGCAGACTGTCTGTAGACTCAAGTCAAGGGAAAGATGGAGCTTTGCGCATTCTTCAACAAGTGTGCTTGATCACCTTGACATTAGAATCCATGTTACCTAGGCCAGGGGCGGATCCTCTATTAGGGCGGAGGAGCGCCGCCCCACTGCTTTCTCGCAGTGCCAGAAACATAAAATGGTATTTTAAATACCATTTTATGTTTCTGCTTCTCGCGCTGCGAGAAAGCAGAAGGCAGGGTATGCCTGATCGGGGGCGGGTGGGAGGGTATGCCTGGTGGGGGGGGGGGGGGGGGTTTGGATCGGTGAGGAGTGACTTGCCCACTGTTGTGGGTCCTGACTGTTTGGTCATTCCTGACTGTTTGGACCAAACCAGTCATGCGCACTCTACATTTTCTCTATGTAGGCTGCATGCAGCCTACATAGAGAAAATGGCCTCCCTACTACAGGCGCCCAGCTGGGCGCTGTCTGCGCCAATCACAACTCTGCCATTGCAGCGTTGTGATTGGCTTAGGGGAGGGAGGATGCCTGCTTCCTGTTCCAGGAAACGGGACCCGGCCAGGATAGGAGGCAGCGCGGGACCCAGTAAGGTAAGTTTTGTAATTTGTTTTTAAACACCCCTCCAATCCCCCGCGAACCCCCCACCCGCGAGTCATGCGAGCCGCGGCTGACCTAGGCCAATCTAGGAGTATAATGAGGTAGTTTGGTGGTCAAGAGCCCTGGGCCTACATCTGCTAGCTTGCTCAGCCACTGAGGCACTTTCAGCAGCGAGAGTAGCACAGGTGAATTTTCACACTACAGGAGTTTAATGCACCAAATAATGGATTCTGCATTGTGTGGCTGGCACAGTTCTCTTCCTGCTCTCTCATGCCCACCACTAGGCTGTTTGCTTGTCAGACTTTCCAGTTTTCAACTATACTTTCTGGGCCTTATTTTATTTTTTATTTATTTTACAGAGTTTTATATAGCGCGAACTTGACCCGAATCGGGTATCAGAGCGCTTTACATAGCACCAGTTGCATTACATGAGGACACATTCATTTTTTTTTTTTTTTGTTAGGCACGGGGAGATTAAGTGATTTGCCCAGAATCACAGGATGTTCTGCGTCATTGCTGAGACTCGAACCTAGTTCCCCAGATTCGAGGTCGACCGCCCTAGCCGTTAGGCCAACTCCTCTCCTCACGCCTTGTGTTGCGTCCTATATATACTGACTTCGTCTATTGGTTAACATTCTCAACTTCCCGTTCATTTTAGATCCATGTACGGTTTTGTGAAAGACAACACGCTATTCCTTATAAAGACAGGGGGAGAGGATGTGGCATAACAGCCAGAGCTGCCTACTTTTGCACTGGGGAACCAGGTTTCAGTCTCTGCGTCGGTTCAACATCTTTTGATTCTTAGCAAATACGATAATTTCCCCTTGCCTACCAAAAATGAATGTGCCCTTGTGCAATGTAACTAGTGCTCGTTTAAAGTGCTCCAATACCTTTGTGTCGAGTTCACGCTATATAAAACTGCAAAAAAAGAAGACAGCATTTTTCAGAACTCTTATACTTGCGGCGTATACCAATACTGAATTCAAACTTCCTGGAAAACGTTCCAGGTCTAACTCGTATTCCATATCCATGTCTGGTTTTGTGGCAGTCTGTTTGCCGCCTTGCCTAAGACTCCAGTCCCTAGAATTTCCCTGCTCACTGCTTCAGCTCCACCCTTACAGGCCAAGGATGAGTTGAAGAATCAGCACGCCTTTGAGTGGCAGGTGCAAGTTTGCTCACACCTGAGGCATGTGGTCAATAGTGAGCTCTTTTAGTCCAGCATGGGTCACTGTAGCACGTTTGGCTGACTGTGATTCTAGAATATTTCTGATCTGTAGCAAAATTCCTGTTCCTTGAACTAGCACTGTCCCGCAGTGCTTCCTTTGTTACTAAGTTATCACTATTTTAGTGCATTCTTGTTCCTCAAACTGCCATTATTTTCAGTAGTTACCCTTATCCTAGTTCCTGCCTTTCTTTCCCTCTTCCTTAATTCCAGTTTCCGGTGTTCTTATCTCTGCTTCCTTGGCTTCCAGTTTTTTAGTGTGGTTTGTTTACTCGCTTGTTTTTCCGCCTTTTATGTTAAACAATGTTCTGTCTAGTTGCCTGTCTATCGTGGCTGTGTATTTTAGCTATCCACCCTTGCTGTTACTGCCTTGCATGTTCCTGTGTGATCGCCAGGATTCATGGGCACAGTTGACAACGTAGGTGGTGTTTCTCGTCCACTTGTGAGGATTGTCTTTGTTACTTTTATAATATCACAAAATGTATCCGCACCACAGACACTGCCTTAGCATGTATATCTTACATGTGGATATTGCACTCAGTATCTGTAACAGCAATTGAGGGTGTGAAACTTACTGAGCTTCAGTCCTACCTTATGGCACTCCTGAGCTCTTCAGCCCACATTTCCTTTATTAAGAATGGTATGTCTGTCTTGTATATTTTAAATGTTAGTACTATAGGCCTCGGATGAGCTCCTGGTGGTGGTTTTGGTGCGAGGGACCTATGCGCTCTTTCTACAATGAGCATTGGTGAGAATTGTTCTGCTCCAAATAGATTTTTTTGCATTGTCTCTACATAGTCCTCAAGTTTGCCAGTATTGGTACTCTCCGGCACTCCCGCGATGCGCAGGTTATTGCGACGCGATCTTGATTCGAGATCCTCATTCTTCGCTTGTATAACCTCTAGGAGTTTTGCTATGTCATCGCATTTAGAGGTAGTGGCATGAGATTCATCTTCCCCTGACGATATCCTTTGTTCAGCTTCTTCCAGGCGCTCGCCATGTTTGTTTATTCGGGCGGATATGTGATCCATTCTGATAGTGAGTGCGTCTATCTTACCATCTATGGCCTGTAGACTATGCTGAATAGCGTTGAGGGCGGCTTCCATCTTGGCGTCTGAGCCGTGCTCTGTGTCTGGATCTGTGTCCGCCATAGCTCCTGGCATTCGCGGTGTTCGCCGGGGTGCAAATGGCAGTTTAGTTTGCTGTTGGTCAGTTTTTCCCATTCTCATCTGTGTACTCACAATTGGGGGTCAATGCGCACGTTTTCAGTATCCCAAGACAAATTAAATTAATGACAGTTATCCAAGACGAGAAACGTGCCCAGCAACCAGTCGTAGGTTTTGGGGAAGTGAAGGGCTCTCCAATACTGAAGCAGTGTGGCTTCTACGTTTGCGATAGCGCTTGGCGCTTATACAACTTTGTCACATCAGGGGGGGCTCAGGTTACCACAATCCGAGTCCCTGAAACGAGGTCAAGAACAGCCTGATGTAGTCTCGCTCAGTATCGTCTATAGCGAGAAACAGAGCCGATCTTGTCTGTCACGAGTGCAATCGCTATTCACGTTTGGCGCGTTCATATCCTGCGATGGGGACAGCTTGATGCTTCCGGTGTCTCTGCGTTTCTGTGCCGGTAGGCTGCGCTCCTGTCACAGTCTGCAAATAGGCGGGCGCTTTACTGTGTGTGCTGGCTGTTTCACAGTATAACTGGTGAAAGGCGCTAATTTCATAGGGCACTTCAGTTTATTGGCAGTACCGGACCATACAGGCGCTCCGTTCTGATATTCACATGGAGGAACACCTCCGATGAGATTGCGTGGCTGCCGTTCACGCCGCCATTTTAGGTGCCGGGCGGCCAATTCCGCTATATATGGTGACAGTTGTTAAAAGTATGCGTGCTCTGCGCACTAGCGATGTATTTGGCAAGCGCTTATGGAGAATGAAGCCCGGGAAGGTGCTTACTTGATTTCACCTCAGCTGTGCATTCCGGGCTCAGGTTTCTCCCGATTTCAGTCTCGGATCGCCACCATTTTCTCGTCCTCACTTATGGATTGGCGTCCGCGCAGTCGTTCACCATGAGTAGAGAAGTGTAAGTGGTCAGTCCCACAGCATCTTGTGCCGCTTCAGTTCCGATTCCGGAATTCACTTCTTGGAGGTCGCAGTGATCGATATTTTCGCCGTTATTTAAAGTTGTTGCCGCTCCAGCCGTCAGAGCATCGCTAGCTCGCGGCCATCTTGCAGCGGGCTCTCTAGCGCCCCCCCATTTCTTCTAAGCTTTGACGTGCTTGTTACCTTGGGCAGAGCTTTCCAATTGGATTCCTTTTTTTTTTTTATTGGAGAAGATATGTTTACAAATACCAAATTCATATACATACTCAAATTCATACATTACAAATATAAGAAAAAGAAAATTATACACTTGGTCTTGTTTAAAACATATGACACATGAATAAAAAGGAAAGGAAACCAGCCATGAAAGAAAAGGAAAAAAGAATACAGTTCCTGTACAAAAAGAAAAAATCGTAATAAGAAAAGCAAAGGGAAACCCTAATTTAGCACAGCCCCTTAGCTTCCTCCCTCCCCTTCTACCCAATTAGATAACGAGCTCCATAGTTTCGCACCCCATTTCCTGGCCTGACGGCCCTTACAATCCTATAAGGCTGATTCCAATTTATATATAGCCATAAGTCTAGCCAGGTATTCCTGAAAAAGTGGAGGCAATGTATCTTTCCATCTAGTTGCAATAAGTAACCGAATAATAGTTACTGAGATGAATAACATACCGGATTGAGCCTGATCCAGTCCGGCGTTACTATCATATCCCAGAATCATGAGTGTGGGGGTCAGTACTACTTTTTTACTCAGGATCTTCTCCAAAAATTTAGTTACCTCCGCTTTAAACAAATCGAGTTGTGGACAGCCAAAAAACATATGGATCTCCTCTGCTGGTCCCCTCCCACATCTTGGACATTTATCATCTTCCCTTTTCCCCCATTTAAATAAATTATAAGGAGTAAAATATAAACTACAGATTGTTTTGTAGTGTTGTGCTTTTAAATTGGATGAGAGGAGCACTTTTTTTGCCAACAATAGAGACATATCCATATCTACCTCACTATTTTCTAGTTTATCTGCCCACTTAGCCTCTAGTTTCTCCATATCATCGGGGGCTGCCCCTATTAATATACTATACAAAGGCTTAAGCTTACACAATCCCCTTTTAAGAGTCTCAAATAATACTATCCTACTACTAGATATAGCTTGTTGTTGTTTGCCCAGAAATCCCCTTATTTGAAGATATTTGAGATAGTGTCCATCTGGTATTCCATATTTCCTTTGTAATTCAGAAAAAGAGTAATATGAGCCATTGGCCTGGATATCCCCTACTACCTGCACACCGAAGTGCTCCCATTGTCTCCCTATAATATCATAAAGCCCGGGGAACTTAGGGAAGACCTCCAGATAGGTGTATATCTAGTGTATTTCTCAATTTTCATGAATTTTTGTATTTTGCACCATGTTCTCCAGGCATTCGATATGATCTTAAATCTTACTTTTTTAAAGTAGCTAGGTTTTACCTGCCGGAGTAGTAATGCTCTTCCTTTATCTCCTAATGCAAGTTCATAGATAGTGGGGATACCAGACTTCAATCCACCCCCAGGCCCAGCATTATCAAAAAATAATACCTTCATTTGTTGCAATAGGGTTGCCCAGTAGTAAAAGGTAAGGTTTGGGGCTGCCAAACCACCCCGAGCCTGTGGTAGAGTTATCATTTTCAATGACCTCCTAACCTTCCCATATTGCCATATGAATTTACTGAATACCGAGTCAAGAGCCTTAAATATTGATCCTTCCACCTCAATGGGGAGTGTACGAAATAGGTATAAAATTTTAGGAAGCATCACCATTTTTAAAACATTCACTCTTCCTATAATGGTCAAGTGTAATGAATTCAGCCGTTTAAGATCAGTATCTATTTTATTAATCATAGGATTAAAATTTATTTGTCCAATCAGATCCACATCTGAGGTAATCTTAACCCCAAGATAAGTAGCCGTAGAGATACGCCGGTGATCTTGAAAAATGATATTCTCAGTACACACTATTTGGGTTTTGGCTTTATTAAGTAAATACCCTGATTCTTCGCCAAACTTAGTGGCCAGTGTTTCTATTTCCCCCATGGCTTCCTCCGGATTAGGGGTTAGTATAGCAATATCGTCGGCATACGCAAGTACCTTAGTACTATATCCCTGGGTTGACACGGGTGTGATAACATTATTCTCCATAATCCTTTGTATGAATGGGTCAATATATAAAGCAAATAGAATGGGGGAGCACGGGCATCCTTGCCTTGTTCCCCTTCCAACTCTTATCATTTCTGACTCCCTTCCCATCATCTGAAGTTTGGCATATGGTGACTTATACATGGCCTTTATTGCAGTAATAATTCGTGGGCCAAAACCTTTGGCTGCTAAAATCTTCCACAGGTACTTCCATGCCACCCTGTCAAAGGCTTTTTCTGAATCCAGTAGGATCATAGCCAGTCTGCTGTTGTTCACCCGAGCGATATCAAACAATGCCACTACTCTTTTTACATGGTCTGTTGTGTCTCGACCTGGGACAAACCCGTGTTGCCAGGGTGACACCATACTGACTATGACCCCCTGGATACGATTCGCCAAGATCTTGGAATAGATTTTAGCCTCTGCGTTGATTAAAGAAATAGGTCGATATGAGGTGGGTTTCTATGGCGGTTTGTCCTTTTTAGGGAAGATAACTATATTCGTACCTTTCCATGACTCAGGAGGTTCTCCTGAATATTGAACCCCCAGAAACAGATCCCAGAGAAGGGGAGTAAGTTCTTTCTGGAACACTTTATAGAATTCCAAGGGGATTTTATCAGGGCCCGCGGCCTTGCCCGAATTAAGTTGCTGTATCGCTATGTGCACCTCCTCTGCTGTGAATTCAGATTCCAGCCTGTCTCGTGCTTCCCCTTCTAACCTCCTATACCCTGCACTGGCATTAACAAATACATCCTCCTCCGAGCCTGGCCTCTCCATTATACAAATCTTGGTAAAACTTATGAAATACTCCCATAATATCCCCAGGGTCTGTATATACAACCCCCCCGATTTTTATAGAAGATATCTGATTCTGCACTGTTTTCTGTCTGAGTTTCAGAGCAAGCAGCCTGCCAACAGAATCCCCATATTCATAAGTTGCTGCCCTTTGTGTTTGATACCCAGCTGCAACTTGCTGTGAATAATAAGTATTAATTTCAGCCTTAGTCAGAATGTTATCTAATTGAGTTATACAACATCTCTCCCCTGGGCTATCTTACTCAGATGTTCCTTTTCAAGATCCTGGAGCTTGGCACAGAGAGACTTCGCCTTCTTATATTGTTTATGTCTCTTGTTGGCGGAAAAGCTGACCATTTCTCCCCTTAGAGCAGCCTTAAAAGCATCCCAAACCATATTACGAGATGCACTAAATCTGTTTGTATCAAAAAATTCAATTATCCACTTTCTAAAATAAGATATATACTCCTGATCTACCAGTAACTTCCGATCAAACGTCCACTGTGGATACTGTCTAATTATTTGCTGTGATCTAATCTCCAGCCACAGAGGATTATGATCCGAGATGATCTTTGGAAGTATCTCAATCTCCACCCCCCCCCAGAATTTGTTTCGAGATAAAGAAATAATCTAGCCTAACATACTTCTGATGGGGGCAGGAGAAATACGTAAATCCAGGGTCGAGAGGACGCTCAGCATCCCAGACATCTGTTAGGCCATGGCTTTTAATGAGTGACTCCAGAGCTCTAAATGTCTTGGGCTTCCTGCCTTGGTACTTAACATTTTTACTGCTTCCAACCCCCAAATGAATATTAAAATCCCCCCCATAATCAGCGGGGTAGGCCAAGTTGCCAGCTCCATTTCCAGATCTTCAAATATTTTAACCTCGTCCTGATTAGAGCCATACAATGATATAATCGTGAGTCCCATTGCTAGCTCCACTAATACCCATCTCCCTCCAGCACCTCCCAATATCCGTCTAGCGGACCCCAAATAGTTTTTAGCAAAAATGGCCACCCCTCTGATATTGGAGGTTTGGGTAGAACAGCCCATTAAACAATATCCTTTTATAGACAATAGCCCTCTTTTGGACCATGGCAAATGTGTCTCTTGCAAACAAATAACATCCGGATTGTTACTTCTAAGCATCTCCATAACTCTGTTCCTTTTACTTCTATCCCCCAGCCCTCCCACATTGACTGAGCAAATAGTCAACTTACCCATCTGTGTTAAATAAGTGTTCCATTCCTATAACTTCCATGGTTGTTTCCATTATATCCCTGAAAAGAATATTTAAGACTCATTAACATCCTGGAATTCATATACCTTAAACTAATTCTAGCTATACCTTCTCCAAATTTTCTTCCTTCTTTTTGCCCTTGGCCCTCCTCCCATCCCCCTGCCCTACCCCCACCTACCCCTCGTATCCTCCTCCCCGCCCTCCCCCCCCCCTTCTTAGCTGGGAAGCACCCAGACCACACGGTGGTCTGTTTAGGAAGATGGAACGCGGTTGCCACACCGTGAGTTTATTGAAAAATACAAAAGAGAAAATAATGAAAAGAGCAAGAAATCAAAAAAAGAGAGAGAGAAAGAAAGGGATACTTATCCCCACCCAGCATTTTTCATACTTTGGTGCCCTAATACATATCTTTATATCAGGGTTTAAGTTCAGTCAGATATTCTCCTGCTTTCACTTCTGAAGTAAAACATTTTGTCGAGCCTTGCCAGACCACTTTCAAAGAGGCAGGGTTAGTTAGATAAACATTTGCCCCCATGTCCTGAAAAGGTTTGATTAACTGGCGCAGACGCCACCGCCTCTCGACGGTGGCGTGACAGAAATCCGGGCGGACAAAAAAAGAGACCTCTCCAACATTACGCCTGGCTTCAGGTCTGGCTTTTTCAAAAATTGCCTGTCTTAATAAGAAATTTCCAAAGAAGACCAAGATAGCTCGTGGTCTTGTTCCCGCTTGGCCCGGGTTTCTTAGTGTGAAAGGTGTTCTGTGTACTCGCTGTACCTCTGCCTGCCAATTCCAGTCCGTGAGTTCCGGAAATGCTTTCTGAAAAGATCAAGCGTGAAGGCACGTATACCTGTCCCTTCTTTCCCCTCCGGGACACCCAGGACCCGTAGGTTATTGCGGCGTTGCCGATTTTCGCTATCCTCCAGTTTCCACTGGATATCAATGATTCGTTTTTCCTGGTCCCCTGATTGTGAGAGTTTCAGGGCTACCTCAGTCTCTACTGTACTAACCCGGGTTTCCAATTCTGTGAGACGTTCCCCAATAGCACTACATGTCTTCGTCAGTTTCCTCACAGCCCCCTGAACTTTCCTAGCGGCGTTCTGGGCTTTGCGGGCGTCCGCCCGTGTTTCCTCCCGATGCTGAATAATGGTCTGTAAGACAGTCTCTAAGGTTGGGGACTGTGCATCAACAGCACCTTGAGAAATGTTATTTGGCGTTGGATTACTTGGTTCCGTCGCCGAATAATCCCATTTCAAACTGACAGCTTTTTTCACGTTATGGCCAAGCTTCTTTCTGCCTACACGGCGGGCAGTCTGGAAAGTTGAGTCATCTGTTTTATCTAAGTCACTCTCATTTCCATTGTCACTAGACAGAAGAGAAGACCCGGACTCATCTACCGACCAATCTGGACCATCTGACAGGGAAAAAAATTCAGCAGAGTCCGTAATAGGTACTACATTAGCAACAAGTATCTCTGTGTCTTGGTTCTGGAAAGGCTCCTTATGAGTATCTATTCCAACTCCTAATTCAGTTTCTGCTTCTTTTGTCGCACCAATACTCTCTTTATATTTTTCCCATCTTCTCCCCTTCTTTTTCTCCTTCTCTCCCACCGATAGCATGGCCCCCCCTTGCCTTTGGGTTTCAGAGCCCTCACTAGCATCAGCAGTTGCCCCCTGGTGTACAGTATTTACAAGCAAAGTTCCAGGCTGGTTTACCTCCCCTAAGGAATTATCCATTATTATCTCTTAACTCTTTATTTTTTGCTGATTCTTTGCCATTGTCGTTGCCGTTGTCTTTTTCCTGTTGAGCGGATGCTCCCGATGCTCCAGCTGCAGCGTCAGAATCTGAGCTGCCTGCTGGAAGCGTGCAGCATTTCCAGAACGGAGCCACCCGGCGCTCGACGCCCAAACGAAGTTCTGCCCCTTCCTCTCTCTGAAGCGGCGTCCTTGACGGGTGCTGGTGCAGGCATCACAGCCTGAGGTGTGCGCTTCCCTCCCTGCTTAGCCTTGGCTCCCGTGCCAATACTCTCCGGAGCGGGGGCCCCAGACTTCCCTTTCACCGATTTTGGAGCCATTCGTGCCTTCATGCGGCAGCGCCTACAACAAGCGGCCAGTAATATCTCCCGCACGAGTTCTACAGCAGCACAGCGCCACTGCAAGGATCCGTCCCGACACCAATCTCCAAGACCCCAGTCCGCTCCTGCTTCAAGGGTCCCGTTTTTTTGTCGGAGCATCAGGTAGGAGTTGGGGGCCACTCGATCTCTCTTATTTTTCCTTTAGACCATCCCCCCTTTCCATTTTATATAAAGCCTTTTCACGGTGTTTAAGACGGCACCTCCGCTATTACAGCCTCACTCGGCCGCCATCTTGCTTCACCGTTTTGCCAATCTCTTCCAATTGGATTCCTTTGTGATCTTGGACAGCTCTGTTAACAATATTCTCTTTACTTTACTTTGTCTATCCTGCCACAAGTCCTTGCTAGACCCTTGATTGTTGTTCAACCAGGCTGGAGGTAAGCTGTGCACACAGCTGGCTCTGAGTGTGGAGCTGCCTGTGGCAGTCACTGGAAACTCCGGTGCACAGCTTGTCTGGGGGTACAGTGGCTGGATGCCGGTCTGTTCTCGGTTAGAGCCTGTCATCATCAAGAGCTTGTCCCTGTGCTTCCAAGTGGACTGCACATACAACATTGTATGTGAGGCACTGTGACTCTTCTGGATGACAGTGTAACTGGGAAGTTGGCACCAATCACAGAGCCAGGGTAAAGATGACAAGCTGCTTGGCGATCAATTTATGACTTTAAGCACTCACTTGTGGCTGGGACATTCACATTGCCATAACAGCACTCCCCATTGGCTGCAAACGCTTGACAGAGGGACTGGCAATGCCCTTGGTTTTCCAGTGCACTGCACAGGCTGCACCGTATGAGGGGTTTTAAGTCATTGTACTGGAAGATTGTGTAACTGAGGTGATCACAAAAGCAGGGGTTCAATCTACCTGGTATCCAGTTAGTATCGTAGGCACTCACTTGGGGTCTCGGCCAATCACATGGCCACAGAAACGTTACCCATTGGCTGCAACCATCTGACAAATGGGTCCTTGAGGTCTGGGCTGCCCTTGACCAGCAAAGTTTTGAGCTGCAGCTGGGACGGCGTGGTCTAAATGCACGGAGTCACCTTATCTGTCTAAGCATTCGTGATCCAGGGAAATTCCCAGACTGTCATGTGACACACTTGGCTGGGTTGCATATACACACACATTCGCAGAAAACATGTGAAGCTCAAATAGAAGTAGCGAAGTACAGGCAGAAGAGGTGCTAGATTCCTCCATACATACACAGGAGGCACAGCACTGCACAAAAAGTGCACGCTTCTCTTACATACAGTACAAAAAAGCTAATCACCACAAACTCAGACCGCATGTAGCAGTATTAAAAGGTAAAGTACTGGCAGAAGTAGTGCAATCTACACTCCCACAGTACAGAATAGGCAGCACTCAAAGCTAACCTTAAGCACAGCAGGTGCTGCTTTCTTTACAAACATGACAGTTGCTGCATGCCATCTTTTACAAGCTCTCCTTGCACACAAAAAGGGTACAGTGCAGACAACCGCAACAGCATTGCAAACTTTACAAATACAGACTTTCGTACCCAGTACAGTGCAGCAGAGACCGCATCAGTGGAAGACTCGTTCCAACATAGAAAGGCGCAGAACATGCACTGGTGTGTCTTAAAACAAAATAAGGGGTGGATGGAATGCTTACAAAAGTCTCAGCCACTGGTAGTTGCTTGGGCTGCAACAGAGTCTGTGGTTTTCATCCACTGCGCCACTCCAGTCTTGGAGCAATCATATGCAAATCAGCCTTGTCCTGCTCCAGTAGGAACAGTCCAGCCTGCGCTGCCAGGAACAAAAGCAACCCCTGACCAGTCTCAGCCTTTTTGGTCCACACAGGACTCCAATCAGTACATACCTCTCACACTTTGGAAATATCATTAAAACAATGTAAAGTGATGGGCGGATTACTTGCTAAAGTACTGCCAGTTCGTAGGGGCTGCTTGCCAATATTTCGACTCCGGAGCAGAGGTTCAGTGAGCTGGTTATGCCAAACAGGATGTCAAACACTAGGAGCTTATTATACCAAATAGTATAAGGAAATGTATAAAGATTTAAAAAGTAGCTGCAGACAACCCGAAGATGGTGGCTGAAACAGGCCGATTTTCTGATAGAGCCACAAGTAGAGGAGAACAGCTGAAACTGCATAACGAGATTAAAGAAACAAAAAATATAGTATTGTGAGCAGATGAACCAGGCCAATAAAACACCCTCTCGAAACTATTCAGAGGGCTTACACAGCAAAAGGGCACTGCATCTATGTTGAGCCTATCAGTGAAGCTGACTGAGCAAAGGCGGTCTTGTATTATTAATAAAATCCTTCTTTGGTACCAAAATATTGCAGTCTGGTGACCTTGGTAGTGGAGCATTCTTACGTCTCTGGCATCCAGAGTAGAACGTTAGATTTCATCCAAAGGTTCACATTGAGGAATTACTAGTAAAAAAAACAAGCATTTGCAATGCAATAGGTCTCGCAGTTGTTAGAGTTTGAGCTATTGGCATTGTAAATGGCAATGCCTTTTATTTATGTGTTGGTTTTTAAAACATAAATAAAAGGCATTGTCATTACAATGCCAATAGGTTAAACTCTCGCAAATGCGAGACCTATTGCATTGCAAATGCTTGTTTACATGGTAATACTGTCTGGGCAAAAATGTCACCTTATTAGTACCAGTCTAACAACCAAATATATAAATAAGCGACTGAAAGATGACCAGCTAACGTCTGTGAAGGGTCTTCCAAAGCGTGTGAACATATATTACCAAGTTTTCAGTAACCTTTGATCCTTTTGAGTTAGAAACAATTTATCTACAGATTATGCGCCAGATGAGGGATAATTATGCAAAATAAAGCAGAAGCAGCAAACACAGGATCGCATAATTCCAGTGGCCCTCCCCATGACCTAATATTATATTTGAACTCTAACTTTTTGATATTCAAACTGGACCTTCTCCATACCTGTCCATTGGGTGCAACGTGATGACTCTATCGTGACCCCCGAGCCCCTACCCCTCGGCTGCCAAAACATACTTTTGCAGACAGTTCCATTTAAAAGTGGAGTGTTTCTAAGGATGGTGAAGCGGCTCTAAGGACGGTGGAGCGGCTCTAAGGACGGTGGAGCGGCTCTAAGGACGGTGGAGCGGCTCTAAGGACGGTGGAGCGGCTCTAAGGACGGTGGAGCGGCTCTAAGGACGGTGGAGCGGCTCTAAGGACGGTGGAGCGGCTCTAAGGACGGTGGAGCGGCTCTAAGGACGGTGGAGTGGGTGGAGTGGCTCTAAGGAAAGTGGAGAGGCTCTAAGGACGGTGGAGTGGTGAGCGGTGGAGCGGCTCTAAGGACGGTGGAGCGGCTCTTAGGACGGTGGAGTGGGTTGAGTGGCTCTAAGGATGGTGGAGTGGCCCTAAGGATGGTGGAGGTGAGGTGACGTCCCAGGAAACAAATACCAGACAGGTTGAGAGAGGGGGGTTGGAAACATCAGAAATGGCGGTGCGAGAAAGAAAAGTGGGAAAGAGGGGCAGGAGAAGAGAGGAAAAAAGATAATAGGCTTTGTCAGCATGGAGGTTGCACAAGAGTGAGTTGGAGGTAAGGCAGGGAAAGGACAGGATGAGAGGGAGGGCAGAAGAAGAAAATCGTGAAATGGTGGTGGGGGGCGGGTTTGGTTATTGAGGGTCCCTGCAGGGACTGCAGAACCCACGGGGATTACACTTTCCAGGAACTAGCATTTACAGTTCCCTGCTGTTAACACCGCCCCTCCCCGCAGCGATCTATACTGCTGAATTCATAGGGGAGACCAGATGAAATCTGCCAGCTTTCTTCCTGTTGTATGCTAGTCACATATGCTGCCAGGGATGGAAACTCTTAGCAAACAAAAACACACAAAAGGGAAATAAAAGCAGAAGAGCCAATCGACGCACTATCAGAGACCTGCCAGCAGTGGAAATAAAACGGAATAGGAAACACACTGTGACGGATGGACACTATTTTCTCCCCGAGGCTTCAAGGAGAGGAAGGGCGCGGGGGAGGTGGACCAGATTATATTCTGCAGCCATGAAGGTTGTACCATGATGGCTATCTTTTACACTTTTGTATTGTTTCCAAAATACACTGTTAATGCTATTTCACGGATCGAATATGACGCTACAGCAGCATAAACAACATTTCTTGCAGTCTACTTCGGCATTAGCAAACTCGGTTTTACCCCTAAGCTGTCTGAATCACAACATACCAAGTCCTTCACGCACCTATATAAAAGCACGACTACGTTTTAAGGCCCGCTCTGCATTTTATGTCTTCTTTCTAATTCACCAGTATATCTAAAACTAGCTTCACTAATTAGTAAAGCGCTTTGCCTTGGTGAGTCGCAGGAGGGGAGCTGCCATAGGGTCACTGATTGCACGATGATGAAAGGGACTGTAATACAGCACTGAGCCCATTTAGCTACAAGACATCACTCAGCTCTCTACAATATCACACCATCTGCGTGGACTCCCTGCCCCCTTTATATTGAACAAACTTAACTCACTGCGATTAAAAACTGCCTGTCCTTACTGTGCTCCCTCCCTTCTTGCCACTGATCTCAGGGTATGCTCGGCGCAACATGGCGTACGCTCCATCTGAAAAGTGCCAATGGGGCTGTTCTGGTGTGGTGATGCCGTATTTGTCTTCAGAAACTGGACAACGTCTGGTACATTTCTGACTTCACTAGCTTTGCCCATGCCAGATATATTTAGAACAAGCTGTCGCGAGTTGGTGACCCACTGAAAAGCGATTGGAGAAAGCCACATGCGCGCGTTGTGCCTCACAGAATGCTTGGGACATTGCGCAAAAGGCTCTGAAGCACGCGAGCCGCCGTGCGTGTGCACATCTGCTGTCCGGCGCTGGGCGATGTCAGTTGCGTGGCGCATGGGCGGCGCATGGAACGCGCAGCCGGAGGTGTCCGGGGCTCCCGTGAGCTGAGGGAGCCCCGTGTGTAGAAGTGAGGCGGGAGCCCACCCCGCAGAGGGAAGTCTGGCGGGAGCCCACCCCGCAGAGGGAAGTCCGGCGGGAGCCCACCCCGCAGAGGGAAGTCCGGCGGGAGCCCACCCCGCCTTCGTGAATGCCGCATGGTGCGGCCGGAGCAAGATTCAGCGCTGAGTCCCCACAAGAGCCGGTGAGTGGGGTTGAGCGGGAGGCATGCTGGGCGCCTGGACAGGACATGTGCACGCGTATGGTGCGAGCAGGAGTTGTAAAAAGACGCGAGCCGTACGCGTGCACATCTCCTGTCTGTTAAGCTTGAGCACAGACAGTCGATGTGCACGCGTACGGCTTGCGGCGTTATTACAACTTCTGCTCGCACCATACGCGTGCACATCTCCTGTCCAGGACTTGCCGTACGCGTGCACCTGTCCTGTCCCGCATCGGAGCAAAAGTCGGCAACAATAGATCTCGCATAGCGAGCAGCGCTTTGCGCTGCATCGCTAGGCGAGACCTAAAAATGCACTCTGACATCGCTTTGCCCAGCAGAGGGAATGAGTATATGGGGGAATCAAGGTTACAACCGCGCCTCCAACTTCAAAGTAACTAGCCCAGCGTTTGCTCAGGGAGCTCGGCTCTGTGTATATAGACGTATTTTGTGCAGCAGTCACTTTTCGAGTGTTCGTGGTGTGTTATAGATGCTCAGCTTTTAATGCAAGTGGGCTCTCAGGTGCAGTGCTGCCTGTGTTCAAAGAGGCTGTGGATTGCAATCAGGGTGGCACAATCTTGCTTCAGTGCACACAAGGCTTGTGAAGGTCGGGGCGTCCTTTGGGTGGTGCAAGTTGTTCGGGAACAATGTTTAGAAAGTGGCTGTCACAGGGGGCTTGAACATGCGGGGGGGTCTTGATGGTGATTGTTGGAATGTTGGAGAGACAGAATGTGTTCTCTGTAGCTGTGCACAGAACAAGAAGGGTCCATACTGTGACTTGTCAACGCCATGGCAGAGCCCAGTTCCTGCACTGTGTAGGTTGCATTGGCACATTTCATTTGTGGGATGTCTCTATTACAGCAAGGAAAATGTTTGTGAGTCCCACTCCCCACTCATTTTAGGTAGAGTGAGTTGGAGCTACGTCCAGGATAAAGTCTTGACAGCTTCTTGGATTCCCCTCCCACAAAAGCCTGTGCCATTCATCCAGCACGACCTCAAAAGGGCAGCATTCCTTTCTGTTGCTGGAAGAACATGTTTCTTGGGACAGCAGGGGTGTGCTAGATATAAGTTTGTAGGAAGGTGGAATCTGACTACATGGTCACCCCCACTTTTTTCCTGGCGTTTTGCTGGTTTTTGACTAGTCTGACTGGGATCCTGCTATTCAGGACCCCAGTCTATCTGCTTTCTCCCTAAATTGGTTGTGTTATGTACTTTAGGTACACTCCAGATTGGATACTGGGGTACCCTTATAAGTCCCTAGTATATGGTACACCATGTACCCAGGGCATAGGTACCCCAGAGGCCTCCCATGGGCTGAAGTATGTATTATGCCACCCATGAGAGGCCATTCAAAATGACACCACAGGTCTGCTACTGCAACCTGTGTAAGGAGGTGCATGCACCCCTTACTTAGATATAGGTTACCTATATCTATTCTAAATCACTACACATATAAACCTATCAGTCACCCCTATGGCAGGCCTTATCAATCCTGAAGGCAGGGTGCTGGGTTTTGTGCGAGAGGGTGCCCCGGCATGAGCAGAGCCCCTCTGCAGCCTTCGGAATCTATTCTCCGGGGTTGTCTGTGATGCAGCCAACCATATATACTTAAGTGCATTATAACCTTGCGGTAAATGCTAACTTTAAAACTGCTGCTTAGAAACATGTTGTGTTTGGTGTCAACACCTTGGAATCATACCTCCACACCAGTACTGGTGTGGAGGTATGATTCCTCCCTTGTAGAACCACTACTATGGGTCACCGGTCTACCCGGTACCAGCTTTCTCGACCTGGGCAGCACAAAATGGATGCTGCCAGCCACAGACACGAGTCTGCCCTCCTGCAGCTGAGCCAAGCTCGAGCAGAGGAAGGCCTGACAATAGGGTTCCTGTCACAGGGAGGTGTGACCACCTCCCAGACAGGCTTTAGTGTATTGGGGCTGGGTGGGTGCACTCTTACAGTGCCAGAAAGTCTGCACTGGGTGCACATTTGGTGTCCCCGTGCATAGTCCAGCTCAAACCGGTTGCAGGAGCCATTTGCTCCTGCTCTGGCACGAAACTGGACAAAGGACCTGGGTGTAGCCACCCCTCTGTCCTGACCCTCCCCTAGGTGGGTCCCCAGAGTTAGTCCAACCCCTTCCTTGGGTATAAAGTAGGAAACCTGACCACAGGACTTTAGATTTTACCTGGACTAAACTCTGCAAGCAGAAACCAAATACTTCGACGGTCTACACTTCGCTGGACGACAGAAGAATCTCCCTTGGAGTAAAGGAGTTATTCCCCTGCAGCAGCAGGCACCTAAACGCATCTGACCGGTTTGCATCTCCCGAGCTCCTGAGGACTCCGAAGATTTCTGCAACACAGGAGGTGGGTTCCTGAGCGTCCCTGAGGTCGATCTGCTCTCTCAGCAATCCTGAGACCAGTATCCCTCGTGGGGACCGTGCAACCCGAACCCCTGTGCACCGTGTACTTTTGCAGCAGCATATGCTTTTCGGCGATCCCCGAGGCTGTGCTTTGGACTAAGTGTAGTCCCGACCCCGAGCAGCATTTCCACCAAAGATCTCCGGCCTCCACTCCACGAGTGCTCCGTGGGATGGTACTTTGTGATTCCGCTCGAGGTCCCTTCGCGATCCCTGGTCCGTTGGCCTGTGGGTCCTAGCGAGGGTCACTTTGATTTTCCTTGGGCTTCCCTGGTTGCTCCAGACGTGCACTGACTCCCCATAGCTTGGAGAGTCTCCTGGACCTTGCTGGTCCACACTGTGACTTGTTTCCTCTGCCCGCGTGGGTTGCCTTTGCCAAGGCTTGTTGGTGTTCAATCTGGACACTGACCCCTCAGCACTCGACATCCTTCGTGGGACAGCTCACCTCCGGACTTTGGTCGTCGTCGACGTCTCCTGGTCCCCGTGGCTGCAGAGTCAAGCATCCTATCTTCACACCTGAAGCACCTGACATCGGTAGGCATTCGTCTATCGAGCCCCTGGTCACGTGAAGGACCCAGACTCTGTCCCCTCTACTTTCAGGTTCTTCTTACTCCGAATCCAGGCTTGGAGTCCACCGGACACTTCATCTTCCCGGCAGCAGCACTTCTTCGCATCACGCCATTGAAAACGACGAGGGTTTCCGACACCACTTGACCCCTATGCACCCGGCTCCTCTGGGATAGGTAGCACAGGTACCTCGGTACTCACAAGGGTGCTGGCCTTAGAACCTTCTATGTTCCAAAGGGTTTGCTTGAAGTCCTCTCCGAAGTGTCCTTAAACTGTAATTTTCCAACCGCGACTTTCCCATAGAGTTGCACGGAACACGCGGTCGTGTTCCCACACTGCACCTGTCCTCCGTGGGCTCCCTGTGTCCCTCCTCTGGGTGGTTCCTTGGGGTCCCAGCGATTCTACGGGCTCTAGGCACTGTCTCTATTGAAGTCGTTGTTCTTATACCATTTTTTTAGTATATGGTTCGGTCTCCCCCTGGAGCTTGCTGTGTATTGTGCTATTTACTGTCGTTCTATTGATTTAATATTGTGTACTGTATATTCTAATCTCGGGTAGAGATTAGTAGAGAGTGTTTTAGTAATAAATACATATTTTTACATAACACTTGTGTGGTTCTCCTTTCATTTAGTCATTCAGGAGGTGATATTCTGGTAAAACAAGCTGCTTTACATTCCTTCAAGATTAAGCCTGAAGGCTGCTCTCCATAGCTACCACTAGGATAGCTTTCATAAAGGTTATCTTTGACCTAATCATCAATAAGGGTCGTTTGGACTGGTGCAAGGTGCCCACTTTAATTAGTGGACAGCATATACCAGGCCAACTTCTCACAAAGTTATTTTACCATCTTTGGCTTTTTATCCTCAAAGCCATGACATTTCTTTGCTACCCCCCCCCCCCCCATGAGTCAAGGAAGACGGTCACCCACGCACTCATCACCAGCAGGCTGGACTATGGAAACGCACTCTACGCCGGCATAAACAAGTCCCTACTCGGCAAACTCCAGACTATACAGAACACCGCCGCCAGACTTGTCCTCGGCATCCCCCGACAAGAACACATCAGCCAACACCTACAAAAGCTCCACTGGCTCCCCGTGGAGAAGAGTCACTTTCAAGATCCTCACCCACGCCTACAAATGTCTACATAACACCGGACCCAAATACCTCAACGACAGTCACCCTCCACGTACCCAAAAGAAACCTCCGATCAGCCAACCTCGTCCTCGCCGAAACCCCACGCATCCACAGAGCCAGAGCAGGAGGAAGATCCTTCGCCTACATCGCGGCCAAGACCTGGAACGAGCTCACGACAGACATTAGACGTGCCCCCCTCCCTGAACACCTTCAGGAAGACTCTCAAGACCTGGCTCTTCGGCTGAACAGCAATGCGGACCCCCTCTTCCCCCAGCGCCTTGAGACCCTCACGAGTTAATAGCGCGCTTACAATTCCCTGACTGATTGATCATTTTTCTTGACATGCATGCAACGTAAGTAGGAACAGAAGGTGATCTCATTAAATTTAATAATTTCCCATAGCCTACTGCTGTCCTCCTGAGATAGTGCCTAGACAGGTCCGGACCCTGCATGCTCAGGAAGAGACTCCCATCTTCTGCTCTTCTTCCCCCTAGAGAGCACATTAATGAGATTCATGATCAATTACTTCAAATCATTACATGAAACAACGAACACAATATTTCCTCGGTACAAAAATGAGGATGTTAAAACCGTATAAGAGATTTGTCTACATTAATTCTTAAAACACATGGCATCATTGTCAACATTAAAATTCTTAAATGAAATAGCATTACAATCGAGCAACATTCGTAATAACTTCTTGACATGCAACTAAGACCAGATTGTTTTTGTGATAAAATATAAATAGATAAGAAAGAGCAGAGTGCTCAAGGCGCTAATTGGTAGAGCTCCAAGAAGTTCTAATCACCTGCGGGCTCTGTCTGCATAGGTCCGAGTAACAAAACAGTACAGTATATATACACAGTTGTCAGCGTATTATGCTGTATAGTTTCTATCAGCTCTGTTTGTGTTGCTTATAAAACAAATGTTTTTGTATTAAAAGATTTAATTTCAATAAAATAATGTTTGGCATTTGAATAATTTAATTGTATTACATGCAATGTGTTAGGGTCTATATGGGTTTTTCCATTTTCTTCCTTGAATACATGTTTTTCTCTTCCTTTTCTCCTGTTTCTAAAGGTCACTTAGTTTAGTGGACTTTAAAATTCTCTTTGTGTCTACATATTTTGTTTATAGTTTCAGTTTATCAGCTGAAACTGTCTCAAGTGAACCATTATTTGCTGACATGTCTTGGATATTTGTCAAGCAGCTACATGGGCAACAGTGCACATGTTTACAGAGCACTTTTGCCTTACCCGTCAGATCTGTCGAGATGAGCATTTTGCCCACTCGGTCCCGCAAGACGTTTTAGTTCGAGCCATTCCACAGATCCACTACCCACATTGGGAGGTACTGCTTTGGTATCTATTCCCAAGGTGATTAATTTGTGGTTAGAAGAATCCATCAGAAGAACAAGTTACTTGTATTCTGTAACGATCTTTCTGGTGTATACCACAGATTCTTCACAGCCCTCCTACTTGCCCAGTCTGTGATATGGTCTCCCATCTAAAAAGATCCCAATTTAGGAATCTCCACTTGTTTTTCAATTGGTCTGTAGGCTTTGTGTCACATGGTGCGGGCAGATTAATGAATGAAACGGTCATCACCATACATGGGCAGTGCTCTGTTCGTCACTTCCGTAGTGAAATAGCATCTATGCAGTGTCATATGGCACCACCTCCCGGTGCGCAGTAGCACTGCTTTTTATCTTCCGGATCCAGTCTAGTACTTGAAGATATTCACAAGGGAAGAAATCTGTGGTTAAATGGAGTAACCGCCAGAAAGAGAGTAACCAAAGGTAAGTAACATGTTTTCTGCTACGGAATTGGAAGCATTTATTTGTGACAGATGGTGCCTTTCTACTGAATTTTATTCCTAACTGGACGTGGGTAGGATTCAGAGATCCTGCTGGATTAGATTCTCAGTGCCTGGCAGCATATTGGCTTTTTGGTTTCCATAAATCGTTAGGAGAGTTTGGGTATTTATAACAAGGATTGCCATGACGTTCACTCTGAGGCCAGGTTTTCTGTTTTTCACTTGAGAGTAGGCATGTTCTACCCCAGGACTGCACCTACTCCTACTGGACTGGCATCTTTAGTCCGTTCCTTGCACAGATAAGAATCCAAGTATCCCATATGGTCTATTGACGTGAGGTTGTCTTTGATTTTGTGGATTGCTGTCGGGCATGCAGGCAGCCATACTTATCATAAGCCTTGTTTTTGAGCACACCTAGTAAGGTGGTGGGCTCCTGTTGTAACAGGAGGACCACCTTCCCCTCACTAGAAAGGACATTGGGTCTACCCATTAATTGGCGCAGGGATTATTGGAAAGTAGCTTCCTTCCCTTGCTAAATATGTAACCACTGAATGTCATATTGCATTTTTCGAACTTTGACTTGTTGGGGGTCAGTTTTAGCCATTAACAATGGTCTGTGTACCTCCTTTAGTGCATGTCCTCCAGTCATTCAGCCAAACAGCAGCATATTGACACTGTAAAATAATGTTTCGTACAGGTCGAATTGTTTCATGATTTGTTCGTGGATGATCATAGGGATTAATGAGATGCCACATCTGAGACGCTTGTGTCAATATAACCCCAGATGTGCTGAAAGTGTACTGCTTCATTGTGGATATTGATGTAATTCCAGTTGATAGTACCCTTTACCTAAATCCAGCTTGGATAATATTCATGTCTTATTTAGGCAACTGATTATTTTGTTAACATGGTGGCTTAGGAATCTTCTCTTCATTGTGATATTTAGGAAAGATATATATATATATATATATATATATAGGTTTGCCCAATGGAGACGTCACACGAGGAAGGGTTACTGCACTCAATCCTCCGGCAGCAGCGGCCTCAGCTTGCCCTCTCACTTCCTTCTAAAATAGCCAAACGCGTTTCGAGCGCAGTATCGCTCTTGATCACTGGCCTGTCGCACATACAAAGACAGCGGTGTTCCATCGGAAACTTTATTTAAATTTTCAAGTCCCACCCCAGTGGGCGTCATCAATCAAGGCATTATGGTCTTGGTAGTCCGAAAATTATGCCCAGACTTAAGTTCCATACAAAACACCAGTGGGTCCTGCTTGCTCCGTACTCCTTCACCCCAATGGGATTGTGCCAAATTATTATTCCCCTGTGGGTCGAAGTTTTAAGGGCAAGTTGCTCCGCTTGCCAATATCTCCCAGAGGTCAGGCCCCCTCCTCTCCAAAAGGTGCGCGCTGTTGCGAGCATCACGGATCCGATACTGCGCTCGAAACGCGTTTGGCTATTTTAGAAGGAAGTGAGAGGGCAAGCTGAGGCCGCTGCTGCCGGAGGATTGAGTGCAGTAACCCTTCCTCGTGTGACGTCTCCATTGGGCAAACATTCATAAATATATATATATATATATATATATATATATATATATATATATATATATATTTGCCCAATGGAGACGTCACACGAGGAAGATATATATATATATATATATATATATATATATATATATATATATATATATATATATATATATATATATATATATAATCACTGTAAGCTAAAAACTTGTCCTGGCTCAGTGATTTCTTGCAGCACTCCTCTGTAGTGGCTGGACTATCTTGTTGGTGTGGAGCCCAATTTGATTATCAGTGTGCTTTCGCTATTCCTTGAACTGCACTGGTAATATCTTTATTATTTGGTGATTGTAGATCAGGTTGAATGTCGTAGCTACCATTACCTCTCTAGTGGCATTGCTGAGAGGGCAAGAAGCCTGTAGCTCATAGGACGTGTACTCTCTTCCAGAATGGCATGGTCCATATTTAAGAGTTTTGTGGAACTTCCCTACTGGAACACATTGGGGTTGACTGGTGACAGTTTTTCCTGCATCCTTTAATATTCAAATGCCAAAATAATATTGCTGCACTATCCAGCAGAAAAGGGCCCATGTTCTCACCTGCTGTCAGCTTTTTAAAGCTGTTTTTAATATCTTATTATGATGGCATGTTCACTTGTTCCACACGATTGCTCAGATTTTCTTGAGTAATTCAAGGTTACCATGTGCAGTCTCTTCCACTTTCTAAGAATGTGTCATCTGAAGTTTTCTGCCCTTTCATTTCCATTGCTCGACTGTAGCAAGCTGTGCTTCTTGTCTGACTCTTTCTGGTGCAGCAAGAGCTGGATTTACCGGCCTCTCAGACATTTGCAAAGTGGTTCCCTCAGTCGTATTTTAGGCGCATGCTCCTTTGGGCTTGATTATGTGTGCCACAGGTATGTATGCAGTATTTACCACACTCAATAAAATCTAGCGGCGCATGGGTCAAAATTTACTGGGCCTTTTTCCCTGTTAAATTCTTCAGTATTGGCCTGCCAAAAAATATCTGGGGGTGCAGACTTTTTCACACCCGCTAATTACCGGGTGCGGAAAACGTCAAACTACTTATAATTGTGATCCCTGCACTAACAAGTGTTTTCACAGGGATCGTATAAAAATGAGGCGTGTAATTGAGGCCTTGGTGGCAATACCACCCAAAAACAGTAACAACGCTTCTCGTTTTTGTTGCATCTAGGCGTTTCTCATCCTGCTGCTCATATCTATCTCTCCCAGCTTCCACTCTGGAAAAGTATGCATCTGCCCTCATGTCTGTTGTAGCCATTGACTTTATTAAGGCATAGTAATTATTTTTGTCAGCGCCAATAGTCTTACAGATGTTTCAGGGCATACTTTATTTATTCCTCCCATTCACATGCTTGGTCGTATCTTCTCCCGTTTGCTAAATCTGCAAAGAAGATGGTCTTGTTGATAACTGCCACATGTTTGTCAAAGGCACACCTGCCTGTCCTCAGTTATGCTTCCATCAGCTGGACTTATCGCTTCACCTTCAGGCCACCACCATTGCAATGAACTTATTTAACTACACCTAGCATTGATATACAGAATCCTATATAACGTCTTTTTTTAGAGTCACTGATGAGCACGATTCTGCTACTCATCTCACCTTCAAGTAGATTATATTAACTAATGAATGTTGATATCACCTTGGTTTTTAAACATGGCTGACACCATCAACTGGCTTTAATGTTAGTGTGGCAGTTCCTAGTAAGTATTGTCCCTATCAATCATACTTCTGAGTAGAAACAGGGCTCGAAAAATCTTAAAAATGTTACTAGACCTACAGGTCTAGTAACTTGAATAATGCAATCGACCTAACTGTAATGTACTTGACCCGTGAACTGGTGTCAAATTGTGTGATCCTAGGCAAATATTTTGTCTTATGGAGCCGCCTTTTGCTTTATTATCACATAAGAGAGCACCATCAAATATGCAAGTTCACTATTTCTGCTGTGCAAAAAAACGTTTTAATTACTAGACTAAATGTTTGCTTCATGTATAACAAGAATCGAGCCCTCTTTGGGCCAGATCTACGACCGTTTTTTGTGGTCACAAACGGGAAATCTGCCCTTTTGTGACTGCAAAAAAAGGGTGGTGGTATGTACAAACGCTATTTTGCGAGTAGGTGACTTGCAAAATAGTGTTTGCAAGTCGCTATTAGGAAGGGGCGTCCCAAGGGTGTCCCTTCCTAATAGCAAGTCATAATGGTATGTACCATTGGTTTGGTCGCAAAATACTTGAAGTTTACCGCCTACTTCAAGTAGGTGGTAAGCCACTCGCAAACATTAAGGGGTCCCAAGGACCCCTTACCCTTTGTGAATGGGTGCGAAAATATTTTTAAGAACAGGCAGTGGTCCCAGGGACCACTGCTTGCCCTTAAAAAAAAATAAAAATGTTCAGTTTTTTTAAAAATTCATCCCGTTTTCCTTTAAAGAAAATGGGCTGCATTTGAAGAAAAAAAAGTTGCTTTATTGGAAAATCTAACACAGACATGAGGGTCTGCTGTCCCCAGCAGGCCACCATCCATATGTTTGCAGGCCATTCCCAGTGGGTCACAAATTACAACGTGCCTCATGAATATTAACGAGGCAGGGCCCATGCGACCCATTTGAGAATTGCAAACAGTGTCTCAGACACTGTTGTACATTCCATTTTGCGAGTGGCAAAATGTCGCAATTTGGGACACGCAAAGTGGAATGGTCGTACATCTGGCCCTTAGTTCACTAATTGCACTGTCACCCGGGCAGGAGCAGTAATAATTCCCAGTTTATGGTTAAAAACTCACTTTTCATATATATATATATATATATATATATATATATATATATATATATATATATATATATATATATATATATATATATATCATGATGTGGTAGTGCACTGCCATCTACAGATAGCATATTTTCCATTGAAATGGCCACACAACTTTCCCACTAACATGTAGTTTCACTGGTAATGGCGCATAAACAATATTTGGAATTTGGGTTTCAGCAAAAATATTTAAAATTTGCACATCACCAAGTAAAGTGTTCTAATTTGTTTTGAGCCTATACAAATATTTTTTCACAGCAGAATTGCAAAATGTGTCTTCATAACTAATGAAATATATTTGAACTGTTTGAACAGTTCACTTACTTATTTCAGTGTTGTATTAGAAAAAGCCTGACATCTTACAGCCTTTCATTTCACATGCTTTGTACAGTTCAATTGTAACACAGTTCACTTTTCAAATTCCTCTAATTTCAGTCACAGAAAAATAAATGTAGAAAGACAATCTGACTTTTGACCTCTCTCCTAAAGCTAGCAAATGTGACAAGACAACAAGATTTAAAGGCATCTTTATTGCTCTTTCACTTTGTGAGCAATAGAGATCCATTTAAATCTTGTTATCTTGTCACATTTGCTCCACTTTGAGAGATAGAGGTCAAAAGTCAGTTTGTCTTCCACAGAAGTTAGAGGATTTTCAGCTCGCCAGAAAGAGCGAGTAGTCTCTAAAAATAGCTCTTCCTGATTTAATCTTGCTCGACAATGCGAGTGGGCAAGTGGATTTTTCGAGCCCTGAGAAAGGAGGGCAGTTGCAGCGAGTATTGGAGTTGCGCGAATGTCAAGGTGCTCCTTGTTAATACTCTTATCTTTTTCTGAAATTCTTCCAACTTTCCGCGTACTCCATTTATTTTCTATTGCCCACTGGGCTCTAGGTATAGATTCCTTGAAAATTGAACAGAGTTGGCTGCATCAGAGACCTCATCTTCAAATATTTTGAATTTAGTGGATTTTAATTATTGGCTAGTAATTCGTTCAGATTTCTCCACTTTTGCATTGCTCTAGAGGAACTTTTTACAGGCTTTAATATGACACAGGCGGCGAAATACCAACATATTTAAAATACCATGCTGTACGTGCCATTTGGGCTGCTGATGACCACCTAAAAGGGCTACAGATTAGCCCAAAGCTCTGCACTGACAATAGTTATAAATGTCTTACCCCCTTTCTTCTTTCTAAGAGACCCATAGAATGTATTTCTTCTCGTAAGTGGAGCACTGGATCCTCAATGGCTTTACGTAATAAGTTAATGTACTCCCATATTGTGTTTAGGGATTCTTTGTCATCTAGTATGTATGAGGTTTCCTGTTCCGGGATCATCAAGGTGATTTGCTTGAGTGCCCGTTTGAGGCCACATTTTAGGCAAATGCAAGGTAAATCTCATCTCCTACTAAAACTTCCTTTTGGCAACTGAAGAAGATTAAGGTAAGTGGAACATGAATGGCTCTGCTTTTATAGTGCTAAAGCGAAACATAGAGCACCCCCTGTTCCTATAAAGCTTTGCGCAAAAACACTTGATGGAAATTTGTTGCTGAAAATATAAAGCATGAAAAACCTCCAAAAATTATTTTTCAAATGTTTGCATTATTTACTTATCTACTCTATCTTCAACTAAGGGATGTTCCCTCAGAATCACTTTGTGATTGTTAGCTTTTTCTTTAGAGGGAAAGTTCCCAAATTTTAGGATCAAACAGCTACTTCTAATCCCAGTGTTGCACATGGGCAAAGCAGGCAGGGATTCATGTCCGAGGTGGTTGTGCCTCATGTTATGCACGGTTTATCGTTTTTTCTAATTTTCTCAGACTTTGCTTTTGCAAAGGCTTTAATCAAGCTTAAGTGAGGTGCCCATTGGACTTCTGTCCATTCCCAGTCTCCTAAACGATCTAGAACATATGGTCTTACACCCTTTCAAACAACTTCTTAACTCGTTCTTATCTCAGGGTATTTTCCCAGATCCCCTTAAAAAACAAAGGTATTTCCTATTCTAAAATAGCTGTATTCCAATCCCAATTAGCACTCTTATTATTAGCTCATTTCCTTGCCTCTGGCAAGCGACAAACTTTTAGGGAGCTTTGTGACCAAGATTTATAACCCTTACTAGGCCAGTTTATGCCCAAATCACAGAACTGGTTGACTTGGTGCAAGGGACAGATATAGAGTGATTGTCTCTTTTAGTGTCACCTCCATGATACTTTTAGATCTTTAGTGATTCTTGCTTCTTTCACTTCTGAGCCTCACTGGGAAGTCCCTCAAGGATCATCTCTCTCTGTCTTTATTTGTTCAATGTTTACGTGGATACTGTGGCTAAACTTCTCCACTATTATGAGATAACGTATATGTGTCAACAACACACAATGGGTCAATTATCTCAATGGCTAGAAGTCGTAGGGTGCATCTTTTCAGACCTGTTTGCATTGGATTGGAGAGTAGTTGAGTAGCCATTGGTTTAAGTTGAAAGTGGGCAAAACTGAGATCCTTATTGATAGTAACTCTTCAGCCTCATATTTATTGTGCTTCTAGCTGAGGGAAACGAGTACATGCCCCACTCCAGTCAGTGCAGTACATAATGTGAATATGAAATTTGTTGCTTCCCTGAACTTCTCTTCAGATTCTTTTGTGTTAATTTGCACTTTCCGTCTTCCCCTACTACAGTTCCCAAAGATCCGTATTTTCCGTTGTAATTGGATCTCTGCTAAACTATGCAGCTCTGTATATCATGGTCTTCGGCAATGTCAACTTAAAAAAATCCAGCAGTACAAAGTCAAGCTGCTTGATTAATCACATGTTTCCCTCAATTCCATCATGCTATGTCTCTTTAGACCAGTCGTCATTGGCTTCCTGTGCAGGACCAAACTGCTTTTAAGGTACTATGTGTGGCTCGCCAGATTCCTTATGGTCAGTGTTCGTAAGGAAGCAGCTGCTTCCAAATTATCTGTTTCACTTAGATCTACGTAAAAGTCATTCTTCAGGTTCTCAGATTTAAAAAGTGCATACAGATGGTCATTGTTTTTCTGTCTTGACCACAAAGTGTGGAACTTGCTTCTGTTATCGGAGTACTACTTCATCTCTCCTAGTTTTCCATCAGGCACTTAAAACACTCCTTTTCTGTGGTTCTTTTGTGTAAGTGGCAGGCTTTGCACTTCTGACATCTACTGCCAAGAAACCTTATATGTGTGAGCATCCTACTACAGATGCAAAACACAACACAGTGATATGGCACATCTCTTACCTATCATTTTTAGACATATTGCTTATATATTACCGAAAACGTGTAACATGCAATACATACATTACAGTGTCACACATAGGTTGCACAGTCATCTATGCATTCATCCACTCCTTGACCGGCAGCATTGAAGACTTACCACTGGTAATCTTGCTGATGCTGTAGGTCTAAACTCTCATTAACCTATGCAAAGAGATCTTTATACATCTTTATTTTCTCTGAAGAGCACATGATGAATAGGTTGTTGGTGTGATCAACGACCATTTTAATAAAGTCCGCTGCACATTCATGGGAGTGGTTTTTGCATATGCTCCCCAACTAGTTCTCAAATTCCACTAGCAATGTGTCCAGCATTGACCCAGTTGTAGTGGTCTAGTTGCCGCATGGGTCATGGACCTTTGGCCCGGATGGGCATACATACATTGTAACACTCTCTGGCCAGGCGTGGCCAGAGAGCATTAATAAACGGGCGAAGTTAGCTCGGGACTTCTGGCCCAGAACAGCATACTGTGTGCCTGTTTAATTCATTAGCTCCCCCCGCAACTTAATTAATGGTCCCCTGCCACGCGGCGTCACACTGGCGACGAGGGTGGGCGTCCTTCGTCCCCGCACCGCGACAGAGCCCTGCCGGCCTGGCACCTGTCCCCCGCCCGACTGCCCCGCGGGGTGAACCACGGCGTCTGCACCGCCGGCCATGAAGATGAAGTGCCGCATTCATCTAGCCCCTGCCGCGAGGTCAAGCCCCGAGGGTCAGCGAAGCACTCCTGCAGTGCTATGGGCAGCCGAAGTGTCAAACAACGTCGGACTCACCTGCCTTGGAATCAGACAACAACACTGGCGCAAGGTACCGAGCGTCGCCTGTTTCCCCCCCCCTACCGAGGTCCTGCACATCTGCTCAGAGGCCTGGCAAAGCTGCGCACTCCCGGTGTAGGCCCGATCTGAGCCCGCTTTGCCGGCGCCAAGACGCACGCATGCGCTGGGCGCCTCTTGCTGGTTCCAAGCGCCACGTATACTTGCAGGATCTCCAGGGCCCACGTGCACGTGGCCCAAGGCTCCAAAGTCACCCCCCAGGAAGAAAATCCCCACTGCGCCGTGTCCAAGCCCTGCAGTGGTGTTACATGAGCACAGCACACAGAAACATTGAACAGTACAACCCCAGAGACTGTCTACTGAGAGGAGGTCAAGTCCCCAACCACTGCATGGAGTGTCACAAGCAGATATAAAGAGGAGGAAGTTTTTCCAATTCCTTCAAAGCACCACCATTTCAGCGCAGCTGCAAGACAGTAACAGCGAGAGGCACACAGGGCCCGCGTAAAGATGACCGACCAGGCAGCACAAGCAGCACCACCCAACATACTACCGGCCCAACAAGCTGGGCCCCCGGCTATACAATCTGCGTCGCAGCACTCCCAAATCAATGCGCTGCCCCCATTCAGCAAGCTGATAGACCCAGCCACAGCGTCTCCCAGATGGTCACTCTGGATCAGCAGGTTAGACAACTACTTTACTGCGACGCGGGAGACGGATGGTGCCGTCAAGAGGTCCCTGCTGTTGCACTTCGCAGGGGAGGAGATATACAAGCTATTTGCTCACCTGCCAAACACCGGGGAGCCCAACGATTACACCGCAGCGGTCAGGGCCCTAAACGCACATTTCGACTCCCAACTGAATCCAGATTATGAAAGATTTAAGCTGCGCCAAGCGCGCTAGAGAGAAGGGGAGTCAATGGACGCGTTTCATGCGCGACTACGAGAGCTGGCGAGCACATGTACAGACAACGACCAGAACAAGGAAGTAAGAGCCCAAGTAATCCAGGCATGCCGAAACAAGAACCTCCGGACTCTCATCCTGCGACAACCAGGAATCACCCTTGAGGATATCCTCATCATGGCCCGGTCGCACGACCTATCTGACGCCAGGGCGTCAGCAATGGACATCGCCATAACTCAACAGGCGGAAAAACCAGTCACAGTCAAGACGGAAAGAGCGGATGCAGTTCACACCCAGAGTAGAGGCACCCGCGGACGGTGGCCAGGCAAGAGCACGCAAGGATCGCGCTGCGGATACTGTGGAAGAGAAGAACACCCACAAGAAGAATGCCCGGCTCAAGGACAGACATGCTCGAAGTGTGGCACTCCCAACTGCTTTGTGGTGGCATGCAGAGGGGGACCGCGAAACCGAGGAGCCCGTGGACGACGGCCACCGTCAAAGTCAGTAAAACACCTATCACTCGAGGACACCGAAAACCCAAAGACGTCCCAGACACCAGGGAGGCAAAAACATTATCTAGAGGACTCATCCACTGATGAGGAAGGCGAGTGCTACCTCATCTCGTTCGCTAGTGACCTCAAACGGATGAGGCGCCCACAACCCACGTGCTCCCTGGAAATTGTCGGATCCCAGGTCACCGCATTGATCGACACAGGGGTGTCCGTTAACGTGATGGGGTGCCAACAATATAAGCGATTAAATCCAAGACCCGCATTGTCCCCGTCGCACGTCAGAATTCTCACATACGGCAGCCAAACGCCCCTACCGCTCAAGGGAAAGATGACCGTCCAAGTGAAAGCAGAAGGCCACGAGATCACCACCACCTTCCACATGGTTGACAGGGAAGCCGACATCCTGGCAGGAAGCCACACGGCTGAGGACCTCGGCCCGGTCACATTTGCCAACGCAGTCAAGACCCTACAAACCGAGGACGTCCTAGAACTCTTCCCACAACTATTTAAAGGACTAGGGTGCATAAAGAGGCCCCCGATACAGTTACACATCGACAAGGCGGTGAGGCCAGTTGCTTTGCGACACAGGCGAATACCCTTCCATCTCAGGCCACTCGTTGAGAAAGAGCTCCACAATCTGGAACAACAAGGAGTCATAGAGAAGGTCACCGGTCCGACACCCTGGGTTTCGCCCATGGTGATCGCCGAAAAACCAAAACAGCCCGGCAAGATCAGGCTATGTATCCATATGCACCTGCCCTACCAGGCGATCAAATGTGAGAGGCATCTGACGCCAACCGTTGATGACATTCTGGCTGATCTAAATGGGTCACGCTGGTTCTCCAAGCTTGACCTCAACACCGGCTACCACCAGCTGAGGCTAGCCGAGGAGAGCTGGTACCTCACAACCTTCTCAACCCATATGGGGTTACGCCGCTACAAAAGACTGAATTTTGGGATTTCGTCGGCAGCAGAAATATTCCAGAATGCCGTCCGTGAAATTCTATCAGGACTTTAAGGAGTACTAAATGTCAGCGACGACATTTTGATACACTCAGCAACAATGGAAGAACATCACCGCCACCTCCGAGCCATGCTCCAGCGCCACGCCGAGCACGGAGTCACCCTCCACCGAAATAAGTGCTCGTTCTTTCAAAAATCCATTGACTTCTTCGGATACGTTTTCAGCCAGGACGGAGTCAAGGTAGATCCCCGGAAGTCGCAGGCCATATAACAAGCCCCTGCACCGACGACCGCGTCTGAGACCCGAAGCTTCCTAGGGATGGCCACCTACTGCGGGCGGTTCATACCGAACCTGGCCACGCTAGCCGAACCGCTGCACGCCTTGACAAAGAAAGATGCCATCTGGAAGTGGGGCCAAAGCGTATTAGACGCCTTCCAAAAAATCAAAGCGGCGCTTTTGGGAAAAACCACCATGGCATATTTCGATGCTACGCGAATGACGGAGCTCCTGGTGGATGCCAGCCCCGTCGGGCTAGGAGCTCTCCTGACTCAGGAAACAGAACCGGAAAGTGGGCCCCACTCACGTTCGCGAGCAAGGCCCTCACGCTAACGGAAGCCCGGTATTCACAAATCGAGAGGGAGGCGTTGGCCATCAAGTGGGCCTGCAACCACTTTCACCTGTATGTCAGCGGGCATTCTTTCCGAGTAGTGACGGACCATCAGCCACTAATCCCGCTGTTCAGAGGCACTGCACCACATCCTCCACCAAGGATAGAGCGCTGGGCGATCTAGCTGCAGCACTATCAAATGGAACTTGTATATCGACCCGGGGCAAAAAACCCTGCGGATATTCTGTCACGGCACCCAACAGTGGCGGTTGGAGACGGAGGCGATCAGGAACTGAAGACAGAAGAATACATTGACATGGTGTCCCAATGGGCCTGTCCGTGAGCCCTAACCATGGACGAAATTAAAGCAGAAACTGGCACAGACGCCGTACTCATAAGGGTGCTGAACTCACTCCAAAAAGGATCCTGGGAAGATTTCCTGCATGGTGCGAACGGATGGAACGAAGCGGAAAGGGACCGACTAGGAAAGTTCTGGAAGGTACGAGATGAGCTGAGCGCCGCTGCAAACGGAGTGATACTGAGGGGCTCTCGAATAGTCATTCCTGCAAGTCTCCAAGAACGAGCCACCACCCTAGCCCACGAGGGACACCAAGGGACCATGCGGATGAAGTCTCGCATGAGGGAAAAGGTGTGGTTCCCTGGAATCGAAGCCGCAGTGGATATCTTGGTGAGGAACTGCAGACCCCCTCCGCTCACAAGCAGCCAAGAACACCCTGCCCCAGTGATAACAGAGGATCTGGTGACATCCCCGTGGGCCCAAGTAAGTCTTGACTTCGGAATCTTTCCGGACGGCAGAGTAACAGCTTTGTTAACCGACAGTTACACAAAATACCCTGTGCTAGCATTGACATCTTTCGCTCACCTACAACCAGTTCTGGAGAAGACATTCTCACTTTTTTGGGTTACCACACGAAGTCAAGACCGACAATGGGCTCCCATTTCAAGGAGCAGAATTTAAAAATATGTTTGCGCTGTTGGGAGTCCGTCATCACCGCATCACTCCCCAATGGCCTCAAGCTAACGGGGGAAGTTGAACGATACATGCAGACCCTCAACAAAGTAATCCGGATTGCAGTCTCTGAGCAGGCCGACCCCGAGGCGGCGCTGCACAGGTTCCTACGGGAATATCGCAGTACCCCACACTGCACGACGCAGAGATCACCCTGGTCCCTGATGCTGGCCGGGCCCCGGCTAGACACCATTCCTGCAGCTGATGGCTGGACCCCGGAACCGTACGACCCCGCTAACACCCAAGCGCGGAGAACGAGGAACAATGAGCGGGCCAGCGAGAGGAGAAGAGCAAAGACCAGGATCATCGCGCCAGGATGCACAGTCCTTGTACGGAACCGCCGCAGCGGAGGGAAGTTCCGGACAGTGTATTAGCCCGGGGAGTGGACCGTGTGGAAGATCAACGGATCCGCCCTCACAGCTCAAAGAGGTGATGAGACCATCACCCGAAATGTATCCTGGTTCAAGCGAATACAAGATACTGACACGAACCAGATGCCTCCCGGCCCAGCGGAGGATAGGGAGGTAGCAGCAGACGACCTCTCACCAAGCCCGGGTGAAGACCAAGCCGTGGCGAGCCCTCCGTCACCCCTGGCCGCTGAAGCTGGAGCGACCATGACCACCAGTACCTCGTCGCATAACAGCCCTCGGGCGAGTCAAGGAAGCCACCAACGTAGGTACAGTCTGAGACCCAATCCAAGACCAAGTCAAAGACTCACAGACTTTGTGTTGATTCCTTTATTTATTTTGAACTCTGACTTGGGATGGGATGTAGCAGTCTAGTTGCCGCGTGGGTCATGGACCTTTGGCCTGGATGCGCATACATACATTGTAACACTCTCTGGCCAGGCGTGGCCAGAGAGCATAAATAAACGGGCGGAGGTCGCTCGGGACTTCCTGCCCAGAACAGCATACTGTGTGCCTGTTTAATTCATTAGCTCCCCCGCAACTTAATTAGTGGTCCCCTGCCACGCGGCGTCACACCAGTGACTGTGATTCAGTTATGGAACAGGGTCGTGACCTGCAAACATACTGTTGCCACTCTCTTCAGCTTCTGACTTGGTGGCTGTCAGTGAGTTACAGTCCCTCGGAGAAGGTAGTTGACGGCCCTAAAAGTATTTGACTACTCCTTCTCACTGCTGATGTTTGGTATTGTGGAGAAGCATGGAACCCCACTTTGCCTCATTGCTTAATTCAACAGAACACACAGTTTAGCATGGGTGCCAAAGCAGTAGCAACATACCACACTGTCCAATGTGAGCTAAGGACATCCCATACCTTTTTTTCAGGCTCACTACAGTTAGCATTGCGTAAGTACTTCATCTGTTGGGGTGTGGGCCAGCCACTTGCTCATGCTTGAATGGCTTTCTTATCTTTCTCAGGTCTGGGCTCTTTATTGGTAGGCTTTCCTCCCTATTCTTTTTTCCCTCCAACCCGTGGAAGATGTCTTCTTTACCTTTGCTTTCGATTGGCTGAGTTGTATCCTACCTCTGCTGATGTCATGGAACTATTTTTTCTTTGCTTTTGGTTTGGGAGTGGATGCCTTGCTCCTCCTCCTGGGTCCAGAGAGCTTCCTTGTGCTCTTTTCCTCTCTCCCCAAATCCCCAATTCTTAGCCTCATTTCGCTCTCCCTCTGAATTTCCTGCACCAAGTCCTGTTGTGGCTCAGTGGTGCATTCACTCTTTAACCTCGGCTACCTCAATCTTCCTTCTTCTGGCAATCTCTCCCCTGGGCTTCTCTCTCTCACCCTCCCCTCTCCTACAGCCCTGTACTGCTGTCCCACTCTTGCTCCTTTCTGGCCACTGCTATTTACCTTTGCAAATGCGTTGAACATGCACTAGCATTGGCAAAACTAATCATGATGGCGAGCTATCTTGAAAATCAATGTGTTATACTTTGAAAGTGGCTGCCACGTTGCGTGATGAGATTTGGAGTGATGCAACATGCCATTACGTAGTATGGCAATATGTAACGCAATGACCATCTTGAAAATAATATTTTCGTACTTTCAAGATGAGCACCATGTTGCATGCCGCAACATGATGCACAACATGACGTGCCGCATCGTGATGTGTCCATCATGAAAGGATGAAGGTTTTATGCTTTCATGGTAGCCGCCACGTGTGTCACAAAGTGAACCCATGCAGCATGGATGGTATCTGGAAAGTACAACAAAAAGTCTTCCAAAACGGCCAGTCAGAGTTATTGGCTTTGCCTGGGTGGTGCATTTCAAAAGTATCCAGCATTGGCAAAGGGAAGAGTGTCAACCAAAATGCTTTGGCAATATGAGACCAATGGGCTTTGCCACTGCTTGCTTTAAACAGTGAACTGTAAATAACGGCTACAGTTTACAGTTCATAACACCCCCCCCCCCTACACACACACACACGCCCCCTCCCATGGTAACACTAAGGAAAACTGAGGTACACCATTCAAATGCTGAATAGAGAACATGCTTAATTTTGACAACATATTGATAGCACTGAAAACATCTCCCATGTGTACATCATATTTATTGGAGAATCCTCGTTCTTGCAATAGGCACACAGTTGGTGAATACCTTAACTGAACGGCACCCCAATATGGTTATACAGTTTCAGAATCGATCTCACAGTAAAGCTTTGTGTGAACACAGTGCAAGCAGTGGATGAAAAAAACACCTTTCCTTTTGAATAAAATAGCACTACTGCTTGATTCGTTTATGTGGCTTTCTCGCAGTTTACTTGAAAGGTTGGTGTGAAGAAGCAGCAACTAGAAACACATTTTTCATTAAAATGTTTATAACATCAACATACAAAAGCTGCAGTTTTTAAAGGCTCACAAATTAGTACCGATGCCCAAATAAGCAAAAATAGTACTTTTCAAGCATGTAAAGCAAGCAAGCAAATATTGTCACTCATTTAAATATGCATGCAGTACAAAAGTAATCTGCTATAAAAGCAAACTTGGTTTATAAAAATGCAGGTAATTTTTAAGGCATACTATTTAGCAATGAAAGCAATGTATTGAATATTTAAACTTGGCATTTTGATAAACTTGCAACGACAAAGAATAGACTTCTACCATCCTGTATAACACAAGAGCATCTTGCAAATCCTCAAGCTGTGTCTCGAACAAATGTGCAACTTTGTGCAGGGCTTGTTTTGTACAGTTGTGTACAAGTTGTAATTGTAGTCTCTGCTGGTTTTTCGATTGAGCTTCTGTTGTTCTGGTACATGCAAGATCCAGTTAATACAAAGTATGGTCGGGTTCTTCACCATTCTAATTACAGAGTCAAGTAATTTATCTCTAGGCGCCTGCTTCCAGCTGACTGTCTTCATTAACTAGTAATTACATGGCACACATTGTAAGAACATTGGCATTTTTTTTACCCTAAGTCATATATAGCTTTGTTAATACCAGAACTGTAAAATGGTAATATAGAGGACTGGTGGGTTCCATGTCATGGGAAGTAAAGCCGATCTTTTATCCTTCCGAGGTAGACACATTATATACCTAGTTTGAGTAAAATGTAAGGAGTTTGTTGAACTCTGTTGGTGAATTGAAGCTGTAGGACCCTTTGAGGTTCCTTTCTTCTAAGTGCTCCTTCAGGGTCATGAGAACCAGTGATGGGGTGTCGGACTTGGCAACCATTTTGTATATAATCAGTAGACTTGCTCTCAGTACTGACAGTCCATTATCTGTGTCTGTATAAATAGCCATGCTCTCCTTTCTTCATGACGAGTGATGTTGGAGCTGAAATTATAGAAATGCTAAACGTGATTTGCACATTAAGACCATAGATGAACTTGGTTTGCTAATAAATAGTAGACATAAACAACGGTTTACCTAATGTAGCCAATAACGATGGAATTATATAACCTTAGTTGGAAACTAGTTCACAGACTAGCCCAGTTAGAGACCAGCCAAATGAGTACCTTAGCTAGAGACCAGTCAACAGAGCATCAAAAACGTTACCACCAACCATTGTGTTTGCCTTTTAGTGACAACGTGAAAAATTGTCAGTACCTTCTATTTACCAAACATTATCAGTTGACGGCACTGTCTATCCATTACCTGTACCTAATATTTCTGTTGGGAATATTATTTCTTTTTCCGTGCACACTTTTTTTCTACTTTTCCTTTTTGGTGGCACTGAGTAAGTTTTAATGATAAATGCTTCTTGGACTATTGGCTGACCTTATCGTAGCGCGGTCTCAAAAGTACCTATATGTATAGTTTTAAATATTCAAAGACCTTGGAGACATTATGCTCATGGCCGTGTTTAATTCTGGTATCCGTGGTGGTAATGATAAAATCTTATTTACTATTAGCCCTACTTCACAACATTGCTCAGTATTTAAAGAAACAACTCTAAACTTATGTGAATGCAGAAATCTTTAAAACACAAATGATTTCCTTCTAGAAGCAGCCCTGTAACAAGACATCCACCCGGTCCTGCCCCTCCTCCTAACTTGCTCTTCAGATCTGGAACAATATGCTTATTGGCAATAGGCAGACCCATCATTAACATCTTCAGCAACCATTTGAAGGAGCACCTACCACCGAAACACTTAAGAAACCAACTGGTGCTCCTCTTGGTATTACGAACATCTGGAGCAACAGGCGTTATTCCTTCTGCAATGGCCCTCCCTCAGGGATCCCATTTCCTTTCTTTCATTGTTATGATGAGGCTATAACCTCCGACCTTTATCAAAGTCCTATTTCATGCCCCCTCCCTGCCTTTTCACTACCTTTTTTTCTCCTCTCTCCTTATCATAAGTCTTAGCTCTTACAGCAACATTCGATGTCTATAAATGTATCATCATGCTGCTTCTGGTATTTCCAATGAGGATTTTGTTGAGTCAAGTTAGACCCATCCGATACCTCTACCCTCACGGAGCATTATGCTTTTATTCCATCTTGCTGTAATGCTCGTTATTGTGCCATCGTGTGTATCCAACTAATATTCCATCTGGTCTGTAAAGCGCTCTGACATATGTCTTGATTATGTCCACACTGAAATAACTAGCTGATGTAGTAGCCTCAGTACTTTGCCCTAGATTCTTGAGGCCCCTGTGTGTGGGAACACCACCACATACTTGCGCAGGTTTCTCGTGCATGCCTCACCTCTCATTTTGCTAAGAATTCCTGACCAGCAGCATGCACTTCTACTGGACCCAAGCTGTGACTGAAGTTTCAAAGATAACGTCACGGAGCTCATACCCTGCCACTAGCAATTCTGATTTTATTCCTTCTCAAATTCCAGTTATTTATTGTGTAAATAACCTTGACATGTCAGTACAGTTGAGATTAGTCACTTTTTTTTATACAACATCATATCACTTTTTGTTGCTTGATGTATTCCTCACCATTTACAAACACATTGGACGGCAATGGCCAGTATCTTGCGGGGCAGCAAGCAATACTTTCCTTAAATGAAATATGCTTATAACGACGTTTCTTTATGACTGATGCCATAGAGAAAGCTGAAGAAAAGTCCTGGATCGTACTTTTCTACGATTTGCTTGCGCGCTAGCCCCAGAAAGAGATGGGTTACAGTGATGGCTCTGGGAGCAAGAGATTAGAGTAGTAATCCCTGCTTTCCCACTTGGCCACAGTTGTGCGATGTGGCTCAAATTTACTTTGTCTTCCTGTGTCTTCCCTTTTCTGCCAGAATTTAGAGGTCTTATTCATAGACTTAAAGTCAAAATTGAACATAAACTAAATTTAAAAAGAAACTGACCCATGTTATGTCTAGAATCACCGATCAGTACTTTAGTTCGTGGTGTTGTATTGTACAAGTCTCAACACTCACGGAGTCTACTTTTAGAAGCCAGGCGAGACCTGGAAGGAAGATGGGCTTGGGCTGAGAGAACCCTGCAAAAGAATCGTAAATGCCATTATTTTATCCATATTGGCAAAACAGTGGCTGATTCATCGGTCATCCGAATCCATTAAACGATAATTGTGCCATTGGTCTGAACTCTGTTGGAAAAACCAGGAAGGCCTCTGTATTAACACTATATTTTGTCTAATTATGGGCTAAGGTAAACATTTTTTATATGAACTGCCGTCTTGTCGCTTCTTTGTACTACTGTTTACGGGTCTCTGGTGTTTGAATTTACGATGTAAACTGAAAAGTACAGTATGAAGATGACCTGTTACTGGCTTGTTAGTAATGTAAAATAATGTATATGATTATTTTTGGAAGAACATTTAAACATTTAAAACGACTGCTTCATGTTGTTTTATAACATTAAATACTTGTAAATTGCCTATTAGTGTTTTTCACTGCACTAACAGGGATGCCTGTCTTTTTTGTCAGATATTGTTATATTCAAGGGCTGAGTAATATGTAAAGGCTGCATCTTAAAAAGTTTATTCATTGAAATGTTTAAGTACATTATTCTAACAGTGGAACAGTAAAGGGAGGATTTATAAAATTAAAAAATACTGCCCAAATTACTTTGGTGGTACATTTCTCAGGTTAAATAAAGGTCTTTATCGCCTTAATTAACTTAAATCATATAACTGGTTTTAGTATTTGCCAGAAGTGTAATAAAATAATCATGAGTTTTCAGCGCATTTATATTCTATACATAAAAAAGTTTAGTGGGTCTTAAAAACGTACTAACTAAACTGGTCTTTCCGCATAGATGTTTCATTAGAAATTGTGCTAATCAGATGAACAAGCAAACAAAATGGCGGTTGCCATCTTTAAGGTGTTCTTTCTCTTTTCAGGTGTGGCCAGTTTCCTGCTCGCTTGGAGCTACCTTCGGCTATGTGCTTGGCCTTGTTGCTGCACCTTTGTGGATTCACTGGAACAGAAAGCAACTCATTTACAAGAGCAGATAGCGGAAGCTGAAATGTGGCCACTGTGAGTTGATTTGTAGCCACCAAAGAGATTTTCTTAGAGTCCTTACAACAGACTATCAAGCACCTCCTGGAGTGATGTTACTTGGCCTTCTATCCCTGCATACACCACCATTAACTTTAAATTGTAGCACAGTGCAGGTGCACATTCATTCACTTAGTATTGGAGCCCTGAGACAAAAGTCTATCCCAAATTAAAGTATTTTCAACCGATGGTGTTTTCTCATTCTTGATCAACAAGATCTTACAGTGCCTAAAATGTGCAGGTTGTGGGAAGGCAACATGGTACATGTAAGCTTAGTTTTCAAACCATGCCACAATATGGAACAAGTTCGAGAAGCTTCTGTTCTCTGCTTTCACAGTGGATATAGCCATCGCAGTTTGACAGCAAAACAAAGTTCACGTGATCAAGCAACAGCTGATGCATCTTGAGCCTATCCGCTTTTTCACAATGCCCTTCTTTGGAGTTAAAATGGCTATTATAGCCTCATCAAAAACAGTCTTCAGTCCTTTTTGCGTTAAAGCTGAACACTCCACGTAACAGCAAGCTCCTATCTGTAAAGAGGAAAACCATGCATTAATGTAATCGCAGTTAAAAATATCAATTTTCATGAGTGCACCAACTGCTCTATAAGATCGCTTTTCCTGCATTATGATCAATTTAATTGTTGTTTGTGAAGTAAGGGTAAGGACATTTATAAATTGCAGAATACAATTAGGTTCGAAGTCGAAGGTAAAAAAAAGGCTTTGTTTATCAGGCAAGTACTCTTAAAAATGTGGCAGAAGGCCTGTAACCACCCTCTACAGAAAACCAGTGTACCTCTTTTCTGGCTGTCTTACATTTCTAGGCAAGCCGTCATGTAGACTCCTGTATTATGTACTCATTGGAGTTTGAACAGTGCTGTTTGATGAAGCCTCATACAGTTCTTCACCGTATTCCAGGTCTGTGCAATGGCCCCTATTAGTTGTGCAGATACTGAGGGATGTGATAAATTATATTACTCAGGCATGTGATGGAGCACTTAATATCCAGTTTCACTCCTAGATTACTTACTCTCAACTTCAGAATAACTAATTTGCCAAAAAACTTGTGTAAAGATGTAACATGTTATCATGCAGCTCATTTTGTCATGTGTGTGATATGTATTAATTTCTGCTCAGTAGCAGAAGCCCACCACTGGCAGCAATAAACCATAGCTTAAACTAATGTGAGAAAAAGGGAGGTAATAGAATGGGATAGAGCCTTATGACCATTATTTAGTTAAACCCAAATTACGTTTGTCTCCTATGAGTTTTACTGGAAGCCATTGCCGACCAACCATCCATCTGTTTAATAAAACCAAAAATATGTTTGTTTCATATGGGTTTCACTGGAAACCATTATCAACAATACCTGATCTGAAACCTGGTTATTCACTTATCTCACATACCAGCTGTGAAAAACCAAGTTTTGTTTTTCACTGCCCTTATTTCAATGCGGCAAAAAAACAGGTTCTGAAGCTGGTGCTTTAGCAGATGTTGATTTGCTGCTTCCCCTGGTCTACACTAGGAGGAGGAGATAGTAGATGATGGTTTGCCATATCAGTCACCTTTCCGTGCCCCTCCTCCCCTTGGATCTCCGTAGATGCGAGGGATATAGAAGAATCTATTTAGCACTCCGGTACCATCTCCTCTGCCAGCCTCCAGTCTATGCAGATTTTGACAGGTAAGAGACTTTAATATTTTCTAGCATAGCCTTCTATGCTAAAGAATTGGATCACCTCCTGTGCTGACTCTCCGGCCCCATTAAACACAGCAAGACAATAAGTTCCAGACCCCAGGCCATCTGATACATGGAGGAACTCAGACTGATGAAACATCACTGCAAACAACTGGAGCGCAAATGGAGAATGAGCCAGGACAATGCAGACAGAAGCACGTTCAAATTTCCCCTTAAAGAAGGAAATAATCGAGCAACCAAATGCGCTGTTCTGGCGGACCGCATCGATGCTAGCACCAACAGAAGCAAAGAAATCTTCGCCATTATAAAAGATTTCACCTCACCAGCTGCTGCCTCCAACTCGATCACCTCCTCCAACAGTCCTTCTCAATGCTTCAGCAACAAAATTACCGCCATTTACAGCAACTTCAAAATGCAACCGGACCTGACAGACCTCACCAAACGCTTCTCGATCTTATCCAAAGAACCAATGCTAACCACATGGCCTGTTATCACACCAAAAGAAACTGCCGCCATCATGAAGTGCATCCACTGAACAGCCCCAGTGGACCCCTGCCCTACCAGGCCTACTCCAGGGGACTCCAGCCCATCAGCACCATGCTCACACCTATTCTGACATTCACAAATGTTTGGAAACATGCAGCTGTCCACCCTTTGCTGAAGAAACCCTCTGCGGACCCTTCAACACTTGTCAGCTACATACCAGTTTCCCTGCTATCACTCCTGACTACAGTCTTAGAGAAAAATCATTAACAGGCATCTCACCGAATACCTCAATCACCACCAACTCCTCGATAACCACAGCACAGCAACTATTCTTATCGCCACCACAGATGACATCCGCATAATATTGGACAGAGGAGACACGGCAGCTCTCGACCTCCTGGACCTCTTCGCAGAATTTGGAACAGAAACTCACCCCATCCAAATCCCACACACGATTAGAATCCAAGATCATGCACTTTGATGGATCTGCTCCTTCTTGACTGTCAGTCAGCCTGGCACTGTACACCTTGGACGCAGGCAACCTCATTTGTAGAGTTGAACCAGACCACCTCTTCAACACATAGATGATCCCTTTAGCCAGCATCATCCGCTTTTATGACATTAATGTCCTCTTCTACACCGATGAGACACAATTCAATCTCTCCCTCATGGATAAGACACCTCCCACCCAAATCGAGTTCGGTGTCTGAATGACTGAACTTGCCCACTAGGTGAAGACCAACTGCCTAAAGCTGATCCACCAACAAGACCGAAATCTTGATCTTCGGCAAGAGCACATCCCTGTGGGACTAAACCTGGTTTGCAGCAGAGGTTGGACCTACACCTACCCCCACTATCCACGTCAAGATCCTCCGGATCATCATGGACCCCAAACTTGACATGACCGTCCAAGTCAACACCATCACCGCCTCATGCTTCTATACCCTGAAGATGCTGAGGAAGGTTTTCAAATGGCTCCCAATCAGCTCCCTGAAAACTGTCTCACAAGCCATGGTCACAAGCAGGCTGGACTACGGGAACACCCTCTATGCCGAGATCAATAAAAAGTCACCTGAAGGCTGCAGACCATTCAGAGCTTGGCGGCCAGAATCACTCTCAACTTCCCACGCCACACTTGCATCACACCACACCTGAAGGAGCTCCACTGGCTTCCAGTTCACAAACAAGCACAATTCAAACTTCTCACCCCCACTTTCAAGGCACTAAATAATGCTGGCCCAGCATACCTCAACAATCTCATCTCCTTTCACAAACCTTCCGGACTTCTAAATGCAAACATACCTAGCGTATGGACATTCAGATCTGGGGGGGTCACCTCTTATCCTACATCACTTCTAAAGGGCGGAACGGTCTGCCGCTACACATAAGAGCCTCCTCCTCACTTAATGAAATCCGCAGGTAGCTGAAGACCTTGCTTTTCGAGTAGCCCTACTAGGCCCAGAGGCGTGGCTAGACTCAAACCTGCTCAGTGCCAGGATACCCACCTGGGTGATAATGTGCTCTACAAATCTGCATAACATAACACTCTTGTAAAAGCGGACGGTACAGTCCTTGGCATAGGGCATAAGAAGTGGAATTTCAGAGAGGAAGGAGAGGCTGATTCAGGATATCCGGTTTTGCTAAAAAAAAGGAGGTGAAGGAGGAAGGGCAGTGGAAAGTGGGGAAAGACAGCAGGTATGTTTGTTTTGGTGGGGCGAGTTAGCAGGACTCCAGGTAGTTTTCTATTTTTAATCATGAAATGCGGCAGGCCTTGGCAGAGAGAAATAGGAGATATTTAAGTATGGTGGGCAGAGGGAAGTGCAGGATAAGCAAGGCTATGATATGCATGGCTCCCCCATGACTAGGCCTGGGCAGAGTTAGCGGAAAACCCACTGCGTGGAGTTCTGCAAGCGACGGAGTGCGTTATGTCGCGCAGTTCGTGCTGATTTTTAACGCCGGGTGTTTGTCCTGCGCTGTAAAATCAGCGTGAACGGCACCATGCACAGTGCAAGAGGGCGCTGCTTCTTTCTGCTTCTCGAATAGATTTTCTACTCGAGCAGCTTCCTCAAAGCAAAAGCAATGTTTCTCAACACGAGTGGTAGCGGCCCATGTTGAGAAATCTCGCCGGGAGGTGGTCTGGAGTAAGGTGTTCCTCGCTCCTGCTCACCAACTTGATGTTGGCGAGCGACGAAAAAACTCTGCTCCGCAAGTTTTTTGAAACTCTGCGCGCTACGCGGAGCGCGAAAAACTCAGCGAGCGGAGTGGAATTTCACGTCCAGGCCTACCCATAACCACTTTCGCTCTGTACAAATGATCCAGAGGATCAAGGTGGCATTTACAGCATAAATATGCAAATAGGTAGATAATGGAGAATTTTCCACCTCAGAGTTCCAGGTCACCTAATAAGCAATGTCTTATTGTCACTTTGAAGCCGTTTGTCAAACGGCCCCGTTGTTCACAGTTACTCATCAAATATGTTATATATGATCATGCCAAACTATACAAAAAAGTAATGGATGGCATGCTTGAATTAATCTAAGCCACTGGTAATCACTTGGGGCCGCACCCCTGTCGATTGTTATTTTGTACACCATGCCACCTCAGTTTGGACCCAGCCATATGCAAATCAGTCTCGGCCCAGCTCAAACTGGAACAGTCTAGGCAGTTCTGCTTTTTTGTATACTTTAACGTGTCAGCCTAAGTGAGACGGGGTATGCGCAGATGTGGGTTCTGTGTACACTGTCTCACTGGAACCAAACTTCATGGCTGATGATCCCTAACTAGGGCAAAACCGGTCCAGGGTTGCTTGTGTTCCGGTTCAGGGAGGACATGGCCTGGCAGTTTGGAGTGGAATGTTCCCACTGGAGGAGGGTCAAGACCGATGTGCATTTGGCTGGGACAAACTGATCTAGCATTATGTGCAAAATAACGATGCGGCCCAGATTAATTACCAGTGACTGATAATAATTCAGGCATTCCATTTATCACTTTTTTAAATACTTTTATTATTATGCATCAGTCCATTGACAGTCTGTTATGCAGTAAAGTTCCAATGAACTATGCAAAGATAGCAGCTTTTAATGCCACATCCTGATTCACAGAATCCAGATTAGGCTCGTTTTACTATTGAAATATGTACAAATACAGAATGTCTGAGAGTATGTTGAGATATCCACATTTATAAATACAGCGGCTCGATTGCACATATTCTAGGTGGGGTAATTATGTAAAACGCAGTAAACTCCCACTAACCTGTAAACGTCTGTTTCCACAGTCGTCCTGAGATAGTTTCCCACCATGGAAGTGCACACACAAGTACTTCAGTGAAAGGCAAAAGTGCCTTTTCAGGTTCAGAAAGGCAAAGGAGCAGCCCCACGTTTAACTGAGGTTTAGGGGAAGGTGTTTTTCAAACGAGGACTCTGCAAAGTCACAATGTCGGTTCATTTACTCGTGCAGATTTGCTACCAAGTGGAAAATCCACAGGAGAGGAATTGTGTGGAGTAGATTTCTGACTGTAAAACCCCAAGCCCTTAATAGATACTCCTCAGACCAGCTTTGAGTGTAGCAGAGTTAGTGGTGTTCCTTAGAGAAGGGCAAACACCATCTTTATTATATTATTTTCCGTGGTTACTGGAGAAATGTATCCCAACACTTGTGCGCCACATGAAGGGACGAAAGAATCTCTGCACGATAGACCTCAAGGACAGCATCAGTGGCTCAACCACTTATCTGTTTGTAAGCCCAGGACCCTGGTGACAAATGCCACACTGGGTTGAGCTTGAAGCAGATCCCCACTTGCCTCCTCGAGTGCAAATCCTGTTAGCGTAAAGTGACTCCTAGTACATTTGCTGGGATTTAGCACCAGGGATTTTTATTTTCGTTACATTTTTTGTTAGGCCCGTATTTTCACGTAGGAGTAGAAATGGCAGCCTCATCATCAACAAATAATTGTGTGAAATCACTTGCGGTTCACTTTTGGGGTTATTAACTGGAAAGACAATTTAATTGAGAAAAATAGGGAGAGAAAAGGGCCAAGTACACACCCCTGCGGGTTCCTTGACTAGCAGGAAAACTTTAAGTAGTCCCCTTCTGCACTCTTTAAATGTTGCATTGCTTTAATTTCAACAGGAATTTGAAAGATCTTCCTACAACTTATGCCCGACAGCATTCAAAATGGTTTTCCCAAGAGTAACAAAAGAGAACCAAATAGAGACGGCAAAGAGGGTTTTATGTCGAAATATTAACCACAGAAACCTCGTGCTTGCAAAATATTGTGGCCTAATTGCATTGAGGACCAGGATATCGAGAAAGTGCATATAGGAAGGATAGCTGTGTTCTTAAGCCCACATCTACATACCTTGTCAAGGTTACACAGGTGTGGAGTTAAGTAGATTAAATCTATACCTGCCTATATATATTTACCATGTCCATATTCTGCCCGTGGTATTCTGATACCACCATGTTAAGGTGGAACCCTGACAAAAGACATACAGAAGCATTTGTTTACATGACGAGGCCTATAATCAGTGTTTGTGTCCTCTACTACGACCTGTCACGATATTTCTAGAGCGCCTTATACCATGGGGTCTCAAAGGACTGGTGACCGAACAGACATCCTAAAGCCAGAAATAAGAGAAGGAGGGAGGGGAGCAGTGGGGGCAAATCACCTGCTAAAATAGCTGGGATTTCAGCTGCTGATGAAATGCAAGGGATGAGCTGGATCTAAGAAGTGAGATTCTGCTTCTGGAAGATTATAGTCCATCAGGCATTGACCGCAAGATGTCTCTGGCAAGTACAGCTAGGGAAAGAGGTGCACTAGACTCAGTAAATGAATCACCCCTTAGATGCCATGTGTAATGAGGGAGATATCAGCCAGAGGGATAGATATCGAGGAGCCGGCCACACATCTAGTGAACACTATAAAGTATGGTTTAGTCTTTGTACAATTGCAGAGGCAGTTTATACAAAGGGAAGGGTGAGCTAGGTAAAAAAAGTAAACTTAGCAGTAAAAGATGCAAATATGAAAAGGGAATGCATAACTGGATAGAGTACAAGCATGTACAATGAGAAGAAGCGGACATGAATAATTCAAAAAATCTTTCTAGTATGCAAAAAAATGGGGGGAAAAATAGCGTGTTGCACAAGGTGCTGTTTGTTGCAGAGGTGGTGCAGGCACAATAAAAAGGTTGACGACTACAACAGAGAAGCTTCATTTGCAATACTGCAAATGATGTTGGAAAGGCTGTGAGCAAAACGGTGTCATTTAAGCAAATGCACAAATTGATAATGAGAGGCAAGGGTTGAATTTATAAACGGAAGAATCAATATCATTTGAATTATTGATCGAATACATTTTGCGATTGCTGCATGTCGACAGCTGAAGGCACAAGTAGAAGTAGAGGGGGTGGGTTACAAGCTCATTTATGGGTAAAAGAGTACTGCTATACCTAGCAAACTTGAGAGTGGAAAACTCAATGAAGACCCATAATCAACTGGAAGATCAAAACTTCTGCCCTCATTTTGTAACTGACTAATAGTCAAATGTTTATTCTCATCAGCCTACCTGTAGAACTATATGCTCCTTTATCATCTACCAGGCCCTATTACCTTGATCCTTGAAGCAGGCAGTCTAAGCTCTTTCAATATCATGTATACCTCTTTGGCAGTCTTCATGATTTAAGGAGCAGACCACTACTGCATGTGAGAACCTTCTGGACATCTTAACAGCTAAAACTATGTCTAAATGTTTTCTTTATTTTCACATAAAAAAGAAATAACCTTTTTATAATTAAAAAAATCATTTTCTATGAGTTGGAATTTGTATTCACTTTTTGGGATCTGACTGTCCAGCACCCACCGTCTTTGAACATAATCTTCCCATAAATTATTTAACAAAAATGTGGCACTTGTTTAAATAATGAAACCACAGACCGAGCAAATGTACTGCTCTACTGCTTTAAGGCCTAGTGGCTTCATTTGGATGTTAACGAACTTTGAAAATTATCATATTCCTTAGATTCTCATAGTAAAACTGGCTTCGTTGCACACTGACCAAACTAGTGCTTGTCCGTCTGTGACTTATAGTAAAAAGTTCATGAAATTTTTCAACACTTCACACATGAAGTGTAGAAATGGTGAGATTATACGAAGGAAAATGCAAAAGTTATTATTCATCTTAAAAATATATATAAGCATCTCATCAAAAAGGTAGTGGTCATTAGCAAGTAGATAAAGTGCCACTTTGCTTAGCTTGTTTATGAAGCTTCAATGAGAGATATCTAACATTATTAATGAAACCCATAAGCTTTATCGTTTAGAGCCATTGCGATGAACTAGCAGTATATATTACAAGTAATATTCAGACTTTGCATTCCCACAGAGGGTCTAAATACCAAACAAAACCGACCCGCCTCTCAGAACCAGCTGTCAGCCTTCCAGTCAGAATATTAATTCAAAGGCAATTTTTCAAATTTTAAACTGTGTTCTCTTTTGGAAATAGTTTCTAAGAGTATATACTTACCTTTTATAAAAACCAATTTTGGACCCTGGGAACCTTGCAAACTTTGTACAGTCTCGAACAGCATTTATTTAGTCAAACTTCTTGAAAACTGTCATCAGTCGACGCAAACCTTGAAACTAGATATTAGACCCTCTCCGAGTTGGTTTGTGCCGTTTGTTCTCCTATGTTTCGTTCATGACATTATAATAGCAGGGCCCTATCTCAATTCGATTTATCTCCTTTGATGCAAGTTGGCAGCTGGAATAATGTCCATACGTTGGATCAGAACAGAAGTGATTTTGTGTGATACATAAAACTGACTTTGGTTGAATGGCTTTTGAAACCACAGTCTAGAAGTATGACTATCTGCTGTAACAGTTGTTAAGAATTTGAGATTTAAGCTATATAAAGACCCCGTCATTACACCATTGTTTAAGTCCATAGTAAAGTGTACTACATGTACCCAGGGCCTGTAATGTTAATGCTACTAGTGGGCCTGCAGCACTTATTGTACCCCCCCGCCACCCCCCACTAAAGTAGCTGTTTCAAACTTGTCTCAGGCCTGCCACTGCAGCCTGTAGTGCAGTTTTAAGCTGCCATTTTGACCTGGCAATATAAACCTTTTGCCTGGCCTAAACTTCCTTTTTAATACATATGTCACCCCTACGGTAGGCCCTAAGGGTGCATTATGTTTAGAAGTGGGACTTGTGTGCTTAAGTTTTACATGTCCTGGCAGTGAAAAGCTCCTAAAGTCGTTTTTGACTGTTGTAAGGCCCATCTCTCCCATTGACTAATACCAGGTTACCTTATTACATTTAGTAAGTGATAACTATGGATTAGGAGCAGATAGAGATATGCTGTTTACACTCAAATGAATTGTAATTGTAAACCCTCTTTAATGGTAAATTTCTATTTTTAGTTACACTTATAAAAATGTAACTTTTAGAAAGTTGGCATTTCCTTGTCATAACCATTTTGCCTTTTACCGATGTCCTGGGCCACATGGCTGTGAATTGCTCTGCTGTTGGTGTTTGTGTATTGGTTCCAGACAGGAACACAAAGGGGAATTATGTGTGGATAGGATGGGCTATCCTGGCATGATGACTGCCATGAGCTGTAACCAGCCCCACTTAGATTTCAAAGGGCTTTGCTTCCTGCACACACAAAGGAATCTCACACAAGCCCTACCCAGTCTTTTGTCACCCCAGACATTTTGGAGCCTTGACAGGGAAAGGGGAAGAACTTTCCAGAACCAGATGGGGTAGTAGAGGGAATACCACACACAACGACTGGCAGCAGCTATAGATTTTGGACCTCCAGAGTCACTCTTCAGCACACTCCTGCACCTGTGGAAGTTAAAGAAGCACTGCCTTACTGTCTGAGCAGGAAGATTGGACCGTTTTACCTTCATTCCAGTCTAACCCAGCGTGACTCCAAGGGTAAGTTGGCTGACCTCCTTTGTGAGATACAGAGACACAAGAAGCTTCAGAGGCCTCCCTGCAACTGCCCAGCTGACCTGCTACACTGAACCTGCAACTGGACATGCTTGAGTCCTGCTGCTGGCTTCTGCCGGGAGTGAGTCCTGATCTCCAAAAGGTGGCCTCCAGACAGCAGCGGTTTCTTGATTAGGGCTCCGCCCACACACCTATTTGACAACCCCATTATCGTTTTTACATAAATATAACTCCGACAGACAGTAAGCATATGTAAAGTAATTATACAAGCCTGGCTGCCTGGGCTTTGCTCATTGTAAAGGCAAGGCAGCCAGGCACTTCCTGAATTTCTTGTGCGCAGGGCCCAGTCAGTAATGATGTAATGACTTTGGGCTTACTGTTTTACAGCCCTTCACTTTCATAGGAGTGGTTGAGTGGTGTGGGCCAATAAGCAGCAACACAGCAGAAAGATGTATCATGGGGCGTTGCAGAGAGAAGCCCTGCTTGAGGTGTCACGTCAGCTCAGACTCACAACGTTTCCCTTTCCCTCTTGTCAGAAGATGGGGTGGGATCAGCAAGCTTCACTGACCCCCCACCCCACTCTGTGACAGGGGGAAGGGTGGAGTTCAGAAAAGAGTCCTGCCTCTGTCATATTTTTGCAATGCCAGGCTATGTCTCTTTGGAGAGAAAAAGAATACGAGTGTGTGTGACATCTGGAGTGAAATGAAAAACAGGTGCTGCGGAGATGAAATATAACGCTTACTGCAGACTTGATGTTCGAGGCAGCCAATGGTTCTTGGCTGCCTAGAGAATCAAATCGGAGTTGCATAAAGGCTGCAACTACTAGCTTGCACTAAGGTATGAAAATGGAATAGCACAGTTGACCGCCTTAACATTAGGGAAAGGTAATAGTGTGTTCGAGGCATATGAGCTGCAGAATACATACTTGTGCATAGATCGCCATCTGGTGGTGGGCTCGGATGTTTGCACCTTGTTGTTGTCTTGGAAGAAGTCTTTGTAGTCCCGAGATAGGTGACTCCTCCCTTGGACGATAGTGCGCATGGGCATCGACTCCATCGTTAGATTGTTTTTTTTCTGCCATTGGGTTCGGATGTGCTTGCTGCGCTCCGGTTCGGTACCGTGTTTCCAACCCTTTTCGACGCGCAACCCATCACCACTGGATGGTATTGTTTTGTTTGCGTGCCCTTCGACGCACTAACCTCAAAATCCTCGATTCCGGTCGTCGACGCGGGCCGCTGGGCCTATCTGCGCCATTCGGCCCTACGGCTAATGGAAAGGACTCCATTTAAAAAATGCCTTCAGTGTGGAGCTAAATTTCCACACAGTGACCACCAAAAGATCTGCAACCTTTGCCTCTCACCAGAACACGAGGAAAGGGATTGCCAGGCCTGCGCCTCTTTTCGCTCCAAAAAGACTATCCGTGTTCGCCGGGCTCGACGACACGTTATGGCTCAACAGGCTGCACCGGCGCCACACGACATTTTCGACGAAGGCCCCGATGTTCCAGAGGCAGAGGCAGAGGATTCGGAGGAGCTCGACATCGTCTCTGAAGCTGATGACTCCGACTCCAATGACCACATCACTCCAGGTCAACGAGTGAGTACAAACATCCATGCCCCTGCCCCATCCGAAAAACAGAAGGCTCCAGTCAAAACTTCACCTCAAGGCCTTAGTCGAGACCGAGGGAAAACTTCAGAAGCCCCACCTCCGGGCCCGGCTCCGAATACAAGGGAAAAGCCTTCCGGCGGCTCGGGACCGAGCAAGCCGCATGTTAGTACCCATAAAACACCTTCAGTACCGAAATCAGGGCTACACCCTATTCCTGTTACACCCAAAAAGGCCTCGGTATCGAACTCTTCGGCACCGAAAGACCATAAGGCCTCGGAACCGAACAAACACCCAAAACCTTCAGATCCGAAGAAGATTTTGGTTTCGACACCGACATCGAAGCCAAAGGAGCACAAGACCCCTCCTACGGCTCCAGAGTCCAAATCAAAACCACGCTCGGAACCGAAAAAATCGGCACCGAAAGGAGACAACAAGCAGGAAGAACTGTTTCGGCCAGATCCTATCGATCCAAAACAAAAGACATTACATATTGACCCTAAAACAGGCCATATCGGCAGTATCCTGTCAAAGAAGAGGAAATCGGATACCTCAGACTCTCCTGAGGTACCTGTGAAGAAAAGAGACTTTGCAACTTCACCTATAAGACCCTCTTCTCCTATTCTTCCTACCAAACCTTTGTCTCCTACAAACTCTCTTATACACTCTCCTAGACTCTCTCCAATACTACCATACTCACCCTTACCACCACAGGATGAGGATGATCTAGGGGACCGGGGTGGACACAATAAGGATCTTTTAGATGACCCTGCTGATGACACTACACCACAGGATACATGGGAAGATTACAACAATCCCACAGATCCTCCAGACCTTCCTGATCCAGATGTATACCCATCTAGGCCATCCCCTCCAGATGACAACATAGGTTTTAGTCAGCTCATTAATAGGGCTGCCCAATATCATGGGGTTGAACTACATTCAGACCCCACAGACGAAGATTTCCTATTAGATACATTTGCTCAGTCACAAAAATCAATACAGACATTACCCATGCTTAAAGGTGTCATTAAACATGCACCAGACATATTTAAAGACCCTGCAAGGACCAGGATTCTCAATCCTCGGATTGATAAAAAATATAAACCTGCCCCCTAACGATCCAATTTACATTAAAGGACAACTCCCTTTAGATTCCTTGGTAGTCTCAAATGCAAGAAAACGTGCTAATTCCCAAACCTCTGGTGATGCTCCACCTCCAGACAAAGAGTCTAAACTGCTAGATGCATCAGGCAAACGAGTTGCCTCCCAAGCAGCCAATCACTGGAGAATAACTAATGCACAAGCATTGCTTGCCAGATATGACAGGGCTCACTACGATGAGCTTGAAGATCTTATTCAACATTTACCTGACCACTACAAAGCCAAGGCCAACGATCTGGTCCAAGAGGGCAAGTTAATTACAAATGCATCCATCAAATGTGCCCTCGATGCAGCAGACACCGCATCTAGATCTGTCAACACCAGTGTCTTACTTCGCAGACATGCATGGTTGCGCATTTCTGGTTTTAAACAAGAAGTGCAAACAACTATCTTAAATCAGCCGTTCGATCAAGAACACCTCTTTGGCCCAGCTGTGGATACAGCTTTAGAGAAAATGAAAAAAGACACAGACACTGCAAAATCCATGGGAGCATTACAATTTCAAACACCACGAGGTTCCTTTCGTCGCTCCTATTATAAGGGGGCATCCAAAGACATTAGCACAGACACTACTTCCTCCTCCTACAAGAGTCCCACACAAACATCCCCCAACAAGGCATATTTTAGAGATGGGTACAGAGGAAATAACAAGGGTAGAGGCCGAGGTAACAACAACCGAACCTCCCCTACTACCAAAAAATGACTTCCCTCCTCTCCCTCCAGACCATTCCACTCCGGTCGGAGGAAGACTCTCACAGTTCCTTCCTGTCTGGAACTCCATCACTACAGACAGGTGGGTAAGACAAATTATCCAGTATGGTTAATGCCTGGAACTTACCGCAACTCCTCCAACCATACCGCCCAAACAACGTCCAATGTCCACGGAACATCTAGCGCTCCTCAAACAGGAAGTTCTCTCACTTCTTCAAAAGCATGCAATAGAACCAGTTCCCCTTCAGCATCAAGGCACAGGGGTTTACTCCCTCTATTTTCTCATCCCCAAAAAAGACGGTACTCTCAGACCAATACTGGACCTCAGACCTTTGAATATCTACATACAATCAGACCACTTTCACATGGTCACTCTTCAACAGGTCCTCCCACTGCTTCAACAAGGCGATTTCCTTGCCACTCTAGATCTCAAGGACGCCTACTTCCATATTCCTATACACCCTGCTCACAGGAAGTATCTAAGGTTTGTAGTGGATGGTCAGCACTATCAATTCAAGGTCCTCCCATTCGGAGTGACCACAGCACCCAGAGTCTTCACAAAGTGTCTAGCAGTAGTAGCCACCCACTTGTGAAGACAACAAATTCATATGTTTCCATACCTGGACGACTGGCTCATAAAAGCCAAGTCATACAGCCAGTGTGTTCACCACACTCACCAAACAATTGAGCTGCTCCACAACTTGGGGTTTACAATAAACCTCACCAAGTCACATCTTCAGCCGTCCCACATACATCAGTATCTAGGGGCCACAATAGACACTTCCAAAGCCCTCGCATACCCCAATCCAGTCAGAATAGCCAGTATGCAAACCCTCATAACAAAATTTCAGCCCCAACACTCACTACCAGCTCGAGTGTTTATGCAGCTAATAGGAATGATGGCCTCTTGCATTTTCATAGTACCTCACGCAAGGCTTCAGATGCGCCCTTTACAAGAATGTTTAGCACGTCAGTGGAACCAGGCTCAAGGTCAACTTTCAGATCTGGTGTTGGTGGACAGCCGCACACATCGCTCTCTGCAGTGGTGGAACACACAAAACCTTTCCAAAGGGCGGCAGTTCCTAGACCCAGTTCCACAGATAGTGCTAACAGCGGACGCATCGCTCACCGGCTGGGGAGCCCATCTCCTAAACCATTCAATTCAGGGCAGGTGGACCCCTCAACAAAAAGTGCTCCACATCAATCACCTGGAGTTACTAGCAATCTTTCTAGCATTAAAATCATTCCAAACACATCTCATCAACAAAACTGTCCTTGTCCGCACAGACAATATGACAGCAATGTATTATATACAAAAACAAGGAGGAACACATTCTTTGCAGCTTTCTCAACTAGCGCAAAGCATATGGAAATGGGTCATCCCACAAAAGATATACCTTCTAGCAGAACATCTTCCAGGGATACACAATAAGATTGCGGATCTGCTCAGTCGTCAGACACAGCACATCCACGAATGGGAACTTCATCCACAAGTTCTTCATCCGTTTTTTCAGATCTGGGGCCACCCAGACATAGATCTGTTCGCCACACATGCAAACGCAAAATGCCCAACCTTCGCCGCCAAGTATCCACACCCATCGTCCAAGGGCAATGCAATATGGATGAACTGGTCAGGCAGATTTGCGTACGCTTTTCCACCACTCCCGCTCATTCCATTAGTAGTGCCCAAGCTCAAACAACAGTCTCTCAAGATGATCCTGGTTGCTCCAACATGGGCCCGGCAACCATGGTTCACAACACTCCTGGAACTCTCAGTAGTTCCACACCAAAAACTACAACTCTCCCCAAAGCTTCTGACACAGAACCATGGAGAGATAAGGCATCCAGATCCAGCTCAAGTAAACCTAGCAATCTGGCTCCTGAAGTCCTAGAGTTCGGTAACCTCAACCTCCCACCAGACTGTATGAACATTATTAAAGAAGCTAGACGCCCTACTACTAGAGCTTGCTATGCAGCCAAATGGAAAAGATTTGTCATTTACTGCAATAACAACAAAATTGACCCACTAGATGCTTCAATTCAAAACATTATTTGCTAATTACTGCATCTACAAAGATGTAATCTGGCATACACATCAATAAGACTACATCTTGCTGCCCTTGCCGCTTACCTACAAAACAGACAACATTTGTCATTGTTTAGGGTACCTGCCATCAAAGCGTTTATGGAAGGCCTTAAAAGGATAATTCCTCCCACAATCCCACCCTCTCCAGTGTGGAATTTAAACATTGTCCTTACTAGGCTCATGGGTCCTCCATTTGAACCTCTACACAAATGCGAACTGCAGTTCCTTACATGGAAAGTAGCTTTCCTTGTCGCAATCACCTCTCTTAGAAGAGTAAGTGAGATCCAGGCTTTAACCATTATAAGAACCATTCTTACAAATACATCATAACAAAGTGGTTCTTAGAACAAATCCAAAATTCCTTCTCAAAGTAATCTCTGCTTTCCATCTTAATCAATCTGTGGAATTACCTGTTTTTTTCCCCAAAACCAGATTCTGTAGCAGAGAGAGCTCTTCACACAATTGATGTAAAAAGAGCTATACTTTATTACATTGACAGAACTAAACCTTTTAGAAAGACAAACCAACTGTTTGTAGCTTTCTCTCCACCTCATAAAGGAAACCCCATTTCCAAAGCTGGAATTGCCAGGTGGATAGTCAAATGTATTCAAATATGCTACCACAAAGCAAAACGCACATTAACAATTCCCCCTAGAGCGCGCTCAACACGCAAACTAGGGGCTTCCATGGCATTCTTAAGAAACATTCCCTTAGATGACATTTGTAAAGCAGCAACATGGGCTACGCCACACACCTTCACCAAACACTATTGTGTAGATGTGCAGGCAAAACAACAAGCTTCTGTGGGCCAGGCTGTTTTTAAAACACTTTTTCAGACCACTGCAACAGATACAGGTGACCACCGCTAAGGGAGAGCACTGCTATACAGTCTATGCACAAGTATGTATTCTGCAGCTCATATGCCTCGAACGGAAAATGCTACTTACCAGTATGCATCTGTTCTTGGCATGTAGAGCTTCAGAATCACATACGCCCACCCGCCTCCCCGGTACCTCCATCTGTTCCAGTGTTATCTTACTTAGATACACTACACATGGACATCTTTTCTGTTTCTTACAAACTTCATCATTTCCCTTCATGGCGAAAAACAATCTAACGATGGAGTCGATGCCCATGCGCACTATCGTCCAAGGGAGGAGTCACCTATCTCGTGACTACAAAGAGTTCTTCCAAGACAACAACAAGGTGCAAACATCCGAGCCCACCACCAGATAGCGATCTATGCACAAGTATGTGATTCTGCAGCTCTACATGCCAAGAACAGATGCATACTGGTAAGTAGCATTTTCCTTGCAGCAGTTGTCTGTTCTCCTATTGCATGGTGTCTGCTTGGTGTCCTGAATTATTGCTTCTATGCTCTTTTGTTTCTTTCACATACTTGTGCCACTCAGAGCGTCTCTTTTCTGTCCTTCCATTGTCACGTTTTTGAATCTGTACATAATATGCAAAGTAATATATTGGATTTTTCTTTTTAACCAGGCCCACTGGCAAGCCACTTCGAAAGTTAAACATTCAAGTGCCAGAACAGTGTGAAGGACTTCCCAGTTAGCACCTCTTCATTGATATAAATTGGAGCACAGAATTTCGCTCTAGCTGGAAGTTAAGTATGCATTTAATTTATTTGTGATAATGTGCTTGCAATCGGGAAATTAGATATGCTGTGAAGAGCAAAAAGTTGTGAAAAGCCATGTTCTTCCCATGTGCGGAATGAGATACACGATAATCTGTCTACAATCAGCAAAGCCTTTCCAAAAGGTTATTTTGCAATTAGTGCTTTTAACTCTGTTAGCACATCTTAGGCAGAACTGAAAGGGTTGTTTCTCGGGCCTTAGTATTTTTTGTCCATGTGCATATTTCTTCACTGGACATGTTATTGGGTAGAATACAGCGCAGTCTCCAATTTTGGATTTTAACCCTAAATCCTCAATCCCACTGTTAGCTTGATGAGAAATGTTATCTACTGTCCTCATCTAAGCATCTCTTTTGTGCTGTGAAATATCGTTCTTAAGATTCTCATGTGGTGTGATTTCCCCCCCCTCAATCAGATTTATCAACCGCCTGTCATGTTAACAGTAAATAAGCAAAATAGCAGTCAAAGACCACGTGTGTTATCTGAGACATCTCAGTTTAAAAAGTCATTGGATTAACATAGATAGTTGTGGTTAGTTCACACCCACACACTGTATCATACAGCTGGATTATATTGGTCGCACAAAGTACGTAAAGAATAGGCATTCACATGTTCATGTACTATGATTTCCAGCTGTACATACCTGTCTATGCTCCACCACTTCTAAAGTTCACCAGTCGCCACTGCGCCTAAATCCTGGACCCTTGCCTGGCATCAAAATCCTCCCTGCCTAACTGTGGGTTCCATCAAATTTGATGCAACCTGAAACAGGACCTCGCATCGTAGCACCTGATCTGCAGTCTCATAGGAAACGACGTCACTCTACGCAGGACCTCCCTTCTCAGCCCTCCGAGCTCCTGATCGGAAATGATACATCGCAACACAGCTTGACGCAGGGCTTCGCATCACAGTACCACGCAGCTCCTAATCTGAAACCGATGCCGAGCAACACGAAAACTCACATCTGAAAGAGACACGTTAGTGATAGATTCCTTACCTTAGAATATCCCCAGGCGTCAGACTGGATCCGGAAAGTTTTTCGTCAGCAGTACCCCTGCGCGTCGGTAGGTGGCGTCGTGCGACTCCGCGTTCATCGCTGGCGTCGTAGCACCGAGATGACGTCACAGAGACTACTTAGGCGCCACCCATGCGCACTGACGTCAGTCTTTTTCCGCGCCAGCAAGCGCAGATCCGGTTAGAGCACGTACCTTAGTCACTTTTTGACTAGTTGTTTTTGGGACTTTTGTCTCTACTTTTCTAAATCTTGACTCCTGGTGCCACGTAGGGATGCCTCGGTTTAAATCCTGCGGGGCCTGCCGCCGTACGATGTCGGTGGCTGACCCCCATGGCGTCTGTTTCTACTGACTGGAGCGCGACCATGACTTCCGGTCATGTTCCGACTATCTGGCCATCGCTCCGAAGGCTTTGCGGGAGCGATCCCGAAAGCTGCTGGAGGCCGACAGTCGTCCCCGCGCCGTTCGAGGTCCAGGGGTCGCTCGAGGGACCGACCGTGGAGCCATCATCATCGCTCCTCGGGGTCCACGTCTTCACCCTCGAAATCGGGTAAGAGACGTCACAAGTAACAGTCGAAGAAGCGCGTACGCTCTCAGACCTCCCCCCGTCTGTCTCCGGACGCGGACGAGGGGGCCAGGGGTCCTTCCCCCACGGCTCCATTGGAGCCTGTGAGTCCCGCGGCCTACCCGCCCTACCCGGGTCCGTTGGAGGCTCCGGCCCAGGTGCAAGAGTTTCTTGCCGCCATGGGCTGCCTTTTCAGGCATAGGGCTCCCGCCGGCGCGCCTTCGGGCCCCGCGGTCCCTATTGAGGGCTCCTGCTTGCCGCTGGCACTGTTGGCGGCTCCGGCCCTGCAAGGTCCTCCGCCGGCGGCTCCGGCCCTGGCGCCGCAAGGTCCTCCGCTGGCGGCTCCGGCGCCCCCTGCGGCTCCGTTCCCGGCGCCGCACTGGGTTCCGTCGTCCCACCTCCTAAATAGGACATGGAGCCGGATCGGCGCCGACTTGGAGGATGCAGGTGGCCTTGACCTCTCCTCTGAGCCTAAGTTTGTGTCTCCTCCCACTGTCATGGAGGAAGGCGCCACATACACTGTGGTGCTCCGTAGAGCAGCTGAGGCTCTTGACCTGCCTACTGTTGCCCTAAAACCTAGCCTCCTTACTGAAGTGCTTCAGCCGGCGGCAAGTTCCATAGAACCTCTGCTTCCGTTCAATGAGGCCTTAACGGATGTTTTGATGGGCAACTGGTCTAGGCCAGCCACAGGGGTTCCTGTGGATAAACACGTGGTCAGGCGTCACTGCCCGGCTCGGGTGACCCTGCCCTTTTGACAACTCATCCGATACCGGAGAGCCTGGTCATTCACGCCTCCACTTCCCAAACTGCATTCCCTGCCACTCCGCCAACTACGGAATCGAAAAAGCTGGAGCAGTTTGGCAAAAAGTTGTTTTCCTCTGCTGGCCTGAGGCTGCGGTTAGTAAACACCGCATGCCTCTTGGGCCGCTATTCTCACGCTGTGTGGGACACGGTGGCGCAAACTCTGCCCCAGTGCCCGGCGGAGGTTCGGGCTGTACTTTCCCAAGCTGTTGCGGAGGTGAAGGATGCCGCGAAGTTCGCCATTCGGTGTGGGATGGACACCGCGGACTCTTTGGGGATAGCCATCTCCACGACGGTGGCCTTGCGGCGACACGCCTGGCTGCAGTCCACGGGGTTTTCGGGGGCTGTCCAGAGTTCCCTCATGGACATGCCTTTTGATGCCTGGACAGTGCGCTGGAGCGTTTTAAGGACTCTCTGGCTACAGCCAAGTCCTTGGGTCTCTCCACCACACGTCCGGCCACATCTACCTTTCGTTCTTTTCGTGCCACGGAAGGGGCGCCCCTACACGTCCGTTCAGCCAGAGGCCTGCTCAGAACAAAGCCTCAGCGCAGCCGCAGGCATGGTGGCTGCCGTGGCGGCACAGGGGGCCAGAGTGCGGGTCAGTCCACCTCCACTCCTGCAGCATCCGCCTCAAAGCCTTCCTAGTCCGAGCTTTGGGGTGCATCCCACGCCGGTGGGCGGCAGGATTCAACATCACCTCCCCCACTGGCGCTCTGTCACTTCGGACAGGTGGGTGCTGCAAATCGTCCGAAGGGGTTACTCCCTCCCCGTCTGTCCCCCCCGGCCATGCCACCTCAGTTCCACTGCATGTCGGGGGATCACTTGGCACTTCTCCGACAGGACGTCACAGCCCTCTTGGCCAAGGGGGCCATCGAGTGCGTTCCTGCGCCAGAAGTAGGACATGGTTGTCATTCCCACTACTTTCTGGTCCCCAAAATGGTAAAAGGGGGCCTGCGCCCCATCTTGGACCTCAGGAACGTCAATCGTTTCCTCCGGAAGGAGAAGTTCAAGATGTTGACTCTGGCTCAGGTCTTGGCTGCCCTCGACCCTGGAGCCTGGATGGTAGTGTTGGACTTGCAGGACGCATATTTTCACATTCCCGTCCTGCCGGCCCACCGGCGTTACCTGCGGTTCACGGTAGGCCGGGAGCATTTTCAGTTTGCCGTGCTCCCCTTCTGCCTTACAAGCGCCCCTCGGGTGTTCACGAAAGTGATGGCGGTGGTCGCAGCTCATCTGCGCAGGTCAGGGGTGTCAGTCTTCCCCAACCTCGACGACTGGTTGCTGAAGATGGGCTCGCCCCAGGCAGTCGTCGCCAACCTTCAGACTACAGCCGGCCTCCTGCAATTGCTGGGGTTCTCCATCAACGTGCCGAAGTCTCACCTGAGTCCCTCTCAGAAGCTCCCCTTCATCGGAGCGGTTCTGGATTCGACGCAGTTTCGGGTTTATCCTCCCGGGAAGCGACTCCGGGATATTCAGGCTATAATTCCAATGTTTCAGCCTCTATCCCGGGTTTCAGTCAGGATGACCCTCCGGCTACTGGGCCTGTTGGCCTCCTGCATTCTGCTAGTGCAACATGCCAGGTGGCATATACGGGCTCTGCAGAGGGACCTGAAGTTCCAGTGGGCAGCATCAGGGCAACCTGTCCGATCATGTCCAGATCTCGGGGGCACTGCACAACAATTGCTGTGGTGGCTCACGCATCGCGATTCTTTCAATGGCAGATCCCTCTCCCTTCCCCAACTGGGGCACACAGTGGTGACGGATGCGTCCCTCCTGAGATGGGGTGGCCACTTGGGAGAGGCGGAGACCAGAGGCCTCTAGTCTCCGGCAGTGTCCCGGCTCCATATCAATCTTTTGGAGCTTCGGGCGATCCGACTTGCACTGAAGGCATTCCTTCCCTCTGTCCAGGGAAGTGTGGTGCAGGTGTTCACGGACAACACCACTGCCATGTGGTATTGCCACACACGGGGTGGGGTCGTGGACCCTATGTCAGGAGGCTCTGCGCCTCTAGACATGGCTGCAACATCAAGGCATTTCCTTGGTGGTTCAACACCTGGCAGGTTCTCTGAACGCCAGGGCAGACGGACTCAGCCGCCGGTGCTTGATGGATCACGAATGGCGTCTGAACTCGGACGTGGTGCAAGGTCTCTTTCTGCAGTGGGGAGAGCCTTGGTTAGATCTATTCGCCACCGAACAGAATGCGCAATGTCATTAGTTCAGCGCGTTGGAATTTCCAGTGCGGCACTCGCTCGGCGAGGCTTTTCGTCGCGAGTGGAGCTGCGGTCTATTGTACGCCTTTCCGCCTATACCACTTCTGCCCAGAGTGCTGAAGACGATTCGGCGCGACCGGGCCCAAGTCATCCTTGTGGCTCCGGATTGGGCACGAAAATACTGGTATCCCGAGCTGCTCAACATGGCGATCGATCCCCCGATCCGACTGCCTCTTTGGGGGGATCTTCTGTCGCAGCAGCAGGGGACGGTCCTCCACCCGAACCTGTCCAGCCTCCGCCTCCATGCGGGGAGATTGAGCGGCAACAGTTGACAGCTTTCGATCTTCCTCCCGAAGTCTGTGATGTCATTCTGGCAGCCAGGCGTCCCTCCACTAAGACGGTATATGCCTGCAGGTGGAACAAGTTTGTGGCATGGTGCACAGCTAAGTCTGTGGATCCCCTTTCTGCCCCTCTTTCTGAGGTCCTTCTGTTCCTGTTCTCCTTGGCCCAGCAGGGCTCTGCTCTGGGCACTATCAAAGGTTATCTTTCGGCCATCTCCGCCTTTCTCAGGCTTCCAGATCAGCCTTCTCTCTTTAAGTCCCCGGTTGTTAACCGTTTCCTGAAAGGCATTGCACACACGTTTCCTCCCGTGCCTTTCATAATGCCTCAATGGGACTTAAATCTTGTCTTGACCTATCTGATGTGCGCTCCCTTTGAGCCCCTTCATAACTGTCCTTTACGTCTTCTTACTCTCAAGACGGCTTTCCTGGTAGCTATCACCTCTGCCAGAAGAGTGAGTGAGCTCCAGGCTCTTTCTTCTAATCCTCCTTTCCTTTCTGTTCATCCGGACAAAGTGGTTTTAAGGACCCATCCTTCTTTCTTGCCAAAGGTTGTCACGCCCTTCCACATCACGCAGACCATCACTTTGCCCACCTTCTTTCCGTCTCCGCATCCTTCAAAGGAGGAAGACAGGCTCCACCGTCTGGACCCAAAACGTGCGCTCTCGTTCTATCTGAAGCGCACACAACACTTCCGGGTGGCTGACCAGCTCTTTGTTGGCTACCTGGGCGCCAAAAAAGGTCGAGCCGTGCACAAACGAACCATCTCTCGGTGGGTCGTTTTGTGCATCGAAGCGTGTTACTAGTTGGCTAAGAAGGAGCCTCCTGTGGGGCTGCGTGCCCATTCTACCAGGGCAACGGCAGCCACTACTGCCTTGGGACGCAGCGTTCCCTTGCAGGATATTTGTCAGGCAGCTATGTGGGCCTCGCTGCACGCATTTACCAAGCATTACTGCCTTGACAGTCAAGTCCGGAGAGACGGCTTCTTTGACCGTTCTGTTCTCCGTGAATTTCTGGTGTAATCTATTCGCAGACCCACCACCGGGGTTGGTATTGCTGGGGTATCTATTCTAAGGTAAGGAATCTATCACTAACGTGTCTCTTTCAGATGCACAAGTTACTACTTGTGTAACGATATATCTGTAAGAGACATTAGTTAGTGATAGATTCCTACCGCCCACCCATCCTCCCCGTTCTGCGAACTGATTCTGGGGTTAAGGTCATCCCTTTCAGGGCCCTAGTTTCATGGCACCAGTGGTCAGTTTCTTGCATGGCTCTGCGTTCCTGCCGCGGAAAGTCGTGTACAGAACTGACGTCAGCGCGCATGGGTGGCGCCTAAGTAGTCTCCGTGACGTCATCTCGGCGCTTACGACGCCAGCGACGAACGCAGAGTCGCACGACGCCACCTACCGACGCGCAGGGGTACTGCTGACAAAAAACTTTCCGGATCCAGTCTGACGCCTGGGGATATTCTAAGGTAAGGAATCTATCACTAACTAATGTCTCTTACAGATCTATCGTTACACAAGTAGTAACTTGTGCATCAAGGACAGAAGGTGCAATTCTCAGCGGGACTAACCTAGTCTCTAGATCCGGTCTGCGATCCATCACGGTTGGCCAGAACTTGCGACTTTGTCGCTGTCCAGCACGACCAGATAACCACAGTTGGCACTGTGTGCTTTGTGGTGCTATTTTCACTTAAAGCTTTACAATTCAATATCTCTGGTTCTATTGATTGGATTTTTGTCATTCCATTATTTTATTTATTACAATTAACCCCACTTTTCTAAATTGGTTTGGGATTGTTCTTGCGTTTTCTTTTTTCATGTTTGTGTGCTACATATATACTTTACACATTGCCTCTAAGTTAAGCCGGATTGCTTTGTGCCAAGCTAGCAGGGGGTTAAGCACAGGTTAATTTACTGACTTTTGTGGTCACCCTGACAAGGATGGTGGGGTTGTCTAAGTGGGCTTCCACCCCCCCTTAACTAATAGCCCAATTACTTAGAAATAGCAATGACACCTGTGCAGAAGAACAATCCCTTTCCTATATGGGGCCATAAATTTGGCACTCATTACCACTTATAACGTGAATTATTTCTCATTTTCTAACATTCGATTGTATGTAGTAAAGTCAACTTTTAAAGTCTAATTGAAATTGTCACAGTAATAATGTTAGGTCCTTTATTATTACCTATGACAATTCCACAAATGTTACATTTTGAAAGTTATTTTAATTACATACTTTAACTAATTAAACTAACCAAATGAACGCTTAGTACCCTTTAATGCTTCACATCACTGAACCCTTAAATCTCCAAACTACCCCTAATGCTACCCTCACTGAACCCTAAAACACCGTATTATACCTTAATGCTGCACTCCCCTGAACCTTAAAAGCCCTGAGCTACTCCTTAACCCTTCCCTGAAACCTAAATGTCCCTTAATGCTACCAATCTCTGAACCCTACCAAACCCTAATTGTTCCCTTAATTCTAAAAACACCTACTAATCCCATGCCCCAGAATACTATAAATGTTGCTCTCTACTTTAGTAGGAGAATGTCCCTGCTCCTAGTACACTTACTTTTGCCCTATAACCCACAGTTTTCTATCTTTATTTTGTAGCCACAAAATTCAGTTTTTTTAGAGACTACATTTTTGACACAACCTTTTTCAACCTACATTTCCCCACTAGATTTGCACTAGAATCTTAACATTATGTAAACTTATACATACTGTCCTGTTTCTGGACTTTTCAAGTGAACTGATTAACCTGCAAAGGGGGCTAATAAACTTGTATTGGATAAAAGCATTTTAAACCCAGCTAACGTAGCATACCAGGACTTAAATCAAAGATGACTGTGGATGTGCCCATTTACATTGCAGCACAAGCTTTGAAAATGGTTCAAACAGAAGGTTTGTAAGCATGCTAAATGGCTTGATCTTTGCTCTAGCCTGGCAAACTGGATAAGCCAGTAACTAGAACTCCCTTAATACTAGGTTGGTGGTTTTACTTCACCTATGGGAAAAGCACCAAATAAAAAACAGTTTTTTAAAGTCACAGTTGTGGACTATGTAATCTTATCCATGAACCACCTCTTTATCCAGAACAGCTTTCTATTTGTTCCTGTACTCTCATTTTCTAAAAGTAACACCTGTATTTAGAATGTACAGTGGTATGGTGGGTAGCGGATTTCAAGTACTGTTTGCTAATTCCACTTACTCCTGAATGCCAGACTCTTTCCTTGAATTCTAGACTGATGGGTAGAGTATGCAAGAATATAGAACACAATTCACAATGTTTTGCATTTGTGTAAAATTTACATGTGGAAATAAAGGCATCTGTAGAAATTCCTGAATCTAGATTTGCAGAAGTAAAGTATGAGGGCATGCCGACATTTCGGCATGCAGATGGAACTACGAGAAAACACACGGGTAGTATGTGCAAAATTCTTTTTGTTGGGGGGAAATGCATAAGTGGGTGTGCCTTGCACAACTTTGGAGAAACATGGGAGATCCATTCACGGGGGAATCAGACCCACGCCAATGCTCCTCAACTGGTTAGGAACATCCGTACGAGGAACATATTCCCATACCAGGTCGTAGAGGCCTCTACACAGTGATAGTAGGATCTTTAATTTTGGGTCACTAGTACTACACCTACTTTGTGCGAGCTATATAATACAGCAGTATCATAGAATGTGCGTAGGTATGAGCTAACTACTTAACTATCTATGCTAAGCCAATAACTCTCTAAACTGAGATGCCTTAGATAATGCATATTGTCTTTGACTACTATTTTGCTAATTTACTTTTGACATGACAAGCGGCTGATAAATCTTGGGTGGGGGTTACACCACATGAGAATCTGAAGAACAACAATATTTCACAGCAAAAAGTAATGATTAGATGAGGACAGTAGATAAAAACTCTCATCAAGGTAACAGTGGGTTTGAGGATTTAGGGTTACAATCCAAAACTGGAGACTGTGCTGTATTCTCCCCAATAAAAGGACCAGTGAATAAACATGCACATGGTAACAGTGGCGGCTCCTCCGCTAAGGCAGAGGAACATCACCCCACTACTCTGCAGCAGCAAAGGAAAGGAAAAAATAAAATGATAATAACTGGTGTTATTATCATTGTAATTTGACCTCCTGCTGCGGCAGCTTGCTTGAGGGGGTGAGGCGGGGCTGCAGAGCAGGGGAGGAGTAGTACAACCCTCCTAAGTGCGGAATGACTGGTCGTCCCTCTCGGGCCGCCCAAAACAGTCATGCGTACTTTCCATTACAGCCTGCGTGGAGAACATGCCCACCCCTGCAGCCCCTGGCTCCGACCAATCACAACGCTGCACTACAGCGTTGTGATTTGTCAGGGGAGCCTGGCTGTGCTTCCTGTTCCTGGAGTCGAGAGCAGGAGCAGAGACGCGTGACCGGTCGGCAAGGTAAGTTTTAATAAATATTTTTTTTCCCATTGAGACCCATGATGCCCCGCACCCGCCACCCACGCCATGCCGTCCACCACTGCATGGTAAAAAAAAAAAAGAGCACTAAGGCCCAAGAAACGACCCTTTCAGTTCTGCTGAAGACGTGATAACCGTGTTAAAAGTACTAATTGCAAAATAACGTTTTGGAAAGACTGTGCTGATTGTGGGAAGAACATGGCTTTTCACAACATTTTGTTGCTCACATATTGCTTATTACAGACTGCAAGCACATTATCACTAGTTTTTAAGAAAAACCCAGTGTAGTACTTCACATAATACGTACAGCTTCAAAAACATGGCAATGGAAAGACAGAAAAGAAGAGCTCTGAGTGGCACAACAAGTATGCAAGATAACTAACAGAGCGCAGAAGCAATAATTCATGACTCCGAGCAGACACCTTGCATTAGGAGAACTAACTATTGCAGATAACTGCTGCAAACACTATTACCTTTCCCTTATGTCAACAGTGCTATTTTATTTTTATACTTTAGTGCAAGCTAGTTGCTGCAGATGTCTCACTTCAGACTTTATGCAACTCTTATTGGATTCTGCCAAGAACCATTGGCTACCTCTAACATCATCTCCGCAGCACGTTTTTCATTTCACCTCAGATGTCTCACACACACTTGCATTATCTTTCTCTCCAAACAGACAGAGCCGACATTGCAAAAATAAGACGGAGACAGGACTCCTTTCTGAACTTCCCGTTATGTCACAGAATTGGGTGGGGGTCAGTGAAGCTTGCTGATTCCACCCCACTTTGTGAGGAGAGGGAAAGGGAAACGTTGTTGTTCTCAGCTGACTGACGTCTCACGCAGGACTTCTCTCTACAACGCACGATGATGGATCATTCTGCTGTGCTACTGCTTGCTGGTTCATGCCACCTACCCACTGATATGAAAGTGAAGGGCTGTAAAATGGTAAACTCAACGTTATTACATCATTCCTGACTGGGCCCTGCGCACTGGAAATTCAGGAAGTGCCTGGCCTTTACTAAGAGTGAGGCTCAAGCAGCCACACTTGTATCATTACTTTACATATGCTTACTGTCTGTCGGAGTCATATTTATGTAAAAACGATAATGGGGCTGTCAAATAAATGTGTGGGCGGAGCCTCAATGCCCTAATCAAGAAACCGCTGCTGTTTCAGACTCGCCCCCACCCTCAGTATTGAGGTCCTAAAATAGTGGTCTTATTTGCCTGCTCACCTGCCACACTATCAGGATTTAGGATCCAATTCGTCCAATCCATTCCTCAAGCAGGGGACACAGCAGCTTTCATTGATGGGCTACTGCTGTCAGTCTTACTTTTGGACTATCTACTGGGTCCTGTCCTGGACACTGGAATACTCCTTTCAGAGAGGTCCTTTGGAGAAGCAGTTTTGAAGGTACCTTCCTAGCTGGTAATACATCAAAATGCATTCCATCCTGACACGTAAAGGGCCAAGCTGAGCATGCACACAGGACAGTACCAATTCCCTATTCCATTAACATTGTCAATTCTAGAACTTTCATTTTTGAGTATTAAGGTATTTTGAGAATTTTACTGTGTTTTTTTTCAATCATAACCAACGTTGTCTCGTGCTTTGTCGCTGCAAGTTGTACAATCAGTTCGGACTGGTCAGTAGCTAAATAACATATTTTCAAACATTTGCCGTTGTAAGACCCATAATACTCCGACCATTTGCCCCATATTTTGGAGTGTTTTTGTAGGCATCCCTTGGCTACATAGATGGGTTTTTCTTGTTGCACACACCAGTCTACTCCCTGTTAGGGAGTTGTGGGTTATTCCAAGTGCATGCTGTGTCCCACTTGCCCGCTAAGGTGACCACCCCCACCAATCTCCTCTCGCCCCAACTGTCCTCCAGAATTCCTAGTATAGCAATCTTGTGTGTCAGGGTAATGTTGCTGCTCCCCAGGTTTCGAGAGAGGGTACCACTAATCCAGTTCCAAAAGGTCTCAATCACTGGGCATGGCCAAACCACGTGAAAAAGTCAGCATCTGGACACTTGCACCGTGGACGGGTCGGGCTCGCAATGCGGCCAGCATGCCATAGGCATCAGAGTGTAAGGTAAGAAGCATAGAGGTAATGGAATTGGACCAGCCAGAGGTGGGGGGAGATGGCTAGCTCATGGGGTGCCATACAGACCTCCCGACAGTCGGCATCATCAGGGGGGCCCACCCATGTCTCCCATATCTGCCTAAGGTGTCCCAAGGACTAGGGTGCATTAAGTACTAGCATCCAATATATTTGGGATATTCCACTCCTGCCGATGTTCCCCCATAAGGAATTTAGCCTCAAGAGGATTGTATTCAGGAAGGTCAACCAGTTCTGTTGTATATTCGGCTAATGAATGTCGGAGTTGGAGGTATGTGTGGAACTGGGTCTTAGAAAGACTGAAGTGAGTCTGCATTTCCTGTAAGGAGCGTATCTGGCTTCCCCACTACATGTCCCCAAGAGTGGAGATCCCAACTCTATCAAATTTGGTAAACTCTTCTAACTGTGCTGTGTGTATGAGGTATCGATCATGATATCGTGCCTCCCCCCAAGGAATGGAGTGTCTCCCACCATTTCATTGAATTCAGAGAGGTTCTGAGGGATAGGGTCGCCATACAGGAGTCCCATCAGCTTGTCCAGTCCCAGAAAGGAGAGTTCCACTCGGAATGGGTTGTTCCACCCTCCGCAAAGCTAATAATTTAATGCCAGCTCTTGGGCGGCACGGAGGTTTAGTTGTATATCAGCCATTGCCATCCCTCTGTCGAATGAGAGAGATTGCATTTGGTCATGCCGATGCAGGGTGGGTTTGTAAACCCAAAGAAAGGAGCGTCTTTCCAAAGCTATGCTCGTGAACCAGAAGTTCAGGATCTTTAGCTGGAAACTTTTAAGGGTTTACAAGAAACGAGGGAGGACCATCTTTTTTAAAAGAGAGACCCATCCTAGCATGTTAAGTGGTAGGGAGAGCCACTGCGAAAGGTCCTTTATAAATTTTTTAAGAAGTGGGGTGAGATTCAGGTGCCATTCAATCTCGGGTTCCAGAGCTATGGGCATTGCCTAAATATTTAAGGCAATGTATAGGTATAGAGCCCTTCCACTTTACCGATTCGGAGCCGCCATGGACCGGCAGCAGGAGGGATTTGCTTTTGTTTAACCATGTAAAAGGTTGAACAGCCTGGGGCACCTGGGTTCAGAGAGGTGGGGATTAGTGACAAACACTAGAACGTTGTGTGCTTACGCAGTGATTTTATCTTGTATGACATCGCCCCAATCCCAGCCAGAAACCTGAGCATCACAGCACACTAACCGCACTAGAAGCTTGATGGCTTGGGCAAATAGTAGTGTGGAAAGAGAGCAGCCTTGGCTGGTCCCCCTCCGATGGGAAAAGGTTCCGAAAGAACCCCGTTCATATGGACTCGGGCTGTCTGGTGAGCTTACAGAAGCCGTATATGGGAGCAGAACCATGGGCCAAACCCCATGTGTTCAAGAACCCCCATCCAGGAAGGACCGGTCAATCAAGTCGAATGCCTTCGCACAGTAGAGGAGTAGCAGGGTGGAGGGGACTTGGAGTTCTCAGGCATGGGCTAGTGCTATATGTGCTTGCCTAATACAGTGTTGGGTGCTGCGGTCTATCATAAAGCTGCATTGGTAAGGGTGAACAAGGACATCACTGACCTGAATGAATCCGAGTGCAAAGAGTTTTGCGAGGATTTTGATCTTGTTTATCAGGGATACAGGGCGGAAGTTCGTGCACTGGGGTTCTGGGCTACTCTATTTGGGAATGGCCACTATTGTTGCAGAGTCCAACTCTGGGGAAAGGCCCCCATTTCAAAGGCCTCCTGGTATAGGGCTAGAAGGTGCAGACTGAGGGAGGCACAGAGTTTGTGGTAATATTCACGGAGAAAGATGTCGTGGTCAGGCGTTTCCCCCAGGTTTATCACCAGGATAGCCTCATCAATTTCCTCAGGAATTAGAGCCTTCCTTGAGGAGACAGATAGTGCGGGAAGAGGGATTTCACACAGCAGTGGTGTGTTCTGTTCGCTCAGTAGGCGTGAGCGGTGGGCATATAGCTTCCAGGAATAGTCGGTGAATATCCCTGCTATCGCCGACAATGTGTGGACCAGCCAGCTTGATGGATACCGCACCTTCGAAACCAACCTAGATGCCAGGTTGCTGGTGGTCAACCAGTGGAGTAGCTTCAGTTTTTGTCACAGCACTTGTAAACCTGTCTGGTTGTTGCCCACCATCATTGATGTGCTTCATCAAAGGCCACCTCTTTCTGGGAGGGTCAGGCAAGCACCAACCGGAGTTGTCAGAGTCCTTTTCCAAGGCCTGCCATTTGAGCCGGGTGATTTAATCTTCAAGGGTTGAAATAAGCTGTTATTTGGCCTTCTCTTCTTATCTGATGAAGGATTTTACAATGCCTCTTACAGTGGCTTTGCCCGCCCCCCAGTGCATGGTGGGGGACTTAATGGAGCCATGGATGGTCTAAAAGTAGGCCTCAACCTCGGTGGATAAAAATTCCATACATCGGGGTTCCATAAGGTGCCAAGCGTTAAGGTGCCAAATAGGTCTGAGGCCGGCTTTTTTTAAAGCCTTTATTTTTCAATTTTATCAGCAGCATAGTATGACAATGTAAGCATACAATCGAGTGCCATTAGTTCAGGGAAGTATAAAGAACCCCCAGGAGTCCCCACGTAACTGTTTGAGTCTCCAGACACTCGACCCACTGTGCAGACAAAAACACCTGTTACAGTCTAGGATACCTCGGTTATGGGACACCCACCCCGACTGTTTCCTCCCCATCGGTTTCCCCATTTTCGGTATCCTCACCGTCAGAAGAGGTCATGGTCGCCTCCTTATCTAGGAACACATCGCACAAGTCCTTCCAAACATCAAGATCTTCTATAAATTTGTCATCACGTCTGGCAAGCCTCATGTGAGATTGATCTGCTACAGACCATTCTAGCACATCGCCAGCGAGTAAAGTCAGGCGCTCTCTGTCCCATCCAGGGTATAGCTATGCGACCCCTGGCTAGGACTACTGCCAAGTGCAGAAATCTATGCGCCATCTTCCTGCCTCTTGACGTTTAACATTACCCACTAGTGAGCCATGATTAAAGGAAACTGGGGAGTGGCCCGAGATGCCAAAGGGTGGATATAAGCAGCCCTTACCTGGAGGGAGTCAGCCAAAGGGAGTTAGAGGTCAATGCATGAGTGAGTTTTGTGTGCCACGGCTGTGTGCATGTAGTCTGTAGCTACGGGATGTAAGGTCCTCCAGATGTCACACAGTCCCAGCGAGTCCATCCAGATCTGGAGCTGTGTGTCTCATTGCCGATGGGTCCCCATGGAGGGGTCCCAAGGCATCCTTTCCAGGTTGGGAGGGGTGTTAACGTCCCTTCCAATAATGGTTGTGCCATGGGGGAACGTTAGGATGGTAGTCTCAATCACTTTGAGGGCAGATGAGACGAGCTGCGGCGGAACATAAACACTAAGGAACTTACACTGTTTCCCCTCAAGCAGTCCTTCTATGCCCATGAAGTGGCCCTGATCATCATTGGTACATGCGGTCACATTCAGAGGGAAGGACTTGTATAGGAGGTTCACCAGCCTCTTGTCTATCTCAAGTGGTAGACCCCGTCATAGCAAAACCAACGGAGAAAGAAACAGGTGGAACCCAGGAGGTGGTTTTCTTTGAGCATGAAAATCGAGGGCTGGGTGTGTTAGGCGTATAGCAGCACCGCAGTCCAGTTAATGCGGTCAAGAAGGCCATTGACGTTCTAGGACATCAGGGAGAAGGTCATTCTTACCATTGTATGTTGAAAAGGGGGCTTGGTAGGTCCCGTGCGTACTCCCTATCTAGGCAGGTGAAAAAGAAAGGGAGCTTGACTGCAAGCTCTTGAATCAATTTGAGGTGTGTCATGCAAATCTTCGTGTCAAAGGCTGGCTAAGAAAAGAAAAAGAACAGTAAACCAGAAAAGGGACATCCAAACATTCCTCCCCCCAACAACCGCCCACCCCACACATCCACCCCAGAAGCATCTGTCGCCCTTAAGCATGTTATCCAATGAAACACTAAAAAACAAAAGACTGGCCTCCTGTAGAAGGCTCTATTGACCAGTGTGACAAACTGGGTTGTTAGTTGACTGGGGTGTGAGCCCTGTTCAAGCAGCAACCACAATCCTTGTCAGGGTGAGGCACAAGCCAAAATTAACCTGTGCTCTACCCTCTGGTAGCTTGGCACAGAGCAGTCATTCTTAACTTGGAGGCTATGTGCAAAGTATTTGTGCAACACGTCGGACAGTAATAAAGTGAAAAACACCACACAAAAAGGATCCTACATCAAGTTAGAAAATAGTGTAAAATTCCAATCGGAAGAACCAGAGTTATGAATTTTTAAAGATTTTAGCAAAAATAGCACCAAGAAGCACTAACTAGGGATATCTGGTCATGCTGGACCGGGTCAAAGTCACACTTTCAGGCTGACTGCGATGGAGCACAGATCGGTTACAGGCAGCAGGATAGGTACGCTGAAGTTTTATCTTCTTAAATCCATGCCACGTGTCCCATTCATGGTGGAGGGGGACGAAAGGAGCAGGATGAGCGCTGCAGGAGGCTTCCGGCATACCACGAAGAGCAGGCCAGGCATCGCGGATGGGCATTGCTGGAGCTTCACTTTAGCAATCCCCAAGAGAAGTCGATGCTGATGGATTTACACATTGAATCGTGGTGTGAGTGGTGAGGTCTCGGGGCTAACTGGCCCGTTTGCAGTCTCAAAGAGCCCAAAAGCTGAAATACAGCTCTCTGAGCCATACAAAGGGTTCAGGACCTGAGGGGTAGCACTTGGGTTCAGGGACTCACTTCAGCTGGGTCCAGGGACTGGTGTAAGAGGTTGGGGAGCCTCTTATGTCCCTGGGGCTCAGATCAGGAAGCCAGCAGACTAACCCTTGGAGTCACTCTGGTGTCCTGAGTTCAAGGGTGAAGTTGCAGGCCCAGTTCTGTTCTCACCCAGGCAAGAGGCCAGCAGGTCGTCACAGCAGGGCAGCAGTTCCTTCAGAGCAGCAGCCCAGAAAGCTATCTGCAGGAGGTATGCAGCCCTTTGTGTGGAGACAGGACACAGCCTATTCATGTTAAAGTGGGGCTGGGTCCAGCTCTTCCCTCCCATCCTGCCAGTGATAGCCCATCCAGTCATATCTAAGCTCCCCATTGTGTGTGGCTGTCTAGGAGGAATACACAAAGCAATGCACCCATTCATGTGACCAGATACAGGCTGCAGGCACCAACTGGCTAAGGCAATAAAATGCCAACTTTATAAAAGTGGCATTTTCAAAATTGTAACTTAAAATCCGACTTCACCATAAGTTAGGGTTTTTCTTTACAATTCCAGAGACACAAAACATGAACTGGTTACCTGTTCCCATTTGAGAATTACACTTCTAAAATGCAAAACGGTAACTCCAATGTAATCCAATGGGAGAGGTAGGCCTTGCAGTAGTGAAAAAACTAATTTAAATATGCCAACTGGGTATGAGGCATGGTTACTGTGTTTTAAGGAAAGAGTACAAGCACTTTAGCACTAGTTAGCAATGGTAAAGTGCACATAGTCCTAAGGACACCAAAAACGAATTCAACAGAAATGGGAGGAAGGCAAAAAGTCAGGAATGACCCTGTAGAAAGGGTCCAAGTCCAACAGCCAGTCAGCCACCTAGTGCCAGATCAGAGTACTGTAAGTGGCTCATTTGGTGCTCAGCCAAGGGGGGGTCGGGGGTCATTGTCACTGATTTCTATGGGGGCCCCAGGGAGGGCTGTAGCTGCCGGGGTGGTAGTCTCTAGGGACCTACCCATTCGTGGTTGGCCGGTCCAGTCCCATGGCTTTCTACCCCGGTGGGATCTGGTCCGATGCCTGGGTTAAGAGTCTGAGGGGTGGGGCCGTTGGCATAATTGGTTAATGGGTTTCCCCCCTGGAGTCCATATTCCCTGCAGGTCTTTCTTCTCAGACACCCATTCCCATGCCGATTCAGGGGTATGAAAGAAGTATGAGTGATCCTGCAAGAGTACCTTACGGCGGGCTGTGAATATCAGCATATAGCGGAGGTTCATGGCCCAGAGTTTTTGTTTGACCTCAAATGACTTCCGTTGTCGCTGGACGGCTCGGGTGTAGTCCGGGATTACCATGATATAGTAGGAATGATGCTTCAAGAAGGATTGCATCTCTGTCCTTGTAGTTAAGTATTCGGGCAATCAGTGATCGTGGAGGGGCCCCAGTCGGTGGGCACTGCACCAGGAAGTGGTGCGCTAGTTCAATCACAAACCATTTGGAGAGCCAGTCCGGCGGCACCCAGCGCCGCAACCTAGCCTCCAAGAAAGCCTGGGGATCTTTGGATTCCATGTCTCCTGGGAAGTCTACGAAGCAAATGTTATTCCAGCATGATCTATTCCTGGCATCTTCTGCGTGGGTTTTGGGGGTGGGGGGGGCAATAGAGAGGAGCTTAGATACTGTTGTTTTTAGGAATGCCACTTCGTTCTCTAGAGTCAAAACATGATCTTCTGCCTTTGTCACCCTCTCCACCACATTGCGAAGCTCTTGGCACAGGGGCCAGATGTCTACTTTGACCTCCTCTATTTTAGATTTCACCTCCGTCTGAGAGGACTGGATGGGTTGCAGGATGGTTGCTAAGTTTCCGGATTCCAAATGCCCCTGCAATGGTGGGGTGTGTAGGACAGTAGGATCTGCTTCTTATGGTTACCCCCACTTTTTGCTTGATGTTGCACTGTTTTTGAATAGTCTGACTGGGATCCTGCTAATCAGGGCCCCAGTCTATCTGCTTTCTCCCTTAAATTGACATACATGTACTTGGGTACACTCCAGATTGGATACTGGGGTACCCTTATAAGTTCCTAGTATATGGTACCCATGTACCCAAGGCATAGGTACCCCAGAGGCCTCCCATGGGCTAAAGCATGTATTATGCCACCCATGAGAGGTCGTGCAAAATGGAACTCTAGGTCTGCTACTGCAGCCTGTGTAAGATGGTGCTTGAACCACTTACTCTAGATATAGGTTCACTATATCTATAGGTCACTACACTTAAAACTTATAAGTAACCCCTATAGCAAGCCTTATCAATCCTGAAGGCAGGGTGCTGGGTTTTTAGTGAGAGGGTGCCCCTGCATGAGCAGAGCCACTTTGCAGCCTTCGGAGACCATTCTCCCGGGTTGTCTGTGACTCAGCCGGACATATAGGTAGAGGTGCATTATAACCTCGTGGTAAATGCCATCTCAAACGGCTGCATAGAAACATATCGTGTTTGGTATCAAACACCTTGGAATCATACCTCCACAACAGTAACTGGTGTGGGAGGTATGATTCCACCCTTCAGAAGCGAGCTTCGTGGGGTCACCGGTCTACCCGGTACCAGCCTTCTCGACCCGGACAGCACAAAATGGATGCTGCCAGCCAGAGACACATTTCTGCCCTCTGCTGCTGAGCCAAGCTCGAGCAGAGGAAGGCAGCACACTAGGCATCCTGTCACAGGGAGGTGTGACCACCTCCCAGACAGGGTTTAGTGTATTGGGGCTTGGTGGATGCACTCTGAGAGTGCCAGAAAGTCTGCACTGGGGGCACATTTGGTGTCCCTGTGCATAGTCCAGCTCAAACCAGTTCTGGGAGCCGGTGGCTCCTGATCTGGCGCGAAACTGGACAAAGGACATGGGTGTAGCCACCCCTCTGTCCTGCCCCTCCCCCTAGGAGGGTCCCCTGAATCTGTCCAACCCTCTCCCGTGAGTATAAAATGGGTTACCTGGCTACAGGACATTGGATTTTACGTGGACACGATTCTACAAAGAAGAAACCACTGACCTTCAACCGTCTGGACACCTGGACTTCGCTAGACCTCGACTGGGCTCGACTTCGTCCCCCTTAACGTCCAAAGCTTAGTTTGTGCCGTGACTTCATACAGGCTCCGTGCAGGACCTGTGGAGCACTTAAGACAACAGAAGAATCTCCCTTGGAGTGAAGGAGTCACTCCCCTGCTTCGCAGGCACCTAAAGCGCAACTGACCGGTAGCTGCTCCTGAGCTCCTGCGGACTCCGAAGATTTCAGCAACACAGGAGGTGGGTATCTGAAGGTCCCTGAGGTCGATCTGCCCTCTCACCGAATTTGAGGCCAGTATCCCTTGTGGGGGGTGCGTAACCCGAACCCCTGTGCACAGCGTCCATTTGCAAGTGCATATGCATGTTGGTGATTCCTGAGCTTGTGCATTAGACTCCGTGTAGTCCTGACCCTGAGCAGTATTTGCACCAAAGATCTCCGGCCTTCTCACACCGAGTGCTCCGTGGGCTGGTGCTTTGCAATCTTGCTCGAGGTCCCCTCGCGACTCCTGGTCATCCGGCCTGTGGGTCATCTTGATTGTTCTTGGGCTTTCCTGGTTGCTCCAGACGTGCTCTGACTCTCCATTGCTTGGAATGTCCCCTGGACCTTGCTGGTCCACACCGTAACCTGTTTGACCTTCCTGCGTGGGTTGCTGTTGCCAAGGCTTGTTGGTGCTCCCGCCGGACACCGACCCCTCAGCACTCGACATCCTTCGTGGGACAGCTCACCTCCGGCTCCTGGTCGTCCTCGACGTCTCCTGGTCCTCGTGGCTGCAGAGTCAAGCATCCCTTCTTTGCACCTGAAGCACCCGACATCGGTGGGCATTCGTCTACTGAGCCCCTGGTCACTCTGACGTGACCCAGACTCTGTCCCCTCTGCTTTCAGGTTCCTTCTATCCCGAATCCAGGCTTGGATTCCACCGGACTCTTTTCCCCTTCACGGCAGCAGTACTTCTTCCTTTCCTTCCATAGAGAATGACGAGAGTTTCCGACGCCACATCAGACCTATGCACCCGGCTTCCCTGGGATAGGCAACTCTGATACTACGGTATCCACGGGTGGGGTGGCTCTTTAAACTCTTAAGTTCCGATGGGTTGGCTCGAAGTCCTCCTGGAAGGGTCCTTAAACTTTAACTTTGCAACCGCGACTTTCCCATAGAGTTGTACGGAGCACGCGGTCGTGTTTCCTCACTGCACCCGTCCTCCGTGGGTCTCCTGTGTCATCACCTTGGGTGGTTCCTTGGGGTCCCAGCGATTCTACGTGCTCTAGGCACTGTGTCTAGTCAAGTCATGATTGTTATACCACTATTTTAGTATATGGTTCGGTCTCCCCCTGGAGCCCGCTGTGTATTGTGCTACTTACAACTGTTCTATTGATCTAGTATTGTGTGCTTTGTGTTCTATCCTCGTGTAGAGGGTAGTAGAGAGTGTTATATTAATAAATACATATTTTTATATAACTACTGTGTGGTTCTCCTTCATTTAGTCATTCAGGAGGTGATATTCTGGTAAAACAAGCTGCTTTACATTCCTTCAAGATTAAGCCTGAAGGCTGCTCTCCATAGCTACCACTAGGATAGCTTTCATAAAGGTTATCTTTGACCTCATACATCATAAGGGTCGTGTGGATTGGTACAAGGTGCCCACTTTAACTAGTGGACAGCATATACCAAGCCACCTTCTCACATTGGTGTGCAGCGGTTGGGATTCAAGCTTGCTATTGTTTTACCAGATAAATCTCATTTGAGTGATTAACTGAAAACCACTAAAAGTATTAGGCACATATAATACAAGATTTGAATAAGTAAGTTCTACTGAACTTGGAGTTTGGTAAGTCAAGGGTCTAGCACACCCTTTCTCCAACTCAAGAGAGTTTAGTCTCCACTAGGTTAGGTAGGTGCCTACACCACATAACACTAGTATGTCTTCTAGAGGAGAAGCCAGTGGCTCTCTGCCAACTAGGTACAATGGCCTCTCATTCCAGGAATTGAAAGCCATGTGTGTGTCTAGGAAGTTGAGGACGGGGAGAAATGCAAACACCCAACGTCTCATTGAGGTGTTACTCTTGGATGATCTTAGAAAGACCCCAGGGTCTGATGAGGTAGAAAGAGTGGGTGGGGCAGAGAACGAGGAAAGGCCAGGAAGTGAAACCTTCTTTGACCTGGAATCAAACCCTGACCAGGGGGATCAAGATGATTCCAACCTGGACAACATAGATCTTCTAGGAGGTGGGGGAGAAGGCCCTAGTGTCCCTCTCTTCAACCCTCCAGGAAGAGTGCAGAGTTTACCAAGGAGATCTAGATCTCCCTCTGCAGAATCTCGACACTCAGGAACTTCTGTAGGGACTTCCATATCCAATAAGAGGGAATCCTCTTATGATAGACAGTGCCAATTTCTAGAGCTTGAGAAAGTTAAACTCAGGCTCAAGAAAGAGCAATTGGCCCTAGACAGGGAATCCCTAGAGCTCCAGAGGGCTACAAAGAGACTGGGACTAGAGTCCCATGGTGGCAGCAACAGTGTCCCTAGGGTTAAGGATTATACTTATGACCATAGGAACCTGAGCAAGATAGTCCCTCCCTACCATGGTGGGGATGACATCCACAAATGGATAACTGCTTTGGAGAGGGCCTGTAAAGTACAGAGGGTCCCTCAAGAGCAGTGGGCAGCTATCTTGTGGCTCTCCTTTGCTGACAAAGGTAGAGAGAAGCTTCTCACTGTTAGAGAAGAGGATGCTGATAATTATTCAGTTCTGAAGAGTGCTCTCATTGATTGGTTTGGCTTAACCACTGAGCAATACAGGATTAAGTTCAGAGACAACCAGAAAGCACAGACTCAGGACTGGGTTGACTTTGTAGATTGTGCCACTAAGGCTCTAGAAGGCTGGTTACTTGGCAGTAAAGTGAATGATTTCAAGGGATTGTACAATTTAATTATGAGGCAGCAGATCCTTAATAATTGCCAAAATCAGTTGTTGGATCAATACCTGGTTGACTCTGATCTGACTTCGCCCCAAGAATTGGGAAAGAAGGCCGATAGATGGGTCAGAACCAGGGTGAAGCAGAAAACTCAGAACCAAGGTGGTGACCAAAAGAAGTCTGATTCCAAACCAGCAGATACGGGTGGGGAGAAGGGTAAAGACCAGAAGTCTTCTTCAGGGCCCCAAAAACCTGCATCTGAGGGTGGTTCACAATCCAAAAAGGGAAAAGGCAGAAAGAAGCCTTGGTGTTACCTGTGTAAGGAAAAGACACATTGGCCTAGGGATGCCAATTGTGCCAAAGCCAAGGATCCTCCTACCAACACCAACGCCCCTAAGGCAACTGTTCCCCCTAGTGCATCAACAAGTGGTGGTACTGTAAACAAGGGTGTAGTAGGGTTGACCCTGGGAACTGAGATGGGTTCTGGCCGAGTCAGAACTACAGCTCAGGGGGTTCTAGTCTGTGATGGAGGCATGGATATTGCCCCCTTATTTGTCAGTCCCAGTAACCTGGGCAAATACAGGCAACAGCCTTTAATAAATGGACAGGAGGCCATGGCATACAGGGACACAGGAGCCAGTGTCACAATGGTGACTAAGGATCTTGTGAGACCTGATCAGATCATACTTGGTGAGATGTACCAAGTGACCAATGCAAGCAATGTCAGGACAGACCATTCCTTGGCAGTTCTGAATTTCAGCTGGGGAGGGGTAACTGGCCCTAAGAAGGTTGTGGTTAGCTCAGACCTCCCTGTGGAATGCTTATTGGGCAATGATTTGGAAGCTTTAGCCTGGGCTGAGGTGGAACTCAGGACACATGCAGCAATGTTGGGCATCTCTGCAGATGTGTTTGCTGTGACCAGGTCACAGGCAAAAATGGCTTCCACTGAACAGGCCCTGGATCCTGGAAAAATGGACCAGGTGCCTTCCAAGAGAAGGAGCAGTAGGGGTAAGGCAGTGTCTTCCCCCCAGACTCAGAGTGAGGATCAGTCTCCTGAGGAAGATGATCCCAGTCCCTGTGAAGGAACTGTCTCAGAGGAACTGGAACCTGATCAGGTTGAGTTCTTGGGGACAGGGCAGAGGTGAGTCAGGAGCAGCACAGCTGCCCCTCTCTTGACCCCCTCAGACAGCAGGCTGCTGCTGAGGCTGCTGGGAGTGCCAGTGGGTCCCACAGGATCTATTGGGATGATGGACTCCTTTACTCAGAGGGTAGAGACCCCAAGCCTGGTGCCACCAGGAGGTTGGTCATACCTCTGAAGTTTAGGGGTTTCCTATTATCACTGGCACATGATATCCCTTTAGCAGGACACTTAGGCCAAAGTAAGACCTGGAACAGGCTTGTCCCTCACTTTCACTGGCCTCACATGTCAGAGGACACAAAGGAGTTTTGTCGCTCCTGTACCACCTGTCAAGCCAGTGGTAAAGCAGGTGGTACTACAAAGGCCCCCCTGATACCACTACCTGTGGTGGGGGTTCCCTTTGAGAGGGTTGGGATTGACATTGTTGGTCCCATGGATCCTCCAACTGCATCTGGGCACGGATTTATACTAGTGGTGGTGGACCATGCCACTAGGTATCCAGGGGCAATACCCCTTAGAACCACCACAGCTCCTGTGGTGGCCAGGGCCCTCCTGGGAATCTTTTCCAGAGTGGGCTTCCCTAAGGAGGTCTTAACTGACAGAGGTGCAAACTTCATGTCAAGTTACATAACTGCTATGTGGAAGGAGTGTGGAGTGAATTACAAATTCGCCATACCCTATCACCCACAATGCAATGGGTTAGTTGAGAGATTCAACAAAACCCTGAAGGGCATGATCATGGGCCTCCCAGAAAAGCTTAGGCGAAGATGGGATGTCCTGTTGCCCTGCCTTCTGTTTGCCTACAGAGAAGTTCCTCAGAAGGGGGTTGGTTACAGCCCTTTTGAACTTCTGTTTGGACATCCAGTTCGGGGTGCATTGTGTCTAGTGAAAGAGGGATGGGAGTTACCTCTCAAACCACCTAAACAGGACATAGTGGACTATGTACTTGGTCTCCGCTCCAGGATGGCTGAGTACATGAAGAAGGCATCCAAAAACCTTGAGGCTAGCCAAGAATTACAGAAAGCTTGGCATGACCAAAAGGCTGTTTTGACTGTGTACCAGCCAGGACAGAAGGTATGGGTGCTGGAGCCTGTGGCCCCAGCAGCCCTCCAAGATAAGTGGAGTGGGCCCCATACCATACTTGAGCAAAAGGGAGAGGTTACCTACCTGGTGGACCTTGGAACTCCCTCAAACCATATGTTGACAGGGCAGACATGGGCTTGCTCATGGCTACTGATGAGGGACAGGAGGAAGAGAGTGACCCACTCCCTGATCTCCTCTCACAGAACCCTGATGATGGTTCAGTAGATGGTGTAGCCTTGGCAGGCAGCCTCACTGAGCAGCAACAAACTGATTGCAGGAAAGTCCTCAATCAGTACAGACACATGTTGTCACTGACTCCCAGTCAGACCACCTGGTGTACCCATGAAGTGGACCCAGGGGAGAGCTTACCTGTAAAGAACAAAATTTACAGACAACCTGACCATGTCAGGGACTGCATCAGGACTGAGGTCCAAAAGATGTTGGAATTGGGAGTAATTGAACCCTCAGATAGCCCTTGGGCTAGTCCAGTGGTCCTGGTACCCAAACCTCATACCCAGGGTGGTAAAAGAGAGATGAGGTTTTGTGTAGACTACAGGGGGCTCAATGCAGTCACTAGGGCTGATGCTCATCCTATTCCAAGGGCAGATCAACTTATAGATACTTTGGCCTCAGCCAAGTTTCTGAGTACATTTGACCTCACAGCTGGCTACTGGAAAATCAGACTACCTGAGGATGCAAAGCCCAAAACGGCATTCTCAACCCCTAATGGGCACTACCAATTTGTGGTAATGCCCTTTGGTTTGAAGAATGCACCTGCCACTTTTCAAAGGTTGGTGAATAAAGTTCTCACAGGCCTGGAAGCCTATAGTGCAGCTTATCTTGATGATATTGCTGTCTTTAGCTCCACCTGTGGGTTCACCTGAGAAATGTTTTGGAGGCCCTGCAAAAGGCAGGCCTCACTATCAAGGCCACTAAGTGCCAGATAGGGCAGAGTAAGGTTGTGTACCTAGGCCATCTTGTGGGTGGAGGTCAGGTTCAACCATTGCAGAGCAAAATCCAGGCCATAATGGACTGGGTTGCGCCAACTACCCAGACTCAGGTCAGAGCTTTCTTGGGCCTGACTGGGTACTACAGGAGGTTTGTCAAAGGATATGGATCCATAGTGACCCCTTTGAATGATTTGACTTCCAAGAGAATGCCTAAGAAAGTTCAGTGGACAGTTAGCTGTCAAAAGGCATTGAATGACCTGAAGCAGGCCATGTGCACTGCTCCCATTCTGCAAAGTCCTGACTATTCCAAACAATTAATTGTTCAAACTGATGCATCTGAGTTGGGGGTAGGGGCTGTGTTATCACAACTGAATGAAGAGTGTCAGGATCAGCCAGTAGCTTTTATAAGCAGAAGGCTGACCCCCAGAGAGAAACGTTGGTCAGCTATCGAGAGGGAAGTCTTTGCTGTAGTTTGGGCTCTGAAGAAGCTGAGGCCATACTTGTTTGGCACTCACTTCATTGTTCAGACAGACCATAAGCCCCTCTTATGGCTTAAACAGATGAAGGGTGAAAACACCAAACTTTTGAGGTGGTCCATTTCCCTACATGGGATGGACTATACAGTGGAATATAGACCTTGGAGTAACCATGCCAATGCAGATGGACTCTCCAGATATTTCCACTTAGAACATGAAGACTCAACTGGTCAAGGTTAGTTTAATGTCCTTTCGTTTGGGGGGGGAGTAGGAAAGTAGGATCTGCTTCTTATGGTTACCCCCACTTTTTGCTTGATGTCTCACTGTTTTTGACTAGTCTGACTGGGATCCTGCTAATCAGGGCCCCAGTCTATCTGCTTTCTCTTGACATACATGTACTTGGGTACACTCCAGATTGGATACTGGGGTACCCTTATAAGTCCCTAGTATATGGTACCCATGTACCCAGGGCATAGGTACCCCAGAGGCCTCCCATGGGCTGAAGCATGTATTATGCCACTCATGAGAGGTCATGCAACATGGAACTCTAGGTCTGCTACAGCAGCCTGTGTAAGATGGTGCTTGCACCACTTACTCTAGATATAGGTTCACTATATCTATAGGTCACTACACTTAAAACTTATAAGTCACCCCTATAGCAGGCCTTATCAATCCTGAAGGCAGGGTGCTGGGTTTTTAGTGAGAGGGTGCCCCTGCATGAGCAGAGCCACTTTGCAGCCTTCGAAGACCATTCTCCCGGGTTGTCTGTGACTCAGCCGTACATATAGGTAGAGGTGCATTATAACCTCGCGGTAAATGCTATCTCGAAAACGGCTGCATAGAAACATATCGTGTTTGGTATCAAACACCTTGGAATCATACCTCCACATCAGTAACTGGTGTGGGAGGTATGATTGCACCCTTCAGAAGCGAGCTTCGTGGGGTCACCGGTCTACCCGGTACCAGCCTTCTCGACCCGGACAGCACAAAATGGATGCTGCCAGCCAGAGACACATTTCTGCCCTCCTGCTGCTGAGCCAAGCTCGAGCAGAGGAAGGCAGCACAATAGGCATCCTGTCACAGGGAGGTGTGACCACCTCCCAGACAGGGTTTAGTGTATTGGGGCTGGGTGGGTGCACTCTGAGAGTGCCAGACAGTCTGCACTGGGGGCACATATGGTGTCCCTGTGCATAGTCCAGCTCAAACCAGTTCTGGGAGCCCGTGGCTCCTGCTCTGGCGCAAAACTGGACAAAGGACATGGGTGTAGCCACCCCTCTGTCCTGCCCCTCCCCTAGGAGGGTCCCCTGACTCTGTCCAACCCTCTCCCGTGGGTATAAAATGGGTTACCTGGCTACATGACATTGGATTTTATGTGGACATGACCTTCGACCGTCTGGACACCTGGACTTTGCTGGACCTCGACTGGGCTCGACTTAGTCCCCCTTTCCGTCCAAAGCTTAGTTTGTGCCGTGACTTCATACAGGCTCCGTGCAGGACCTGTGTAGCACTTAAGACAACAGAAGAATCTCCCTTGGAGTGAAGGAGTCACTCCCCTGCTTCGCAGGCACCTAAAGCGCAACTGACCAGTAGCTGCTCCTGAGCTCCTGCAGACTCCGAAGATTTCAGCAACACAGGAGGTGGGTTTCTGAATGTCCCTGAGGTCGATCTGCCCTCTCACCGAGTTTGAGGCCAGTATCCCTCGTGGGGGCTGCGTAACCCGAACCCCTGTGCACCGTGTCCATTTGCATGCTTGTTGGCAATTCCCGAGCTTGTGCATTGGACTCCGTGTAGTCCTGACCCTGAGCAGTATTTGCACCAAAGATCTCTGGCCTCCTCGCACCGAGTGCTCCGTGGGCTGGTGCTTTGCAATCTTGCTCGAGGTCCCCTCGCGACTCCTGGTCATCCGGCCTGTGGGTCCTCCTGAGGGTCATCTTGATTGTTCTTGGGCTTTCCTGGTTGCTCCAGACGTGCCCTGACTCTCCATTGCTTGGAGAGTCCCCTGGACCTTGCTGGTCCACACCGTAACCTGTTTGACCTTCCTGCATGGGTTGCTGTTGCCAAGACTTGTTGGTGCTCCTGCCGGATACCGACCCCTCAGCACTTGACATCCTTCGTGGGACAGCTCACCTCCGGCTCCTGGTCATCCTCGACATCTCCTGGTCCTCGTGGCTGCAGAGTCAAGCATCCCTTCTTCGCACCTGAAGCACCCGACATCGGTGGGCATTCGTCTACTGAGCCCCTGGTCACTCTGACGTGACCCAGACTCTGTCCCCTCTGCTTTCAGGTTCCTTCCATCCCGAATCCAGGCTTGGATTCCACCGGACCCTTTTCACCTTCACAGCAGCAGTACTTCTTCCTTTCCTTCCATAGAGAACTACGAGATTTTCCGACGCCACTTCAGACCTATGCACCCGGCTTCCCTGGGATAGGTAACTCTGATACTACGGTATCCACGGGTGGAGTGGCTCTTTAAACTCTTAAGTTCCGAAGGGTTGGCTCGAAGTCCTCCTAGAAGACTTTAACTTTGCAACCGCGACTTTCCCATAGAGTTGTACGGAGCACGCAGTCGTGTTTCCTCACTGCACCCGTCCTCCGTGGGTCTCCTGTGTCATCATCTTCGGTGGTTCCTTGGGGGTCCCAGCGATTCTACGTGCACTGGACACTGTGTCTAGTCAAGTCGTGATTGTTATACCACTATTTTAGTATATGGTTCGGTCTCCCCCTGGAGCCCGCTGTGTATTGTGCTACTTACAACTGTTCTATTGATCCAGTATTGTGTGCTTTGTGTTCTATCCTCGTGTAGAGGGTAGTAGAGAGTGTTATATTAATAAATACATATTTTTATATAACTACTGTGTGGTTCTCCTTCATTTAGTCATTCAGGAGGTGATATTCTGGTAAAACAAGCTGCTTTACATTCCTTCAAGATTAAGCCTGAAGGCTGCTCTCCATAGCTACCACTAGGATAGCTTTCATAAAGGTTATCTTTGACCTCATACATCATAAGGGTCGTGTGTATTGGGACAAGGTGCCCACTTTAACTAGTGGACAGCATATACCAAGCCACCTTCTCACAGGGTGTCTTGGGGGAGGGTGGGTGGGGCTGCTAGGTGTGATGTTGAAAACGTGTATTTGTCCCTTTTAGTTTGTGGCCTGGAGCCCTTATTTTTCTCCATGAGGGGGGCAGGAATAGAGGATGCTTGCCCTGGCCTAATACGGGCCAGCAGTAGGCTCGACATGCAGTTTGGATGGTTCAGGACGTTCCCTTCAGATAGGCCAACTGTTGGAGGTCATGGCCATGGGGATGCAGTCCAAGTTAAAGTGTGTTTTTGGAGGAGGGGCGAAACAACTGCAATGAGGCCCTACCTACGCCACCAGCCAAGTTCTGTGTGGCCCCGCCCGTCTTGCCATTCCATAATTTGTCGTTGCTGGCTCACTTGCCCCCAATGGATATTAGTTGGGGGGCAGCACAAGCAACCGGGTGTCTATCGCCAGTTTATGGTAGGCGTGTGTGGGGTAGCTTCTCTGCCAGGGTTCTGAATTAGTCATTTGAACATGGCGGGCTCGGCTGTAGAGGAGAGAAAGAGGAAGGGCAGCGGCCCCATTATGTGGGCCCGAGTCACGACTGAGCATGTCTCCCTAGGTTGTGGCTTTGCAAGCCCACTTGCCCCAGATGGAAGTTAGGGGACAGCACCAGCAGCCTGCTCTCCTTCTCCGGCGTAGTGTAGACTTGTGAGGGGGAGCTTCCCTCCTCCGCCCTGGTGTGAAGCTAGCAATGGGAGTACGAGAGGTCCGACAGTGCAGGGGAGGAAGAGGAACAGCAGCAGCCTCACTCTCACTGCAGCTTACCGTTCTCTGTGCAAGCTTGTGCGAGGCTGCGATCTGGGTCGCAAAGTGGCCTCAGAGCTCGAGCGGGGAACCAATCCCTCGTTGTCAGTGATCCAGAATCACAGTCTGCAAGAGTTAGGCCCATTGGCAGCCGCTCGGTTGCCTGGCCAGCGTCCCTGATGCCAACTATCGCTGGTAGGCCTGTATTCGTCTTGGGATGTCCATGGGATGTCTTGGTGGGCAGCGAGTCCGGGATCTGCATCCTCAGGCCACGGGAAGATGAATCCCCATTGGCAAAGCTGAGCAGCGTGGCTGATGGTCATGGATAGCAGTGGATGGAGGAGGAGGAGGAGGACGCCAAGCACTCCTAGAATGCAGCCGCCATCTTGGACCACTTGGCCATGCCCTAAGTTTATTCAATTTTTATAGGTGGTCAGTCACTTGTACCTTATTCCTGTACTCTTTCTTGCCTAGCATGTCATTCATTAACTTCCCTCATCTGCACTTGCCATGATGTGCATTCCTGCAGAGTGAGGTGCTGGTGGGGAAGTCAGTAGTGGGAGGAAAGAGACAATGAAATGTCTGCATATCGTAAATGTCTGTTCATTTTTGTGCACTATTATGCAGTTTTCAGGTCAGAGTCCTTCTAAGGTTTCACCCTCGATGCAGTTTCCCTTTTTCATTCTGGAATGTCCGGCAGATTAGTTGTCCTCTGGGACTAGCAATCTCTCCTTTACATGCTAGAGCACTGCTTAGTTGAATCTACTTGATCACATTGTGATCTCTCCTGGGTTGATTCCTATGATCTCAACTTTTGTAGGGTAGTATTTTTTTTTGCCTTCAATGCTTCCTTCTACAGTTGTGTAGTCTTTGTGGGTAGCTTCATATATTGACTTCCCAGGGATGATTTTGTTCTGTCATCTGCCCACTGTTCAAGCACTCTGTTCTGTAGAAACTTTATTTTTTTGTGTTTCTGGGGTTGATCATTACATGGAAATGAACAAGGGGAACCAGTTACAAGACTCAAGTAGGAGATAGTTTTGTGGCTACATGAAAAACACTTGCCATTTTTCACCATTTTATGCTTCTTTGAGGGCCTTGGGTTCTAGTGCCTTTAGTCACCAGATTTGGGAATGCCTTGCCTGACCTTTCCCTTTATTATGTACATCATAAAGTCACAGTTGTTGCTTCAGTTCTATAGGTGAAGTGTTATGCTGATAGACTGCATGCAGCATTTGTGAATTCTTATTGAGTCAGTACTGGGAAAATGAAAGGACATGATGAAGTTACTTGTAATCTCCCTTAACTGAGTTGAACACTTCCTTAACACAGTCCTCATGGTCATATCTCCTATTTGTCCATTCTGTATCATTGACCATTTGATGTTACTATAATTATATGCCAAGCATGAGGTTCCAGATGAAGGGGTGGATATACTAACAATACTACTTATCAACCAGGGCCACTGGTCAACATTGTGTAAAGATTAAGAATTCACATGAATAATGTAAGCCACTTATAAGTAATCTCACATTCAAGGCCTAATGAGAGTGAACTAAAAGCCTACAATAAATGTGCTGGCCTCCGGTGATTTGACCTCAAATGGTAAGGGAAACCATCATGACAATCACTTTGCACTATGATGGGGGTTATACGTGTGTATAGTAGGCAAAGCTGAATCTGTGAAGATTTTGTGATACATCCAGTAATGTAAGTTGCATATTGTAGAACTGGTTCAGTCTAGGGAAGTGTCCCCTTTGGATGATGAACATCAGTTTGCATAAGTCTAGGTGTAACCAGCTGATGTGCTGATCAACTCTTCCATTAGCCCACCTGGCAAGGGGTAGAAAAATGGAAGATGTTTGTAAACAGAGACATGAACTTGAGTGCTCAGACAAACAGGTTGACTGATGATGTTGGCCGGCCTTCGGCATATAACTGGGCAGCAGTATGCAATGGTGAGAGGGTCTAGTGTACCAGTGACTCAGGATGGTGATGTACCACCTAGTTATATGTTAATTGGAAGAATATAAAAGGTGAATTAAAATAAACATGCTGTTTTTCCATGTAATTGTGGACATTGAATAAAACCAAACGGAGTATGCGATCATCTGTTTTTTTTAGTTCCTGGAAATAATCAGTTTTATCATAAGTTAATTATATATATTGCATCCTAAGATGGTAGGTACAATAAAAACATTTAAATTAGTATTACGGTGATTTGACTTGCAGAAGCACAAGATGTATATACCCCTTCCTTTTCAGGCTATTTAACAATTTAACCTTTGTCATAGGTAACTCCTAGCTGAGAGGGCTCTTATACTGGAAGTAAAAGAAAATATGGTTTGGTATCTTGATCAAATGCAATATGTTCCCATTGGTGGGGTTCAGAAGTGCAGAGGTAAAGGTCATGGCAGCCTTAAAGTTAACAATGTAAGCACAAACCATTAAATATTTAGAGGCACAGGCTTACCACTCCACTGAAAACCTGTTTGAGGAAAATAAAAAATGAGCACATGAAGCACAGAAACATGTAGTAGAATTCCGGTTGAATTTGCCACTGACTATCAAGAGTAAGGAAGCTCTGAGCTAAAATTCGGTTTCACGATATGGATTTCTAACAGAAAGACCTATAACATTTTGGGATCGTCTGTGGTCCTTCTAGGGTCCAGGCAGAGCCTGCTTTCATTCGCTAGCATATGAAAAGTTGATCTAGGTCTGCTGATCTGCAATTCCTGTAAATTTACTTAACTTCATTTTGCTGTGACATTCAGTCGTGGTTACCTCTCTGTCCCATGGTTGGCCCTGATGCTCCATCGTTTTTTCGTGGATGAACTGCCATACTTAGATTGCAGATGGAGCCCTCCATAGCTTGAATGGCAGCTGCAACTAGGCAGGCATAAAGAAGGGCATGGAAAAGTTGGCAATCAGAACATGTTTTGCCTCAGTAGCCAAATCATGAGCTGGAGCCAGTTCAGTAAGGAGTCCATACAACATTTCTTGGTAGTTCAGAAAGAGAATGGGTGCCTGCACGTGCAGGACACTTTCATTAATGGTAAAGGTGGTATCTTTAACTATTTAAGCCATGAGGATAATCTGCTGCTGGGTCAGTTTGAACTGTACCCCACGATGTCTAAGGTGGCATGGACAGTGCTTGATTTGTAAAACAATGAGTGCCGGTGCCGAAAGCTCTGCTCAGAAGCTCTCGGCCGATGCTATTAAATGTCTGCGCACAGGAACCTCTTTAATCCATTACCAGAATCTTCCTGCCCCTTTATTTCACTCTTGCAGGTTCATGCTTTCTCCCTGTATGAGGGTTTTTCTGTCAGATTGAAGTTACTGTCGCTGATATCCTGCTTAATGATGTATTTCCATCCTACACTAAGAGACAGTACTGTATTTAATTCACTGCGTGATGCAAACATCAATAAAATCTGTTTACCCAAAGAAATGAGGGTTTTTCTGTCTTTCTCTTCCTCCTTCTTCTTACCCCTTTGTGTGTTTTCGCCCTCTTGCTCTCCGAAAATGTTTGATAATGAAAAATAAGTGCCAGTCCCCAAAAAAGAGTGGCGCTAGATGCCACTGGCTCAAATTAAGTACTGGGCATGTGAATGCTGGAAGGAGTATTCATATAGACTTTAAATCACATATGTTCTCCAGGTATTATTAGGGCACATTAAAGGGGAAAGACTGTTCTCAATATATTGAGTCATAGAGTCCCTAAGACAACCTTTAAACTAAAATGTAGCGAATCAAAGGTGACAATGGATATGGTTCACATTTTCAGAAGCGTTCAGGTGGGGTTAATGTATAAATGTCAGGTAGATGTTGAGAAATGTCAGGTTTTATTTTAATAACATTAGAATATCTGCATCAGCAAATATGTTACAGTCGCTTTACACAAAAGGGATTCTATGGTAATGCGATTGTGCAGAAGATGCAGGCAGGCTTCATATTTCGACCTAATATGGGAATGTCCAAGGGTGCGTAACGTCAGTAGGTAATTAATGGCAAATATCTTAACCGGAGATAAAAACCAAAAGTAATCCATGATTACTCAACGAAAAAGGGTTTGTGAATTGCATAACTTTTTTTCATGAGTAAGCTTATCTTATTCATGGAAATTCATGAGCCAGTCACACCTAAGCCAGGAGTAATGCACAAGTACCCACAGAAAATATTTTATGAATGAGTGTTGGATATTCAACAGTAATTCACAGTTAAGACGGGAGTAATAAACTAGCACTCATGGAAAAAGCTTCTTGAACCAGGCCTGTAGTTTTTAATTCCCATGATGCACAAAGAGCAGAGTTTCTCTTGTCACCAGGTGCAAAGATCTGATCCTCTCACCACTTGTATTGGAAGGATAAGTTGTTCAAGAGACAAACTGCACATCATCAACAATGAATTAACTTAGGCTGCAAGCCATCTCCACTTGACTTCCAAATCAATTCTAGGATAGAACTTTTCTCAATGACACATATTTGTCTTACCTCTTTTGCTAACTTATGCCCCAGCTCTGGAGTCAAAGGCTTCTCCTTCACGTCGTTCAATCTGGACAAAGTTTTTGGGTCATCTCGCAGATCAACCTGGCAAAAAGATGTATTAAATGTAAGAGAAGTTGGAGCTATACAAATAAGTTCTGGAAAACTGTTTACAAGAAATGTTATTAAACTGAGGCAACACCAATAATTATTTCGGGCTCATGAGTTGCTGGACCAGTAGATAAGGTGACAGAGCACGTTTTCCATAGCCTCGATCAAAAAACGATTTAGATTCAAATGTACTTGAGGCCTCCATGTTTCTGAACATCAGGGCCCGGATTTACATTAGTGCGGTTGCTCAAACCAGGCAAAGTAGTACAAACAGAAGGGTTGATCAAAGTTTCAATGCAAATGTTGACTCAAGCACAACAGCAAATGCTGTTGTGGCACATAGCACAGACCCTAAATAATGTATACAAAGGAAGGAGGGATAGTAGGGTCACAACAGCATAAACACCCCTACATTTCACGCCAAGTCAAGTCAACTGCAGTTAGTCAAAGTCACCTGGCTTTGCATGGAATCCTAGAACCAAATGAAAGCAGCCTCAAACAATGGGTAAAAGGAAAAGCACATGACTTTCCTATATGTAATAGTTACAATGTCTAGTAAAATACATGCTATGCAATTTTTACTTGTGCTATTGTGCTTAGGTATTGGTAATGGAAGATGTGCTGTGAGTATAAATCTCATACAAGCATCTGCTCACTTACCTTTGCACCATAGCACAGGTTAAATCGTATCAAGTGTTGCCCTAAAAAGCAATTTTTAGCATGAGTGTGGCTGATGCCATCATTGCCATGTAATGTGTAGTAAAAATGGCCCTGTGCTATTCTTTTGACGTTTGTGCACCGAAAAAAACTGCCAACCATGCTAAACTGACCCGGATTGCGTAGAGAGAAAGAAAACTCCTTTCACACCGAGCCAGGGTCTCTCAAACGACTGAATATGCAAACGAATATCAGACACTATGTCTCCTTGGAAACCCGCTAATAGTCTGAATCATTCCAAGCAGAGGAGTAGTAGAGAGACGGAATTGCAAGGTGAGTAGCACAATGGCTAGCTGAATTAGATCTCTGGATTGGATCCTTCATCACTTGAACTTGCTTCTCCAAAAGGGCTTTTTGGCGTTGACTACCTTCACTTCACCTCCAGTGATTTGCCTTTTTGGATTCTCCTAGGGGCTGCATTTAAGGGATTGGAGTTGGAACCTCAAGATGATATTAATGATTCAAGTTTGTTGGTCTCTTGGGGTGTAAAAAAGGTAACTTATGTCTTGGTATGTGTGGTTGAAAGTGAGTCTCCGAGCTGATGCTTGAAGTGGATTGTTTCAACAGTGAGATGTACATTAAGTCATTCTAACACGATTAGCTAGAAGGGAACAACTGGCACCGACAAAGGCTAATAAGCTATTGCAACGTGATGCTACATAAAATGAAGCTCTGAAGGAGCAAAGTGGCACCTTGACAATTCAGGACTTTGAATCGGTTCCTTCCTTTCCAACAGTGTAGTAGTTTATCTCATATATTTAAACAGCTACCGGTTCTCTGGCACCTCTGCAATATATCTTTAACTTGTTTGTTCGTTTTCTTCATATCTCGGCTTAGGATTTTCTCCACTGGCTTGCTTTTCACTTCCATCTTGTTTTCTACATCACCATTACTTGTAAACGAGAGCTGCACTCTGCCACAATGTTATGTGGCTTGGCAGGAGGCACACGCCTCTGATAAGTTCGATGTGGCTTCGTCTAATTGCTGCCACAACTTTAGTTGATGTATTTGAATTTTAAGGCTCCCAGGATCAGTGGCCATCACTGGAGGGCTGCTCCTATGCTAGGAACCAGCACGTGGGTATAATATGTTTTGAAATATTCTGCAGCATTCAAAGTCAGGGCCACCTATCAAAATGTATCCCGTCTGAAGAGCTGCAATGAAAGCGAAATATCATGGTGGCAAGAGATTATCTCAGTGAAAATGGCAGGCGCTCTACATGGACAAACTACCACATTGAAACCTTTCCAAAGAAGTGAGAAATGCAAAGACTACATCTACCAGAACGGTATGAATCTTTCGTTACAACACTTATGATAAGTTCTGTGATTCTTTGGCTGCATGCTGCCACTATTTGCGTTGATACCTTGAAATGTATACATGGTTATGTTCCTTCTTACAAACCTTCCTTTGTCCAGAGGCGGCTCCTCCGCTAAGGCGTAGGAGCGTCGCCCCACTGCTTTCAGATCAGTGAAAAAATAAAATGATAATAACATAGTTATTATCATTTTATTTTTCTTAGCTATGGGGCTAGGTTAGGGTGGGAAGGGGCTAGGTTAGGGTGGGGTGGGGCTAGGGTGGGGTGGGGCTGTGGTCACAGGGGGAGGAGTAGTGGGCACACTCTAAGTGTGCATGATGGTTTGGCCGGCCGCCTTGAGCCAGCCAAACAGTCATGCACACTTTGCATGTTCCCCACCAAGCTGTAATGCACAGCCTGGTGGGGAACATGCACAGGTCCACAGTCCCCGTCTGAGCGCCGAACCACGGCACTCAGACTATTCAGAACCCTGCATTGCAGCATTGTGATTGGCTAAGGGGAGCCTGTGTGCTTCCAGCTTCCGTTCTGGGACTCGTCGGAAGGGAAGCAGAGGAGAAACGCAGCTGGCCAAAGAGGTAAGTGTTTTGTTTTTAATAGTTTTTTTTTTTCACCCCCCTAAATACCTTCCCCCTGCCTCACCACCCCGTTCCCTGCCAGCCGCCACTGCCTTTGTCTACTCCCCAAACTGTAATTTGTGTTTCGGCTCTCAACTCCAGCTTTTTCTTTCACTCATTTGCTCAACTTCTCTTCTGGACCCGAGCTATTGCATCTCCCTCCCACTCATCTACTCCACTACTTCCCTAAGAATTGCATCTTCTAATTTTCCCTTTGCATCCCAAAGTACTTTCATATTCCTTTTATTCGATTTCTTATGTTTTTATGTCTTATTGCACTTTATCTAGTCCTTTGGCTTAAGCGATTTAGAAATTCAATAAAGCGAAATGAAACTACTTTAAAAAAACAAGCACTGGCAATGCCAAATGGCCGGCTTTTTTTTTTTTTGTTGTTGCAGTTTTTTATAGCACCATGAGCACCAGTTACATTAAACAAGGAAGGATTCATTTTTTTTATAGTCACAGTGAGATTAAGTGATTTGCCCAAAATCACAGCATGTTGAACCAATGGCGATACTCAAACCTGATTCCCCAGGTTCAAAGTCGGCAGCTGTGGCCGTTACGCCACATCCTCTCTTTCTTTTAGGTGTATGTGTTCTTTGCTCTATGTTTGCATGCAGGAGCATAAAATGCGTGCAGGTACCCACAGTAATACAGACAATATCTAGATGTGCATCTGTGCACAAACAAACAGAGATGCATGCAGTCAGACAACACAAATACAGGCAGAGCCAGAAAAAAGTTGATGTTGATTGGATTGAACAAATGTCTGGATAGCTGTGGGTGTATATGAAGGCGAGTGGGTAGATGGATAGGAGTGGTTGCATAGCTAAATGGATGCAAATGTGGGTGGGTTAATAGATGAATGCTGAGGGCGGATGATGGGCGGGTTTCTACAGTCTCTGTGGGCAACACACAAAAAAGTACAATTGCCGGGTCCTTCCCATTGTCAGATTCCTCCTGGTTCCGAGAAAGTGAAGGGAACCTGGTGTCACCAACCAGCCCATGTTTTCTTCAGAGGCCCATCTGAGAAGAGGTGAGGCAATCCCTGAGATGGCCTACTTTTTCCAGTCACCAAGGCAACAATAAATGTAAAGCTGCGAAATATTCAGGTGGGCTGATCCAAAATGTGAAGAACACTTTATTTATGCATTGACTGGAACAGATTACCTAAAACAACTAATGGCTAAAGTGGTCTGACCGAAAGTCACTTTCTCATCATTGTTCATGACATAAGGACTTTGGTAGTGCCAGAAATAAACATGACCAGTAACCAGCCTTTGTAACATACTTCCCCTTCAACGGCAGACCACTCACTTTTGCCAGCTCACTAAGTTATTCTTACTGTTTGAAAAAAGCAAGTCATCTTCTCCAATCAGAAGGGGACAAACAAAGATGTATACGCACAGATCCCATGCACCCTTACATTTTCCTCTAAATAACTCTAATGCATGCCTTGCTTGCCTTCAAACATGTTCATGTTCAGATGAAAGAATTCAGCCTCAATAATATATATTTACCTGATATTAAAATGATATTGAACCAAGGATTGCCAGAGGATGTTTACAAGTAGCAGTATTCTATATCCAAGGAGCTACTGCTAAGCACTGGGTTGCAGAAAGATGTCTTTCTTTTGAACTGATGGTATGTTAATCTTTATTAGTGTGTTTTTCACATTGCAAAACACAGGTTTAGGTACAGAACTGTTGTCCACTCACAAATCCCTTATTATTTGCTTGCATGGCAAGAGAGAACACCTAAAGGAAAATAACTAATACATGATATTTATGGAAGCTTGAAATAAGGATATCCAAGCACTATTGATTTAATTGTGCCCGGGCACACCAAAAATTAAACATCCCACTTTTCACCGCAGCCTTTTTACACTATCCGACATATTAAAAATCTAAAGAAAATTCTAAAAGAATAAAAAGCTTCTACAAAACAACTAACATTTTAAAAGAATAAAAGGCTCTCACTAAAGGCAAAACTTGTAAATGTTAAATCACTTCAAACATTCCAGTAATCCTGGTCAACACAAATGTTTGAGATTACCAGCTGCTGGGAAACACTCTGCAAAAATAGTATTCTTAGGGGTCTTTGGCCCTCTCACTATTACTATTCTGGGCACTTTGTTCAGATGCTGTTTTTACCGCTGGAGAGCCGCTGACATTGCTGCTTGTTGCTCCGTCAGTGCCAGAAAGAGGCAGGGCAGAGCCACCCCCCTTGGCTCTGCTCATGACATTGATTGGCCACTGATTGGTAAGCTCACTCTCTGTGGCCTTGTCTCTCCTCGCAGGGCTTGTTTTTATCTTCCATGGCCTTGACCCACCTGACTGCTTGATTGCCGATGCATGTCTTGACTTTGCCCTTGTTCATTATCTGTGCTCCCCTTAATCACCATGGGCAAACGAAAAGCATCCAATAATTCTTTCGGTGTTGGGACGGAGCCCAAATCTGCAAGGGGCCATGCAGCTGAGAACTGTGCTCTTTAAGTAATTGATGAATTAATTGTCGAAGTCGAGAACATGATTAGTAGCGGGAGATCTGTCCCTTCCACGCCTGTACCCAGGACAGCGAAAACTAAGACCAATCAGTTCTACAGGGGGAAGGAAACTGCTTTAGGTGACTGCCCATGTTACAAAGACTCCTCTGGACCAACCATTAATTTGGTGAAAGAGTCAGGACTTGTGGGCACCATCACTGTACCCATTTCCTTCTCACCTACCATCGCCACTGGTCCTTTGTCAGTCGGGGCGCTGTCTGTTCAAGACTCCCAGGCAAGAGCGGACTGCCCGTAACGGGCTTTGGGTGTTTCCCTGGGAGGCTGGAAGGGTGGGGGCTGGTTCTGCAGCAGTGGGGGCCGGTTTTGTTACTGGGGGCCGGATTTGCAGCAATGCTGCAATATCATCCCCCAGTAACAAAAGGAGCAGTGCTTCACAATTCACTCCTCCCTCAGCCCCATGGAAGCTGGTCTGACAAAATTGCTAGGGCTTCTTTGGATTCCCTGTCCGGCCCTGCTCCCAGGCTACATCACTACTCCCACTTTCCCATGCCCTTGCCCCCACTGATCCAACTAGGTCTAGTGCTCAGCAGGGAGCTGAATTGGACCCTGTTATTGTTGACAATGATTGTCCAGATGGTATTAAGAGCAGAACTTAAGTTTGTTAAAGATATTTTCCTTTCCTTGAACACAAGGGTGTCGGATCTTATTGGAATCAATAATGGTTTACTGGTAAAGGTTAGGGAAAGGGTGCTTTTTTCCAACCACCCCTGTGTTAGTGCACCACCCTCCCACATAGTCGGTTCTTCCGGCCCTGGGGCCTTAGTGTTGGATGTCCATGCCAATGTGGGATAATCCGCTCCCTCCCACCAATGTAGCTTGTATGGCTGCCACAGGTCTTGCCCCCGCCCTCATGCCCATTAAGACAAGGGAGCCCCCAACTCAGAAGGAACATAAGATCTGACAAAACATACATAGGCAATCCCAATGACCCCATCGCCTCTCCCACTGTGACATCAAGACATGCCTGTAATGTCATTGGAACTAGAACCTCACGAATAGAAGGTTGGGGGGTGTGGAATATAAGGCAGGCAGTTGAGAAAGGATATGTTAGCTGGGAGCACTGCGCTGTATTGACTACATTACAAATTTAAAAAAGATAAAAAAGATGTGGAATAAAAAAGAAAATTGGAATAAGCAAATACACCCTGAATATAAAAGGAAAGTAGGTAATAATAAACATTTAAGACAAATGCAAATCATCGAACATGACTATGAGGATGAAGAACCTGAACAGTCAGAATGACTGTATATGATGTCTGAAGAAAATGAATTCAAGCAAATTAATATGATTAGAAGAGAGAAAATTAAAAAAATAACATCTGTGGATATCACAGTAGGTTCTGAAAAAGTTCCTTTTGTTTTGGATAGTGGTGCAACATGCAACATAATGTGTGTTACTGTTTATCAAAACATGGAGAAACGGCCATCTCTAACCCCATCCTGTGTAAGTGTTTTTCAATGGGGAGCAAAACACCCTGTCCTGTGTTTAGGAAAACTTTAAGAAACTCTGCGGTATGGAGAGAAGATTAGCAGAGAAGAAATTCATGTGTTAGAAGGTGAAGTTCCTCGACCATGTTTATTGAGCAATATCATGGCCCAGGTTATGGATCTGCTAGCAATGACTTGCAATGTTACAATGGATCATCCTATCTTAAAACAATGCACACAGTTCACAGGGTTAGGAAAATTTAAAGACAAAACAATAAAATTGCATATTAACGAAGGTATAGAACCTGTTGCACAAACTCACAGGAAAGTTCCGGTACATTTGCAGACGAAAGTAGAGGAGGAAATAAAATCACTTCTTCAACAAGATATTATTGAACCAGTATCTGGGCCAACGCCATGGATATCTCCAATTGTAGTGGTCCCAAAAAAAGATACAGAGGATATAAGTTTTTGTGTGGATATAAGAGTGGCCAACACAGCAATTGAAAGAGAGAGGCATCCGAGTCCACATTTAAATGACATGATAAGCAGTATCTCTGGTGCAACTGTGTTCTCGAAATTAGACTTATATAAAGGATACCATTAGTTAGAAATAGACGATCAATCTTGTTACATAACATTTTCAACACATCTAGGTCTTTTTAAATACAAAAGATTAAATTTTGGTGTATGTTCAAATGCTGAAATTTTTCAGGAAACCATAAAATATATAATGAGACCAGTAAAGAATGCTATGAATTATAGTGACAATATTTTGATATTTGGAAAAAATCAAGAGGAAAATGATCAAGCTTTAAATGAAGTTTGTCATCAACTTCTAACAGCTGGCTTAACACTCAATCTTGGAAAATGTGACATAAATCTGAATTAATGTTTTTATGGACACATTCTCTCGCAAAGGTATGAGACCTGATCCTAAAAAAGTATCATCTTTAGACTTAATAGCTATTCCTAAAGCCATATCAGAACTACGTTAATTTCTGGGGATGGCCAGTTATTGTTCACGTTATATAAAAGACTATGCTACCACAAGTGCTCCGCTTAGGGAACTAACAAAGAAAGGTCAAAAGTTCAATAGGGATCTGAACTGTGAACAAGCATTTAAGCAAATAAAACAAGATATATCAGCTGCAGGAAGTATTTTGATTCACAACTGTGCACAGAACTAGTGGTGGATGCTAGTCCAGTGGGGCTTGGTGCGATATTAGTGCAGCATAAACCTGGCAGGGAGACTCCTCGATATGTGATCTTGAACGCTAGTAAAAGTTTAACTGATGTGGAGCAGAGATATTCACAACCAGAAAAAGAAAGTTTGGCAGTTGTATGGGCCTGTGAGAGCATTACCATGATTTTATATTTGGTAAACCATTTGTTATAATAACAAACCATCAAGCATGAATTGCAATCTATGGAAATCCAAAAATTAAAATGCCACCACGTATTGAGAGATGGGGAATGAGTTTAATGGATTATGATTTTAAGATTGTTCACAAGCCAGGAAAAGAATTCAACCCAGCAGATTATTTGTCTTGGCACCCTGCTGAAACACAGACAAAAGAACTTTTGGAAGCAGAAGAATATATATGTTTCATTATTAGGTCTACAGTATCAGGAATCATTTCAGAAAAGGAGTTAGTTGAGATGACCAACAAAGATGAAACACTTGGAGAGGTGAAGAAAATTATACTCGAAAATAAATGGAGACTAATTAACACTGCAACACGATTTCAAATGAATGTAAAAAGAAATGATATCCTAGCATTTAAGAGTATACATTCAGAATTAGCGATTGCATCATCCGGAGTACTCTTAAGAGGAAATAAATTGATAATTCCGGAAGGTCTACAAAGATTTGTAATTGATCTGGCTCATGAAAGTCATAGAGGTATATCGGCGACAAAGAACTTAATAAGAGCGAAAATGCGGAAGAAGTGATAAGAACATGTCATTTATGTCAATGCACTACAAAGGAAAGAGTAATGGAAGAATTGCTTATCTCCAAATTGCCTAATGCTGTATGGACTAGTATAGCAGCAGATTTGTATGGACCGCTAGATTCAGGGCATTATTTACTAGTGTTAATTGATGAGTACTCTCGATTCCCGATTGTGAAAGTAATATCGTCAACACCTGCAACAACTGTGCTTCCTGTTCTTGATGATGTTTTCTCGACCTGGGGTATACCAGATATGTTAAAAACAGACAATGGGCCACCATTTAATGGAATTCATGTGTTATTTGGGAATAACTCACAGAAGAGTTACACCAATGTGGCCACAAGCAAATGGTATGGTAGAAAGATTAATGGCCACTATCAAAAAAGCTATACAAAGAGCAAAACTGTCTCAGATTTCAACAAACCAGGCATTATGTCAAGTGTTACGAGATTACAGAAATACTCCTCGTGGTTCTACAGGTAAATATCCTTCTGAGTTACTGTTTGGTCAATCAAGACAAACACGTTTGGTACATCTTCCATTTGCTTCTCCAAAGGATCATACTGAAATAATGAAAAAGGATGCAGAAGCAAAAAGCAAAATGAAATATTATGCTAATAGCAAAACTAATTTTCCAATGAGTATTATAACATAGGAGATTTAGTTTTAGTGAAACAACAACAAATTAAAAAATCACAAAGTACGTTTCATCCATCTCCTTTGGAAATAACGCAAATTCATGGAACGGCTATTACAGCTAAAAATGACAGTAGAGCGATAACAAGGAATAAAACACTTTTCCAAAAATGTAATTCAAGCACCGAAAAGCAAGCAAATGCACAATTAGATGATCAACGTTTGGAGCAATCCAATAGAAAATCTGAGAGAGTTTCACGTAAATCAAAATCGATTAGTAGAACATTGGTAAATGTCGGATGTCTAATTTATTCTATTTGTGTTGGTTTTACTTACTCTCTCTCTTCTTTATTTTTTCTTTCTTTTTATTTATTCTTTTCTTTTTTTTCTTTTCTTTAAAAAGGGGGAGAGGGGGGAGAAATGTAATGATGTAATGTCACTGGAACTAGAACTTCAGGAATAGAAGGTTGGGGTGTGTGGAATGTAAGGCAGGCAGTTGATAAATTATATGTTAGCTGGGAGCACTGCGCTGTATTGACTACAATAAATCTAAAGAAAAGTTGTTTTGTGTGATTTATGAAGATTACAATGCCATCACTAGGGACACCCAATTTGAGGCTCACACTGGGGTTCACCCTGCACCCCAGATGGAGATTAGTCCCTGGGCTTTTTCCTGTAGGGGTAACTTTCTAGATCTTCCACCTGATTGTACCCCTTATGTGGTGGTCCTAGTGGATGAGCCACCAATTAAACCAAACACTTACAAGGGTTTTTTTCAGCTTAAGATTAAGGTGCCCCACTGGCTGTCCACGAAGGTAGGGGTGGACGTTAGTACCCACATGCAGATAAACTTGGTCTGTAGAGTGGGGTGGGTTGGCAAGGCCCCAAGCTGTCAAAGGGTGATTGCATTGTGCTGAACTTCAATAACAGGTTGGCTGTTGCCAGAATTATGGCTTCCTTCCAAGGCATTGAGGGCTCAGGCATTGGATTGCACCGGTTGGGGTTTTTGTGGTTCTGCGATGATTGGCCCCCACTCCCGGTTGCCTCAGGCTCCTCAAGTTACTCAAAGTAAGTCTACTTGGGAGCAGTCTGTTTGTTCTACTTGCTCGGGCCCAGGGGCGAGCAGTCTCCATCATCCCGGGGCTCCCCAAGACCCCCAGTGTCTCACTGCGGACCTCTTGGGTAGAACCCTGCCCCTTTAACCTCCTCCAATAGATTTGAGATCCTTGGTTCTCTTGAGGGGGTAGATTGACTGCCCAGTATTGAACTCTGGCTTGAGATGAGACCTGCGGAAGGAGAGGTGGGGGGCGGCCCCTCAGAGCCTCACATTAGTAATCAGCTGAGGTTCCTTTTCTTGAACATAGCCGGGTTAGAAGCCAAGAGTAAGGATCAAATTTTGCCCATTTTTTCTGGCCAGCGATACCTTCCCCCCCCAAGGCTGGGTTGTGTATTTTAATCTCCATTGCATTAATTGTGCAGCGGCTGAGGTGGAGACAAACTGTCCAAATGTAGGGGCGGTTTCACTCACTTTTTCAGATAATACTCTGTTAATTGTGAATACCTACAATCCTATTGGTCACTCTTCCCATCCTGATGCCATTTCAAAGATAGCAATTTAAGAACTCCTTAATTTCCTGTGGAGCTGACCCAGCCAAGAAAGTCTCAATGGTGGTCATGGGTGACTTTAATATCCGTCCTTGCCCAGGACCCTATTTTGTTTTTCAGGACCCCCCTGGTAGAAGACTAGTCCCACCCCCTCACTTTGAACACTCTCCTCAAGGGGAGCAGTTGAACTGCCTCATTCACTCATAGAATTTGGTTATACCTTGTGTTCAGGTTACTCCCACTTATGTAGGTAGAAGGGCAGAATCAGTTGTGGACCACATACTGATTTCTATGTCACTCTCTAGTTACTTGGTGGGTTACCAGACTAAATGGGCAGGTTGAAGTTATCATAATCCTTTGGTGTTAGTTTTAAAATATCTGAGTCAACGCGCTCCATCTTCGACCCCCAGCCTATATTTGACTCCCTTGGATCAGGGTAGATGCTTGAGATGGTCCAAAATTATCCCAGAGGAAATTTGTTGCATTCTGTTTAGGCAGTTAAGCTCAGAGGTGGAACGCTGTCTCAACCTGACCTTTGTCCTAACCTCCTTCTCTGCACTTTGTGCTGGGGTCAGGTTTGCCCTTACTGCCCCCAGTCAAGCTCTTCTGTTTCTAGTAGACCTCGGTGGTTTAATGAGGTATGTTCCAAAGCCCATTGTGCCTTAAAAACAGACCTTAAATGCTGTCTGAGAAACAGGGAGGAGATCCAGAGCTTAAGACCGTATTATAAGAAGGTGCTGAAAGTGAGAAAAGAATCCCTTAAGGACGATGTTTGGGATCAGCTAGTTAATACTAGTCAATCTAATGACTGCGCAGCATTCTTGAGAGTCTTAAATCATCCTTTTTTGGCAGAGGATACTATTTCCAATCTGGCCACTGTAATACCGAAAGATAAATGGTATGACCACTTCTCCCAAATGTATTCTTTTGAAGAAAGGATGGAGTTAGTGACCCCAAACACTGATATGAAGGCTACTCTTGCCTTTCTTTTTCTGTCTTGGAAGTTACTTGTGCTATTAGACGTCTGGCCTGTAATAAGGCTACCAGGCCAAACGATGTGCCGGATGACCTATTTAAGAATGATGTAGCCATCTGGGTGCCCTTGCTGACAAATATTTTAATTGCTGCTGTGTCATATTGCCCCTTAAACTCCTGGTACCAATCCATCATAGTGCCAGCATTTAAAAAGGGTAACCGGGCGGATCCAAAATGCCACAGGCCAATCTCGCTCATTGACACTACAGTGAAGGTTCTTGGTCAGGTGGTCCTAAAAAGACTGTTTAGTTGAGCTGAGGAGAAGAGCATCATTGCTGACTCTCAGTATAGGTTTCGGCCTGGTCCGGACACTATCGATCAGTGTTTGAATTTACAGCTTTTGATTCAGAAATACACGATGGCCAAAAGGGGCACCCTCTTTTTAGGATTTATGGATCTCTCTTCGGCCTTTGATCGGGTGAACCGCTCAAAGTTGTGGTCACTGTTGCTATCTGAGGGGTTGAACAAGTCTTCGTATCTTTCCTGGCAGACATCCACATGGATATGTCTGCCTCTGTTAGATTCATGGAGGATGGTTCCTGCACCAAGAGATTCCCCATCACTAGAGGTGTTAGACAGGGATGCATTTTGGCCCCCTTTCTATTCAGCATTTATATCAGTGGCCTAGAAGCTGCATTGTTGGAAGCACAGGGAGACCCCCCCTCGGGTGGGTTCTTGGGCATTACCAGTCCTCTTATGCACAGAAGATGCCATCCTCATGTCAAGGACAGCACTAGGCCATCAATGGCTTCTTGATTCTTACATTGAGTTTATGGAGGCCCTCTACGTGAACACTTAGAAATCCTTTGTGATGGCTGAGGGGATTAAGCCAACCAAAACTAAGAGTAATTTCTGCCCAAATGCCAAGATCGCTCAAGTCCGTTCCTTCACCTGTCTGGGCATTTTGTTTGATGACGAGACTTCTTGGGGCCCCTCTTTTTTATCGGAAAGGCTCACTTCAGCCAGAATATACAGTGCAGTCTTGGGTTTTAAATTAAGAGTGGGCAGGAAACCTGTAAAAGCATGGATTCATATTTACAAAGCCAAGTGTGTTTCTGCCACCTGCTACAGCAGTGACATTTGGGGGTACCGGGATTGCGGCCCCCTCCAGTTAGAGGAAAAAAGGTTTTCAGGCAGTTGTTGGGGGTGCCCTAAATTCTCCAACGTTTGCTATGCATGAGGAACTTGGCCTTAGATATATGTCAGACATTGTTAAACTTAGAGCTTTGCTATGCTGGCTCTCGATTTGGTACAAGAGCGAGACAATCCTTAATTGGCAGATAATTATACTGTCTTTCCCTGGACAACTCTAAAGCAATTCCTTGGCTGAGCTATATCAAGCATGAACTGACAATTCTGGGCCGCCCCAGCCTTTTTACACAGCCTGAAGAAATTGTTAAGGCCTATTATTTGTGGGTAAAACTGAATTATTTTATTATGCCTCTCTGTCCTCAGGGAGGACCACAAAATGCATAACCCAGTTGGTTTGGGCTTACTGTCTGACAAAAACAGTTAGTTTCATCGAACCGTGCCTGACCTGGGTTAATAACATTTACCATCGCCAGCTTTTATCCAGGTTCAGGCTAAATTATTTTCTCCCACTAATCAGTTTTGCTAAAGGTTGGGCTGCAGACTGTAGTTTAGGCTCTTGAGAGTGTGATAAAACCTCAGCTCAGTCTATTACACATGCATAATGTTTTGTAGTTTACATACTTTTCCCAGGAAAACGTTTTTGGTTCCCATTTTAAGACAGGCTCAGTTCCAACAAGTAAGGCCAGCAATGTTGTTCCCCTGTATGTTGGGAGAAATTCGTACCTGTGTAAACATGGGCCATTTTTAAGCAGTATTGTTAAGATCCGAGGTGTGTGCCTTTAACCCTCTGGTATTTTACTGTCTGCCTTGATACTATTTGCTTACTGGATCCATTTTATATCTGTATATGTAGCAATTGTACATGCTTCACTATTTATGATTCAAGTATTGTGTACTATGTATTTTAACTGTATTATAAATGGATTTGTATGTTTTGAATGTTTTTACTTTTTTTATATATCTTTTACGGTTATTTATTTAACTGAATAAAGAGATTATCCATCTATTCTGTACACTGGTCTCCTCTAATGTATCCTTGTGGCTGGGTTTATATATGTTAGCTGTAGGTCATATATTATATATTTGTTGGGGAAGCCAATACTTTAACACACCACCGGAGTTTAAGTAAATTTCTATGAGTAAACGTCACACACAGAAAAGATGTGAAGATCTTAGAGACACAGAATCCACCATCATTAAGTTTTCATAGCAACCTAAATTCAGATAAATGCAAACTGTAGCGTCCTCTCCAGTCAGTTTGTAAATGAATACGCCACACACAGAGCTTAGTATTACATGTCTTTATTCTTCAGCGTGTAACTACGAACTCAACGTTCTAAACATGAACTTTCTCCACCACACCCAAACACTTACGTCATAGTTCTACAGAGTCCATCAGGAATTAAAAGGGTCCCGTCACTGCTAACTCACAAGACACTACACAAACAAGGTGGGTCAAGTGCCTAGAAGTGCCCTCCTGTCTTTCTTTGTGGTGCTGAGGTTTAAATCTGAGGCAATTCCCAACCTGAAGTGCTAGGGGAAGTAGTACTCAACAAGAATATTGCAATCCAATTTAAGGGATGCACAAATCAACAAAGACAATTCAATCCTCTTTAAGTGACAAAGTACCTAAGATTTACAAAAGTTATCCATACCATTTCGTAAAAGGTTGTTACACATAAACTACAAAAGGTTTGCCTGTGATGAATAAATGAATACCTACCTGAATGTTGCAACCTATCTAAATAGAGAGAAACATCAAGGGGAAGATTTACTATGTTTTTGCACCAGAGTTGCGTCAGTTTTGTGGCACAGCCCTGATAGAATTTTTGGCATTTACAAAGCCACGCAAAGCCACTTTGCATGGTTTAGTAAATGCAAATTAACGCAACGCAGCGCATAGTGCTGCCGTGTGTTACTTTGCATCTGGTAGGTGTTAAATGGGTGGAGCATGGGCGTTCTCATGCCTCCACCTATGTATTTGGACGCAAACTCAGATTTATAAAGACTTGTACACCTGGGTTTGTACCAAAATGGTGCACCTACCCAACAGAGGTGTAACAAGGAGAAAGATCTTTATTTATTTTTGTTACTTCCTCTTTCAATGTATGCTGCTTTCTGCAGAACGCATAGAAAGAGGAATATGCCTCCAAGGATTGTTTTTCCGCAGGAGTGTATCCCTTCCTGCACAAAGACTGTAATGCAGGCAATCTTGCACCATGGTGTAAGGGTGCCTGCATTGACACTAGTCAGCCCACAGTGTGCCAGCGATAGGCGAGAGCAGAAGTTCTCCATACCTTAGTTGGTATGGTGCATTTCTGCTCCCTCCCTTTAATACAACCAGTGCAACTTGCCTTGCTGCACTGTGTTGCATGAATTCTTAATAAATCTGACCTCATTAACTATTGTAATAAACATTTCACATGTCAAAAGGGAAAAACTCAAATATTCCCTTAGACATTTCAAAACTGCTGAGATGGAGAGGTCCAACAAGATCAATAGAGAGGTGGCATCTTAACTGTGCTCAGGAGGGAATCATCTACAATTTGTAAGGGACCTTTGTACATGCTGTAGCATTGCCTGATTCTAGATTGGTAGTTGTGGCACGGATGTGATCTTGAAGATGAATGTATACTGTTTTTTTCCACAATCGTACCTATGAAGGGTAGATGAGTTATGGGCAAGTAGTTGAAGTAGTTATCAAGGTTTGTTGTGGGTTGTTTTCAGGGTCTGGATGCCTTAATTGAAGGAGGCATGGACCAGGCGCGGTGCGTCCATTGGGGCGTTGCCCCCCCGCCCGTGCCCGCAGCTCCCTCGGCGTCTCTGAACTTAGTTTACTTAAGTTCAGAGACGCCGAGGGAGAACTGAGTCTGACAATCATGTCAGTCAGCATGACGTCGGACCGCCCACCCCCTTCAGAGTCTGAAGGGGGTGGGCGGTCCGGCGTCATGTTGACTGACGTGCATTGTCAGACCAGCCAGGGACAGGCAGCAGCACAAGTGCGCATGAGTGGGGAAGGTGAGCGAATTTTTCGCCCGTGCCCAATCATGCGCACTTGTGTTTCCACTGGCTTGCACATGCCCATTAGGAGCCCCTCGGTCTCCTAATGGGCAGGCGGCGGGCGAAGAGTAACCGTGCCCTCAGCCAATCCTGGCGCTGCAGCAGCGCCAGGATTGGCTGAGGGGTTGCCACTCCAGTGCTGTTCCTGTTTGAAGAGGCGCCATTGCCAACGCGGACCAGGAGCAGAGGCGGTCAGGTAAGTTTTTGTTTTCTAAATTTTATTCTCCCTCGGGCCCCCCCCCCGCGTGAGTACTGCGAGCCGTGGCTGGACACATACCTAAGATTTTGTTAGAGACAGGTGACAGCGGATGGGTAGGATTACACAGGATGTTTCGGTGATAGTGCTGTGAGACTTTCTCACAGCCTAGCGCTTCGTGGCAAGGGCAGCTTCGGAGTACTTGGAGGCGGAGCTGGAGCACCACTTTACACTGCCTCACAGACTGGCGGTGAGTGCGCGGGAAGGACCGAGTTCAGAGGGAGCGGCAGTTCACCGAGGTGTCCCACATCACTGATGCCGCCAGTTTGTGATAGGGGATAGTTGAAGAGTGAGGCTAGCATAGTGCCGAACTCGCTACAATACTGTGGTGTGAGCGCTAAAGATGTCAGTGGTGTGAAGCGGTGGCTCACCACAGTGTGTGTTGGGCACTAGGCGCTATCTCGAGATGTCACGCAAACACTTATCATGCGAGTGTGTAGTGGGGGCAAACACAGGTGAATAGTGTAGCGAGCTGCATGTCCTTAAAACATTGAAGGCAGGTGTGTGTGGGAAGAGCAAGGGTGCAGTTCATAGACAGGTGAGCAGGGCGTGGGCTCTGCCACAAACACTACTGTGGTGGTTTGGTGTGTGTGTTGTGGGGACGCAGACAAGTCTGAGGTGAGATGAGCTGCACACATGCCACACAAACTGCTGTTCGACTGTGCGGGGCGAGTTCAGACAATTGTGAGCAGTTCATGGAGCTGTACTACAAGGACGTTTGTGGGGAAAAGACAACTTTCCACAGCATGGGCCAGTAGCCGTAATAACTAATCTAACTCCAGTCCTGGACTCGTTGGGCGAGGGGGGGCGGGGGTTAATAAATGAAAAAAAAAACCTATGTTAGGAAAGTTTGGGAAAGCAGTAATTTTGATCGCGGTAAGTGCTTCCATAAGAGTTCGCTCTAGTGAGAAAAGAAAATGTCAACATGGCGTAAGGGACAGGTAAAGATTAGGGTGAGTATGCTGCTGAGCACTTACTTCACAAACACCATATGGCCAATGCGGACGGTGAGGGCAGGTTAGGCGCGAGGTCATCAGTGCAGGAGTACGGTGGAGTTCAGACCAGAGGGGGCAGAGCAGCATGCCCAGGTGTCCCAAGGATGTTGGTGGTGCAAGTATAGCAGACAGTGCTTTAAATGGGCAGATACTCAGTCACTGAGTGCCTGCACTTCTTTCAGAACTTGAAATGGAGAGTGCCTACACTTCTTAGTGGGCGTTCAATACTTTTAATGGAAGTGTACCGGCCCTTCTCGATAGCACACAGGTACCCTGGGACTGTGTGTATCTACACTTCTATAACACCATTTTAACCACTGATAGTGGGTGGCAGCGTGAGTTGAAAAGTGTGCACACTCACGTGTTGCGCGAGCGTTTGGGGACTGGGGTATTGCAGAGCACTAAGTTGTCTCTCAAACCGTGGTGCTGAGAGCGGGAGCACAAAGCAGGCTCGCAGTGTGGTGGGCAGTGCACTATAGTGAGTGGACCCGAAACCACTGGTGCTGCGAGTTTGTATCACATTGAAAAGTGAAGGGTGGCAGTATGTGCTCTCACCACGGATTATGCTCGTTTTATTTCCTGCTCCGCCCGTGCTATGGAAGAGGCGTTTCAGTGTCTGTTTAATGACATTAATAACCCGCTGTGTTGTGTTTCAGTTTTATGACATTAATCGCTTGCTGTGTTGTTTGTTTGTTCAATGACATTAATCTCGCGCTCGTTGTTTTTGTTTAATGACATTAATCTCGCGCTGTGTTGGTTTCCAGGAGTTTACGACTTGAGGACTTTGAGTGTTTTACATCAGCTGTGAGATTGCAGCTGCTGTTTGCAGAGTCCACAGTTACCACCAGTGCGGTTTGTGCTCTCACTGCTGGTCTGTTAAAGGGAGGGCTGGAGGCCGCTTGTAGCATTAGACACCAGATGGGACTTCTGGCCCTCTGTCCCCGCCTCCCACCTGCCCACATAAACACACTTGGTGTGCTATTCAGGCAGCCCGGCGGTCTGTTTCTTAGTTGTTTGAAACAGAGGGCGCATGAGGTGCTCATTGCTAATGCACACTCGTGTGTCTTGGAACACGTGCGAGTGGGCTGTCTTTTCTCACACAGGGTGGAGTGTGCACTGTTTGAAGTCCAGTGGTTCCGAGTGTAACAGCTTCTTGTCGTGAACCTGCCTCGGAGAGTGAAGACAGAGGCGCTATATTTTAGCAACACTTGGGCACCACAGATTGTAGGGACTGCATTGTTTGTACTGCCTTAAACCCAGCCTGCTGGCTGATACGAGCAGACGTAGCGAGCTTTCTCTGGAGCCCTGAGAGGGCTGTCTTCCGCTCTGTTTGCTATGTTAAGTGCCTCTAAGTGACTCACCCACTTAAGGTTCCCTGGCAGCTCTAACCCAGATTCACGAGCAGCGGCCTTAAAAACCACAGAGGTCATTGATTGGGGATATTCCTTAACTTTGCTGTCGGCCTCTAATGCTGCCACTGTGTTTGCCAAGCAGTGCCAACTGTCTCGCAGGTGTTAGATGATGTCAGCAGCAATGAGTGTGTGATGCACACCCGTTGCCGTCCCTCAATCCCCGCACTGAGGCACCTATGGTCACATAAGTGTTTAAAGCGGGTGTGAGCCCAGCTTGTGTTGCACCCCTACGTCATACTGTTAAATTAATAGCTTTCCCATGCCAGCAGTGTTTTTTGCCATTGAATCGATATTGATAATGTAAAGTGTGGCTTTTGTTCAGTAGGAAGGTTTTATTACTTGGCAGGGAGGAATTCCTGCATTGAAAGCAAATCTTCTTCAGCCACTTAACAGCAGAATACTTTTGCTTTAAAATTCACCATTTGCCAATCTTTTTCCAATTTTCTCTTGGGAGGAGGACCCAACCTGTACCCACTTTTGTTAGCTTCGCTTGCTCGCTTTGCTTGCGGCTTAAAAGTCATGCCCAACTTTTACGTCCCACTGCTTTCAAATGTCACCAGCCGCCACTGGCATGGACCATGGTGAAAAGGGGTGATAGAGATTCTCTGGGGTGGGCTTTGAAAAACCACTAGGATAAGGCATCCTCTTCCTAGGTAAGATCAGCAAACAGCATGGTTTTGAAGGATTATCAATGATGGATGCTAACCTAAGGGTGGCAGTAAAGGGAGAAATAGACTTGGGGCCCGATTCTGATGCGGTTAGGAAAGCATTCCCACCTAGGGCCTGATTACGATGCGGTTAGGAAGGCCTCCCAAAGGCATTTGCCCTTTCCGAATCAGATCGGGAATGTGTCTTCCCGACCGAGGGCCAGATTACGATGCGGTTAGGAACATAGGCTCCCATAGAAGTCAATGGGAATCCAACCAAATCTTATCTGGAAGCATCCGGATGCATCATACTCGGTCGGTCGGACTCTCCCGATCCGAGTCGGTTGGAAACCATTTCCAAACCGATTTGATTGGGAAGATTTCCTAACCGCATCAGAATCGGGCCCTAAGTGTTGTTGATGCGCTGTCACATTGTCTGTATTTTTCACTGAAGAAGATGTTGATAGTATTGCACTTGGAATGTGGGACAGAATGGTCAGGCAGAGTGCTTGATGCAGTGCTCGATTGTTCTGAAGAGCATTTTGTTTCTGCTGCCATCTTTATTGAAGGTTTTGTTATAGTAGTTGGCTTTGGCTGATGTGACCAGTTGCTATGTGCTGCGCAGAGGAACTACCATTGTATGAGGTCATCAGCGGATTTGTTTTTCTTCCAATTTATTTCCTGCCTGCGGATATAGTGTTTGTTGTCTGTAAGGTCTTTCTAGTGTCAGGATGATGAAGGGTCTGGCTTCCACTTGCTTGTTTTAGTTAAAGAGTGGATATTCACATAATTTTCTAGATGGACATCATGGTAATTTAGAAGCAGGTTGACCTTGGCCATGGATGTGCATGATGAGAGATAAGTGTGTTTTAGGTCGTTGATAGAGTCTTTGAAGACTGAGGATTTGTTTGTGGGGTTAATCTCTTTGTTTCAGTTGGACAGTGAGCAGGTTCATGAGCATGGCAAAGAGGTCAGTCCATTCGAGATGTATGGGGGGTTACTTTGGATGGTTGGCGATTGGGAGAATGTTAGGTTAGGGACTTGGCTTTAGAATCTGCTTGTTGCATGACATACTGGCACATACTGAGTATGTCAATGAGTGGTTAGCGTTTTTTGGGATGCTAAAGTCACTGAGGAGTGTAGTGTAGGTTAGAGTAGGAGGTCTACGAATTTGCCTATGAAGTCCTTTTTATGGCCTGAAGGCATTTAGATGAGGTGGACTAAGATGTAGAGAGTGGGAAGTGGCACATGAAGAGCTCCATAGAGGTGTTGCTTGACTGCCTATTGTGCAAGACCCAGAAAACTTATGGGCAACAGCAATACCTACCCCCTCTTATATGGGCAGTCTTAGTGCTGGATGCTGGAGCCACATAAATTATCTCACCCACTCGGTCACATCAAAAAGTAAGTACCTCTTCTCTAAAAGTACAAAGGCTAGCCTCTTGGAGAGATTTCCAAGAAGAACCCCATCCTCTATTGATTCTCCAGACATGCCCGTTTCACACAGTTCACCACGACTAAATAATGTATTTCCATTCAAGTCTTCACACAATTCACTTTCTAAAAACAAAATCAAGCCCAACTGCAAGAACCTTTATGAAACACTAGGAAAAAACTTTAATTATTTGCCTCCTTCAGATCTAAAGTAGGCAAATACAATTGCAGACCTTCACATAAATCTCCACACACCACGCTCAAAAGCACATGATAATCATAATGAAAACAATAGATAGAACTACCTGATTACTTTTACAGTTAAACAGAGTAGTGCTGGGGGGTTGTCAGAGAGCTGAATCCTAACTGGAATTGCTATAAACAGACAAAATTGCCTCTTGATCCAAAGAGGCGGCAGAAACTAGCCGAGGCACAGATACAACAGGAAAAGGAAGACACCCCGGCTGATGCTGCACACGAAGATAGCCCAGATGTAAAGTCTGACCAATAAGCCATGCAAAAAAGTCTACACTAGACTGGCAGCAAAATAGACTCCCTAACCACTAAGGTAGAACAGCTGTCTAATAAATTAGGCAGGAGCACTGCCTAACAACAGCGGAGCATAGATTCTCTGATACAGAACAGACAGCAAAAAGAAACTCCTCAACATGGAAAAAGCTCTCATGCTAATTAAGGCAAAGAAGGAGAACTTAAAGGCGAGAGCTTGCCAAAGTAATATATGAATACTAGGGGAGACTGAATCCGCGAATAGGGAAAAACTCAAGGACTAAATGGACACTCTTCTGAAAATAGCCAGGGAGGAATCCTTCTCTCAGCCACTTGTGTTGGAAAGAGCACATGTGAATCCCTAAGCCCAGGGCCCCCACCAAGTGCACTGGTAAGACTGATTATAGCTGAAAGCCTCCTAGCCAGGTTCCAGGTGGTGCAGAATTCTGCGGCTCGCCTGGTCCTGAATCTTCCCTCCTGCTCCCCATCGGAGCCCTCTCTCTGTTCCCTCCACTGGCTCCCGATTAAAAAGCGGGCACTCTTTAAATTCCTCTGCCTGGTGTGTAAGACCCTACATGGGAAGGGCCCACTCTACCTTAGGCAGAAGTTGCTGCCATACATCCCGGCACATCAGTTAAGATCGAGTGATTTATTACTGTTATGCCCCAAACGCATTAGAACAACGAGGTTTGGAAGTCGCTCCTTCTCGTTCCTGGCCCCTCATCATTGGAACCAGCTACCTTTATCTATCCGAGCATGCTCTGACTTTGCCATGTTCAAAAAACTTTTGAAAACATGGCTTTTTATTCAGTAAGTCCTCATTTCGAGCCTACCCTACACTGCAAAGGTGCCTAGAGATCCCTCTGGGGATGATTCGTGCGCCTAACAAATGGAATAAATAAATAGCTAAATTACCAAACTTTAGGGATAGAGAGATGGTGCTCCGCCTGGCGAGAGAAAAGAGGACCTTCACACATAATGGATCAGACCTTCAGTTCTACCAAGATATTACTATGGCAGTACAGACGACGACGCGTGAATATCTACACATAAAAATGAAACTGCTATACCCAGCACATTTGAAAATTACAATACGAGGCAAACAACAATGTCCTCATTAGCCTTCTACAGGCTCAGCTCTGCCTGAAAAAATGCATCCCCGCTATGAGGAGCCTCTAATGATAATGACTGACTAAAGGCTTATCAGGCAGTCTACTCGAGGTATGGCTTCACTCAGAGCGTACTTCGCAGTGTATACTTGAGCTTTTGCTTTTAAGTTACAAGCCTGTTTACGGTACAAAAGACTAAAATGTTGTGTGTTGTCTGATGTGGCAATTTAGTTTTGATAATATAGATGTGCATGACGCTAGAAACACATCAGTTCCCCCTGGCTACCCTCGCCAATCGGTAAGGGTGGTTTTCTGGCCCCATTCAACGCTCCCTATGGAAATGCTCTTTGAAACTTCAAGTTGAAAATCTTGGAATGCCATAAAGAAGGTAAGCGCTGAAGGAAGGGAATGGGTGGCTTGTACACCACTGGCTAAGTTGGGTGGCTGGTGGGGGTGGGATGTTGGGAACTGTTATAATGGTACCATCGTAAGTACCTTGTTAAGGCTGAAGGCATTTCTGTGCCTTTATGCACCACATAGGACTAGTCGCATTAGAAGAGCAGCTGCAGAGGCACCTCATGAGATAACTCATAATTGCAGACTGTAAAACTTATTACTACAAACATGAAGGGGTCTGCAAAACCCACATAAAACATAAGTGCTGGAATATTTAAATAGGCACAGCATTGAAATAGCCCTATTACAAGAGATACATCTTACTGATATAGTATCAGCAAACTCCTCATTTACTCCAGAGGGGCATTTTTATTGATTGAGAAAGGTGCACTGTTCAGACCTATCCCCTCTATACTACACGATTAGGAAAGGTACTTCATTGAGCAAGGAGTATTATGTGGGAAGCATATCAAATTTATTATAACATATGACCCAAATGTGGAAGACACAATTTTACAGAATATTGTGGAGCAAGATAGTTGATGCCTGACCAGAAACCAAAAACACTAATCTGGGGGGGGGGGGGACTTTAATGTAGCACTGAAGTCGGAGCTCGATAGGTCACCTGGAAGCACTAGACCTAAGGGACAGGCTTCAACGCTCTTGACTGACATCACAACATACTAGATATATGGGAAACCAGAAATCCCAAAGTAGAGAAGGGAACATTCATGTCATCAGAACAGGGGACATGGTCGCAGCGTGACTATTGGTTAGTCAAGAAAGATGTTAACAGGTGGGCGAAGGAAGTTAGACACATATCGGCTCATTCATCAGTGCTGTTGAGTTTGTCAATCTCTGTGGGACACAGCCGGCCATTCAGTTTGGAAATCCCTTTGGGACAGAGCCAGTCATTCTTGTGGCATTAAAACCAAACTTGTTCACTGATGCAGTATTCTGAGAGGAAATAAAAGAGCAAACTACAGAATATTTCCAAAATATTGATAGAACGATAGAGGACAAGAGCACTGAGAGTGGGAGGCCTTTAAGGCAGTTATCAGAGGGATGTGCATGTCTAAACAAAATGGTATATTGAAAACTCTGAGAGCCCATAAGCTGAAAAAATACATATAATTGCTTGCAGTAGCAAATAGCAAATCCGAGGGATGCTGGATGGGTAGATTTCAAACGGAAAATATTAGAATACAATGAAATAGACAGGGAGATAAAACATCTCCCAGAAAATGCCACTGTACACAGACACAGAGAGGGTGAGAGGCCAGGGAAATCTCGGGCAGTCATACTTAGTAATCAGTGGGCGGAAGGAATATAGCTGCAATAGAGGCAGCAAACTGTCGCATTCAACACTAAACAGAAGGTATTGCCCTGGTTTTGAATCCTCATATGCAGTTGTCTATGTCTCGCAGACCCAGGCATGAGTAGATCAGATTAATTAATATTTAGAGGACATCACAATGGAATGGCTGGGAAGGGTCACCGGAAATTCCTCCTGTAACCCAGCACAGTAGAAGAGATTATATTGTCATTTATTGGCCTACCCAGATTGCAAGGCTCATGGCTCAGACATCCTGCCAAATGAATTTTATAAAGCGTATGCCACCATCATAGCGCCACAATTGTTGGCAGTGTATAGCGAGGCACGGGAAAAAGGGAGCTCCTTCAAACTATGAGAGAAGCCTTTATAATTTCCATCGCCAAGCAACAGCAATATTTTGATTCCTATAGAACACTCTCTGTAATTAATGTTGATGTGAAAATTCTATCTAAAATACTAGCCAATAGGCTGCTGCCCATGATCACAGACTTAGGGCTGCCAGATCAATCGTGCTTCATCTCCACCCGTTCAACTACACCCAACCTACTCACTATACTTGCTTTTATTGCACCAGCTGAACCAAGAATTGGAGGCTGTGGTGGTGTCGTTGGATGCCGCCAAGGCTTTTCACTCCCTGAGAAGGGTTAATTCTTTGCGGTTCTACAGAGAATTGCAATGCCCAGTTCATTCATGCAATGGATATAGCTGTTGTTTGAAACCCAGTAAAAGGGTGTGTATCAATGACATGATTTCAGATCCATTAATGCTGGAGTGAGGCACAACCCCCCAGGATGCCCTCTATCTCTGTTAATATTTGGCTTGGCACTGGAACCATCAGCCGACAGTATCATTCTGATAAGGCAATCAGCTTCATAGAGAAAAAACTGATCATCTCCCTCTACGCTGATGATATGGTAATTAATATAAAAAACCCTGGTGAGAATTTATCTCCTTTTATTAGGGAAAACGTGAAATTTAGATTTCTCTCTGAACTCCAAATAAACTGGAAACAAATTAAAGTCCTTCCTCCGTCTCAGGGAACAGGACACTGCTATGTAGACCATCCATTAGAATGGGCCACAGAACTAGTGAAATTCCAGGGAATTTTTCGCGACGGGGCTCGAGAAGCCATCATCCCAGAAAACTATGGGAAAACACTGACAAAGTTAGAAGCCCAGATAGGAAGATGGATTTTCATGCAGCTTTTCCCATGGTTTTGCTGCTGAAGTTTTAAATCTGTTCAACAATATCCCCTTGACAATAAGCCAACAATTTTTCAGAACACTCAAATCTTTGCAGACATGCAATCAAGATTGAGATGGGGGATACTTACCCTGCCATGAGATGAGGGTGGCTTCAGGGCACCCGATGTGGAGCTTTATTATCTATGCGCACGGGCACAATACGCATACCACTAGTACTATACGACCACATATCTGCCTTGCCTGTAGTCATTTACTCACCACAACTCTCATTGGTACATCACCCGACAATAACTTCCACAGGTGAAGACAAGTCAGCTGGAGTTGAATACACTGGGATCCATATTTCCTGGGGGGAGGTGGAGGTTTACAGGCCAGAATATGGGAAACTCATTAAATAGCAGTCCGATTACGATGTTTTTTTTTATTACACGTTCCGTGAGGCATGTAACGATTTGTTTAAAACATACCAAGAGATGCCTAAATCATTGCAATCCTTATTACTGTTGCGGACATCTGAAAAACAAAAAAACTTGTTACAAGGCTGTACAACTGTGTACAGACCGGAACCTAGAGCCGATCATTCCTATTTTGGAAGAAACGTGGAAATATTGCTGCTATCAGCCTGGTGAACTTCCCCCAAGCAGTCACCTGTGCATTCTACACTTTAAATTCCTACACAGGATATATCATACCTGATGGAAAAGGGCATAAGAGAAACTGATTGATAAATGCGCAAAATGTAAGAGTGAGGGAGCTGACTTTCTGCACGTGGTGTGGGGTAGCGCTCAAATGTATAAATATTGGCAAAATATTACTAAAAGTCTAGATGAAATGAGAGACTATTCTATTGATATAGATCCTGTTATATGCCTATTTTGGTATGTAAGACAGATTCCGGTTACTATTAGGAAATTCACAGCTGTTGCATTGCTGAGGGCAAAACTTCGAGTAGCAATGAGATGCGGATGATGGCTGACCCTACCCAGCAAGAATGATTAAACTATCTTGTTTACTGCAACGAAGAGTTTGAAATTCATGCAAATTTGTTACCCGATCATCTAGACCTAAGGATATAGGGCACCCGCTTCAGGGGTATCTTTTGAACCGGGACGAGACTTCACAACAACAATAGACCCATTGACCAGTTAAGACTGCCTAGTGAACTAAAACATCAAGCTGCTGCGGAGTCGCTAGCTACATAATTAAATTGTGCAGTTCTGTAGTATGCCAGGGAACTTTAGATGATGCACAGGGTAACAAGATACTTGTGTACACTGTTAAATGTGCTATTATCAATGGTACTAGTTTTTGATATTTTATTTATTATTCTGATTGTATTTTTTTATAATCAATAAAAATTAACAAAGGGTAATGCTATGAACAACAAAGGCTACTAGGGGAGATATTTTCCTTAATTGCATAACATCTCTACTTGGGACTATTTTGAAGCCAAATTGTACACTAATGACTCAAAGCTATGAGGCCTCTCCATCCAACATAGCACTTAATAATGCTAGACACAAATTTAAGATGGCTGCTCTGTGCAAATACCATGAAGGATTGATTGCTGATCGTTCCTACCAGTCTAGAATTAGAAAACAATGAACTGCCCTGCTGTTCTATATTTCAGATATCAAATTGCGGACTTCAATCTTTTCAGGATCATAAGCAGAAATAAAATCAATTTTAGGTCTCGGATTAACTATCCAAAAGAACCAGGCGCTTACTATGGAATGTACACTAAGCCTGTGTGAAATGGTTACAGACACGATCAAAGTCAGATTCAACTTACTACCCAATTTTGACATTGACATGTCCATATTCTTTGTAACAACAAAACAAAGTTGAAGAAGAAACAAACAAATTGACTACATTAGAGAGTGTAAACTAACCTAAATTGTACCAGCGTACCGTACTTCAGCCCACTTCATTCAGAATACATCAGGGAGCTATATAGAACTGAGAGAAGGCGGACAGAGCTCTTCAATCTAACCACCATTTCACAATGCCTTATGAAGCCCCTATATGTGGACCCTAGTTGTTCACAAGCTCATATTGTTAACATATCCTAGCCTAACCTCTCTACACTCTGCCCTAGTACACTCAGATTAATCATAACAAGATGGGTTAATAAATGCCCTAATAGCAGTCAAACATTCGCTGAAAATGCATGACCTATGTGAGGATGGTTGTGGTCTCCAATGGGTATGCATGAGTCAGAATTTACCACAGACGGGCATACCTCCACGTGTCGCCTAATCCTGCCTGCTTTCATGATGGTTAACAAGGGATGCGGATAGACTAATTTACACCTACTCCTTTATACACACATACCAACAATAAAGTATTGCGAAAATGCAATCTACAGGTCTATAGACTAGGTTGCAGCAGAACCTAGTGCCAAGTATCAAGATTCACTGCAGGCTGGGGGAACCTGTAGGCATGCAGTTGTGCTATGCACTAAAAGCTCCCTAACAGTGCCAACTCCCTCCAGTTGGGGTGCAGTGATCGTGAGTGGGTTATAGAGTCAACTCGGGTCTATGAAAACAGCAAGGTTTACCTGAGATTAAATGGGGTGTCCTCCAAGGATTAACTAGAAAAGCATATAGGGGAATCAGGAGAATTCAATGGTGGCTGCCTTGTCACTAACAACCCTCCTTGCACTGCACAGAAAAGGGGTGGGTCCAACCTCCTAGTGACCAAGCTATAAACAATTAGAGGGTGAAAAGAAGAACAAGAACAGACTCTTTTAGCACCTATCAGATGGGTGGTCCTAAAGACTGTGATCACAAGACAGGAGCTCCTATAAAAGTTCAGCTCTCCAGGTATTACTTGAGTAATAGGTGGACAGGCATGAGAAGTGCCTCCCTGACCCGTATTCTTTCCTCAAGCAGGTGGAGATTTTCCTGGGATGACTGGGAGGACATAGCAACAGTGAAATCCAAAGAAAAGGGGGAATCTTCTGGACAGAAATGGGATGTGCTTATCTCGCCCTTCCTTTGACAGGGTGTAAGGGAGAGGACAGGGCATGAAACTGCCTGAGGGATACGTCGACATAATTTACTGAAACAAAGACTATTCTGGGAATTTCAGCACTTATTGATAGAACTGGGATAGGACAGAATAATCTGTATGTTAGAGTAATAACAGCAGTATCAATAAACAAATCCATGTCTTCCTATGAAGATGTGTTTATACTTCCATCCTTCTTCGGTAGTCACCTGGTAGGCCTCAGATGCAGCTAACATTTTTGACAACTTACTGCTACTCAGGCTTAAAATCATTATGGAGAACATCCCTGAAGGCAAAGATGAAGGGGTCTAGCGCTGATCCATCACAAGTCTCTAACATGCTCGTCGATTCCAAGTACAAACTACAAAACTTTTGAGCAAATGACCATGTCATATTTGAACTACTCATGCATCAGCATTTTAATATACCTAGTTCCGGGGCACAACTTATTTCATGGAGGACCTCGCAGAACTCAGACCCAAGCCCTCTTGTGAAAGATCATACTTATGTGCAATTTTAGACTTTTTGATATTGATGGTAAAGCCTAACTGATGGAGTTGGGAAATTCTTTTGTGTAGGAGACATACATTGCTGAGCCGTTTTCCCCTTTACCAACCAACCATCCAGATAAGGGTAAAAAGGAATTTCTTGATGGCGAAAGTAAGCCACTACTACAACAACACTATTGGAGAAGATATTGTGCCAAAAAGTAAAACTGTAAACTGATAATGTTTGCACCTCTGATGATTCAAAGATCCTGGCTAGGACCGGGCAGCATTGGTATCTGAAAGTAGGCGTCCTAGAGGTCGAGGACCATTAGGAATTTGTCTCGTGTACACTCAGAATAAATATTCCTGAAGAACTATAGTAATCCTCATCAGCATCACTGTCTTTACAGGCTTTTCAATGAACTTTGTTTTGTTCCTTCGATTCTACTGTGGCATTGCAAACTCAGCTACGACCACAATGGTTATGGAAAGTCTGTTTCCACTTGGAACATTGACATACAGGGTGGCTTTCTATGACTTGATCTTGAGGAAGGTACAGACTACACACCCAATGCCAACTGAATTATACCAACTTTATAACACCTAGAGGACAAATTGAAAAAGGATATTTTCTATCCCTGACCTCACACAGATTCTTTCTCATATGACCTGCAAAATGAATACGAGAACTTATTGGTTCTCAATGCATCAAACCAATGCATGTTATTTGCAGAGCCTACTAATGTTCTTTGGTACTCTCTAGTCTTTATTGTCCTGTTTGAAACCCCTTTTTTTCACACATGACGCAGATTCAATGCATAGTGGGATCATTTGTCATCCTCATAGCCAAAATGTAAACTTTTCAAGTAAACAATCTGCAATTTTCTGAACACCACACTGGATGACAGAGTAGTGCACAGCATGTGATCTACAACAGCACATACTGCAAACACTATGTTTTAATAAAGGCTGGAATAGACCTCATGTTAGATTTTACCTGTTAGAATAAAAAGCAAAGATAGAGCATAGAACTAGAATGATAATGAACCTCATTTACAGTCTTTTCTCAAGATGCACTAGTTTTGCATGCAGTGGCGTAGCTAGACCATTTGGCGCCCCGCGACAGTCACAGGTAAGAGCGGGAGCGGAGGCCGCAGCCCACAGACCACCCATCCTTCCCCCCTTGCTACACCACTGTTTGCATATAGTGTTAAGACATGACATTACATGCGTGGTTTGGCAGGCATGGATCAGACCCAGATTATGTTTCATTGACGGCAGCAGTGTGACTTCCATGGAATGAAATATTCATTCTTTGAGAAGAAATACAGGAAGAATAAACAAAAATATACAGGGCTCTATCCTCAGTTAAGATCCAAAAAAGCGGCCAAAACAGGTCAATATTCTATGGATACAATAGAAGGTAAATGTATCCCTGTTATTACCAATGTCGTATAGCCCTTATTGTGACTATTTTGCGTTGCATAGATTGATACATAGGTTTTCCCATGTCTGTGTTTTGCTTTATCTCCTATCAGTAGTTCCTCTACTTTTTTTTAATATCAGTGTAGACTGCTCTTCATCAGACAGCACTCATAATGCAACACAGATTGTTAACTAGTGTTCACTATTTATCCCACTCCGTGACCAGGTGCTGAACTGTGTGCTTCCCCTGAGCATCTGATGACTCTTGTCACAGGTTAAGGGTGGTCTTCACAATCAATCTTTTCTGTCCATTACTTGGGATTCTATGAGTTGTTATATTCTATTCTGTGCTAGTCAGTGCAAGCAATCTCTGGCCTTCCTTCAGCAGATTCCCATATAGGTTGTAGTTGGTAGATTCAAAATGGATGCACAGAGTAGGCTCTAAATAGTCCAGTTTAATAATAGCTTTACTTTTGTGAGTTCATACTTCTCAGGAGAAACCCTGGATCTTGTTCTGATTACTTAGAATAACTGCAGCAAACCCTCAGGGTCCATGAAAGAGGCACTGCTTATCTTCTTAAAAAGTATTTGAATATGTCTAGTAAAGTTATGATTCTTTTAGATAATACAAATCTTCTAGCTCCCGACCTTCGAATTGTAACAAACCAACCTTGAATTCCTTCTTGGTGATTTCATCTGAGATGCTTTGAAGTGAATGTTTCCTCTGATATCCAAAGCTGGCTTCTTGACATGTTTTATCATATTGAAAGCAAACTCAACATCCCTTCTGTGGCAAAATATAATAAATTGAAACCAAGCCATTTCTGTCTGATATTCACCAGCTGAATGAAAACCGTATATCATATTGTGTTACCAGTTTTAGAGCAGGTCTGTGGGTGCCTAATTGGCAGTATTTTATACAGATGTATATGCATAACCTGGGAGAAATATCCCAGACAACTTACTAAGCACCTCTATATGACTTTGCAAACCAATGAAAGAATCAATAAAATAATGCTTAAGACAGAAGAATGACCTAAAACTCCAGACCAAAAGTCTTAGTCAATGACTGTTCCTCAAGGGCAGCGTTGTCCGTAGCAAGGTCAGAACCATGCCAGATTTTCAGGATAAATGCTTACTATATATGTATAATCTCAATGTAAAGCAATTCTATGAAAATTAAACTTGTGTGGAGATCCTAACAATTTGGCCTGGGTCTGATTCAGTCATACCTACCATTATTTTAGATGTCCCTGCATAACCGACAACAAGTCGGAAATCAGTTATTGGTATTGAAGGAAGCACAGACATTTTCTGAAAGGATTTGAAAATGACATTAACTTCATAAAATAATTTCTTTCAACAGTTACACTAAGATTCCAACTCTTTAATTCTAATTCTAAATCAAATCCAGACAACACCATGGTTGTTTGTGATATACTTGGACAGTGGCTGGAGAGCACTGTTAGATACCAAGAAGTAATTAAATAGGATGCAAGCAATTTTCTCTCCAGACCAACATTGTCTATTTAATATTAACACCAGCATCTATTTTATTTTATTTTGCAATTAAGTAAAAAAAAAAAAGGTTCACTTCCCCAGAAAGAATGAATATGAAAATGGCACAATGCATTTTCACCATTTTTCCTGAAAAGGTAAAATACAAAGATGAGGCGGATGCAGTGGATTCGCGTCAAAAATATAATGAGATCATTGAAGTGAATTTGGAAAAAAGCAATAAGGCATCAAAAATATCTCGGAAAATGTTAAGTCACAAAAGCCTGAATATTGTAGGGAATAGAGCTATGCATCTGAATGTGTCATTTTACCAAATAGGAATGTGGCATTTGAATGACTCTAATAAAACTTATTATGCATTGCTATAGTAGTTGATTTGCACTCTTCTGTTTCAAGCAGACCATATTGGGTCATGGATGTGTCTCAAATGCAGGGCAGCTAGCAGTCCTCATGCAAGCAGTACATCTAATAATGCATGCTCGCCAGTGCTCCAGACCGGATCACTGCTACCCTTCCAAGACTTTTAAGAAGGGAGGGTTCAACGGGAATATATTCATTTTCTAAAAACAATTATCTCAACTATTCTAGGGCCCATTCAAAATGAAATTAATAATTTCATAAACTGTGGGTTTACACCTACAATTTTGGCAAAGTTGCTAATTTCATCTGTTACATAAGCCCCACAGCCAGATTTACTGTTACTTTCAAGGCTTAAAGGCACATCAAAAGTTTCTTTTTTTGTTTCCACCTGTAAATTATTTTTCCATTTAGAGAACCTCCTTATCCAACATGTCGTAAAATAGGGTTTACGTTTAAGAATTATTCACCCTCAAAGACGTACTTACGCTAGCCTCTGCTGTCACTAAGTTTAGGTTTATCAATTGTAAACTGGCACTGACAAAGCATTGGAATTTGTGGGCACAGAAATCCTCAAATCAAGATTAGCAGAATCAAGACTTGTGAATTGCACACACAAATCCAAATAGGGGCCCTATGGAAAGACATAACTGTGTGTGTGCGCCTGTAAGGAGTCTAGTGAATAAACTAGGGGGGAACAATTCCAGGGGGGGGAGACATAGTCATCCCGAGTCGCAGTGCCATATAAGGAGGGACCTCTAAGCACTGGGACACTTCACATCCCCTCCCCCTAATAGGTGTCACTTTCCCCATCTTTGTCATCCGGAGGGGCGTCTCCGGTCCCAGCAGAGTGTGTAACCTGCTCCTCGATATCCTCACCCGTGTTTTCCCCGTGACATTCCCAAGCATCTAGTACCTCTGCCTACAATCCCGCCAATGGGCATCGACGCACCCCTCCCCCGGGGATCTTCTCTGATCAAAGCTCTCTCCTCTGCCCAAGCTCAAACTATAACGTCCCTCGTCTAGAGTGCGGCCCTCTGGCCATTCCCTGATTTCAACATCATTGCTATTCACCGCTTGACCAGTGCTACGGCGAGATCTACAAATCTAGTGCCTACTTTCCGCGCCTGGGGCTAGGAAATAACCCTAGTAGACAAGTCTCTACCATGAACTGCAGTGTGCGGTATAGGCTGATGTTGAGTGAATGGATTACTAATTCCCAGAACGGACGCAGCCTATGACAACTCCATGTCATGTGGCCAAAATTTGCATCCAGAACCAAGCATCTGGGGCAGGCTCTCAGCTCCCCTCATATATAATTCGTAGCCTATGGGGCGTCAGGTAGGTCATGTGTGCGTAATTGAATTGAATATACTTCAAAATCATGTTACTGGAAATACGTTTGGGGTACGCAAGAATATTACTCCATTCCGAATCAGAAGGCCACTGCTTTCCAGATGTCTGGGTGTGTAACTTGAGGGCCACTGCTTCTCTTCTTGGAAGGCACAATGTAACTTATCTGTTGTGTAACTGTAAAACGTGTTAATTCGGTACGAGGGTCAGTATAGTTTACATGTGTGAAGCTTAGTACTTCATGGTTAACGCCATTATTTATAAACTTCTTTATTTTATGTCCACAAAATAAAATGACTCTAGCTCCCTTACGAGTTACCCGGGAACATCTAGGCCGGAATGAACAATTCCAGCTAATATCTCACCATGAGTTAAGGGGAGTTACAAATTATTTCTCCCCGAATGGGGAATAATACATGGACCAGGGAATACTAGGCACAATTCTGCATGTTTTTCTCCCTTCCATGAGAAATAATTTGCCCAAATCTGCACACATTTTACCCTGATTAAAGCAAGTGGTAAATGGTGCAAGGGCTTTTTTTCTTGGCCCTATGTGGGTGATGGGTGATGGGTGGCAGGAGGGCAGAGTTTCTTTTAGTTAGGCTGAGGGAAACCTCTTCTGCACCTCAGGTCACGAAATTATTTGGTTCAGAGTTTGAGGACCAGATAATTCTGGACCTGGACACACTTAATGTGCTAAACCATAGAGTATTTATTTCTAACAACCTAAACTGCCATCCAGGTGGAAACAATATGGTCTCTACATTTGAAAACAGGAGAAAGAAGATCAAAAACAAGATAAATATGTGCTTGATTTATTTTCATATTAGTGTTGAGTTACAGGTTTCTTCTGTGGGTTTTCATTATCTTTATCCACGACACAGTACCCCAAGTCTGCACTGAGCCCAGTAGCAGCCCGTGTTTGGGATGAGTGGTGTGACATGAGGGGGGAACATATGGGTGTCGAAGGGAGGGGGGGGCTCCTCTGCTCCGCTGCTTCAGACAGGCACAGGCTCCCAGAATGCCCTGCGGCCAATCCTGAAGCTGCTCTCATATGAGAGCAGCTTCAGGATTGGCCTGAACGCCCTCGATTGGCGCTCCAGGACAGACTGGGAGCCTGTGCCTGCTTTCTCCAAACCCAGCAATGCAGCTGGGGTTAGAGAGAGGTTCATTGCACATGATGGGTTGGCCGGCTTGAGACGGCTGCCCAAACCATCATGCACAGTGAAGGCAGTGCACTACCAGTCCCCTCAGTGCCCTCACCCCCCAGGTCCGCCCCCAAGACTCGGCAGAAAAGGAGATTTTAAACGACACACGTGTTTTTTTCTTTCCGTTCCTGCTGTTTGTTGGGGGAGGGGAGTGACACTCCTCCGCCATAACAGAGGATCTCATTTTGAGAGTTTGACTCATTTTAGCCTCAAAAAATGAAGTGCTTCCCCCTGCTACCCTTCAACGTAATCTTCCAGAGCATTGCATTTCAATGGAACTCTATGTTTGCACCAGCCATTTTACTATCAGTGGACACTAAATATAACATTGGAGAGCTATGCAAAAATAATACTGCACAATAACATACCCACGCATATTTCTCCCCGATTAGTCCACTTATTTGCCTGAAGGGTGGCATGTGGTCAACACATCAATCTGTGTTGATGTGACACATTCAAAAAATATAATTTACCAGTGCTAAAACAAATCCAAAAATGACATTCTTGTTGATATGTAGATGTCGATAAGATTGAAACAAACCTGGGTTCCTATCAGCAGGAAAGGTATGTTGGGTGCATATTCCTTCAGTTCGGGGACCCATTCCTCCTTTACATTTTGGAACGAGGCTGGATTCACGACTGAGAAGCAGATAAGGAACACATCGGTCATAGGATATGACAAAGGCCTTAGACGATCATAGTCTTCCTGCAAAAGAGAATTATGTTATATACAACTCTGCACTGCCTAATGAACAAAACCAAGATTAATATTTAACCATTGTTTTATATACTGTAAGTAACAGACAACTACAACTGTTGTCAATCGTAACAGCAAATTTTCCGTGCACACACATTACCCAAACTTTACTGGCATTTTAAGACCGCAGATATCAACATACATCATGACACAGAAAATGTAAATATATATCACGATTATGATGTGTTAGCCACACAGATAACAAAAAAACAAGACTGCACATTAAAGAATCTTATTCAAATAACAACTGAGAACAAACTCTTTAACTACTACTGTTTACTTCCAGTGGGTTCATAACATAGAACAATCGATAGAAACGAGAGGGGGTGTTTAAACTTCCTAATTTTCTCTCGCTTAGCGTGTGACGAATAGAAGAATATGAGGTTTCAAATATATTGCGAGGGTACTTGTGATTGATGGCCACAAGCTCAAAAACCATTATGTGCAAGATTGCACAGCGTGTGATAAAATACCCGACTGCTATTTTTTGGTCTTGGCTACAGGCAAGATGTCAAAGACTTACTGTTTTTAATACCAATACTATGAGTGAACTTTTGGTAATTCTACTTCTTATCATTGGTTGGCTTTCTTGTCAATCTCCTTTTCATGCTTGTTATTTAATGTCTTTCCTTCCTCTTCTTCTGTTTGCCCTATCCCTGGAACACTACTGTTTTACAGTGTTTGATTGGATGAGTTTTAGCCTTTCACTGCTTACACTCAGGGAACTACTTTTTTCTGCAGTGCTCCAAGGGAATGCATGCAGTTTTTTTTCTCTCTCACTTGTTTCATTTTACATTTTTGCCCCTCCAGTGCAGTACAAAGTTACTCTTAAATCCCTATCATACACACCATTACAGGAAATTAGCCTTGCCCACACTGTAACAGCACTGTCTCGCTCATCTTTTCTCTCAGCGCTCCCCAGTCTGGCTCCTCCATTTTGCTTCCCCTTCCCAGCCCCACTCCCTGTCCCGCTTCCTGTTTTTAATTCTTTTTTTCAAGAGCCCAGCAGCAGCAAAGTGCTACTTGGACACTCACTTCCTGGTTTTAGTGCTCTGAGACACTTTACTTTATCTTTTTAATTCACTTTCAAAATGGCCATCGGCTACGTTCGAATGGTAAATTAAAAATTCCAAAATTGCAGCTGGTGCATGACACATACCCACCCATGTGGACACACTGGCAGACATATTTGTTGGCTTTTCTTTATTAGAAAACCCATTCCAAAATGGCCATCCATGCATCTGCATGCATGTACAGGTGTTTGTTTTGTGCACTGGTGGCCATTTTGGAATTATATTATGCTAATGCAAAGAAGCACTGGAAAAGCCAAAACCTCAGGCTTTCAAAGGAGAAAACTGCTGACTTTGCCAATGCTTGTTTCTTAAAATGTTTGTCTGAGGCACTAGCAGGAAGCACATAGCTAACATTAGTAAGTATAGTTCACAAAACAACAGTTGAGTCTTATTTTATCATGTTATCTCATTATAACAGAGAAAGATCATAATTGACAATACCACCCATGGTTGCCTAATTTAAAGATGGAAAGGGGGCGCTATAGAGTAGGATACTCTAAGAATCGGCCGCCCTCTGCCATCTGTGGTTATTATGGTTCCCCTGCGCCTGGTTCTGCTGTTACTCCTCTTTAACCTGGCAGCCATGTACCATCTCGCCCCGCAAACGTAGCTCTCCTTTATCCTAAGTAACCTCTCTAAACCTCATGCATGCCCAGATGGAGAGGAGATTAAACCATTTCAAACTGACATATAGGTTTCTCCCCTCAGCCGTACTGTGGAAGCAGAAGCCTACCCACGAGTGTGCATCAACAATAATTCAACTGCTGTGATATTGTAGTGATTAACCTCCAGGCAAACTAATGTATAGCTGAAATCAATTACATTCAAACACAAGAAATGCTTCTTTGGTAAACATTGCTCATTTAATAAGTGTACAATAACTGCAGGAACTATAATAACGAAGTCTTTAATAACTCTGGGCCACGAACTCCGCACCACTGGCGGAGTTTGCGGATTTTTGCATACTCTGCGTTCCGCGGAGAACGCGAAGTCTGCAAAAACTTCCGACTCCGCAGCGGAGCGGAGTTCAGTCCCGGACCCTCCCACCTCCCACCCCCCGCAATAAATATTTTTAAATACAAATTACAAAATAAAGTAAAATAAAAGCCCACTTACCTTTATCGCGGCGTCTCCGGGCTGCCCTCCTCCTCCTCACCGTAATCCCCTACGTCATGGTAGGACTGCGCATGCGCGCGCGTGCGCAGTCCTACCATGACGTACATCTGACGTAGGGGATTACGGTGAGGAAAAGGAGGGCAGCCTGTAAACGCCACGATAAAGGTAAGTGGGCTTTTATGTTACTTTAATTGTAATTTTTATTTAAAAATATTTAATTGCGGGGCGTGGGAGGCGCGGAGCTGAGCGGAGCTCTACTGAGTTTTTGCCCAACTCCGTGGAGCTCCGTGTAGAGCAACTCCACCTGCTCCGCCCGGGGTTAGTCTTTAACACCAATGAAGTGAAACCCGAAACAGATCCCTGCCCAAATATGAACAACTTTGAACTCTATAGTGGCTTGTAACATGACAGCTTGAAATGACAATATATGCAAACATCGAGTATCCAATCCCGAACAACCAGCCAATTCTGTTCAGTTTGACTTCTTCCTCTTTAACATCTGTAAAATTACTGGCAAACAAACACCATCAGGGCAACAAGACAATTGCAAGTCACTTACTAAAGGGTCCTAATTGCTTCTTTCTTGCTCTTGTGTGAATGAATGGTGGTTTATGTAAGTGGTGGTAAGTGTCACTTAATTGTTGAAATCCTATGCTTGTGCCTGCTGTGTTCTGTCACTCAGAGAACTGTATACAAGTGTCCCTGTTTGTTGTGGCTGGCATCATGATCAGGTACACACTTATTAGTCTCAGACACAGCAGAGAGGAGGCACTGAGGCCGAGTTTGAAACGTTGGAGGCTCATTGGTGCCAGCAAGGACTGCTTTAGGACAGTGCGATTAGTGCAGCCGCACTGGGTGCTGACTTGGAGGGGGGTCACTGACCCCGGGGGAGGGCGCTGTGTTTAGCAATAACTTAAGATTTAAAAGCACCTGCTCCTTAGATCCTTGTGTGTACATCTTTCAGGCAACAATACAAATGTCAAGATAACTCTTGTGATTAATGTTCCTGCTAGAGAGAGAGAACGGAGTTTGTCAAGTGGCAGTTTTGGCTCGCCATGAAGTAGCGCAGATGGTTAATATGCCTGCTCCAAAGGACAGATCTGTACTTTTAGTGGATAGCTGAGTGGATTAGTAAAGCCAGGCTTTACCAGAGCTTTAAAACAAATGAAATGTATGTGAGAGAAGGGCTATGGAGAGATGACGGGCACTTTTGCAGTTGGTGGCGAGGGAATACGAGGAGGTGGTCATGGGTGGGGGGGGCACCAGAATAGATTGTTGCACCGGGCACCACCAGCGCTAAAGCCGGCCCTGGGTGCCAGGATGGGTCATGAAGTGCACGTAATAAATAAAGTCGACTAGATGTCAGGCATCATTGGGCGCCAGAGGGGTGCGATGTGTTGGGCAGTCAGCCAGTGGAGTATAGCCCCACTACATCACATACACGACATCAGGAGTCTCTATATCTCAGTAACTGCATCGGGAATCACATTACAGTTAATATTTCACATCGGAAGTCACAGCATCACAGGAGATATTACATCATCAGTAAGAATATGTAAATATTAAAATATATTTTATATTACCTCCCTAACTTTTACAAATATATTAGAAAAAAAGAGAATGGGGGGGATTTACCTACCAATAAGACATACAAATTAAAAGTATTAAGACTAAATATATAGAGAAGACATGGAAGGTAGTCCAATGTTGTCATCTAGTGGTTCTGTTGGCATCATAAATGTCACCAGAATCCGGAGATGACAATATAGGATTATTTAGATATTTTTAATATTTCATGTTTATTTTAAGGTAGTTATCTCAAACAAGTTGTTTATCAAACAACGAAATGTTTACAGGAAATAGAAAGTGAAATATAGAATTATACTCATTGCTTCACTGTAGTAAAAAGAAGAGAACAATACTATGTAGTTAAAAAAGTAGAATCTTCTAAAAAATAAAAAAATAAAAATATACATATACACTGAAAAAAACACAGAAATCGAGTTATGTTTCTGGCCCAAACACAACAAACCACTGAAATTCACCAAATATGATTTATTTGTAAACCATAACTTGTGCCACCCTCTTGCGGTGCTTATGACATCACACATGACATAATTGATGACATAACAAGTAACGTTAACACTGACATAACTGTCAGTTTTGTGTTGTGTGTTTCTTTTCCCTGAAATGTTGGCTTATGGCTTGCGTTTTGTGTTTTATCTCGTTATCTAGGGCTTCTTTCATATTTTGTTATTTTCCTTTTTATTTTTGTACCTATTTCTTTCATGGTTTTTTCTTCATGTATTTGGGCAAGTATTACAATGTTTCTTGTGTTTTCATATGTATCTTGTGAACTGTACAAGTATCTTGTTTTCAATTTTTGAGGGGAGTGAATATAGGTTCACATTTTCTTGTGTACTTTGTATTTCGCTTTTGATGTTGATGGTTGTCCCATGTTTTCTTCGTAGTCTGTAACATTTAGTCTGCTACTTTCTAACTGTGGCTTTCTTTCAATTAATGGATTTGTTTTACACGCTTAAATATCAACTAACACTGTGCACAGCTTTTGCCTGCCTCTGATTGTGCACAGGGATGGTTTGATGCAAGTCTGCCCTGTGTTCAGGCCCTGTGCCCAACCAGATTCCGGCGGCCAACTGCCAATGTCCACTCTTTGGCAATGCACAGTGAGGAATGACAGTAGGCCCTGGCCTCTAACCAGACCCTGCACCCAACACCCTCAGTGCACAGCCTTAGGCTGTGCGCATCGGGGGTGGACTCAAGGCCTGTGGCAGCCAGACCTTGGACCCAACCTAATCTGTGTCTATCTGGTTTTTTGTGCCCTTATTTTCTGTGTTGCAGTGTGTTAATCAATTATGTCAGTATTGATAACATACGTGATGTCACTAATGAGCGCATTGGTGATTTCATCAATGATGTCATGTGTGATGTCATATGTAGTACAAGGGGTGACTTTGCAAACCCAAAAAGGAAACTACTCCTGCATTTAACATCCAAAGTCCACAAAGTCTGCCCTGAGTTCAAGGGCAATAATTGCCATTTTGTATTTGTGGAGTTCGGGGTTCAAAAGAAAGTCTGTCCCTCAAATCCTTTGAAACGCTCCATGAGGAGTTCCATCTCCCGCTCCACCAGCAGTAGAAGCACATGCAGCTGCGTCACTGCCTCGCGAGTCACCTGGGTCCCAAAGTCCTGGGCTCTACTATCCTCTATGGTGGTCACCTATCTCAAAGTGTGGGGACACTTCCGAGGGGTGATTTCAGGCTTTTACAATCTTATAACCCTGCATTTGTACACCCTACCACTGCTGGAAAGCCGCGGGCCAAGTAGCAGACTCAGTTCCAGGTGGAGTACGAGGCGGAGAACTGGGTGAACCTGCTGGACACTCTCAGCAGCGGTGTCCAGGAGGCCAGAATAAAGTTCTGCCTCTTTAAGACGTTGCATATATGGCACTTGACCCCAGTTAAGCTTAGGGCAGTGGGGCTGCTGCCCCACTCCAATTGTTGGTGTTGTGATGACACGCTGTGACCTGGTGCATATTCTGGGTAATTGCCCTGCAGTCCTCTGGAGGGCTGACGGCTCCACATTGCCTGAGACGTTGGCGATCTCTGTGCCCCTCACACACACACCCTGATCCTGCTTCATGACACCGCAGACTTCCCTGCACTTTCCCATCATGACTGTCGGATGCTTCATATGGTGCTTGAGACAGTGCAAAGCTGTGCTCTCTGGCACTGGTGCTCCCCACTCCCACCCACGCATGAGGAGTGGCTCACAGAAATGTACAAGATGGGCTCGTATGAGCGGCTCATTTACAACCTGCAAGACAAGGCAGAGACCTTCCTTCACACCTGGATGCCCTTCAAGGTGACAGCTGCTGATCACTGTTCAGCAGACAGTCCGAGAACCTGGATTTCTGTAGAGCCCAAGCTTCAGTTCTGGCTCCGCTGGCCACTCTACATGCTGCCATTGCCTCTGGGCCTCTCCTCCTTTGTTATGCCCACTACTCCAGAGGCTGTAAGGCCCATGGTGGCTCCTTTCCCTCTTGTCCCCCTTTCCCGTCCTCCCCTTTGTCCTCTTCCCCTTCCTCTCTCTTTCCCTCCCGTAACCACGCACACCCACCACCCCAGGGGTGAGCCCCCCCAATTTTCCCCTTTTTTCTTCCCTTGTAGCTGTTTATAGCCTGTTCTGACTGCATGGCACTAGGACCCCTGTTCCTGTGTTGATGATTGTGTGTTGTGCCCTGATCGCAAACCGTGTGCTTCCATGTATCAACTGATTCGTGCAGGCCACCATTGTACGGTGCCCACTGCTGTTTTGGTTTTGTACCACGCTGTACATAAATAAAGAAATACAAAATAAAAAATAAAAATAAAGTATGTGAACTACTCGTGCCCTAAGGTAACTATAACTCACACCCTCGCCATACACTGCTAATTACCCCACATATTACATCACTCATAACATCTTCTATGGCATCACTGATAATATCACTGCACCATCTGTTGTAAAATTATTGATGAGAAAACTGTGCATGGCAGGGGTGCAAGTTATAGTTACCTTAGGGCACTGAGTTATATTTCGTTGAGATAACTAACTATAACTGTATAACTGCTGAATTTCTATGGTTATGTGTGTGTACAATCTGAACCTAACTATAACGTCCCTGTAACCATTGTTTTTTCCAGTAAATTTGAATATATATGTATATTTATATATATATATATATATTCTGGTTTTTTTCCCACTGAAAACACACAGTCAAAATCTAAGTTCTGCCTGAGTGGAATTTAAACTACACTGGAGTAATTTTGGTAATTCCGCATTACTGTTTGATGCAGAATTACAGAAAATTCCTCGATTACTCCTGATTGCTTAATTTAGGGGAAAACATCCTACTGTAAGAGCACATTTAGGGAGCACTCGCTAATCATGTCCTGCTGAATTTCGCTCTATTTCTTAACACAAAAATGCATCCTGCGTGTATTTTGGGCGCAAGGGTGCATTTTGCACATTTTGCACTAAGAAAATAGCTGTAAGTGGCAGAAGTAAGTTGGGGAAAAATCCAACCCCAAGACCACATTTAGCGAACGCAAGCGGATGCTCGCTAACTGTGTTCTGCTGCATTTAGCTCTATTTCTTAGTGCAAAAGTGCATCCTCTGGCATTTTTGAGCTTTGAAATAGTGCTAAACACAGAATTGCTCCTCTCACGTAATTCAGTTTAGCCTCGGGTAATTCTTAGGAAATCTCAAGTAATTACGCTACAGGGAATTACGTGAGTTACGCCCACTCCTATTTATGATCCTGGCTCAAATGAGGACCACCGATTTGCCTGTTATGTTTGCAATGCACACACTAACTCTCACCACCCACCATGTTGTCCTATAGAGCGCACTTTCTGTACCATTGGGCAACTGGAGTTTTTGAGCACGGTGAGAGTTAAGGTGTGTGATATATGTGTTGATACCATAACGTACGAGCTTCTGTGGTTTTCCGCATTTAAGCCAGAACCATAATTCAGTATTAAAGTGTGTTTTTTTTTGTGAATTATTTTTGTTTCATGATGTACTCATTTTCCAATCCCCGCTATGTATGGCTTTTGTCCATGCACAGCAGGAGTTAGCAGAAGGGCCTGGCCGGCGCCGGTCCCTGCACCTGACCCACACAGGCAGCCAAACCCTGCTGTGCATTTCCTTCGGCCGTGAGCAGTGGGGGTTGGTCGTAGGGCCTGGACTGCATCCAGGCCCTGTTCCCAACCCGAAACCAACAGCATTGTGTTTTAATGCCTCTAGGTCCCTATCACCTGTGCCCTGGAGTCAGACACTCGTTATCTATCGTCTCTCCTTGCCTGTGGAATTTTCTTTAGCCATTGTGTGAAAGTTGCAAATCATAATGGATTTGAAAAATATTCATAGAATGCATAATCTGTCATGTAAAATAGTGGCTTGTTGGATCCCAATCCATTCTTGATTCACATATCACCTGCTAAAGCATTTAGTATAAAAAAAAATACAAGGAACTGATATGGTCCTATATTGCCATATCAGGGTTCTTGTGACATTTACAAACAAACAGTCCTTTAGATTGGTGTTTTACATTCTCACCAGAACCCCTCGATGTAAAGAATAAATAATAAAGCCTATCTATACTAGATGGCTCAAATACATAATAAATAAAATATTGGCCAGATGAGGGACGCTATCATTCAGATGTCATTAAAACCTTATTCTCCTGAGTTTGAAAAATGACTCTTTTCTATATATTTTGTCATGCTAGGGGTGTGGTTATATAAAAATAATCTGTTTCTTCTTTTCTGAAGAAATAATGAACGGAGGAATTGCAGTGTCACAGTTTCAGTGAAAAGCTTTGTGGAAATAAGCTATCACTTGCTCAGGGAAGTATCTGCAGGGGACAAAAAGTAATATTTGATGAATATCAAAATTCAAACAATTTTGTAGGTGTGATTGCTTTTCACAGCAGAATCTATTTCTTTTGTCCCTGCACGAAATTACTTTATTGGCTCCAAGCTTCTGAAAGAAACTCCTTCAATAGGAGGATAAAAGTTGACTCAGCAACTAGGGACAAAATGGCAGTGATATCCTCCGGGTCAGGGGGATGCTGCATCACAAAATGTACTCCTAGCTGCTTTCAGGGAGATGCTGCATCCCAAAATCTAGTCCTAGCTGCTTCACAGATGTCTGCCGAGTGCCTGACTGGCTTCGTGCAAAGGCCAGGACACTGATCAAATTAAAGTTTTACACCCAAAGAATATGAATAAATTACTCTGACCTGTAAAATAACTCCCCATTTGCTTTGACCTTCCCACAGCTTAACCACTGGCCCCTCATTTACAGCTCCACAAGAAAAGCCCACCAACTGCAGCAATGTTTTATTACCGCCTCTACCACTTTCTCTTATTAAATGAGGTGTCCCAGCTCCATCCAGGCATCACATGACCCAGCATAACCACAATACAACTGTAAAACCACCTACCCTCCCCCTTACCCCTACATTACCTCCTCCCCTTACCTGGGCAATAAATCGGGGGAAGAACCCACACCCTTTCTGTTTCATTTGCCTGCTTACTGCAATTATATATATTTTGTCAGCCTGACGGACTCAAGCTTGTAGTTCCAGGGCTTGGAGGCCTGCAAGACTTTCAGGTAGGAATTTGAGGTTGCTTGGTATCTTGAATAAAGTCTAGGGCGTCGCCCTCGACACCCTGGAAGACATGGTGATATGCTGGGCATGCAGCTGGGGGTCAGGTAGAGTTTTTAAATGATATAACTTTCTTCGATAAACATGAGGATGAGTGAGGCGTGGCCCCCTCTTGTTTCTTTTAGGCAGAAAGTAGAAATTAGGTGGGTTGAGTTTAAATAGGAAAGTCTGGGCCTTTGGCTTTCTTACAATTTTATAGCATCTGCTCTAATGCCCATATTCCGATCGTGTGGACGGAGAGTATCGTAAACTGTTACGGACGTTTTTCCTAATTTTGGTGAATTTCCATTGTGAATCATTGCGATTTATCGGACGTGTTCCTTTGGACGCAGTTCATTTAGAATTCATCGTTTTACAACAAAAACTTAATTCCTGACAATTTATGAAATTGTTGAGCCCTATAATTTTGGCAAGGCTCTATCTTTTGGTTGAATCCTTGGAAACTTTTGACCCGTCGTAAATGTTTTCTGATAGTTGCTTTCAAAACATTTATCTTGTGTCCTGACGACGACCAAAGTGATAAGGTCAAAAAACCGTCAACATTCCCTTTAGCAACTACATTTTGTGATATATTCGACATTTTGTGTATTATTCCTCTGCCATTGTGTTTGTTTGTATACACTGTAATTTGTGCTTTTGTATGTTTATTTTGTGTAACTCCATGAGCACCATGTTATATGTCTGTATTATTCCTGATCCTTCTTATGTTCTATAATAAGTTATTCTAATAACACAAAGTTATTTTTAAGAAAGTTTTGTCTGTGGGTACCTTTTATTTGCACTTTTTTATGAGGTTAAATTTAATTCTTTTATGTACATTTTTCCCTGAACCACTGTAGCTACTATATTATATCATATTCCGATTTATGACATCAGTGATGTCATAAATGATGTCATGAGTGATGTAATATGTGAGGTCATAAGTGGTGCATGGTGGGGGGGCAAGTTATAGTTAGCTTTGCTGTGTTTTTTCAGTTCAAAAAGTAAATGTTGCCACTGGCAAATTCACCTAACTAAAACGTTACTTTAACCACTGTTTTTTTCAGCGAATTTCTAGGTTGTTTTTTTAACTTAAAGTAATATTTTATTACCATACATAAAGCCAACCCCCAGCCGGCCTTATATTTTTTAAAGGGGAAGGGGACCACGTGACCCCCTCCTCAAGCCTAATTAAGCTCAGACCCAGGGCCTTATGCATTTTAAATGGGAGGCAGGCCAAGTGGCCCCCCAGGACCTTATGTCTTTTAAAGGGCAGGGGGGCAACATGGCCCCCCTCCACAATCCTAATTAAGCCCATTAGGCTCTGGGGACTCATGGCCTTATGTTTTTTAAAGGGGAGGGGGGCCAAACGAATTAGGTTTGAACAGTCAGTTTAGAACTCATAGAAAAGATATTTGTCTTATGTCATATATTTTATCTGTTGCCGTATAATTCAGATCATTAACTCCGTACTGGAAATGGCCAGTTGTTGAATTCGGGCTTTCCAACCTTTCAGAAATTTACGTAGCTAGTTTGAGGTCCCTGCAAACATGGACTGTTGTAGACTACAGATGACAAGGAACCTAAGTTGCCATCACCGTTACAGTAAACTAAATTATCTTTAAAACATAAACTATGATAGATTATTACCCCCTTGTTCTTGCTTGTCTCCTGAGCCTTATATCTCTCCAGCCATAGATAGGGCCTGTTGCCCAATGACTGTGCGCCGCAGGGACACCACATTTCCAGTCATGGGATTTTATTTAAACAAAAACGCGTTCCGGGGGGCGGCTTAATTGAACGGAACCAATGGAGTGACATACCTGATAAGAACACTACACTTCATAGAACGAAAGCCGAGAACAGAAAAAGTGGTGATCTTGTGACACGGAGTATTCGAGAAGCCCTTTCCAAGGAACTGTCCAAAAGGAAGGGAAGGTAAGTCCATTTTTTATGTTTATTTCCATCTAGCTATTGTTATTGGAGCATTTGCTTTGTTTCCACTTAAACGTTCTCTCAAGCACGTTGTCCAAACCAAATAAACAAAGTTGAAGAAACACCTCATTTCTCGGCCTCCATGGAAGAAAACAGTGTCACACTCCATTCCCTGGCTTGTCCGGCATTTTATACTCACTTCTCCGCCCCACTGGGATATCTTGGTGGCTATTTAACACAACAAATAGCTTCTCTGTTGAAATGTAGGCAAATTATCTTTGTGCAGATTACGCAAGGTGCCGTCTTCTCAGAAGCCCTCACCTGCAGAAGACTAGGTTGACCAGAGAGACTTCTGGCCAGGAATGCATGCCTTTCAGAGATCCAGCTGGACTCCGCACATCACTCAGTAATGCCGCAATTGCTGACAACTAATTAATAGGAATTAATGTGGACGCCCAGAGGCAGTGTCTGTGACTCACCTGTGGCTCGAGCAGAAGGCATTTACCAACATTATCTTCAATTTATAGGCACCCTAGGCACAAGTTGTGACAGGAAATGACACCTGACACAAAGACTTATCTCAGCCTTTATTTGTTTTAAACAAACAGGCAGGGCCTGCTGGCGTTTCAACCATCTCTTCAGATGAACAAACCCCTAACCGAATGTTGTCCCCCTGGCCTTCTTAAACTAAGAAAAGTCCACATTTATAATATTTTTGCAGCCAAGAAGTGGTCTTCTTCCTGCACGGATGTATGATGGAATAACGAAAGCCTTTACAACTAAGGCTTTTAAAACGCCTGCATTACAACGGCAATGCCCTTACAACGCCAGTCTTTACTACGAAACTCTTTTTCACAGTAATCATGGAAATACCATTACCACGAATCGCAATAGCCCCCATACTTTACCACGCTGACATTAATGGGAAACGGGGTGGGGGTCATCTTCAACTTTCCAATATAAGAAGGTTTAGGGGCGTTTCCCCCCCCCGGGGTCTCTCAGTGTGTTTGACTCCTTCTGCTCCTCAATTTATGTCTTTGGGTCTAACAGAGCAGAGACAAATATTTGCAAATGCAATAGGTTATTTCTGGGGAGGCCAAAGCCATAAGAATCAAAGTCCAAATTTGTCTCAAACCGAGGTGACTGAACAAATATTGGTAAAGGCAGAGTATGGGGGGGAGAGACCTGGAAGGGACACGTCTGGGAGCTCAGACAGGGGCTGGCCCAGCACTGATGTCATTGCCATCTCGAAGCCGAGGGAGGCGCAGGCAGCACGCAGCCATCACCTCAGACCCCAGACAGATGCTGAGAGTGCATTATTGGGAACTGGGAGCGGCTTGCAGTGCATTAATGGGAGCCCTGAGCTCTCCTGGCAGGTACCAGGTTCTCCCCAAACACCTTCAGCTCAGGGGGGGGGAGGGCAAAGTCCATCCGAGACATAAAGTGGCACCGCTCCCTGATGCAGCAGTGCCAAGTGTCCTTATACACGCTGAACAGCAGGCACCAAAACATGCTGACAGGAGGCACAGACAGGAGACTTTAGATGCACACATAGGGGGCCTGGTGGTACCGCGGCTGGAGGATGGAAGACACAAAGACAGGGCACAGGGGGGGTCGGAGTCATGGGGTGGAACAGTCGGGGAGGTTGAGCAGTCAAACACCAGGGGCAGGAGAGAGCAGACAGAAGATTCACAGACAGCGTAGACAAGGTGTGTCTGCAGTTGCATGAGGCGTGAATGTCCACACATGAGGCTTGAAGACAGAGGCATGAGGGCACAGACAGGAGGCATGAGGGCACAGACAGGAGGCTTGCGGGCACAGACAGGAGGCCTAAAGGACAGACAGGATGCCTGAGGAACAGTCGGGAGGCATGAAGATGCAAACAAGAGGCCTGAGGGCACAGACAAGAGGCAAGAACGCACAGTCTGGAGGCATGAACACACAGACAGGAGACAAGACGGCAAAGACAGGATACAAGAACACACAGATAGAAAGCTTGAGGACACAGTAAGGAGACAAGAACACATAGCCAGGAGGCATGAGGGCACAGACAAGATACAAGAACACACAGGCAGGAGGACACAGTCAGGAGGCATGAGGGCACAGACAGGAGGCAAGGACACACAGACATTAGGCAGAAACGCACAGGCAATAGGCAAGAACACACAGGCAGTAGGCAAGAACACAGAGACAGGGCAAGAACACACAGATGGGGCATGATGGCACAGACAAGATGGAAGAACACGCAGACAGTTGACAATGCATGGGGCTCTGCAGTGGCTAGGATAGGATTACATCTATGATTATGATACTTTCGTCGACTTCATCCCAATTATTTTCAGGGGGAAAAATGGAAGTACTCCCAAGGTCAAGTTTACATCCCCCTCCCCCCAAAAAAAGTAACATAATGGGGAGCCGGGGCCAACGGCCAATAGGTCAAGGGAGCCGCGGATCGAAAAAGTTTGGAAACCAGTGGGAGAACTCTGGGGTAAACTCCCTCATTTAAGGTAATATCTTAAAACAGAGGGCTTTTGTATGGGGTGCCTGTCTGGGAGAGACGGGCCTCTCCTCACCACCTAAGTACTGTGAGGAGGAAGGAAAAATCGGACTAATGAAGATTACCGGTAAGTATTCTTGGCATTTTGTCTCAATTACATCCTACAAATCAGCGTGTACAAAAAAAAAGCATTGTTACTTGTTTAGTACACTTTCGCGCACGAACGAATACAGCTGGACTTTATTTTATAAATCAGATTAGCTGATATGAAGTGGTCCAGTGTGCAGACACGTGGTAAACGCATAACTGAGATCTCAGCAGAGTAAAATTACTAACTGCAACCCTATCTTTCTGATCTCTGAATTCGTAACCATCTGTTGCCTTCGTGGCTTGGAGCCTCTCAGCTGAAGCAATCGCGAGGCGGGCTCTCAATCATAACCGACTGTTTTTAGACCGTTAATGAAAATAGAAGAGAGGCTGGGCTCCCTCAGCCGCGGAGGACTTGAGAACGCCTTAATGCGGTTGTTCACCGCCGGTTTTCGAATACATCGACATAAAGTAACAGGACTACTTTACAGGACTACTTTCATTGCACACTCACAACACACAGTGTATCGAAACATTAACAGACTAAGCAGCACACGCTGCCACGCACTATTAGAATACAGATTACAAAGGGAACCTACAGGAACGTTCTAGAGCAACACATCGTCCTGTATTTACCATCAACTCACTGCTGCAAGTGTATTTCGTCGTGCTACGCCATTGTTTGACATATGAGACAGGTGGCTTTTAGATCTAGATAACATTTGATGCTCGAGCTAACTTGATAAGTGGGGGTAGAGATTAGTGGCGTAATGCAAAATAACTCCCCCCCCCCGCCCCTTCCCCAGCAGAATGTGGCCTGAGGCCCTGACCAGTCACTTATATTCCTCACAGATATTATTAGGCCAGGGGCTGATTTGGGGGGGGGGGGAGGGAGGGGGGCTGATGGGTGTCCCCCCCACCCCTCTCCGCTCCACAGAGGCACGTGTTAAACCCCTACTGCGGGTATAGTAACTCCTGCTATCTAATACCACTGTTACCTGCCATCTCGGAACATAACCCTTAGTGTGCTAAGCAGTTAACTAAGCAGTTAACATTTTAAAATTACTTTTTTTCCTGAAAAGTTTTCTCTTTAATGCAATAATGTTGCCATTACACTTCTTCATGATGTGATAGTTGAGGTCTCTTTGGTGATTCAGTTGACCTTCCTGTAGTTTTGAAGTCTAGTGAAACATGGAGAAATAGTTTTCCTGTTTGCTGCCCACACAGGAAGCTGTATCTGGTCCTTACAATATCTACGTAAAGGGTTTTAAACGTGACAGTGATGAGAGTATACAGCATACGACTTGAAAATATTAATTTGATATACTCGTGTGAAATTTCTTATATACTGGGTGTTCGGACCAGATCATATTGGCTTGCAAGAGTTGAGTGATGTGCTTTTCCACATACTCTTTGTTAATCTGTAAACAAAACAAAGTAGAGGTGCTAACATATTGTTTCACCAGACTAACTTTTAGCTAGTGAATCCAGTGCTGGCTGTTGAAGGGAAAGCACAACTCACGTACATCACAACTTGCTCATCATCCTGTTAGAAGCTTGGGTAAAATGTTACAATGGTGTTGCCCCTCTCTGTTACCCATGATAGATAGACTGCGTTCCTTTTAGTCACCATGGCTGGACAGAAACCAAGCCCGCCACGAACAACAAAATTGGTGTTTAAGAATATGGTGGGTCTAGAAGGGGCTACATGTGGCATTTACAGCTGCTCAGAGACTCTTTCAAGACACCTCGGCCTGGTGTAGCACCTTGTCATGCACTGCTTGTCAAAACATGCCCTAAGTGTGCCCAGAATGACACATTTCTTCTTAACATCTACATACGTACATCTAAGTGCATGGCCATTTAATGTGCTACGCTCATGAGACTGCGCGCCGGGCATGGCAGGAACATGTTTTTACTTTCAGAACTGAGGGCTGCTGTAAGTACATATGAGTTTTGGCAGGGTGTCTTTCATGGCTAAGAATACACACATGGCTCCCTGTTATTACGGTTGTGGTGCCTTTGAGCAACTATTTTTATAACCCACCTTTCTACACTCACTCCTAACTTACCACTCAAATGTAACTTGGTGAAATGAAGTTTAAGCTTCTTTAAACCTTTACATTTCAGGTTGAAGGGCGTAGACAACTTCACAAAGCAGCATATATACGCTTTTCTTTTCTTACAACTGCTGAATATCATTACTTTCAAACATTCCCGTTGGGATAAGGTCTCTTTTCAAAATTGATTTTCTGATTTTAAACATTTTGAGGCTGTGATATAAATCACCGCATATGTTACTGTAAGATCCCTGTTTATGGAGGCCATTTCGATGACATGTCAGTAGGCCTTTTTTAATCTAGCCTAATACCTTTAGCTGCCTAGTAGTTCACTTGTAAACCAAACAGAGGGTAGCCTTTGCGTCAGTCCTTTCGGACATTCGCTTGTTTGGGAAGTCCACCTTCTGCCATCACTTTAAGAACGTATCAGTCACAATTTGCACCAGTTAGTATTTGTGTCTCCCACTCATGCTATTTGTTATTAGTTGTGGTATTCTGCCTCCCAGGGCGTGCTCCATTGCAATGCATGAGTTGCATTGATTTCTGGAGCAGCAGCAGCTGGTAGGGACTTCTTTCTGCACCCAAGATAAACTTTCCAAAAAATGTTTGGGAATCGGCCATTCTATTGCTTTGTAAACCTACAGTAGGATTGGTTTCCTCTGTTGCTGCATGATTCCCACCTGCCAAAGAAATGAATCTATAGGCTTTGGTGCATGAGAGCCTAGATCAGTTTTTATGAAACGGGAATCGTTCACACTCAGCTTTTAGACAACGATCTTTCCAGCTGTTATGGAAGATGAATCCAGCTTTCCTATCAGTGGACTGAATCGGATCAAGGAGCATGCGCCTCCAGGAGGACGCTTAAACGTTGTCTGTGGCACATGCACCCAGTGTGGCAAAAATGGGAGAACTAAGACGGGTCTGTCATCAGCATTCAGAAGGAAAGTCTTCCAAAGAGGTTCAACCCTGCCTTTAATAGCGAGCAGGAAAAACACCTTAACAAATCATACTTCTCTAAAGCATTTTAATCAATCAATCAGTCAATCCGGTATTTGTAAAGCACAAACTAATCCCCCCTAAGGGTCTCAAGGCGCTGGGGGCCAACGGGGAGATTAAGTAAGCTATTGCCCAGAGTCACATGATGCTGAGCTGAGCTGCCGCCGGCGATCGAACCATGAGCCCTGCGTTCCGGAGTCAGCCGACCTGGCTGCTGCGCCACACATCTCCCTTATAAATAAGCTACCAGTGGTGGCTCCTCTGCAATGACGGAGGAGCGTCGCCCCACTGCCTGGCACAGAGCCAGCAAACGAAAAATAAAACTATGCTCTAGCATAGTTTTATTTTTCGTTTGCCGGCTCTGAGCCAGCTTGAGCATGGAGGGGCGGGGCCAGGGAGGGGGGAGGAGGAGTGCATGTGCACCCCCTGAGTGCTCATGTGTGTTTGGCCGGCCGTCTCAGGCTGACCAAAAGACACATGTGCACTTAGGTTTTCTCCAGCCCAGCTGCATTGAGAAGCCGGGCTGGAGAAACCCCACAAACTCCCAGGCCTGAGTCTTTCATGCCCGCTCAGGGCAATCCCCGTGCTGCAGCACTGGGATTGGCTGGGAGTCTATCCCAGAGGCTGCTGGGACCCAAGAAGAAGCCAGCAGGAGAGATGCAACGCGGGTGGCGTCCGGTGGCATCAGGTACGTTTTTTTCATTATTATTATTAACCCATGTCTCCCCCCGCGATCCCGCCACCTGCCTCACCAGCCTTTGTTAGTTTCGGCTGCCACTGCAAGCTACTTGCTGCAATTGTTTGCACTTTCTGAATTTGCCTTATGCTTTTTGAACTTCTGTATACTTAAAATAGTTCAAAGAGCTCCGGAGTGGTTGAAAGGGGTATGTTAATGTACAAAGGTTGGCATATGTGACAGCCTGCACTGACCTACTCTGGGGATACACCACCATGCTTTGCTGCAAGAGCTACATTTTGCTTATGCTCCGCATAACCTCTTATGTGTTAATCATAAACACTCCCTGTCCTCTATATAGCCCTTTATTCTATGCATCTATCCTAGGGCATAGAGCAAGCAGCTAGTTTCACATAAGTATGTCAGACATAAGACACACAAAACCAACAATGATAACCACACTCTATCCATCTTATTCTGTAGGTACTCGGAGATTTTTTTGCTGCTCAGTAAGATTCTGTCCAATCTGCCAGTGCCAGATCCTGAGTTCTGGTGTCTGGCCGCTATAATGCGTGATTTTGCATTTTAATGCGGTGATGTGGATCACCACACTAAAATGCGTTAGTCGAACGCCTGATGCGTGGCACTTGGCAGAGCTGACAACATTTCTTTTTTATTTCCCTCATCCTTAGTGCACAGGATGCAGGGTTTACAAGCATGTTTCCATATTTCATCTAATAATATTTCTACATTCTAGACAATTTGAGAGTATTAAGATGATATTTGATCATTTCCAAGTGATTTTATTCTGTCATTGTTGGCAAAAGGACTGCTTTACAAGAATCACAGGTCAGAAGTGAGCTCATACAGCAGTTCACGTGCCATTCAGCTCATATTTTAGTAAATTAATGGATGGCGAAGTGGCAGTAACTCTTGGACGTGGTCAATACCAAGTATGTACGAAAGGAATGAAAGCATAACAACACTTCCCACATACACAAACTGGGTAATCCCAGTATGCATAGCTGCCAAGAACCCAGTGCCTTGTGTGACACTTGTCAACAGGCCTATCTTTTTACGCAATAACAATTTGCCTGCTGGGGGTTTATATCCCATATATTCAATGGTGCGTTAAGACAAGTACCCAAACGCAACATAATGTTTCCCAAAAAGTCGGACTCCCTAATTGACAATTGGTTCACCTGGTAGCAATGACAATCCACTCAACAGTATCTCTACTTCCATAAAGGCATGTAAAAAGAGCAGAAAAATGGCATGGAGCTAGGTGAAAAAAAATCAGGGTTCAGGTGTTTAAGAGAGCAGGGAAACAAATTAATAAGAGCAAATCAAAAGGTTAGTAGTTCTCCAAGCAACCCTATTGAGGGTTGCAGTGACAAAGCTCATGTCTTAATACATATTGGATGGGTAAGGTTAAAAATGTATGCAGGTTTTGTTTATTGAACATTAAGAAAACACTCAAAAACACTGAAAAAGGAAACTTAAGAAGCATTGGCAAAGGCAATAGGTCTTGCCCATGCAAGAGCTATTGGCTTTGCCAATGTGTTTTAGCCATGTTGTACCCCGGGGTAGCTGCTGTGCAGCATGGCTACAGGTTAGTGGGATAAAGGAGAGTGTCATGGAGTGGAATGGTGAAGAGTGGAGTAGAATGTTGTAGAGTGGAGCGGCAGAGAGTATTGTGTTTTGAAGTGGCATAGAGTGGAGTCGCAAAGAGTGGCGTACAATGGAGAGGCATAGAGTAGAGTGGACTCGTGTAGAGTGCATTGGCTTAGAGTGTTGCAGAAGATAGTGGCGTAGAGTATAGCGGCGTAGGATGCAGTGGCGTAGAGTGGAGCAGCATAGAATCCAGTGGCGTGCATGCAGTGTCGTAGAAGGCAGTGACATAGATTAGAGTGTTGCATAGTAGAGTGCAGTGGTGTATAGTGGTGCAGAGTAGAGTGGCATAGAGTGGTGCAGAGTAGAATATAGTGCAGTAGAGTGCAGTGGGACAGAGTGCACTGGCGTAGACTGGAGTGCTGTAGAGTGCAGTGGGGTAAAGTGGAGTGATGCATAGTAGAGTGGTGGAGAGTGCAGTGCTGCAGAGTAGTGTCATACAAAGTTGTAGATTGCAGTGGTTTAGAGTGGCATAGAGTAGAGTGGCGTAGAGTACAATGGTGCAGTGTAGAGTGCATACACCTAGAATGCTGTTTTGTAGAGTGCAGTGGTTTAGAGTAGAGTGCCATAGAATGCAGTGACAGAGTGGAGGGGCACAGAGTGGAGGCGAGTGGCATAGGGTAGATTGTTTTAGAGTGGAGTGGTGTAGGATAGAGTACAGTGGCATAGAATAGTGCAGAGTAGAGTGGGACTGAGTGGTGTAGAGTAGAATATAGTGCAGTAGAGTGCAGTGGGATAGAGTGCAGTGGCATAGACTGGAGTGCTGCAGAGTGCAGTGGTATAGAAAGTGATGCAGAGTAGAGTGGTGCAGAATGCATTAGCATAGAGTGCAGAATAAAGTGGCATAGAGTGCAGTGTTACAGAGTAGAGTGTTGCAGAGTGCAGTGGTGTACAGTGGCGTATAGTGCATTGCAAAGGTTGGAGGAGGCAGGAATTGTGGGTCCTGCACTGGATTGGTTTACCTCCTTTCTTTCAGATAGGACCTTCCAGGTAATGGCCCCCCCTTTCACCTCTACGGTCCATTCTATCAAACGAGGTGTGCCACAGGGCTCAGTCCTTAGCCCTACACTTTTCAATCTTTATGTGCAACCACTGGCAGCAGTGGCCAGAAGCAGAGGGCTTACAGTTGTGTCTTACGCAGATGATACACAGCTGGTTGTGGCACTCTCCGACAACTCTGTGCGGGATGCCCAAAAGTTTCAAAGCGGCCTCGCCGCCGTCGCTGAGTGGATGACTGCCAACTGTCTCCAGCTATAGAAAACAGGTGACCAGGTTAAAAAACAGAGAACAGACAACATCGTAAAATGTTAAGCTGCTACTTGAGGTCCTTGAGTGTAGTACTTTAAGCTGTTTCTAGAGGTCTCTTCAGTGGTACACAAGGTATATCTGTCTGACTCTCTAAGGTGTTACTGCTGCATGAACCACTTAAACTAATTGCAGGCCACAGTTACTTATGCCATACCTAGAAATCCCTTGCGTCAAATACAAATACAGGGTCTATCAGGCTGCAACATGTTAAGTTGCCACTAGAGTTCCCACAGTTTTCCACCACTGCCTCGGAATGGCAGGATAATATAGAATTGTGAGGTCTTGCTGGTAGGAAAAAATCCTGAGCTGTGGAGTGAGCGATGGTGGCCTGCTGCCCTTGGTTGTGCGCCTGTCCCTAAACATGTGGTGAAAAACCTCGGAGTCTGGGTAGATCCGGCCCTAAGTTTTCAAGTTCAAACCAAAAAACTGGCAGGGACGTGTTTTGGCATACTGCGGGGTCTCAAACCGCTGTTAGGCTTTTTCGATCCGCCCATTAGACAGGTTATTGTCCAAGCCTCCGTCCTATCGAGACTGGATTATGCCAGCTCGCTCTACCTGGGAACCAACAAATCTGAGATTCTGAGATTGCAGAGGGTCCAGAATGCAGCGACCAGAATTCTTCTCGGCCTTCCTAGAATTTGTTCCACCACTAATGCTATGCGTTGGCTACACTGGTTGCCGGTGGCTAGACGCGTTGAGTTCAAGGCCCTCTGCATCACTTTTAAAATTCTGAATCTCTCTTCCCCTGGCATTTTGGTCAATCTGGTGTCACCTTATCTTCCCACTCGCCAGCTCCACTCGACTGGTCACCATCTGGTGGTTGTTCCCCGGGTAAGGAGGGAGCGGGCTGGTGGGCGTTCCTTCCGTGTTCTGGCATCTAAACTCTGGAATTCCCTGCCTCTTTCCATCCGTAGCATTAACAACTACCTTGCTTTTCGTAAGGCCATCAAGACCCATCTTTTCCCTTCTCCGTAGGCCTTCCATTTTCAGCAGCTTCTCCTTCTGTTGCTTAGCGCCGGGATGCCCCTTCGCTGGGGCAGCTGTGCGCTCTACAAAACGTTATAACATAACATATAACATTGGCGAAGAATGGTGTTGAGTAAAGTGGTGTAGAGTGCAGTGACGTGGAGTGCTGTGTCATAGAGTAGAGTGGACTGGTGTACAGTGCATTGGTGTAGAGTTTTGCAGAGTATAGTGACATAGAGTGCAACAGAATAGAATTCAGTGGTTTACAATGCAGCGTTGTAGAATCCGGTGGCATGGCGCAGAAGACAATGACAAAGTGGAGTGGTTTAGAGTACAGTGGCATAGAGTGCAGTGGTGTAGAGTGGCGTAGAGTGGCAGAGAGTGCAGTAGTTTAGTGTGGTGCACAGTGGAGTGGCATAGAGTGCAGTGACGTAGAGTGGAGATAGGCAGAGGCATACAGTGCAGTGATGCAGAGTAGAGTGGCGTAGAGTGCATTGGCATAGAGGGCAGCAGTGCAGAGTAGAGTGGCGTAGAATTCAGTGGCAGAGTGTGCAGTGTTGCAGAGTAGAATGTCATAGAATGTTGTAGAGTGCAGTGGTTTAGAGTGGCATAGAGTAGTGTGGCATAGAGTACAGTGGTGCAGAGTAGAGTGCAGTGACTTAGAGTGTAGTTGTATAGAGTGCATTGGCATAAAGTGCAGTAGGTTAGAGTAGAGGGGCGTAGAATGCAGTGGAGTGGCGCAGAGTGGAGGAGAGTGGCGTAGAGTAGATTGTTTCCGAGTAGAGTGGAGTGGTGTAGGGTAGAGTGCAGTGGCGTTGAGCAGAGTGGTGTTAAGGGCAATGGCATAGATTGCAGTGGTGTAGAATAGATTAGAGTGGTGTACAGTGGATTTGGATAGAGCGCAGAGGTGTAGGGTTGAGTGTTACAGGGTAAAGTGTATTGGCGTAGAGCGTATTGGCATAGAGTGCTTTGACGTAGAGTGCAGTGTTGCACAGTGGAGTAGAGTGTAGTGGCGTAGAGTGGAGTTGTGCAGATTAGACTGAAGTGGCCTAGACTGGAGTGGTGTTGAGGGCAGTGGCGAAGAGTGCAGCGGTGTAGAGTGTATTGGCGTAGAGTGGTACAGAGTAGAGTGAAGTGGCGTAGACTGCTGTGCTGTTGAGTGGTGCAGAGTAGAGTGCAGTGGAGTGGTGTAAAGTGGAGTGGTGCAGTGGCGTGGAGTGGAGTATGCATTGTGTGGTAGCACACTGCCATTACAGACAACACATTTTCAATTGAAATGACCATTACATTTGCACAAACATACAGTTTTACTAATAAAATTGTACAGTGCACAAAAGATAATGTGTGGAAATGGCATCACCTAGTTTTGTGTGCTAGAAAAAAGCCCTTTCCTACCCCCAGTATCCAGTGAGATTGGCACATAAATCCTCTCACTTTGAAGTCAGAGAAAGAAAAGTACACACCAAACTCCCTCAGAAGACAGAGCCCGACATTTGATCTCTGTCTTTGAATGCTGAATGCACAGCAAATATGACAAGATAAGAACAAGGTTTACAGGCCAGTTAACAGAAAGGAGCACTCAAGGAAGGATACAAGAGAAGTTGATGTGAAAAGGCTTTGCTCCTTGGGAGCCGGTCACCCTGGACAGCCTAAAACAAATAAAGCCAGCAAATAGAAAGCCAGAAAATGTGAGTTATAAACCACAAAGCTAATCGTAAGCAATGGGTGGAATGCATTCCCAGGGAAGCTTTATGAATGTCCCAAAGATGTCTTTAGCAAGCCAGACAGCTGTGCAGTCTGATAGGCTTCCACCTAAAGATTAGCAATAAACCCATAAAAAATGTATTCTAGAAAAACACAAATTACAGAGAACATTTACATTGGTACTGTACACAGGTTGTCCATGCAAAATACTAGGCATTGTTTTAAAACTAGAATGCAGGGAACCCTCTCATGAGTAGGTTAGAAAAGTGAAAATGCAATTTCAAAGAGATTTATAGAAAACAGGTGACCAGGTTAAAAAACACAGAACAGACAACATCGTAAAATGTTAAGCTGCTACTTGAGGTCCTTGAGTGTAGTACTTTAAGCTGTTTCTAGAGGTCTCTTTAGTGGTACACAAGGTATATCTGTCTGACTCTCTAAGGTGTTACTGCTGCATGAACCACTTAAACTAATTGCAGGCCACAGTTACTTATGCCATACCTAGAAATCCCTTGCGTCAAATACAAATACAGGGTCTATCAGGCTGCAACATGTTAAGTTGCCACTAGAGTTCCCACAGTTTTCCACCACTGCCTCGGAATGGCAGGATAATATAGAATTGTGAACTATGAAGGTGTTATTTTCTTGAAAATACAAAGAAACATTGTAAAATTCTAAACTGTGCTTTTTTTTATATTAAGCAGACAGATCACTGAGAGGGAGTGGATTCAACATATATATTTGCATATTCACGTTTGCAAGTTTAATGATTTTGTTTGATTTCTATGACCAAACTAAATACTGGTGACAAACGAGGGAAGTCAAAGGAGCCAGAAAACCAACACATAGATGGGAAGGAGGAAGGGCCATGCACTGCCATGGAGTGCTAACACCGAAATGCTACAGAAACAGGCAAAAGGAAAAGTAGTTCACTGGCATAAGCAATGGAACTCATCCGCAATGGAAGGTTACAACAACCTATCCAATCAAAACATGGTGGCATCAAAATACTCCAGAAGCAGTACAAACGCGAGAAAAGTCATCCAATAAGATACAAGAATCTACAACAGGCAAGAAACTAATCAAATTACAAGTATGGGCCAGACCAAAAATCCACTCTAAGTATATGTTAAAGAAATGGTAACAGTATGTCAGCAGGGAGCCTTAAACAATGGAAAGGAGTGTGGGAGAAAACCATGAAAAAGCTGAATAAGTGAAGAACTACTTTTGCAAAGCTTTTGTATTTGTAATGGAAATCACTGATGTACGTTCACAGACAAAATATGGGCGTACAAAGGTACATAGAACAATTGAAAGTCGGTTTATGAAAGAAAGAGTAATGCAGAAGCAGGTAAAAATGAACGTGATAAGGATTTGATTTCTAATGGGATATTGTGGAACTGACAGCCCCAAATGGCAAACATACATATCACTGACCTAAAAAGAGTAGTGGAAGAATGTAACATATGCTTGACAAGTGAACCACCTCAAACAACTCACACAATCAACAGTTTGCTAGCAGAATATCAGCTGCTAAGAGGAGAAATGAAGGGCATGGTGATAGCATCGAGGGTATTCCAAGTTTTCCAGGAAGGGGGACAAGTAGAGAAAGGTTTTTCAGTTGTCACTGAACTAGGGAAATATATGAGAGTTAGAGTTCCAAATTCCCGAAATATGGTATGAGAACTGTACATTCTGAGTTTTACATTGCTCCAGTTTTCAAAATGTCCGGGAGATTCTTGGCAACTTTCACATTCTGTGCCACTAGCAAACTTGAGGTTTTCCATTCACATACACATTTTGGTACATGTCCTCAGCAGTGATGGTAACAGAAATGCTGTGCACTGAAGGCTGGGGAGCAGAGGAGTAATGCTGAAGGATTTCTGATCCAATCTAAGATACAGCTAGTTGTGCCATGTAGGATGGATTTATGAAGGGTCAGAGAATACTGTTTTCTCACTCTCTGTGTAGGAACACCAGCAAATGAAGTAATTTAGAAGATCTAGGTGTTGTTTTAATGTGGGTATGTAGCTTATTTTGCCAGGGACAAAGATAGATTCAGGATGGCCCATTGTCTAGGAGTGTAAGCTAACTGAACCACTTCTGAATGGAAAGTGGGGATGCTTTTGAGTAAAGGAAAAGGAGCCCAGTTTTTGCAGGGCTTTATTTCACGAAGGCTAAAAACACCCAATATACATTTTTGGGTCAGCCGTTGCTGCATGCTTTGAACAGCGATTCCCATCCCATCAGGGGCCTCCAAGTACACATTTAAGAAAATAGCTGATGGTGTTGAATGCTGGGGCACCAAAGAATGAAAGCACACTGAGAGAGGTAGAACTGGTGGTTTCAAACATGTAAACACTGAGATCTTTCCAAGGTCACTTGAAATTAGTGCCAGAATATTCTACTTAATCACATCCTTGTAGCCTTCTTGTTATGACTGCATCTCATTTGAGGTCTTATCAAAAGCTTGACCGAGCTCCAGGTGTACAGAAAGCAGGCATTATGTTCATCCGTGATAATCAGGACATGCTAAAACACTTGCAGGGTACTTGAAGATACCAGTTTGACAATGCCTGAATGATGACCACAGATGTGGCTCTAGAGAAACAGAGAAAATATAGTATCACTGAGTTGGGAAAAAAAAATGGAAAACGTAAGAAATGGTGCAATTTATTTTCAAGTTAGTGGTTTCAGGTACCACAACAGCATGGTTTCTACCGAGAAAACGTTTTCATTTATGTATCGCAGTCTTCATGTATCGAATAAGTCCCAGGAACTGGATACAAGAGCACTGTACCGTAGTGTTCCCCACTCGTTTTCAGTTTGGCTGTCTTGTAATATACCATAAGAAAGCCCACTTGGGCAGTACTTTGTGTGGACTCATTCAGATTCACAAATAATAAATGTCTTATCATGGGAAAATCTATAAGGATTAAAAATTATTAACGAAATGTAATATGAAACTTTTTTTCTAAAATTATCAATAGTAAAATTCCTTTGGATTTTGACTATAACTGTGATTTGAAGAGGACCTATACATTTAAAAATTCAATGCTCATATCGATGAATTGGTTATGTGATTACATTTTTAGGTCTCGCGCCTAGCGTTGCAGTGCGGAGCCCTGCTCGCGCAGCGCGAGACCTCTTGTATGGGCTTCAGAAAGCTAACCACACGCTCGTGCGTGTGGTTTTGCTTTCGGAAGCCCACATTGGCTGTAGCGTGGTTTTTTTCTTTTTAAACGGCACGCAATTGGGCAAAGGCGGGCGCATGTCCCGCCTTTGCTCCGCCCATTCCCGTCCGTGTCTAGGACGCGCATCAGCGCGCGGCACAGACGGCAGGCTCCCTCGCCCCCCCGCTCCTCTGTGGTGCGCGCGCACCACTGGTTTCCATTCCCGCGTTCGGCTCCTCTGTGGTGCGTGCGCACCACAGGTTTCGATTCCGTGCTTGTTGGGTTTACTGTGGCAAAGTCGTCAGTGCCGAAATAATCCTGAAAGCATGCCTTTTCAGTATGCCGTCCGTACTCGAGGTCAAAGGTGAGCCAAGTACCTGCATCTTTCCTACACTGGACTTCCCATTAACATCCATTGAACTTACACCAATTTGCTCCATCAGTGATGCATACATAGCAGACAAGAATCTGTGCCCTGGCATAATAGCAAAACGTTTTTCACACAGCGCTTCATGCAGTACCCTTGACTAGCAGTTGCTACTATCACTCCGTTTACCCTCGGTTTGCCGGCCTCGGAAAGTTGAGTTGGTGGGATCCGAAGAGTTGGTGGGATTCGAAGTCTTGCCTTGCAGATAAGGTCAGTAGTTATCCGCTTTGCCATCTTGCCAGCTGCAATTGCACTGATCATCTCACAACAGCCGAAATTAGTTTCCGATGATGAAACCGGAAGCTTACTACATTTTTTTTTTTTTTGCAATTTTATATAGCGTGTACTCGACCAGAAGGTATTGGACCGATTTACATGAGCACCAGTTACGTTACACAATAATACATTCATTTTTTGATAGGCAAGGGAAGAGAGAGTAAGTGATTTGCCCAAAATCACAAGATGTTGAGCCGACCACGGACACTGGATCCTGGTTCCCCAGTTCCAAAGCCGGCAGCTCTGACCATTACTCCCTGCACCCAAGAGACCGCAGGCTTTAGGCCCCGTCTCCCTTGATTCTAAACAAAAGATACATACTTTGTCCAGTCCCGTGTGTCTGCTTCAGGCCTCACCACCAGTCCAAACAAATGTTGGATTCATTTTCTACCAGTGAAAGTGTGTTCTGTGTAACACGGCCAGGTGTTTTAGCAGATATAGCCGTTGTCTAAACACAGGCTGCCTAAAAGTCTTTTTTTTGTGGTCCTAGGAGGGCTTCCTCCAGAACGCCGTCTGGACAGTCTCATTGGAAACAGGAGTGTCTGTCTAATACAACCTTCTGTTTCCAAAGCGAAAAGTCCCCAGGGTCTGCCCAGGTCTCGCAAGTCCAAAGCTGGAATGCATCTCATCTCGTTTCTTTTTCATTTTCATCAGGAAACATTTGTGCTAAGCGATTCCAGGGGGCGGGGTGAAGGGCGCGAGTTTCACTGTCAGTCAGACGTCCGCCTCTCCGTAGACTCCAGTGGTTTGCCCAGCGGCTTTACTATGGGCCTGGGTGAGGGGGGGGACTGGCGAGCTAAAGGATGGCGCGCTAAATTTGGCTAAAAGGCGTAGCAAAAAGGCTCTCAGATTTTGTGTAAGTAAACATGAAAAATAAGTTTATTTCGATTTCAGATGGTTGTTTTACAGGTCAGCATGTCTTTAAATATGAAATTCGCAGTAAAGATAATATGGTACATGCTTCCAACAAGTTTGCCGTCCTCATTCATGGTGCTGGGTTACTTTGCGGTTTCTTCTCCTCAGGTGACTGTTGAATCTCAGCCGCTCTGTCCTTTGCTCATGGGGGAGGTGATAGCGTAATACTGAAATGCACAGCCGTAGGCGGGAGTGAGCGTTGTTCTTGGGGCTCAGATGCTGAAGGAGAGCTCGTGCTCTAAGCAGGGTTGGTGAAGTTAGACATAGTTTGCTCCATAACGCCTGTAGGACATGCGTCTGACGTGGGATGTTTCCCCATAGGTTGAATGAGGGTTGGTAATATGGTTCAAATGCCGGATGAAGGACTTCCCTCCTTCCTTTTATTAGGACACCATTATGGTCAGGCAGCGTGCTTTTATGAGACCAAAGAACCGCCAAGAAAATCTAAGACAAGGGAAGAGTGGATTTAATCCCACTGTGAAGCTTGGATGTTAGACAGCGGAGCCCATCCTTGTCATGCCTGGACTGTAGTTGTGTCATAGAAAGACATCACACATACAACACACAGCTTTGTTGTATCTACTAAGGTGATACCCGACTCACAAAATCCCCAGCGTCCATTTGTGCAGCCACTAGTGTCCAGACCTGGAGTTTCTTTTGCGCAGACCTTGTAACAAGGTCAGGAAGAGAGCGACATTTTTAACTTGGTCAAGAAGCAGCTGAACCCACAGGAGGAAGCTGGTGATGCTGCTGTGAGCATCGATAGGGAGACCTAGACTGGCGATTCAAGTCTAGATCTGTCCACTAACAAAGATGATGTCACTTACTGCAACTAGCTCCCGGGAAAGGATTCTGTTGATTTGTGTATTTCCGTGGTGCGTTGACTTCCAACCTTTGGCTTCTGCTGACCGACCTTGGCAGCATTTGGGGAGCCATGATTTTGTAGCGCTAGATAGTGGAAACAATCTCCTCCTAGGTCTCCTGTCTGCCCCACAAAATGCTTCTGTATATTCCTCCATTTTGCCTCCAACTCTCTGTTTATCTTTCCCAAACTGATTATCACCTCTCCCTGCACATCAGACAGGCATAGTCTCAGGGTTCCTGCTACAAATTCCTAATTCTAGTATTTAAATCCGACCATGGGTTCACCTCATCCCACTTACCTTATATAGTTAATTTCCCTTTCCTCTCCAGACCTATTCAAGCAATATCCCAAACCCATGTCCACCTGTTAAAGAGACAAATAGTTCTCCTCTCCCTTTATGTGCAAACACGGAACAACCATCTCCTGAGTCTAAAAGCGACTATCAACCTGAGCACCTCTAAAAAAGTCTCCAAACATTCCCTCCTTCATTAAAATCTCCCCATCTCAATTGGCCTGTGAGGCTAACATTGTGTACTCTGGGATTGCATCAAAGATCAGTAATGTATGTCTATCGTGCCTCCTTCCATCCGTTTAATGTGCTGATCATCACCGTTCCCCTGAACTAATGGTGCAAGCGGTGTTTATAGTCCTTGCTTACGAGAAGCAACGCTGGCAGTAACTGCGCCTCTTTTACTGCCAGCCTTGCTTCTATAAGTAGAAAGTGCGTATTTACACACCGTTTGCAAGTTTTCAAAACACAAATAAAAGGCGTTATTTACAATGCCAATAGCTCAAACTCTCGCAAATGCGAGACCTATTGCATTGCAAATGCTTGTTTAATTTGTAAGCATGCTGAATATTAACACAATGGTATATTACAAGATGGCCGTACTGAAAACGAATTACTTTATCCTAGAGTCTCTAGCTAATTCTAGTCTGTCTACTGCATTGTATCATAACGTCTGTTACAGTTTGTTAATTTATGCATCAGTACATTCAATACTCAAGTGCTACATAGGAGAAAATGATTATTCAATGATGTTTTCAAGCAGTAAGCATGCTGAATATAGACACATTTGTACATTACAAGATGGCTGCACTAGAAACCAGTGATTGTCAGTCCATAAAGTCCATTGTTTAACGCAAGCCTGTCTGTTGCAATGTATCACATTTTAAGCACTCAGGAAATGGCTTACCCACAGAACCGTGAGCAAGGCTTCAGCCGAAACGCATCGAGGGCATCCAAGGTCACAACAAACCACTTTTGCAGCAGATTTTCGGCTGCACACGGGTTAGAGTGTTTGTTGGAATATATATAGATATACTTTATTAATCTGCTAGTATTTAAATTTATAAACAGTTGCAAACCCCCAGTAGTCTGTAGACTACAGGTTAAGAACAGCTGCTTTATTAAATGTCCAAATGTAATCAGGCTACATGTTCTATTCAGGGTGATGTATGACTCTAGCAAATACGTTTTTAACTTGTGTTTTTTTTTGCAGATTTATATAGTGCGAACTCGACCCGAAGTTATTGGAGCACTTTACACGAGCACCAGTTACGTTACACAAGGACACATTCATTTTTGGTAGGCATGGAGAGATTAAGTGATTTGCCCAGATTCACAGGATGCTCAGCCGACGTCGAGACTCGAACCTGGTTCCCCAGCTCCAAAGTCGGCAGCTGTAGCCGTGAGGCCACACCCTCTTCCCTTGTGTTGCTGTACACACCAATATACCATTTCTAAAACAAAATATTTACAGTTGGTAGATGGAGTGCCAGATTCCAGGGTCTGTCCAACTATGGCTCTGTATTGTGTATCTGTGGCCCGCACTTGAGTTCCAGAGTAGCGAGGACAAGCAGTCACAAGTTTCGCAGGGAGGTTGTGCGTGGGTGATTCAGCTTAGAACTCGACAATCACTCAATAACATGAAGGTCAAGCCCAGTCCTCATCTTTGGACTAAAGAAAGTGCTTTAATCTCAAAGTTGCACTCAATACTACACACTACATTAATCAAAACAAGTTAGAGCTCAATGGCGCAACCAATCGGCTTCTTCTTTACAGTCACCTGAAGCTTTGCAGTCCACCGATGTGGAGACCCTGCCTGGATTGTTGGTAAGGGTAGTGCCTTGGGGGACTCAGCAGTTGCAGCCTACATTAGGGTCAGCTGGACCACAAGTGTAGCCACCGATTGGGCCTTTGACAGATGGGTAGTTGTAGCCCCGCATGGGTTGGTCATGAAGTCAGCAGATGCAGCCCCATCATGAATTTGTCAGATGCAGTCCTGCACAGGCCGGTCACGGACTTGTTAATGCAGTCACACACAGGCTGATTAACAACCCGCAATCACAGCCTCGACCGGGCCTCTTTAATCACGTGGTTATGGTTCCTGCCTGGAACCTTGAGGAGAGTCTGGGTAGGCCCTTTGACACCCGGATCTTCCCCGATGGCTCTTCAGCAGTCTGCTTCTTCTGGGTGGCCTCACAACCCCCGGGGATGCGCTGCACCTTGCTCATTCTTGGACAGTCTCTGCTCCTGCAGGGTAGGCAGGAGCCTTCTCTCTTTCTGAGCAGGCAGGCGACTTCTAGGGGCTTCACAACAGGTACACAGTATCTCCAGTTAGAGGTCCAGATTTTAGGTGATGTCCACTCACCACTGGCATACTGGCTGTTAGACGAACTCCAATCCTGGTTGCACAGCAGCCTGGAAACAATAGGGGTAGTTTGGCTCCCACATTTATACACTAATGGCAGATAGAAGATGTGGATCCACTGTCTAAACTGCAGAACCGGTTTGAGGGGGTTCTTCTTTCGAGTGTATTTTCCTGTTGGAGCATTACAGACATTTCAAAACCTCATGTATCCCGTTGAAGTTCTGTAGTGTTTCATGGAGTCATCAATGGCTGAGCTGTTCTTTCTCTGTGTGTAATTGCTTTGCAAGAGAACTGGTTGTTGCGGCGTCTAGCTGCAATGCATTCTGTGGCGCTCTGAATAGCCAGCGCTCTTCCTCTGTCGCAGTGTATTTCTCTTTTTCACTGCATGCGGCATCTCTGTAATGCTGCATTTACTTGTCCTTTCGAGTTCTTTTTCTTAGTGTACTTTTATTTCTATTAACCCATTCCAGGTTTTCCTTATTGGGATTTCCCTCTGTGAAGCATATCAGCAACACATTTCCTCCCTTCCTGGGTCTCAGTTATGATTTTCGAGAAAGTTTGACATGAAAAGGGGACTTGACAGTTGCAGTGCTTCACAGCACGTCTGCTGTAATTGCTCGTTCACTTTTTCATGTACATCTGTTGGCCTTTAGATTTTTGGAAGAATTTTTCTGTATTCCTGTTTTTTTCTTCTAATAACGGAACCAACTTTTGGAGGAAATTTCTGACTTTGCTGTTATACTGGAGTTTGGAATTGCTACTGGAAGTGGCAGGCCCTATCTTAATACCAAAAGGACTATTAAGTTGTCGCAAAGAACACCTGCCTTTGACGTCTACAGGCTGTTCTCCAGACATCGCCTCTGTGTAGAGAGATGTTTCTCACATCAGGGTCATCTCCATCCTGGAGCACCCACAACAGAGGCACAAAGAGGGGAGAAGATTCTGCACCTGGCTGTCATCAGTTCAGTTGAATGAGGAGTCAGGAAGAGACAAAAGGGCAGGTCTCGCTTAAAGGTTTTCTCACTTTTCACAACAGAGACTGTCGTTCCATCGCACACCCCAGCCTTCCACCAAATGGCAGTGTTCAAGAAGGATAACAAGCTGCTCCTTACTAACAAAAATACCTCACAGAATAGTTATTGTCTCCAATTCTCTCACTTCTGTGTCTAGGTTTCTTCCCCCCAGCTAGAGAAGTGTAAGCAATGCACTTCCACTGTCTGGGAACACAGTCCTCATCTTCCTTCTTATGCAGGGTCAGGCTAGGAGCAATCAAATGGATGCCACTGGCCCGATAATCTAGCTCACTTACACATGCCATGCAATAACTGCACAAGGGACTGGGTGAGCACTCGGAAGCAACACTTTATGGGAATGGATCAGCTGGCCTCTACTCTAGTGATCCTAGTAAAAAGGTCTGGTCTCACTATTGATCCATAAAACATGGTATGCTACCACCACTGCTCTATATGCTAAACCCAATTATTGGGAGTCTAGTCCTCCATCTCAAATGACAGCATACTTTGAATGCAACCTGCAGGTCGCAAGGCAAGTCCAGAACCTCACATAGTCAGGGACAGACGTAGGCCTCTGCACCCACACTAGATTAGCATGATACTAATTCAGAAATAAAAAAAGAATACCAGATACACAGTCAGTCACTCAGGGCAGGCGAACATGCCTGTTTACCATGCAGGAGACAAACCTATCCCAAAACAGAGTCAGAGACTTTCTTCTATTCAAGGCAACTGGCCCTCATAATGAGTGCCCATGTTGTATGTTGGGTCCAGCAACAGTACTTTCTGCCTCCAGAGGGATTAAAAGTAACACAGGAATACCATAGGTTTGCAGTATGTTACGTGGTAATTTTTCCTGCTGCAAACACGAAAAATTACCCTTTGCAGGCAAACTGTCTACAAGAAACTCCAGGGAAAAATATTGAAAAAGGTGAGGGAATTGGTGTTTCTCGAAAAACATGTAATCATTTGGTATGGTAAGGCGTGGCAGACAGTGGCTTTGAATCCAGATAGTTTTTGCAACTAATGCTATGATTCCATTGCAGTAGACACTAGCAGTTTGACATTCTTTTTTCAGTGCATCACACTGTACAGAAACAGGGCAGTTTAGATGCATATTAGATGCCCTACTATAGTTATTGATTGATTCTCCTCCATTTTAAGGTCATATCAACATGGTGTAAAATTGACTTTGATCAAGTAAATCATCATATGTAGCTTTAAAAAAAACATGTAATCTGGAGTATTTCAGCCCTCCTCACTCAGAGGATAGATACCTACAATACCTGGCTATAATCCAGCCCAATCATAACAGGACCCTTATTGGGGTGTCATCATAAAAGAGTGGACGTTTTGTAAACACTGGAAGGAAGATGATTAACACAAAGGACATGACTGCCACGTTCTTCCAGGACTCTTCCTTCGTGACAAAGAATACACTGACATTTGTTATACAATAGTACTGTCTGAAACAATTAATTACAGCACAGCATGTGTTCAAAAGTGCTAAAGGCGATGCAATTATCATACTTTAGTTTCCAATGTTCTCTCATTGACCCCTGTTGGAAGCTGCTCTGGAACACATGACAGATCAAGAGACCCACTATCAGGCCTAGGGGAGAAACAAAAAGTCCATGACTCCAGAAGGAATGTTAAGTCAGGCTCATTTGACTGCAGTGTTTACTGTAAATCCACTTTATCTATTGCTGCTTTATTGTTTTGTGATTAAGGGCCCAATTTATGTGTTGGCAGAGAGGGAACTCCATCGCAATGGCAACAGTGTTCCTTCTCTGCCAACATAGTGGTCTAGCCGCTCGATTTAAATGTGGATGGGTCATAGGTTTAATCATGCAGAGACTACTCCATCTCCTCCGTGATTAAACCCCTCCGATGGCCCTGCGTTGTAAGGGCCGTCGGGGGCAGACCTCTAATTCCGCCCACCTGATTTAGATAGGTGGAATTAAATATTAGTTTTCACTGCCTTTCAGCACCAGGAAAACTCTGACGGTAAGGGCCAGTGAAAACTGCTAAATGCTCTCCTCGCTTTGGGAGAGCACTCCCATGGCGAGAGGAGCATTTTCTTTTTGCGTTTTGAGAAAAAAAAAAGTTTGCTGCAGGGATCAGTCATGTTGAGGAAGCCCTGCACCAAACTGCAGCAAGCATTGACAGGAACCGGCATGCTTTAGAAATGACCGCCAGCATGGCTTAGGCGGGTGGCATCTCTGTCAGGGCAACGGAGTAATTTACTCCATCGCTCTGATGGAGAAACGGGCTGCCCACCTCAATATAAATCAGGCCCTTAATCTCTATTGAAGTCAAAGTATGAATGTATATGGTATTTCTATAGAGTAAACCAAGCCAAAAGTCAGGGGATCACTGTACAGTGACAAAGACAAGCATAAAGTCAACAAGTGATAGGAGAGGTAGCTGAGTTGCAGAAGGTTAATGCAAGGTCATGTAGTTTTCTTTAAGAGTTGTCTTCAACTTGTTCCTAATTTGGAGCGCAGTTTGGGTGGTACTAACGGATATGTGAATGTTGTTCCAGATCCTGAGTGCATAGATGAAAAATGCCTACCTTTTTTTTATTCAGTCTACAGTCTAATGGTGTCTTTACTGTGTGTGTGCTGAGAACCCTTGAGGCTGAGGGTGTCTGTAAGATAAGCAGGGGTGCTGGTCCTGATGGGTTTGTAAATGATGCAGCTGATTTTGAAAATGATACAGGCCGGGAAAGGGGGCCAATGGAGTTCTATCAGGGAGTGATCATATTTCTTAAATGCCATGGAGACATTCTGCAGCATGTAGGATGCCCTTAAGGGGTGCCAGTGTGGAGTCTAGTAGGCTACGGAGCAGGGTGCAGGTCATTATCACCATCCAGATATAAGAGAACAAGGGCTTGAACAGTGGTTCTTTAGAAAACAGAGCTGGTAACAGACAGTCTTTGTTTTTTTTTTAGCAAAGTGTACCTTGAGGGTGAGGTTGGTGTCCAGGTTGAATCCAAGTGACCTGGCAATCAGTGAATCCCGAGGTTCAAAACTATCAAGGTTCATATAATTGAGCCAGGTTTGTACTGTTTCTTGTTCTTGGGAAATAACAGGAATTCTCTCTTGTTTGGTTAAGCTTCAGGTAGGTGCTGGATATTGAACACTGGATGATATCTAGGCAGTGTTTGAGGCATTGGATATCAAGAGCAGATGATACTGTTAAGTAGATAGAACACCAGGCCGCTCCATGTAAAGGTTAAAAATGACAGGAGGGAGTTTGGAACCCTGGGGGTACTTAGCAAGTGATTCAAATCTTATGTGACCTGTAGTTACCTGTATGATCAAACTGGTGTCTGTTAGAAAGGTAGGAGAAGAACCAGTGAAGGACATTGTCGGTGTATCCCATTCGAGACTCCAGGGTGCAAAAACAGGTTAGATGTCCAGCAATATCAGGAGACAAGGGTCGTCTTCATCTGTGGTCAAGAGGGCTTCTTCTATGCCGGTAAGGTAGCGGTCTCCATGCTGCAGTAGATGCTTAGCATTAATGTGATCTTCGAGTTGAACATAGACTGCCTTTCAATTATCTTACAGATGAGTGATAAGTCAAGAGTTGGCCTGATTATCATGGTCTAGTGTAGATTTCTTTAGGATTGGGAGGATCTGGCATCTCTTGAGAGTTTTCGGGAAGATGTTTTGAGTGAGGGAAACATTGACAATGGTGAGTAGGGGTGAGTGAACGTCCCCAGTGAAAGCTTTGAAGAAGGACAGGAATAAGACATCTTCATAAGAAGTGGCTTTAAGAGAGTTGAGTATGTTGGCGAGATCTGTGAAAGACTAGGCATTAAATGCTGACCATTGCAGGATTCTACAGGAAGGGGTGGGCATAACCTATGAAGCAACAGTGGCGGTTCCTTTGTATGGGCGTTGGGGCGTCGCCCCACTGATTATTTTGCCCCCAGGGGTCCACCAGCAGCAGCACTAAGTTTTACCAGTTTTCAGCCGCCCGCGGCACAACAGCAGTCAGCTGTCTCTCAGCCGCGGGCGGGCATGCAATTCATGCCGTCACTCACAGGGGGGGAGGGGAGTTGTTGGAGCAATTTGGCTTGCGGCGGCATTTCCTGAGACGTTGCAGCAAAAATGCGCATGTCGGGTTGGCCGGGTGCCTTTCCCTGGCCAGCCCGACATGGCAGTCTTACTGGTCTTGCCACTCTCGCTGTGCAATTGAGGAGGGGGGGGTGGGTCGAAGCCACAGCCCCACGGCCTCCTAAGGAGCGGCAAGGTCTCCTGCCCCAGGCCAATACAAGTGCTGCTTTAGCGTAGCAGCGCCTGGATTGGCTGCTTTAGTCACTGGGCAGAGTCGGGGCATGTCCAGGAGCATGGGGGCATATTGACCAATCACTGCATGGCTTTATTGTAAGGCCGTGCAGTGATTGGTCATGGACATGGTCATGAGTCATGACTCATCGTCATCAGCCCCGCTCTCTCTGCTCCGGGTGCTCCCCTCCTCCGTGCGTGCGTAGTCGTACGTGCCATTGGGATTTGCACACAGAACGGAGACGGAGTGTGAGCGAGTGAGTGAGAGAGTCAGCCTTCAAGCCCCCTCCCCTGCTGCTGCTCTGCTCAGCAGTGCGTGCCACGGTGCCACTAGTCTGCCATCATCATAGTAATCGCATCGGTTCAAACCTGAGAGGCCCGCTGAGCGCAGTCAGTGACTCTGACTCAGCCACTACTCGGCTCGGCCGGGGCCCGGGGAAAAAGGATCGACGACATGGACACACCTGCGACACACACTCGACAGTGTAGTAGTGAGTACCGTGTACGTCAGTCTACACGAGCCGATATTTATTATTATCATTATGCATATAAATAATTATAAATTGATTTGTTGTTGCAACTTAAGTCAAGTGATGTGGCTGCCGCTGACAGCAGTTCTGCCCTGGCCATTATTACGGCGGGCCATCATGAATCAGATGACTGTGTGTGCTGCTGCTGCGTCACATCACTGGTAGGCCCAGAGAAGCTATTACATCTGTAGTGGGGCAGCGTGTTTTGATGAATATATAGGTTGATCATGATATCCAAGATTGTTTCTGTCTGGAAGAGCCCACGGAGGCATAATTGAATTGGTGTAATGCCGTAGCAGAACCCTCATTAATTGTTCAGTCAGTATAACGAGACAATTGGACTTGGTAATGACAGACTGATTGTTTGTATTTTGCCCACTGGGGCTTGATTGTCACAAACTCAGCGTTATTGTATAAGTATCATCACTGTTTGGGATTGTAATCATAAAAACGCTCATGAACACCGTATGCCACCAGGCAGTTACCAAGGTTGCTATGAGATTTTAAGGCGCCGCAACACAAGACAGTCTGTGTACATTACAGTTATAATGTTTAGAATCATGCTGACTCTCTCAAATAATATGCGGATGAAATTGGTTTTTCTTTATTGTGGAAAATGAACTAGCATAAACTGATTGTTCGTACTCTTCCCACTGGGGCTTGATTGTTTCAAAGTCAGTGTTTTTGCACAGTATTATCCCTGTGTGAGAGGGCCATCATGAATTATAAAGAGTCACTTAGTAAGAACCAACACGGTCTATCGATAAACGTTCATGAATATTGTACATTATGTAGCAGTTATCAAGGTTGCTATTACACTTTAAGACGCTGTAACGCAAGACAGTCTATTTACATTACCATATACCGGTATATTGTTTCAAATGTCAAACCTTTAATCACGCTGACTCTTTCAAATAATGTGCTAATGAAATATGTTTTTCTTTATTGTGGAAAATGAACAAACAATGCATAGTATGTTTTCAATGTTTATGAAATTGAAACGCACATTCTGTCTCTTTAAATAAGGCAGGAAGTATGCATATGCCTAACCCGTGACCAAGGAGTGCGTGAACTCCGAAACGCGTTGGGTTGTTCGTTGGTGCCCGTGTGTGAATAAACATACGCTGTGCTTAAAATTCGAGTGACGGCTCTGTAATCATTTACCCAGTGCATTTGAATTGGGGATTATTGCAGTTTCTGGCTGGATATATGCGGATCGCTACCTCGCCGTCCCCTCCTCACACTAAGAGGCTGGAGCTTACGCGACCTTCTTTGGGTGGATATATATATATATATCCAAATAACTCCCACTCTTCACTCCTCTTGGAAAAGACAACGGAGCACGGACCTCAGGTAAGTGCAGATTTTCAATTTATTGAGCTCCACATCAGCACTAGCAGCATAACGCGTTTCAGCACTCAAAGTGCCTTGATCACATGATGCGCAGTAACGGTAAATATCTTGTTTTTATACAGCTTTTTTTGCATTTTTCCCCACCTCTTTTTTTCTCTTTTTACTTTATTGTCCATCCTTAAAGTGACAGGTGCCTAAAGTGCACAGATTGGCATGAACATAAACAACATACTATTCAAAATACCCAATATAGAAAATGTTTATAATAATTTATCTATTCTGGTTTAAATACCTTAAAATTATGCAACATTGCTGTCATAATATAATTATTAATTCATATTGCGTCCAGGCTTAAATATCCTGTCATGCAAGTTGTAAGCAATTTGCTATAGATTATATAAAGTGCTAGTGCAATCTACAGTACTGATGCAAACCTACATGAGTATGTTTAAAATGTGGCTTTGCTCTACCAAACTATCTTATCTAAAACCCGTGAGAATAATCTAAAAATAGTGTGTAAAAAGATTTACTAAAATACTTGCTAAAAACCGTGTAAAAATGTGTAAAAAAATATTATATATGTAATAAACGAATGGGATTTTTTAAGCAGCATAGTATGTTCGATGGCAGTCTTATAGTTGTACAATAATTTTCATGTCATTTCTCTCGGCTAGATTTCCCCATTCAGTCTCCTTCATTTTCTTGGCTATACTTTTCTCGGAGACTGGGTAAACAGCTTAATTTTGTTTGTTTGGACCCCTTAATTTATAAACAGGTATACAGTTCCTCAGTAATGTTAAGACCTCCTGGGTGTTTACTATCCAGGTCTAGAATATACCTGGTTTCTAACCTCCGGAGTGCTCTTTCCCTGTCCCCACCCCGTTTATAGGCATCAAATATATATATTATCTACTGGCGGTCGCCAGTAGATAGTTATAGTTAGGACCTATTTTCCATAGGAAATCCGCAACATTCTATTCCCAATAACTTTGGCGCCGGTTGACGAATCTTCGCGAAATTTTCAAAACTTATGGCCCGCTCCGGTCCGCTCCTATCTTGAAAGTATCGGGGTGATTCGTCAAGTGGGGGCCGAGAAAAAAAGGGGGTCCCAAAACGTGTTTTCCCCATGCAATTTTCCATAGGAATCTTTAGTCGCAGCTACAGCCCGAACTGCTGAACGGAATTACACCAAATTTGGCAAAAAGGTAGCCCTTGGTTCAGAGTCGTGCCTTTTGGTTAAATGGTGTAAATACGTTCAGTAATTCCTGAGAAATTTGAAAAAGAAAACACATATATATCTGGGCGGAGCCTAACCACACATGTCATCGTGAGATCTGATTGGCTGTCAGCACTTCATCCTGGAATTGCTGGCAGCCATCTTGGGACCAATATAAATGATAGTACCCCATTGGAATGCATTGTAGTGAATCGAAGATTTTGAGGGTTACCAAAAGGAGAACTATAAAGGGTGATAACAGACTTTAGTTACATTAGAATTCATTTGTTGATGGTACCATACTAATTTCAGGAATTGTGGTGTGTTCTAAGGTGATTTTACCCTGTGAAAAACCTTCTGCTGGGATATCATGAATCATGTTTGAGAGAAAACTATTTTCACATGCTTGTCCCATACAGTTTTGGAAGGTGCTCCAGAAGCTAAAATGAGAGCATATTTTCTGTAAATTCAAATTATCTTTCTCAGTCATGTGAGAATGAAGTCTGACATTCTCAGTAAAACATGTACATCCAACAAGGGCAGAGACTGTCAGTTGATTCCTTTGTGTTCTACTGCAGCTTCCCAGAGTGTTCTAAAGAACAACTAGAGCGCTAACAGTCTTACTTATGACAAAATTATGGCACACCTGAAGCCATCTTGATTGGAATAAACTGGTAACACTTAAAACATTTAATTTAAAAAGGAACTAAATGAGGGGGTTCATTTTGCCATAGAAATTATGGTTAGTGCTGCAGAAAGAAAATTTAGGGCATGTTTTAAGTGAGATCTCAAATCCTCTTCTATTTCATTAGAACATTCTGACATGCAGACTGAAACAATCCCTTTCAATACCAGCAGTAGACTTCCAGTTAACTCCCTGGTGAGCAGTAGCTTTACTACAGTGATCTAATGAACAACTAGAGTGCTAACATTCTGAATTTATGGCAAATGGGTGACACATCTGAATGCCTTCTTGATGGAATCAAAGTAAAAAACTGAAAGCATTTCCTACTGAGGAGACTGCAGTAAATGACGAAATTAGGAAACTTCATAACAAATAAGTCTCCCAAGATGGCCACCAGAGAAAAAAGAGCCCAAATGTAGCACAAATATCACCCAGATGTAGCCCACATATAGCCCAATGACAGAAGTGTGCAAAACACTTTTTATTTTTAGTTTTTCTGCAGTTTTATATAGTGCACACTGGTCAGGTATTGGAGCGTTACATCTTACTTGGACCCCTTATTGCGTATTTTGCACGAAGTACATGAGATTGATCTTGCGAAACATTGAACTTTACGATTCTGTTAACCTGAAGTTGCTCTGAACCGGGCTTTGTAACACCCGTTTTTACCTACTGGTTTTAATTAATTCTCACTGTATTGTATTAGGAAAGAGGATTTACTGTTTTTATGTACACTTTTATGATCTATGTTTCTAAATCAGATCAAATAAAGTTTAATGAATTCTATGGCAGGACGGAGGCGAGGATTATGCATATCTTTCCTCACTTTATTTGCATAGCAGTTCAAAGAAAACGTAACACAACAATCATTAAACAAAAGACTACACAACCCATGAACCATTAGGGGGTAGTCTCCAAGGCAACTATAGTCCAATCATATCACAGTCCATCGTATATAATATCGTGACGTCCCTTCCGCTTCCTCTTTCTCCACTGCTCGTCAGTTAAGTGCATTCCTTACATTCTTGGCTTAATCTGACGTTGTTGCTGTTTGTATAGCGGTTTCTTGTGCACGTTATTAGCATTATTGCCTTGGTATTGTTTCATATTCCCTGCGCAGAAGGCTCTTGCCTGAGCGCGTTCTCCCCCTCGCAATTTCTCCCGCTGTGTGCTCTGCGCCCGGTGAGGTCCTGTCAGGCGCGTCTGGTCCGAGCGAGGCAGCTCCATCGAGCGCTCCCGCTGGTCTTTACGCACGTTTGGGAATCTGGTCACTCCTTTAGTGTCCGCTTGATTCCTGACCAACCCTCGCCTAATTTTGACACCGCTACGCGGTGATTTCCCCACACGGCCACGTTAGTGACCAGCGCCACCTGGTGGTGGTAATTGGTATTGCGCCTCAGTCTATTCTTATAACAGCTTCGGGGAAAGCCCAGCTGTTGGACCACCGGCGAGGGGGCTGTCTTAAGGATTTTAAGGGCATTTGTTCTGTGCTCACACCCTCTGCTATCATGTCTTCTCCAGAAGACCATTTTTAGGTCGAGCCTCGAGTAGCGCGCAAGCGCTGCACTGGCGAGACTTTAAGTTAGGGGTTTCAAAAAGCTCGTCCTGAAAAGGGATCATCCCACAGTTATGTCTGTGAGATATAGTCAGTGTCTTCTTCTTCTTTTGTAATAGACCCAAGGATTTGATTGTGTTTTTTGTTTCAAAAAGCTGACCAGACGCTCGTGCGTCATGGCCTTTTCCCTGCCGTTACCCGCAGGGCCGACATCTGTTTCCAATTATCGTGCCCAGACGCGGGCGCGATAATTGGAAACAGATCACTCGCTGTGGCGCGCGCGCACCACTCACGTCCTTTTCCCCCTTTCTGCTCGGGCCTCCTGTGGGCGCAGCTCTGCCCCCACCCCTGCATGTCTCATGCTTTCAGCCGGCACTGCCGTGCGTGGCTTCCTTGTTTTTAATTCAGCGAGAGGATTATTAAACTGTTATGTGCTCGACACATCATTGTATTTCACAATTTAGGGAAAAGCAGAGTAGCTTTTTTGGCGTCCCGGAAAACAAAACACGTTAACACACATGCTGGGGAATTTCGCATTTTGCAACTGGCGCTTTCTTCATGGCTTGACACAACAGTCATCCACACGTGAAGGGTGTCACAACTTTCCGTATTGTGATGGGTCCGTAAACAAAGCCGGGGCTTCCCAGGTCTCGTTACCCTGCTGTGTGGACATCCCAGCGCCGCGCATCGCTGACGCATCTCTGGAAACATTGGCGCTTTCTTTAGCTGGGAAAGCCATTGTGTTTGCTTAACTGCCGGCGCAAAGAAGGCGTGTGCGCTCATGAAGGTTTTTATTCTGGGACAGGGGAAAAATAACTTGTTGGGATTGCTAGTTTCCGTTTCCTAAAACCACCTCCTCGCCACTTCTAACCCCAAATAAGCATTGGCAAAGCGATAAGCCAGTAGTTTGGTATTTGGAACATTTCCTTTTATCGATGCTCTACAGCGTCGGGCTTTTTTCCCAAAGCTTTGCAGGATCAAGTTATTTTACAAAAAACAAAAATGCAGCATGACGTGACCGCTGCTTGCAGTTTTGTTGTTCCACTCGCGTGCTCATGCATGATGAGGTATGAATGTGTCAGCACGCATGCGTGCGCCAGCAGAATGACACCCGCGCTCTGGTTTAATGTTTTATTTACCGATTCAAGATGGCATTGGGATTAAATATGTCTATGAATGTAACTGGTGCTCATGTAAAGCGCTCCAATAGCTTCCGGTCCAGTTCGCGCTATATGAATCTGCAAAACAAAAACATGTAAAGCTCTGCATGTTAAGTCAGTCCCACCAAATAACGATCAGGCAGCAAAGAGGCAACAAGCTGGTGGCTAGTGGGCCGACAGACAGAGTCAGCGCCATATTCTACAAAAGGGAGTAAAGAAGGGACTTATCGCAAACATCAAGTAAAGCGAATGGGCAGAAGAGTTTGGAGTGGTGTACTCCTTACCCGCTCTCTTGCAACGTGCCTGAATATGGTCTACAGACAGCTTGAGTAAGTTCTGGAAGAAGTACAGAATCGATATTTAAATCTAGCTGTCCAGAACACTGGAGCCTGTTGGAGTCGCTGTTGTACTCCGTTCTGACTTATTGTCCACATTTGACGATGCGCTCCACCACTTACCACTGCAAGGACTAAATGACACTCCAATCGCACAGTCATCAGTTGGATAAAGTGTTATATCACAAAGCTCAAGTTGTTGCTTTCCTTCATTCTGCTGTTTGCCATTCACCTCCCTAGTAGACGTTCTCCAACACTCAAACAATCACCCCTCTCCCCTGTAATGTGTCTCAAGCCCATTCCCTGATCTCATTCAAACTAACCTGCTACAACTATGTCAACAATACCCAGATAATCTTAAAACTTGAAAACCTTCGGACCTTAAATCCTATGGCCTCGGCAAATGCCTCCTAGCAGTAGACCAGTGGATTCTGAAGAAAATTCTTAAACTGAACCCACCCAAAATGGAAATACTCACCTGGGAAAATGGCGATCCTGTATCTATGTTACCCCTGCAGGCGGCACCGCCACCCACCACAAGATGGCGATGATGTGGATGATCTTGACGTGATCATGAAGTTGTATTTCTCTTTCCAACGCCAAGTAATAAAGTAAGAGATGCTTGTTGTACAAATAGTGCATTACAGAGTATCTTCCCTCACCTAGGCTATCCTCATGTGATTCCGGATTCAAATGCACCAGTGTCCTATCGTGAGTGACTGTTCCAATGGGCTCTGCATCTGAGTTTTTAGATCCCTAATTGGTAAGGTACAACTAATTCTAAATGTTGTGGCCCGACGAGTCCTAAACCTCCGATGATGGCACCACATAATCCCTGACGTTGAGGCTCTGCACTGGTTACCAGCTGCAAGAAGAATATCCGTCTGAGCCTTCTCCATTGCTCACCAGGTAATTCATGGACCAGGACACCCCTTCATATAATCTATACTCAAACTATAGAGGCCTATAGGAAGCTTCAGATCTAGAATAGCTCCATTCCTGAGCATCCCGTCTATAAAAGAAACAAGCATTGGCATAGCCAATAGGTCTCGCCTTTGGGACCTTATAAGTGTTTAGCCATGCAACAGTTGATGTTGTTGCACCAAGGATATTGTGCTGCATAACTAAATACTTATAAGGTCCCAAAAGCGAGACCTATTGGCTATACCAATGCTTGTTACTCCTCCTACCAGGAAGTGGAGGAGGAATGGCCCCCCAACTTCTCCCTCCAGCAGTGGACCAAGCCCTCTCTCTGGCTATTTCTAGGGTGCTGGCTCCTCTTAGGGATCAGGTTGATAAGCTGGCGAAAAGCATCCCTGGGGTGTTCAGTGACCCAGATCTGGTGGTGGCGGGTCCAAGTAGCTCCCAGATGGGGAATAAAAGGGCCGTTAAGCATAACGCGGGGCACTTGGCAGGATTTGATAAACTTACGGAGACCTTCCTCAAGAGTGCGCGAACGCTAAAACATGCACCCTGCCGGGAGGAGGAGGGGCCCGGAGAAAATTGCGACACTGTCACCACTATTGTAGACCCCCGACGGCGGGTTTCCCTTAGAGGGAGAGGGTGTATCGGAGGACGATTTCTCCTCCGATGAGGATAAGGACTCGGGGCGTCCCTGGCGTCCAGAGTCCCACTCCTCTCAGTCCCCGGTTGGGGACGGGGTCCACTCGGACATGTTCGAGCCTACCCAAATTTACCATCCTAGGTCGGCAGAGTGGACACCTGACGCCAAAGTGGCAGAGTATGTGGTGGGGAAAATCCATCAACCCCTTGAAAGGGAGGTCAGGAATAGGATGAGGGGAGAATGCCCCAGGCCCTCACTGAAGGGGAAGGTGGCACACACGCCTGAAATTGATGAGAAACTATGTACCTTTTTCTCCAAGTATATGAAGGATCCCAAGAAAGGAATTGATAGGTCTTGGACGTGATAGGGTCCTTGACCCAAATTATTCAATTGACGGAGCGTTCCAAAGAGTCAGGATCCCCTTTGTCCACGGATATTGTGGCTGGTTGGGCGCACTACCCTAAACCCTAAAACACTACCCCCTCCACTACCCAAACACCACTGCAATATCCTAAACCCTAAAACACTACCCCCAGCACGACACCCTACACTACCCAAACATAACTGCACTACCCTAAACCCTAAAACACTACCACCAGCACGACTCCCTACACTACCCAAACACCACTGCACTACCCTAAACCCTAAAACACTACCCCCAGCACGACTCCCTACACTACCCAAACACCACTGCACTACACTAAACCCTAAATATACCCCCAGCATGACCTCCCACACTACACAAACACCACTGCACTACCCTAAACCCTAAAACACTACCCCCAGCACGACCCCCTACACTACCCAAACACCACTGCACTACCCTAAACCCTAAAACACTAACCCCAGCATGACCCCCTACACTACCCAAACACCACTGCACTACCCTATACCCTAAAACACGACCCCCTACACTACACAAACACGACTGCACTACCCTAAACCCTAAAACACTATCCACAGCATGACCCCCTTCACTACACAAACACCACTGCACTGCCCTAAACCCTAAAACACTACCCCAGCACTACCCCCTACACTACCCAAACACCACTGCACTAACATAAACCCTAAAACACTACCCCCAGCACAACCCCCTACACTACACAAACACCACTGCACTACCCTAAACCCTAAAACACTACCCCCAGCACGACTCCCTACACTACCCAAACACCACTGCACTACCCTAAACCCTAAATCTACCCCCAGCACGACACCCTACACTACCCAAACACCACTGCACTACCCTAAACCATAAAACACTACCCCCAGCATGACCCCCTACACAAACACCACTGCACTACCCTAAACCCTAAAACACTACCACCAGCATGACCCCCTACACTACTCAAACACCACTGCACTACCCTAAACCCATAAACACTACCCCAGCACGACCCCCTACACTACCCATACACCACTGCACTACCCTAAACCCTAAAACACTACCCCCAGCATGACCCCCTACACTACTGCACTACCCTAAACCCTAAAACACTACCCCCAGCACGACCCCCTACACTACCCAAACACCACTGCACTACCCTAAACCCTAAAACACTACCCCCAGCACGACCCCCTACACCACCCAAACACCACTGCACTACCCTAAACCCTAGAAAAGAAACCCCCACCCCATGCCCAATCCCCCTTACCTCGCACTCCTCATGGTTCCTCTCTCCTCGTGGTTCCTGCTTCAAGTCAGCTCTGAGGGGCGGTGCACGTCGTTGTGAGGAAACGGAACAGCCTCTGTTTCCTTACAACGACATGGATCGTCTACATGTTTTTGAACGCATGGTCATTTACCATACATACCTTTACAACAAAATTCGTTGTAAAGGCATGCGTGGTAAATGACCATGCGTTCTAAAAAATGCGTAGTAATGACTTCGTGATGTACAACGCATGCGTGGTAATGCATGCGTTGTAATGGTATCGCAAAGTAAAAAGTCGTTGTAACGGCCGTTTACCGATCGAAGCTGGCCCCTGTTCTTCAGTGAGACGTTTATTTGATTAATTAGGAGGAAGGAATGTGGTTTTTTTACCGAAAAGTGCATTCCCGGCTGTTATATTATGAAAGTGTCCGCGTGGCCTGGTTTCACTTCCGGTGAGAGAGTGGAAGAGTCTGTTTGGATCTAAAGGAGTTCTGTTGTTGGACGGGGCCGGCGCGACATGTCATCAGAAAACATAGCTAATGGAAAGCGTCCTCCCTGAAGTGTGGAGCAGTGCCATGAGAGGTCAACGAGTGTGCGTCCCACCGCAGTATGACCGTACCGCGTGACCCATGTGCCGCCTCCAGGGTACGGGAGGCAGAGGCGGCATCGCAGGTCCTCTTGAAGACCGTTGTAGCACTAATTCTACATTTTGGTACTAGGGCATTTTAACTTCGTTGTTCCTGCCAGATACAAAGAGAAGATCCTGTGTTATTCAGTGCCCTCGTTACCTTTTTTGTGGGTTGTGGTGCTTGTCACTTCGCTGTCCCGCCGGTGCACACGACTGGGCACCCCACCTCGTGTGCCATCTGCAGGGCCTCTGCCCTCGGATCACTGGTTTCGGTTTCTGGAGTGGCAACATAAACAGTTGCTCCCAAAGGACTAGCCTGAACACTTAGGTGAATATCCCCTGCACCAGCATTCCACGGAAATTCTTTCCTAGCTCTCCCACGTCAACGAGCACGGCTCCGCTCGCGACACCGTATGACGTCATCGGAGCCATAAGAGGACCTCGTCGGCGTGCTGACGTCAGTTCCACCCATTTTTTCCGTGCCACCGAGGCAAACAGGGGACGAGACATTTTCACATGTATACATAGTTTAATAAATATATATATATTCACTGAAAAAACCATAGGTTTCAGGCACATTATAGTTAGAAATTAGCATTTAAAAAACCTTAGAAATTCACTGAAAAAACCATAGGTTTCAGGCACGTTATAGTTAGAAATTAGCATTTAAAAAAACCTTAGAAATTCACTGAAAAAACCATAGGTTTCAGGGGCGTTATAGTTAGTTGGACATTTCACTCGTACAAAACCATAGAAATTCCCCGTTATAGTTAGTTCAGCTAACTATAACTCGCGCGCCCGCAATGCACTGCTGATGACGTCACATATTACATCACTCATGACATGGTCAGTGACATCACTCATGACATCACTGATGACATCTCAAATGACATCACTGATGACATCACTGATGACATCATCCAGTGAACGTGTGTTTTTCTGAAAATTAAATATGTTTTATATATGTATATCTCAAGGTCGATGGAAGAATAAATGGGTATATAAGTGTCTAAATGGATGATTTTTTTTGTAAAATTGATTGTATAACTGACTAAGTGATTCTTAGTGAATACATGGGTTAGTGAGTAATGTTTAAATATGTAAATATCTGTATCAGTCTCTCACTTTGTGTATAAGTGGCTGCATGGGTTGGTGAGTAGCTACATGAGTGTCTGTATGGGTTATTAGTTGGTTTTTTGAGTATCAGTATGAGTGTCTGAGTGTCTGTATGGTTCGGTGGGGGGTATTACTTAGTGCATAGATGCATGAATGAGTGACTCACTGTTTGTATGTGTTGAAGACAGCATGTGTGCAGGACTGTATAGGTGGATGAGTATGTGTATGGGTGTGTTAGTGAGTGAATGACTGTCTCAATAGTGTCTTTATGAGTAACTACATATGTTTTAAACTAGTATATGTGAGTATTGGTGTATATAAGTGAGTATATGTGAGAGTGAGAGATTGGAAGAGTTCCTGTACAAATAAGTAGGTGTTTCTATAAGTGATTGTTTAAGAGAGTAAGTATGTGTAAGTTTCTGTAGAAGTAAGTGTGGTAGTGTGTGTATAACTGTATATGCAAGTAAATGGATGTTTGATACTTTGTTTGCATGTGTGACTATGTATGTGAGTAACTCTATGGATGAGTGGCGGTGTGTAACAGGATGTATAGGTGTATGAGTACATCTGATGAGTTAGTACATGTATGAGTGACTGTATAGGGACTGTTGGTGAATGAGTGGATGTGTGTGTAGATCTTGGAATTACTGAATAGGTGTGTTGTAACTGGTATTGGTATGTCCATTGTTTTGAAAATGTTAGTTTGTATTTTTGAGTGTGTGTATCAAAGGTTATATTAGGGTGAGAGGAGGTCTGCCACTCTATCACAAGGATGATGTTATGAGTGATGTCATCAGTGATGTCATTTGAGATGTCATCAGTGATGTCATGAGTGATGTCACTGACCATGTCATGAGTGATGTAATATGTGACGTCATCAGCAGTGCATTACGGGCGCGCGAGTTATAGTTAGCTGAACTAACTATAACGGGGGAATTTCTATGGTTTTGTACGAGTGAAATGTCCAACTAAATATAACGCCCCTGAAACCTATGGTTTTTTCAGTGAATTTCTAAGGTTTTTTAAATACTAATTTCTAACTATAACGTGCCTGAAACCTATGGTTTTTTCAGTGAATATATATATATATATATATATATATATATATTATCTACTGGCGGTCGCCAGTAGATAGTTATAGTTAGGACCTTTATCCATAGGAAATCCGCAACATTCTATTTGAAATAACTCTTGCGCCGGTTGACGAATCTTCGCGAAAGCTTCCAACTTGTTGGGCGCTCCGCTCCGACCGTGAAAGTCTCGGGTTGATTCGTCAAGCGGGGGCCGAGAAAAAAGGGGGGTCCCAAAACGCATTTTCTCAGTTTTCTCCAGGTTAATTCCCATAGGAAATTTTAGCCACGGCTACAGCCCGAACTGCTGAACGGAATTACACCAAATTTTGCAAAAAGGTAGCGCTTGGTTCAGAAAGCGACCTTTTTTTAAATGGTGTAAATCCGTTCAGTAGTTGCGGAGAAATTCAAAAAATAAGAGTGAAAAAATCGATTTCCCATAGGAAACTTTATGCAAGGCTACAGCAAAAACTACTCAACGGAATTACACCAAATTTGGCAAAAGGTAGTGCTTGGTTCAGAAAGCACCCTTTTTAAAAATGGTGTAAATCCGTTCAGTAGTTGCTGAGAAAATCCAAAATAAAAGTTTCAATATTTAGAGGCACGGAGGATCCGCGCACCCTCCCGACCACGAGCTGCATGCTAATTGGCTGTCAACACTCCAAACCAGGAAGTGTTGGCAGCCATCTTGTTCCTCGGTAGAACCGAGGAACAAGAAAGCAGTAAAAAAAGTGCGCAATACGCAAAAAGGGGGCAGGGTAGAAACACCCTGCCCCCTAGGCCTGCTCAGGGGGTCCTACAAGGACCCCCAGGGCCCCAAAAAATTTTTTTTTTTTTTTTAAATCGGCAGGATGCGCTTACGGTGCGCGGATCCTGCCAATTAAAAAAAAAAACGAAGCGCGGGCTCCCGCGCTTCATTGGTAATTGGCCCCCGGGTGGGCCAAGTCCCGGGGGCATGCGGGGGTTAAGTTTTATGTGTGGGGGGCCTCTAAGGCCCCCCAAGCCCCGGGGACTGCCACCCCCCGGGGCTTTAATAAAAAAATGATGCGGGAGGGCTCTCGGCCCTCCCGCAGCCCCGGGGACCGCCACCCTGCGGGGCTTCTTTTTATATTTTTAAATTACCTTTGTGGGGGCTTGAGCCCCCCCAAACGCCCCGGGGACCGCCACCTCCCGGGGCACTAAATATTTTAATGTGGGGGTCCGTTACGGACCCCAGAGCCCCGGGGACCACCACCTCCCCGGGACTGTGCAATTCAAGGGAGGGGGCCGCGCGGCCCCCTCCTGGAGCCCTTGATGGCCCTGGGGACCGCCACCCCCAGGGCCGGCTCCTGCAGTGTCCCGGGGTGCCTACCCCGGGACACTGTAGTTTGCTATGACAGGACGGGAGCCTCGCGGCTCCCGTCCTGTCATAGCAAACTGCTTTGGATATTGGAGCGAGAGCAGGAAACCTGCTCTCGCTTCCAATATCCAAAGCAAATTGCTTTCCACATGGGGAGCTGCATCTTAGCAGCTCCCCATGTGGAAAAGCAATGCCGGCTCCCAAGGGACGCGGGGAGCCGGCGGGACTGTGGGGGGATTGGGGACCCCCCCACAGTCTCCAACGGAGAGGGCCAGCCCCGGGGGATGGGGTCCCCGGGGCAAGTAGTGGCCCGGGAGGGGGGCCACGCGGCCCCCTTCCCCAAAAGTTTGAACAAAAAACAAAGGCCGGCCCTGGGGGATGGGGTCCCCGGGGCCGATTAAGGCCTCGGGAGGGGGGCCACGCGGCACCCTTCCAAATTGGTTTTAAAAAAAATAAAAATAAATAGGGGGCAGGCCCTGGGGGATGGGGTCCCCAGGACCAATAAATTAGAAAAAGAAGGGGGGCCACACAGCCCCCTTTCTTAAAAAAAAAAGAAAAAGAAAAAACACCGGCATCGCGCCGGAGGCCACGCCCCCTTCTTTCACCACTTTGCAAACGCGCCCCCTGGCGCGTTTGCAGATGGGGAACTAATTCCCCTTGAATACTGGGGGTCCCTGGGGGCCAACCAGGCCACCAGGAACCTCCAGTATGCGCCAGGGGTCTGCGTTGCAGAGAGGTGTTCTGAGGCCACGCCCCTTTTTACACCTCTCTGCAACGCAGCTCTGTGGCGCATAATGGAGGGAGCTGGTGGGCTAGTTGCACCCCAGGGACCCTCAGAATTGAAGGGAGTTAATCCCCGACTTAAAACGCGCCACGGGCGCGTTTGCACAGTGGTGAAGGGAGGGGCGGGGCTTGAGATGACATGTGTGCAAACAGGCCCCGTGGCGTGTTTTAAGATGGGGAATTAAATCCCTTCAATCCTGAGGGTCCCTGGGGACAACTAGCCCACCAGGTACGTCCAGAAAGCACCACAGAGCTGCGTTGCAGAGAGTTGCAAAAAGGGCGTGGGCTCTGAACACCTCTCTGCAACGCAGCTCTCTGGCGCATACTGGAGGTATCTGGTGGGCTAGTTGGCCCCTAGGGACCCTCGGGATTGAGGAGGAATTAATTCTCCAACTTAAAACGTGCCACAGGGCGTGTTTGCAGACATGTCACCTCAGGCCCCACCCCCTTCCTTCACCATTGTGCAAATATTCCTCTAAAATCAGCCGAACTACGAATTCCGATTTACTCACCTGTTATCAGGAGAGAACCCAGTGCTGCATCTTTTAGCCCAGCACTGACCCTGAAAAGTAATTCTAACTGTACTTACCAGTAACTTGAATTTCCTTCCATAGGCTAACATTGACTGGTTTCACTTGGAAATTCTTCTAAGTGTGGAGTTTTGGAACTTTATAATATTCCTCTAAAATCAGCCGAACTACGAATTCCGATTTACTCACCTGTTATCCGTAGAGAACCCAGTGCTGCATCTTTTAGCCCAGCACTGACCCTGAAAAGTAATTCTAACCGTACTTACCAGTAACTTGAATTTCCTTCCATAAGCTAACATTAACTGGTTTCACTTGGAAATTCATCTAAGTGTGGAGTTTTGGAACTTTAAAATATTCCTCTAAAATCAGCCGAACTACGAATTCCGATTTACTCACCTGTTATCAGGAGAGAACCCAGTGCTGCATCTTTTAGCCCAGCACTGACCCTGAAAAGTAATTCTAACCGTACTTACCAGTAACTTGTATTTCCTTCCATAGGAATCCCTTGTCTGGTTTTCAGCAGAAAAGTTTGTGTCGATTTTCACAAACTACAAATATTCCTTAAAAATCGCCTGTATGACTTAAACACATTCTTTCAACTGTTTACAGGAGATGCACCAGTGCTGGATCCAGGATCCACCACTGAGTAAGAAAAGTAACGATAACACTACTTACCTGCTAAGTGAATTTCCTCCCATAGGATAACATTGGTGATTCTATGTGAAAAAGTTTCTAAGTGTCAACTTTTAAAATACAATAATATTCCTTAAAAATCAGTACTGCAACCAAAACGCTTTTACTCAACTGTTTACAGGAGATGTCCCAGGACTGAATCTAGGATCCAGTCCTGTGGTTAGAAAAGTAATCCATAAAGTAACTAATTGCATTTAACTAGAAATTCACATTGAGCTCAATGTTGCATTGTGTTTGAAATTGTGTTGCCCATTGCAACAACTGTAACTACTTTACTTAAAAGTCTATTGCCTATTTGCAAAGAATTTAAACTAAAGTAATTCATTCTGAGAAAGTATATTTTGTAATGTAATGTATAATGTAATTACAATGTAATTTAAAAAATAAATAGTTTAAAAAAATGTAGTAAATCAGTATCAAAAAAATAAAGATAATTAATACATTTAAAAATTGTCATTTACAAAACCTTGAAATTCACTGAAAAAAACCATAGGTTTCAGACATGTTATAGTTAGGAATTAGCATTTAAAAAACCTTTGAAATTCACTGAAAAAACCATAGGTTTCAGGCACGTTATAGTTAGAAATTAGCATTTAAAAAACCTTTGAAATTCACTGAAAAAACCATAGGTTTCAGGCACGTTATAGTTAGAAAATAGCATTTAAAAAACCTTTGAAATTCACTGAAAAAACCATAGGTTTCAGACACGTTATAGTTAGAAATTAGCATTTAAAAAACCTTTGAAATTCACTGAAAAAACCATAGGTTTCAGACACGTTATAGTTAGAAATTTGCATTTAAAAAACCTTTGAAATTCACTGAAAAAACCATAGGTTTTAGGGACAGTTATAGTTAGTTGGACATTGCACTCGTACAAAACCCGTGAAATTCCCCCGTTATAGTTAGTTCAGCTAACTATAACTCGCGCCTCCGCAATGCACTGCTGATGACGTCACATATTACATCACTCATGACATGGTCAGTGACATCACTGATGACATCTCAAATGACATCAATAATGACATCATCCATGTGATAATTTCATGCATCTTCTCACACCCTAATATAACTTTTGATACACCCACTGTAAATTACAGACTGCCATTCTCAAAACCATAGACACTCCAACACCAATAACTACATACCCACTCACTGATTCTTAGGTCTACACACACATCCATTCACTCACCCGTACAGTCACTCATACTTACGGTCACTCAGTACAGGACTATCATATGCACTCATACACCTTCATAGACATTCACACACCGCCACTCATCCATAGAGGTACTCACACACCTAGTCAGTCATGCAAATAATTAATCACACTGCCATTTACTCACCTATACAGTTATACACACACCAGCTCACTTACTCATACAAAAACAAGCACATTCTTACGCTCTTATACAATCACTGATACAAGCACACACTCATCCATACAGTCACTCTCACTCTCACAATCACAATCACACACTCTCGCTTATAGCTATTTATATACTCCAACACACATATATACTGCCTTTCACATATGTAGTTACTCACACATGTACCACTGAGATATACATTCACTCACTAACACACCCATACACACACTCACCCACCCATACAGTCCATCACAGATGCACTCTTGAAACCATGCACCCAGTGAATCACCCACTGATACATCTATGTGCAGTCACACACACCCCATCCACACAAACACTCAGGCACCCATACAGATACTCAGACAACCAATCAATAACTCATAGACACTCATGTAGCTATTTACAAACCCATGCAGCCACTTACACACCAACAGACAGACGGATAAAGACATTCACACAGTTTAGTCACTAACCCATGCATTTAGTAAGATACGTTTAATCACTCACTTATAGAGTCAGTCACGCACCTACTAAATCATCCATCCAGACACTTATACACCCACTCATTATTCAATACACCTTGGCATATATATTAAACATATTTAAACTTTATAGAAACACACAGTCACTGCATGATGTCATCAGTGATGTCATTTGAGATGTCATCAGTGATGTCATCAGTGATGTCACTGACCATGTCATGAGTGATGTAATATGTGACGTCATCAGCCGTGCATTGCCGGGGCGCGAGTTATAGTTAGCTGAACTAACTATAACGGGGGAATTTCACGGGTTTTGTACGAGTGCAATGTCCAACTAACTATAACTGTACCTAAAACCTATGATTTTTTTCTGTGAAGTTATATATATATATATATATATTTTGGAAGCACCTCCACTCTGAAAAGTGTTCAAGCACCATTGCCCGGGGTGCAACGGGCATTGGTGCCCACTTATATATAGAAAGATAAGTTGAAAGACACAGAAATTGAAATTTTAAATTTTCTTTATTTTTCCCCCCTCCTCCCCTTCTGGTTCACACCTTATAATTTTCATTCTATATATATATACTTATCCTTCTATAACACCAAAGTGCCCCAATGACACAATAAGTCGGCACCAATGCCCATTGCACCCCGGGCAATGGTGCTCAAACACTTTTCAGAGTGGAGGTGCTTCCAGAAATGTTAGGTTACCATTCATAGAGATGGTGAAAAATCCAAGCGTTATACAATAACAGGTGACACTAAGGAGCAAGGCCAGCACTTAATTTGTGAAAAAAATAAGTGCCAGGGCTCTTGTCAGGAGGCCACTGCAGCTTACATCACACATTGTCCCTGCCATGCTGCCAATGTAACAATACAACTACTAGCCATCACACACCTACAAGTGTGACAATTCGGACTATTACAGGCCCCCAAAGCTATAAGAATGGCTTGTGTGCCAGGTAATAGTCATTTTAATGTATATTGATTTAATAATTAACTACTGTTGTGGTAATCTCTAAATTAGCCAGACAGCGCCACCGTGTGGCAGACTGTCACAAGTGCTGTTGTTGACAATTTAGTGCCGGAGCTTAGCACCGGAAACCACCGGCTCCAATTAAGCACTGTCAAGACCCATTCAGCAGGAGAGTAGTTGGGGAGAAGTGTGTCTAGTGGTGCCTTTTGGAGCACACTGTCACAAATATAAGACTTTGGGCCTGATTATGAATTTGGAGGTCTTCAGACTGCCGTTGCGTTGGATTCATCAACGCCGAATAGGCAGTCCGCCCGCCTATTACGATGTTGGCGGTTTGCAGAACGAAAGACCATCGGAGCACCGCCGACACCACCAGCCATTCGCCAACCGCCTCAACGTCGGTCGGGGGAAAGCAGCTGTCATAGGGCGGTATAGAGAAGTTCACCACCGTTCGAATTACGAGTTGGCTTTCTGACGAGCTGACCGCGGCGGGAAGACTGCCTGCTTCGTGTCGGCAGAATCGAGGTGCATACTCACTCATTTCCATTTCTTCCCTTCAGTCTCCCACGTGGATGCCTTTCTCCAGGTCCACCCTTCACAGCAGCATCTTGACCCCGAAGAAAACAACCCAATTGGCATTGAAATCAGGTAAGTCAGTTTTGTACTATTTACCCATTGACTGGACTGGGCACATATGGTCCAGACTTCAGCAGTAAGAAAGTACTGGTAGTAGATATTTTTTCATGTGTCATGCATATGTGTACACTGCAGTCAAAATATACACACCTGCATCAACACATATGAAAAAATATACACTGCTGTCAGAAACACCTCAGCAAACCCAACAGGAACATCGTAATACAATGGGACGGAGACCGCTACCACAGCGATCTTCTTGGGACCGCCTCTGTTGTGGTACGGTGGTAAGACTGCAAACTTGTAATCGGGCCCTAAAGCATGGTGTGGTGGGTACTGCAACTTAAAAAGAACGTATTTTCCATTAAAAATACTTCTTGAAATGGCCACTAAATTTGCATCAGACATGCAGTTTTTATGTTAAATATACAGAAGGCACAAACAATAATGCGTGGAAATCTGTTTCAGCACACATTTATCACTTGCGTAAATTGTCTTGGTTTGATGTGATCTAATTGAAATCTTTGTTTCCATCACACATCAGAATTAGCAAAAATGCCTCATTTGTACTTGCTTTCCTCCTGATATATTTTGAAATATTTATTTTATTTATTTACAACTACCTTTCTGTGTGTTATAAAACAACTGACATCCTACAGCCTTTCCTTTCACCACCCTGTAACCCAGCAGGATTTTAACTTGGTTCACATTACAAATTTCACTCACCATGAAGAAAGGTAAAGTAAACACCAATCTACATGTTAAAAGAACAAACAGCAATTTTTCTGGAGACACTGTGACATGTTACCTCTGTCTTTGGATGCACAGCAAATCCAACAAGATAAAAAGAAAGGGCCTAATTCACAAACTGCACTGTGTAGTAAGTTTAGTCGTGCTATAGAAGTACTAAAGAATTTACTACACAGTGCTATTCACAATCTGCACTTTTGTAGTAACATACACTTTTGAGTAAGTTTACTACTTTTGGTATTCACAAACCACACTTTTGTGGTAACTTACACTTTGTATTACCTTACACTTTTGTAGTAAGTCCCTACCTCCATTATTTTCTACAGGGGGTATTGCAGTACCAGTGGTTAGCGATGTGTAGTGCTGGACTTACTACAAACGTGTTAGGTACAAAAGTGTAAGTTACTACAAGAGTGCAAGTTACTACAAACATGTAGTTTGTGAATACTAAAAAGTAGTAATCTTACTCAAAGGTGTAACTTATGTTTGTGAATCAGGCCCCTAATGTAAAGGCCTCTTTCTGGCTCACTGGTTACCTGACCTCCTGCAAGGTTATTTCAGGAGTGCTGAAGCACCTCCTGAACCCCTACTTCCAGTGCCCCTGACTCCGGGGCTCTTTTTGCAATACAGTCCAATGTGTTCTATGGAGGCTGAAAAAGCAGGTTACCAGTGGAAACAAAAATTGTGATAGCTACATGGCTTCTTGTTGTTACCCCACAAGAAGATAAGTGCAGGATGCCACTGATGAAAGAACAGATGTTAAGGAAAGCAGACGAGCTGCATTTTACATTACCAGAATGGTTGTAAATATTTGAGGACAGGGACTGCATTTAAGGCACAAAAGTTATACACAAGTCAACAAAACCATAATAACAAGACAACAAAACAGCAACACAATTTCACAATACAATAACAAAATGCCCAAAAAAAATAATGATTGCTTCTACAGAATGTTTATTATTGCCTGGTGCAATTTAATACTGTGAAAGAAACATTGATAAGCGCTTGTACACACTTTGATGTACACAGACACTGAAAAACATCAAACTACTAGGAAGCAAAAACAATGCCACAAAAACCACCAGCAATACAACACACCAATCCCCAATGCAATGCAACAAATACACAGCACAGCACAACACCCACCTATACACAACACCACAACAATGCAACATACCAGAACACCACATAGCTACATAACACCTCTCCAACATCGATACAATAGCAAATAGAAAACACAGAACATTACATGTATAAACAGCACAACACAATAATACACAAAAATAAAACACAATAAAAACAAGACCACACAATAACACATAAATAGAAAACAACATCAGATTACAACAAGGCAAATACACTACAAAACAACAACACATTTATGTCTTAGTGTTGTGTTAGTCTGCTGGATTATTGTGTTGGGGTATGTTGTGTTTTGATGTGCTTTTCTGTTGTAGTGTGCTGTTTTCTGCTGTTATTGTGTGTTGTGTTTCGGCTTTTACTGTGTTGTCTTGTATTTATTGTGATGTGTTTTGCTGAGTGCATGTATTGAGGTGAATTGTTGCATTGTTGTAATGTTGCTATTTTAGTGTGGCTTGTACTGTTATTTTGTTGTTTCGCTTTAGTATAGCTATTGGGGTGTGTTCTTTTGTGCTTATTTTATTATGTAGTGATCTATTATTGTGAAGTATTGTTGTGCTTTTTTGTGTTACATTGCGATGTTGTATTCTGTTTTTGTTTTATATTGTGTTGGTCTGTTATTTTGGTTTCTTATTATGCTGAGGTTGTGTTGTGTTACTGTATTGTTGTGATGTGTTGTATATAGTTGCATTCTCATTCTGTTGTGTTTTGTGGTAGTCTTTGTCGATTTGTTGCATTCTATTGTGGATGTTTGGTTGTGCTGTGTTAACTTGTGCACTTTTATATTTTCGTTTATGTATGCATTTTATATAGCACTTTCTTTACTTGAGTGGCGTAAACTCCCTTTTTACAATTCAAGACCTCAAAAATAACTAAAACAATGAACAGATAATTAAGGCTGGGCGTAGTTCGCGAAGTAGTGCTTCGCGAAGCTACGCAAAGTGCAGTTCGCACTACGCGAGCTTCGCGTAGCACTACGCGAACTGCGTAGTGCGTGTTCGCAATGATTGCACAGTGCCGGATGCTTGCCCGCACTGTGCAATCATTGAAAACGGCAACTTGCACAGTGCGAGCTGTCTTTACTGCCGCTCGAGTAGATTTTTACTCGAGCGGCAGCTTTCTCAACGTGGACTGGTAGTTTCTCATCGCGAGTGGTCGCGAGCATACGCGACCACTCGCAATGAGAAACCTGACCTCCCCGCGTTGAGAATCTCGCCGGGAGGTTTATTTTCCACGCTCGCGATCGGCAACTTGATGTTGCTGATCGCGAACGAGGAAAAAGTCTCGCCGGGATGTCATTTTGCTTGCTTGCGGTCGCCAACTTGACGTTGAGGACCGCGAGCAAGCAAAAAATGACCGCGGCACTACGCTACGCTACGCGTGTTTGCACTGTGCTACGTGCAATTCGCGTTGTGCGAAGTAGCGCAAACTTTGCAAACTACGCGAGCGTAGCGTAGCACTTTGCCCAGGGTTACAGATAATACATTGCAAAGATGTTGTGTTTTGTGTTGTTTTATTGTGTTCTGCTGTGTTATAGAGTTCTCTCACAGTCTTCGACAAACGATCTGTTTCTAGTCGAAACAGATACCACAACTCCACCTTTAAAGACGTCATTCAGCCCAAAACCCCGCACAGACCGTGTCTCAAATTAGCCCTTCCAGTGCTTAGAGTGCGCTCTAACCCTCGCTTGCTTTTGCCGGTAGAAGGAGATATGTGCACATGGAAAGATCAATGCCTCTCGGCTATTGAACTTTCCACTATGACGTAAGAATTGATTAACAGTTCCATCCATGCAGATTAGTAAAACTAAACTTAGCAGAGAGGGTCATAGTGATGTTATGGAGATTTAAAGGGACACTAATAGTGATTTAAACTGCTTTGTGATGCATTGGCAGCTTTTCGACAGTAGATAGAAATATAAGCATTGGAATGAAGATAATATTCGTTAAAGAATCACCAGTGCGCAAAACCATCATCCTCAAAGGGTGGAGAAGAGAGTGAATATTTTTATTTAAAAAGGCGATAGCCTTTGTGGTATGAAAGTTGAGAAATTGAGTTTCTTAAAGGTACAGATATAGGAATCGGAAATAGAAGGCTAGAAGAACACAACCTGTTGAGAAATCATACCTTAAAATGTAGTGCAGGAGGACAAGCTACCAAATATTTCCATTTTTAGTACCAAATCACAGAAATGACACAGCGGCACTTCATTCATATCCTGCAAACCCCAGTGGTGTTGATAGTTATGAGATTGTGGGCAAGAGACCCCTTGTATATTAAAAATGCAGTACTTTAAATCTACTCTCAAGTAGATGTTAAAGCCGCAGCTTGCACAAAAGCAATCACTAACAAGCATTGGCAAAGCAAACAGCTCTTGTCTTTGGGACCTATTGGCTTTGCCAGTGCCGTTTAGCCATGCTGTACAACCTGGTGAAAAGGCCTTTTAAAAAAAAACAAAAAACACAACGCTTCACTATTACGCATCCGCACATACAAAATGACGTGGCGCCATTTCTTTTTTTAATTTACTGATCCATACTGGACTATTAAACAAAACAGCGCAAAATTGATTTTAAGGCAGATGGGCCAGAAGTAATTTGTTTGTTAGTCCTCCAATAAAATAAATAAATTATTTAAGAAACAAGACTGTAGGCGAGGCAGCAACCGGAAGTGGGAAGTGGCAGCAACATGGAGCAGGAGGGTGAAGCAGCACTTGAGGGAGAAGCACACGAGCAAGAAAGCAATGCATGGGGTGAAGCACATGAGTGTGAGAGCAACATAGAATGGGGGAAGAAGTGCATGAGTGAGAGAGACCAATATTGAGAATGGAAGAAGTTGGGATGAGAAGTACACAAAGGAGATAGCTGGAAAACACGAGCATTACCCTGGAGTGCATAACCAAACCGAAAAAAGTAGTGCTCAAAAAGTAAGCAGCAGGCTGACACAAGTAAAGAGGCTATGATGCAGAGAGGGACAAACACAAGAAGAACAAAGAAAGCCTACACAAGCTAACAAATAAGAAGCAAGCAAATGATAGGGACAATAAAGCCAACCAATGGTAATCAATGGGCGGGCTATAAGGCGGCTGTAAAATGATAATATGACTTTTTGAAACCAGACAGCTTGTGTTGTATGATATGAGAACCTAAAAAGCATTGGCATTGGGGTGTATGAGAGCAGACCTACTGGCTATGTCAGTGTTTGTTTTATCACAGATGGTCTCTGAGCATGTACATACATGTGGCAGCCATCTTGGAATAATTTTTTTGAAAAGCAAAAGAATAAATATAATTTCAAAATGGCTCTTGTCCTTGCAGACAAGGTACACGATGGCCATCTTGGAACAATTTTTCTCTCTTGCTTTTAGAAAAATCATTCTAACATGGTTGCCGTGCATGTGCGTGTATACAAAACGGTTATCTTGGAATGTATTTTCTTAAATCAAAAGAAAAATCATTCCAAGTTGCCTTCTGTGCTTGCACACATATGTGCAGCAGTCATCTTGGAATGGTATTTCCTTTGTCTTATGAAAATCATTCAAGATGACCACCACATATGTGGGCACACATGATGGTCAGTCTGGAATTATCTTCTTAAAGCAAAAGAAAAATCATTCCAGGATGGCTGTAGAACTTGAGGGTACACGCGCACACACAGGCAGCTATCTAGGAATGTTTTAAACACCTACAAAGGCAGTCAGCACTTAAAGAGTAAGGGGCCTTGAGCGCAAATGAGCACAGAGGGCACTAATTTATTAATATTGACAGTGGAGTGGTAAAGGTGGGGAAAACAGGAAGAGACAAAGAGGGGAAGAGAAGATAAACCCTCATGCTCTGCAATGTAATAAAAACACAGTGAGACCGAAATGCTCCTTGGGCCGGACAAACAGAAAAAAACGGAAGAGGAAAACCATTACATCAGGAAAGGGGGAGCTGAAAAGCAAAGCCAGACAATCACGTGCAAGGGGCAGACACAAAGTCCACTGTAAGCCTTTATGTGATACAATATGTCTGTTATTAACAATGCTCTTAGTTTTAAAGAAATACTAAAGTGTGATGGAGCATGATTATTTAAGAATGATTTTGCTTGGTCAAATCCTGCTCATTGCGTGTGAATTACTAAAACATACTTAAAAAACATGACTAACGTGTCTCGTTGAACACTGAGAATTTTAAAAATTGCATCGTAAAAGCATGCAGAAGGGTCGCAAATTGGTGAAACAGATTTACGACAGAGAGAGAAAAACTACTAATGTGACATGATAATGTGAAAAGTAATAATGTGGTTGGTGGATTTCTAGCAGAATATGATTTGAAAGGATTGCTCTATTGAAATGTGTCTTGCTATATTTTCTCAAAATGTAAATCTGAAACTGCAAAGAGAAACTGTTTGTTTATTAATGAAATATGATAAGACTATGCTTATGAAATTAGTAAAATGGTAAATATATTAGATTCTTATATGTTTATGTTTTCTTCAAAGTTAGCATATTTTTTGGTTTTCCATGTAGGCCTCAAAAATGTATTATGTCTTTCCATTGTAGGCCTTAGAGAAATGTATTTTGTCCTTTATTATTTCCTTCGAAATAGAATAAAATGCTGACTTGATTGCTCTAGTTACAAGTATTATCACTGAAGTTTCTTTCTTACAGTCTGAATATCCTCTCTCTATGAATAAATGTGTCAACTTTGTTGCAAGCTAACTCGGAAGCGAGCGCGTGGACATCTTGAGTTGCAAGTGTGCTTCCTATTTCTGAGGTGAAAATAAATATTGTTCATTCTTAGAAAACTGTAGACAGGCAACAGAGGTATTAAATGTAGGTTCCGGATGATTTGGAGCTGAAGAATGATCATTCCACGATCACACCATGGATCCCAACCAATAGAATCATGCAAAACTGTGAAGACGCTACTTTGTGAGCTGGAATTGTGAACATTTCGAGGTATAAAAACTTCATGGGAAATGGACATTTTCCTTGCAAATGTTGGGCGTGACATGCTGTCGGTCCAAACAATGACTATTCTGAACTGAACTCTCCTGATTTCCCCTGCACTTCATTGGTTGGTGAAGTTGAGCAGGCTAAACCTTTCGGCTGAAGGGTTAATTATTCCAGACTATTGCACGCTGTGCATTAGTCCACCATGCATCTCAGTTCTGATAATCTATGACTGAATTTTGGTTCGTATTAGTTCTGAAATTGCATGCTGAATTTGCAATGCATGTTTATTCTTTCTCTTTCTCTCTCTCCTCACGCCAGTTATTTGATTTATGATGTATTTTGCTTTAAACTGTGATTGAATTGTGATTTTACCTGCATTCAATTGAATAACCATGCATTTAAAATTCTAATATGTTTTTGTGTATTGACCATTCATCTTGAAGTTTAGATAAAAGTGCCTTGATAACTATACTGAGTTTGTTTTTACTTATTGATGAATATTATTGACAAGTTACGGTTATTGATTTTTATTGTCAGATAGGCATTTCTTCATTACAGGTCCTCATAAAGGAATGGCTTCCTTCTCTAATTATCTGAGTCCCTCTTAGCTTTTACAAAGATCTATCGGAGGACCTCATGATTTGTAAGTGGAAGTAGAGTTTCTATGGGCCCAAACTCTGAGTTGTTGTGAATAACTTTACAAAGGTTTGAGTTTATGGTTTGAAGGGGTAACTTACGTCTGTGCCAACAAAATTTACACCGCTTCCGCTGGATCAAGTGTAATTGTGCTGAATTACTTGTTTTACAAACCAGTTTTAGAAGAGCACACATAAGCAGATGTTAACTTCACATCATATGGCTATCACTTGTATAATGCCAAAGAAATTGCACAATGAAAGACATTGTTTCTAATTTTCACAGTGACAAATTTCAATCATGTAAATCTACCGTTACATGCACTCTTCAGAAATATGTCACAGATATGTTTTGTCTCATGTCAAAACATGATATGTTTTAATCGGCTGTTATGTTTTTCTGTAGGTCAAGTTTGTATTTTTCTTCTAAGCTGTAATTTAATCAATGTTTGCTCATAATTTCAGATGTCACAGTAACTTGGAAGTTCATTTCAAATGGTTCTTTCTTTTCATTGCTGTTCCTTATCCATGTGTGTGGACAATATGGTGTGCTTTTAAAATAAACCCCTTTTTGTATTTAAACAGTCATATTTAGCACTGTTTAAGACAGCTGTATCTGAGCCTTGTAAAAGGTTAGGCCAAGCTGCTGAGTGTTCAAACCTGGAATTGATTCTGTGCCCCCACTTGCTTTTAAAAAGGTAACATGAGCTTACGTTGTACATAATAAGCGAGTGGCTGCAGTCTGTTATTGACTTAAAACCTTTTTTACAATAAATTCAATTAGAAAAAATGTTTAAATATTAATCCACAGTATAATAAAGTAAACTAAAAGTATTACTCACCATGGGATTTTGTTATATATCATGCTACGGTGACATAGTAAGATGTCACATTTCTGCCCTTAAACTGACTAGTCTGTACTTTTAACACTGTCGTCTTACTGTGGTAGACCCTCTTGTGGTTCACAGGTGATTGGGAGTATTCATATCTTTCCCCTGGATGAGAGATGACCATGTGCCATTGTTAAAATGAATCAGGACACAATGGCCTTCCTGTCACATCTGTGGAGATCTACAACATTAATGGACACCTGTAAAGGGCCTTCTCTGAATGAATCGCGTCTCACACACACACAGAAGAACCACACACCACCTGGAATAAGAGCAGATGTACCCTGGTGGGGTGAGTTTTTTCTTTGTCCATCTGGGGATAAAGTGGGCTGGCTCCGAAATGAGTGTGGACAAAGAGGGACAAAAATATCATAGAAACTTAGATCTACAATGTTGAATTTCTGTAATACAAAAAACTCTAGGATAACTTATGCCCTAAAATGCCTCTCCTAGATAGGAAGTGTGGGCTTGGAATCTGGGGATGATGGCATCTCTATGAATCACTGTCATAATATTGAAGACAAAAATATCTACATACACAAATATCGATGTAAAAATATCGATAGTCAAAATATCGACATCCTATCTTTAAAATGTAAATGACAAAAATATCGAAAAAAAAATATATAGATGTAAAAAATATCGATGTCCAAAATATCGTTTTTTTTATTTATAAAAAATAATGGTAAAACAATTATATTATAAAATTACCTAAAAAAACTACTTGGATATAATATACATTTAAAAAAATATAATAAACAAATTTAATTTAAAAAAATTTAAACGTACATATATAAAATTTAATATATAAATGTATATTTACTTTAAAATAATTAATAAACTAATAACTTTAATTTATTTTAAAATATTATAAATATATAAAAATTTACTGTAAAAAAAAATATATATATATATATACACATACACCTACAACGTAAAATATAATAATAAAAACATATTATAAAATAAAATACTAAAATATGTATACATTTTTAAACTTACATTTTGCACTCCATTGAGTGCAACACTAGGAAAATTGTTGAACAGCGTAGGGGTAAAAATTTACTATTCCCACTGCAATTACTGCAACAGTAGGGAAAGTGTTGGATACCGTAGGGGTAAAAATTACTATTCCCACTCCAGTGAGTGCAACAGTAGAGAAAGTGTTGGATAGCGTAGGGCTAAAAATTACTATTCCCACTCCAGTGAGTGCAACAGTAGGGAAAGTGTTGGACAGCGTAGGGGAAAAAATTACTATTCCCACTCCAGAGAGTGCAACAGTAGGGAAAATGTTGGATAGCGAAGGGAAAAAATTACTATTTCCACTCTAGTGAGTGCAACAGTAGGGAAAGTGTTGGATAGCGTAGGGGTAAAAATTACTATTCCCACTCCAATGAGTGCAACAGTAGGGAAAGTGTTGGATAGCGTAGGTGTAAAAATTACTATTCCCTCTCCAGTGAGTGCAACAGTAGGGAAAGTGTTGGATAGCGGACGGGAAACAATTACTATTCCCACTCCAGTGAGTGCAACAGTAGGGAAAGTGTTGGATAGCAAAGGGTGAAAATTACTATTCCCACTTCAGACAGTGCAACAGTAGAGAAAGTGTTGGATAGCGGAGGACTTCAAATTACTATTCCCACTCCAGAGAGTGCAACAGTAGGGAAAGTGTTGGATAGCGAAGGGTAAAAATTACTATTCCCACTCCAGAGAGTGCAACAGTAGGGAAAGTGTTGGATAGCGAAGGGTAAAAATGACTACTCCCACTGCAGTGAGTGCAACAGCGGGGAAAGTGTTGGATAGCGTAGGTGTAAAAATTACTATTCCCACTCCAGAGAGTGCAACAGTAGGGAAAGTGTTGGATAGCGTAGGGGTAAAAATTACTATTCCAACTCCAGTGAGTGCAACAGTAGGGAAAGTGTTGGATAGCGTAGGTGTAAAAATTACTATTCCCTCTCCAGTGAGTGCAACATTAGGGAAAGTGTTGGATAGCGGAGGGGAAAAAATTACTATTCCCACTCCAGAGAGTGCAACAGTAGGGAAAGTGTTGGACAGCGAAGGGTAAAAATTACTATTCCCACTCCAGAGAGTGCAACAGTAGGGAAAGTGTTGGATAGCGAAGGTTAAAAATTACTATTCCCACTGCAGTGAGTGCAACAGTAGGGAAAGTGTTGGATAGCGTAGGTGTAAAAATTACTATTCCCACTCCAGAGAGTACAACAGTAGGGAAAGTGTTGGATAGCGTAGGGGTAAAAATCACTATTCCCACTCCAGTGAGTGCAACAGTAGGGAAAGTGTTGGATAGCATAGGTGTAAAAATTACTATTCCCTCTCCAGTGAGTGCAACAGTAGGGAAAGTGTTGGATAGCTGAGGGGAATAAATTACTATTCCCACTCCAGTGAGTGCAACAGTAGGGGAAGTGTTGGATAGCAAAGGGTAAAAATTACTATTCCCACTCCAGAGAGTGTAACAGTAGGGAAAGTGTTGGATAGCGTAGAGGTAAAAATTACTATTCCCACTCCAGAGAGTGCAACAGTAGGGAAAGTGTTGGATAGCGTAGAGGTAAAAATTACTATTCCCACTCCAGAGAGTGCAACAGTAGGGAAAGTGTTGGATAGCGTAGAGGTAAAAATTACTATTCCCACTCCAGAGAGTGCAACAGTAGAGAAAGTGTTGGATAGCGGAGGACTTCAAATTACTATTCCCACTCCAGAGAGTGCAACAGTAGGGAAAACGTTGGATAGCGAAGGGTAAAAATTACTATTCCCACTCCAGAGAGTGCAACAGTAGGGAAAGTGTTGGATAGCGTAGGTGTAAAAATTACTATTCCCACACCAGAGAGTGCAACAGTAGGGAAAGTGTTGGATAGCGTAGAGGTAAAAATTACTTTTCCCACTCCAGTGAGTGCAACAGTAGGGAAAGTGTTGGATAGCGTAAGTGTAAAAATTACTATTCCCTCTCCAATGAGTGCAACAGTAGGGAAAGTGTTGGATAGCGGAGGGGAAAAAATTACTATTCCCACTCCAGTGACTGCAACAGTAGGGAAAGTGTTGGATAGCAAAGGGTACAAATTACTATTCCCACTCCAGAGAGTGCAACAGTAGAGAAAGTGTTGGATAGCGGAGGACTTCAAATTACTATTCCCACTCCAGAGAGTGCAACAGTAGGGAAAGTGTTGGATAGCGAAGGGTAAAATTACTATTCCCACTCCAGAGAGTGCAACAGTAGGGAAAGTGATGGATAGCAGAGGGTTAAAATTAATATTTCCCAAAAATTTAAATAAAAATAAAAAAGAAATAAAATACCAACTACAATACAAAAATTGTTAATAACACAAAAATAAAAAATATATAAAAATATACAAAATTACAAAAGATATAAAAATATTTTAATGTTAAAAAGTACTAAAAATTAACTACAAACATTAATTTATAAAAATGTAAAAAAACATTTTACAAACAAATAACTATATTTAATATAAATTAATTATAATCCAAAAATGTATTATTATTGATTTTTAAATAAATTACTTCACACCATATTCCCCTATAAACGCACAAACTCCTACATAATTGACACAATTAACATAATTACCAATTAATTAATTATAATTAACAAACAATTAATAATTAATAATAAATGAATTACCACTAACACTATAAAATCAAAATATAAAATAAATACTAATAAATAAAAATTAATTACTTTATTAAAATTAAATTACTTCCCACCCTATTCCCCTATAAACCTACAACCCACTTCTAAAAAAATAACACAATTACCATAAATATCAATTAATTAATAAAAATGGATCAAATAATTAATAAAAAAATAATTATAAATACTAATAAATAAAATGTATTAATTACTTTCTATAATTAAATTACTTCCCACCCTATTCCCCAATAAACTCACAACCCGCTCCTAAAAAAGTAACACAATTAACATAATTATCAATTAATTAATTAATAAAATTTGATAACCAATTAATAATTAATTAATAAAAAATTATTTATAAATACTAATAAATACAAATTATTAATTACTTTATTATAATTAAATTACTTCCCACCCTATTCCCTTATAAACCCACAACCCGCTACAGAACTAAAATACGCAAAATTTAATTAACATAAAATTAATCACTTCTAAAAATTTCACACATACATTAAAAAAAACAGCTATACTTATACAAAAAAATTAGATCACATACTTTTAACATACATACTAAAATACAGAACACTAATATAAATATCGATATTATTAACAACGATATTTTTACAAACGATATTACTGACTTCGATATTACAGAAAACGATATTTCTTACCTTCAAGTTGATATTCTGGTCTACGATATTCTTGCAGTCGATATTATGCCACTTCGATATTCACAACTCGATATTCTGTCTGTGCACCCATCTCTTTAGCGGAGCTCCCGAGGTAGCTGTGTCCATGGGCGATCTCGCTGTCCCCGAGGGGTTCGAGAAGCCTCAGGAGTGGGAGGGCCCATGGTGACCTCTCTGCTGTCTGGGGGGGCACTCTCCATGACCTTTAGGTGACGAAAGGCTCAGCATCAGCAGGAAGACTCCTAGAGTGGTGGTTGGGCCCTCACAACGCCCCTTAACTGCAGCCCTCTCTGCAGCCTGCAACATCAACCCCGGCAGCCGTCGAGATCACGAACAGTGGCAGAACGGGCCAGAGGGTGGATTTGACCCCTGAACAGTCATAGGGGTCCTGTCCCTAGTACATTGGTGGTCGTGCCAGAATTGTGGCAGAAACACCCAGTGGCATCCATTGGGCCGTATCGCCCCATAAAACTGACCCCTACAGGCCTAGATGGGCAAATCTGAGACCCGATAGTGATTATCGCCCTGCATGGTGAGTGTTCCTGTGAGCTCGAACCTGTCTCACTCACCTTCGATGCTACTCCAACACCCACTGGCCCCCGGATGAGGCTCAGTGCTGCAGGCCCCTGTTCATCACCTCTGATGGTGATCACACCCAGCAGGGCCTTTTGAAACTGCTAACATCTCGACCTCTGTGACTTGGGTTTGGGCAAGTGGGAACTGAGATAGCCTCACAGCAGCATTGTTTGTTCATTCTTCCAGGTGGGCCACCATAATGCTCAACCACCCTCCCCATCCTGCGGTTTGAGCTTCCTGACTCCACAGACCCCAACACTTCAGGCCTCCGGGGCTCAGACAGAGTGCTGTACTAGGATTCTGGGAAATACCACTATGTGCACATTCAAGATCCATGTTACTTGGGTCCTCAGCTTCTCCCTTTTATTTCAAATTTTGCAAGTGGACAGCCCTGCATTGATTCACAGGGCCACTGGCCTCAAGGTCCAAATCTCCACCATGAGGTCGAAATCATCTAGGCAACTCAAATTTGTGCAAAGTGGTAACAGGACAGCAATCTACGGGGGGTAAAGACAGTGACACACATCAGGAATGAGGTCCTGGAGGTAATATTGAAGGAACTGGCAGTGCCTGTGTGTGCAGTTTACTGCCACTTCGACTTGGCATTTAAAGCTACTTGCCCAGCCTTAAACTCCCATTTTCATTACATATGTCACCCCTAAGGTAGGTCCTAAGTAACCCTGAGGGCGGGGTGCTATGTATGCAAAAGGTAGGACATGTACCTTTATGTTTTACATGTCCTGGTAGTGACAAACAGCCTAGTTCGTTTTACACTACTGTGAGGCCTACCCCACTCCTAGGCCAGCATTGGGAATTCCTTAATATACTTTTCAGCTGTAATGCCTTTTCATGTTTGATATGTTTGGAATAGTAATGATAAATCCTCCTTACTGGTGAAGTTTGATTTAACATTACTGTTAAATCAACTTTTAGAACTTGAAAGTAACAAATGATGGACGGAATACTGAACAATGCAAACATTCAACTCCAGTCACAAAGATCTGGGTTTAATCCATTGTTCTTTTGCTCACCACGCCCCCTCAGTTTGGACCCAGCCATAACCAAATCAGTCTTGACCCTGTTCCTCATGGGAACAGTCCAGCCCGAACTGCCAAGCCAGGTCCTCCCTGGACCGGAAACAAGTATCCTGGGACCGGTTTCGGGGCATCACCCCTGATCAGCCAGGCTAGCTTGAATCCAGTGGCGCAGTGAGCATGGGACCCACGTCTGGGTATACCCCTCCCACTTAAGGCAACAAAAGCATTTGTCACCCCGAGTGGGACAGGTATGCCCAAACATTGGTTCGGTGCTCTCCATGCCACTGGATTCAAGCTAGCCTGGCTGATGAGGGCCGAAACCAGAAAAACAGTCCCAGGACATCCGTTTCCGGTCCAGGGAGGACCTGGACTGGCAGTTCGTGCTGGACTGTTCCCATGGGGGACAGGGTCAAGACTGATTTGCATATGGTTGAGTTTAAACTGGAATGGCATGGGGAGCAAAAAAAACGATGTATTTAGGTCCAGATCTCTGTACTGGGGTGAATGTTTGACATTGTTCTGCATTCTGTCCTTCAATTGTTCTTTTTGCATTTGTCACCCCAAGTGGGACGGGTATGCCCAGACGTGGGTCCCGTGCTCTCCATGCCACTGGAGTCAAGCTAGCCTGGCTGATGAGGGGGTGAAACCACGAAACCGGTCCCAGGATGCTTTTTTCCGGTTCAGGGAAGACCTGGCCTGGTAGTTCGGGCTGGACTGTTCCCATGAGGAACAGGGTCAAGATCTATTTGCATATGGCTGTGTTTAAACTGGAATGGCATGGGGAGCAAAAAAAACTATGGATTTAGGCCCAGATCTCAATACTGGGGTGAATGTTTGACATTGTTCAACATTCTGTCCATCAATTGTTCTTTTTACTTTTAGAAAGTGGACATTTTTCTGTACTTACTGCTCTTTGTGCCTGACTGCCTGTCTCCAATACACGTCTAGGTTGGGTGACAGCTACACTTTGTGCATTCCCTCTAGACAGCCACAAACACAGGAAGGTGAGGCTCATCTGCATTCTGAGCACTCATCTGCATTCTGATGGGTCTTCCTGGGCAGGGAGGAATGGGAGGGACTGACACTTACACTTCAATAGGTAGTGTCCCGTCCACACACAAAGAACTGATTTACCCCCAGGATTAGCCTGGCAGACAAGACTGGGTTGAAAGCGATCAACACCTCGGAGAGTTCCTTTGAAGTCACCACTATATCAAAGGTACATTTGGGTATAAGTACTGGGTCTCTGATCCCCTAAAATCAGGCACTTCTGTATCTTGAACTTAACCGCTGTCAGAAGGACTGCTATGCTGTTTAAAGGACTAAACTGGACTGCTTTTCTGCTTGTTGCCCTGCTGCCTGCTGCTCCCTGACTCTGCTGGAAGGAGAGCTGGACTCTGCCTTCCCTCCAAGGGCTTGCTGGCTTGCCTCCTCTTTTCTGTAGTCTCAGGGACACAAAAGACTTCCTGCAATCCTGCTGGTGCTTCTGGACTGTGCCTTCTGTGAGTCCTATCCTTGCCTGAGGTGAACCCCTCCAATCTCTGGCCCTCATAAGTGGGTTCTACAGCTGATATCTGCAAAAACCGATACATTGCATCGACTGCATGGGAAATTCCACTGCATCGCCCTTCAACGCCGATACAGAGGCTGCTTGGTGACAGTGGTTCCACAGCCTACGCGGCACGACGACTACGCTTTGCGCGGCTCAATGACAATGCATTACATTCACTTCAATGGAGCTCGATGACGATGCAGGACCCCCTTTGTGGGGCTCGACGATGACACAGTAGTCTCTCGGCATCGACACTTGCTACAGCCAAGGTATTCCTTCAGCGGGACCTGTCTGTGTCCTGTAGCTGGCCTGCACTCCATCGCAGTCGGCCTGAACTTTGGATTTGTACCGGTCCCTCGCAACCTCAAGTAACCTTTTGACCGTTAGTGACTTGTAAGAACTATTTTTGGTTTATTCTTTAAAAGTTCATTTGGCAACTTCTACTTATCGGATTTTTGTCATTTTTGTCATATTTTGCTCAGATAAATATTCTCTATTTTTCTAAACCTGTGTAGATTCTTTTTGTGGTGTATTCATTGTTTTACTGTGTGTGTCTTTTGCACAAATACTTTACCCATTGCCTCTGTAGATAAGCCTGACATCTCAGTGCCAAGCTATCAGATGGTGAACATAGGTTATCTTATTGTGTATATAGCTTACAGGGACTAGAGTAGTGGTTCCTGTCTGACCTGGGTGCATATCTCAGCCAACCAGGAATACCAGTTCTAACATGGGTGATCAGCGGTGAGGATAGGTTTGTGTTTGTGCAATGCCATTTAGTAACTCATTGTTCACTACAACTCACAACTCTATACTGAGACCAATTCAAGCCTTTTTCAATTCTCCCTGTTCTGACATCTTTTGATTTTTCCAATGTCCTTTTGCCCATGTCCCATTTTTCTCTGCAACATCTGTGGTCCTACTTGGCAAGATGGAATTCGAGCTGGCCAACCTGGAAGCATACACAGTGGTTCAGCTCAAGGGTTTCTGCCAGGAGAAAGGGGTGTTCCATAAGGAAGTGCCAAGAAGGCAGAGCTTCAGAAAGCCTTGAGAGCATGTGCAGCGGCCCACCCAGAAGGAGAAGTGGATGAGGAGAGGTCTGTGTCTGAGGAAGGATCAGAGCAGGACACAACAGAGGTTCTTGACATGCAGCCTACAGAGGGGGGGATCAATTTCCTCCTATTTATTTTGAAGGTTTTATATAGCACGAACAAGACCCTTGCGGGTATCAGAGCGCTTTACAGGGTAAATATAAGAAACACAACAGGCATAGAGTCATAAGAATATGTCTCATACAAAGCAAGAATCGTATAAACACAACAAGCATAGAGTAATAAAAATATGTCCCATACAAATCAAGAATCGTATAACAGGTAATATACATGGATCAAGTAAATTTAGGCATAAGAAGAGATTTCACTTCTTTTTTGAAAGATGCAGTTGAGGGATTCAGTCTGGTTTCTGCGGGCAGTGCATTCCAAATCCTGGGCGCCATCCCCGAGAAGGAACGGTTGTATGTTTTCTTCTTGGCGAATCGTTGTGGTTTCAGTAGAAGGTTACTGGAGCTCCTGGAGGCTCTGTTGCCACATGAAGGCACCAATTTCTGTGTCAGGTAACTCGGGGTGTTGTGATGTATCTCTTTATGCGTCATACATGCGATTTTTAGTTGAATCCTGACTTCGAAAGGTCAGGGGAGATATGACAGTTTCTTTTAGAAACTGTGATGAGTCTGGCTGCTGCGTTGATTGAGGCTCTTAGCGGGGCAGTCGACGCTCTGGGAAGACTGCAAAGAGAGACACTCCCATATTCCACTCTTGGGATTACTAGTGCTTGAACTGCCAGTTTGAAGTCATTTGCGGGTAGGAAGGGTTTTAGTTTTCTCAAGGTGTTCATCTGAAAATTAGCTCCTTTTGTTGCGGCGCCAATGTGTTTCTGCATATTTAGATTTCTGTCCAGAGTTGCTCCCAGCGATTTCGCTGAGTCGATAATAAGAGGTTGGCATTTGAGTGCTGTTAGGTGTTTCAGCCAATCTTGAATGATGGTTACTTGTGTGGGAGGAGCGATTAGGAATTCGGTCTTGAGGGTATTTAGTTTCAAGTGGTTTAAGGCCAGCCAGGTCTGCGTCTTTTGAAGCATTAAGTTGAGAGATTTGATGTCCTCTAGTGAGTGGATCTTTAAGTATAGTTGGGTATCATCAGCGTACATGTGATAATGTACGTTAGAGGAGCTGAGGATTTCGGTGAGCGGTTCCATGAATAAATTGAAAAGTGTAGAAGAGAGGGATGATCCCTGCGGGACTCCTAAAGTGACTGGGACGGGGTTGGACAGGGATTGATTAACCTTGAATCTTTGCAATCTATTTTGAAGGAACGAAGTGAACCAATTTAGTACTGATCCAGATAATCCCATTCTGTGTTTCAGTAGGTTTAGCAGGTTGTCGTGTTTGATGGTGTCAAAGGCCGAAGAAAGGTCAAGCAAGATTAGCAGACAAGCTTCGTTTTGGTCAAGGATTTTTAGCGCGTCATCTATGATGTGTGTCATGGCTGATTCAGTACTGTGCCCTGCGCGGAAGCCGGATTGTTATTGGTTGAGCAGGTTGAAATGGTCTATGTGGTTGCCTAGCTGAATGTGAACACATTTTTCTAAGAGTTTGGCCAAAGTAGGAATGTTGGATATTGGGCGGTAATTATTTAAGTCCGAGGGGTCAACCGTTGGCTTCTTTAGGATGGGGGATACCTGCCCAGATTTAAGGATTTCCGGGATGATTCCTTGAAGGAGAGAGGTATTTATGATCTTGGTCCATAGAGGCAGTAACAGTGGAATTAAGTCTTTTAAGTAGTTTGCAGGATGAGGGTCTGTGAAGTGGGTAGAGAGATTCAGAGCAATGAGCATTTTGAATATAGCTTCTTCACTGTAAGTGATGAAGGAGGACCAGGAGGCGTTATTTTTTAGGTCAAACTTTGGTGAGCATAAGGGTGGGAATCCCGGAGGGGGAGAAGAAGTGTCCATGTGTGTGTCAGTATGAGTTGTTAAGTCGTTGAGTAGGTCCGTCTTTATGTTTTCAGTTTTCATAGTGAAGAAGGAGGCAAAATCTTCGCAATTGGGTAATGAGTCTGGGTTAGCGTGGGGGGGTGAGATGCACCCTTATATTGTGTTTTGATTAGGTCAAATAGTTTTTTGGGACGGTTCTCGGCTTGGTCTAATTGATTACTGAAGAAGTCTGCTTTTGATCGTCTGATCTTTCTGTAGTAGGAGTTTCTCGTAGTCCTTAGCAGTTTGAGGTGGTTAGCGGAAGGTGCTGATCTCCATCATCGTTCGATTGATCTTAGGGATGGTCTGTCCTCATTGAGTCTTCCATCGTACCATGATTTTGAGTCTATTGTGGAGATTCTCTTCAATTGTACGGGAGCGACTATGTCTAATACTTAATTATTTATTTGAAGGTTTTATATAGCGCGAACAAGACCCTTGCGGGTATCAGAGCGCTTTACATGGCAGATGTTGGAAATAGGTACAAGCATAGAAAAATAAAAATATAGGTGATTCTGATAAAAGGTGATCACTAATACAGACTAGTAATTATATTACAGTAATAAGTAAGTAATTCAAGTGAATTTAGCCATGAGAATCGCCTTCACTTCTTTTTTGAAGGAGGCAGTAGAAGGGTTCAGTCTTGTTTGGGTGGGCAAAGCATTCCAGATCCAGGGAGCCATTCCAGAGAAGGTCCTAGGACTGGTAGTCCACTTTAGAGCAGGCAGCAGTGTGTCTTCAAAGAGCCTGTACCCAGAGGAGCTGGTGGACAGAAGGGAGGAGGGGAAACTCAAACTAGAGCTTGCCAAGATTGACAGGAAGCAAGCCCTTCCTAAGCTTCCACTGGGTCGGCCGCCGCGACATGGCATACTGCAGGCCCATCTGCCAACTGCGCTCCATTTGATCCCGGCCTGGTTCCTGCCACTTCAACTGATTATTGGCCATGCTGTTCTCGGATTCTACCAACTTTCTATCTCGGCCACCCAGCTTGCTACCACTTGGCTGTTCACTAGACCTCCCGGCACCCTGAGGGATTTATTCCTTTATCTCTTTAGATTTTTCATGTGTTGGGAAGGGAGGGGGTGGTTATGGATGGTTCAACCAGTTGGGAGAGCTGAAGCGGGTGGTGGGAGGGGGGACTTGGGTGCTGTTTTCCTTTTTTATGTGTTACCATAGAGCATACACACACCTTCACTATGTTACATGTTTGTGGCTCCCCACTGCGCCTAGTGTACCCAGCATAGGCTACACTGTCAGACTTCACAATTCCTTACATTGTGATGAATACCCCTAGATGATTCCCTTGGAACATTTGCAGACTTAATGATAAGTGCAAAGCCCGCCTTCTATTTGCTTACGTTTGCTGACATTGCATTCATATTTTTACCTACAAGAACTCCACCTAACTAACGCCTCACATCATCGTTTGCACGCTGGCTGATTTGCTGAAACACATATGGCGGTCTACTCTAACTATGTATGCTGGTTGCCATTCTCATTCGTAAAGGTCTTCAGTGACACACAGATACATCCATATGTGATAAACAAGGCTGACATGTTCTACATTGCACACTCCTAGGCAGACCGTGCACACTGGCTTGAGTCTACGGACCCAATGTTGACCACACTCCTTATAGAACTATGGCACCAGACCCATAGTGTAGGACCAGCAACTGTCCTGTTGGGAGGTGACTTTAATGTTGTGCTCAACCATCATCTTGACCTGCCCAGCGTTTCAAGACGGCTGCTTCCAGGAACAGCCATTCAATTACATATCACAATGGGAGCCCACGGCTCATTGACCTGTGGAGACACAAACACCCTCAAGAGAGAAATGGTACTTGCATGGGCGCTACACACAACACTGATCAAGGATTGACTACTGGCTGGCAATGAAAGATGTAGTCCCTTGGTTGATGACAATTGAGCACCTCCCCAAGACACTCTCTGACCACGCATTGGTCCTCCTTGAACTTGCCCTTCCTGGCACATGAGACTGAGCCCACTCCTGGCGACTCCCTGCTAGTGCCCTTAGTGACCCGATATTTCATGATGGGGTCTGATCACGCATTATAGAATATTTCTCTCATTATTATTATTATTATTATTATAATAATTTGTAGGGCGCAGCAAATCATCCCCAAGGGGATCTCTCGGGGCCTGAGTAGCAGACAACATATGTTTATATGTTTATACAGCGCTCGATTGCCGTGGCGTCTTGGCGCTAGGGTGTGTGAACAAGATCAACGCACTGTGTTAACCGGGGACTTATGCGGAAGTAAACAACCATGTTTTCAGACCCTTCCTAAAAAGCTGCAAATTGGGTTGAAGTTTCATGGCCGTAGGCATTTTATTCCATAGCTTTGCAGCACACTGTGATATCGCCCTGCCTCCCCATCTTGCCCGTCTGGTCTTTGTGATCCTTATAAGACCCAGACTAGCAGATCTAAGAGCGCGTGGGGGGATGTAGGGTGGGAACAGTCTTTGAATGTCCTCAGCACCGCCACCCTACAGTGCCTTATGCACAAGGCACAGAGACTTAAATTCCACCCGCTGCTGGACAGGAAGCCAGTGTAGCGATTGAATTCCTGCTGAAGTTGACTGTCCTCTGGGTATGCCCAGGAGTAGTCTTGCTGCGGCATTCTGTAGGGATTGTAGTTTTCTCATCTGGGACTTGTCAATGCCCAAGAATAGGGCATTGCAATAGTCCAACTTGGACAAGAAAAGTGCTACCATCACCGTCTTTTGCAGCTCTTGTGAAATGAATGAAAAGATTTTTCTCAAAGTTTTTAGTAGAAAAAACAGGAGGAGGTGAGACTATTTACCTGGGCAGAGAAATTCAATTGGTCGTCGAAGATGACCCCAAGGTTCTTGACCTTGGGGACAGGGCGTGGGCATTCTCCAGCCTCGGTTGGCCACCAGGACCTATTCCATAGGGGCCGGCCCGGACCAAACTCCATCACCTCCGTTTTGTCGGTGTTAATTTTCAGGAAGCTATGGTTCATCCAGGTCATGATCTTAGTGAGACAGACATGAAACCTGGCAGCTGTGTTCTCAGGCTGATTAGTGATAGAGATGACAAGTTGGGAATCATCAGCATAAGAGACCAGGGCAAAACCATGCCTCCTGATAAGTCTAGCCAACGGGGTGACGTAGATGTTGAACATTGTCGGGGATAGGGCGGATCCCTGCGGGACGCCGCATGGAAGTTGGAAACTATCCGATTGCAGTCCATCCCAGAACAGCCTCTGCTCCCTTGCCTCCAAGAAGGAGGATAAGAGGGCCAGGGCGGAGGCCTCCACTCCCACATCTCCCAGCCGCTGAACTAACACCACGTGGTTTACGGCGTCAAAGGCGGCCGACAGATCTAGGAGCACGAGGACCGCCCTCCCCCCCTCATCCACCACCCTGCGGATCTCTTCGGTTGCGGTGATCAGGGCTGATTCGGTGGAATGGCATGACCGGAAGCCATGCTGTGTAGTATCCAATAGGTTGTTTGCGTCTAAATAGTCAGTCAGCGCTGTGTTTAGTGATTTTTCCAAAATTTTTGCCACTTTTGGTAGGCCAGCAATGGGACGATAATTTTTTGGTTCGGTTGGGTCCAGGTTTGGTTTTTTAAAAAGAGGTCTAATAGATACTTTTTTCCAAGTTTCTGGATAGTAGCCTGATTCCAGAACTTGGTTAATAAGAGGTGTGAGATTGTTACAGATCTTCTGGGCGGCCAGATGCATAATGGTAGGGGGACAGGGATCTGTGGGTGAGCCAGATTTTATTGAGAGAAGAAGTTTTTGTACTTCATCATTTGTAACTGTCTGGAAACAGGATAGTCTACAATGGATTGGACATATCGGTTGCTCTTTTTTATCCTGAAACCCCGGAGAGCTCAGGAGGCCGTTATAAATTCCTTGCACCTTATCCTGGAAAAATAGGGCGAGTTTGTTACACATAGCTTGATCAGGCTTAGACGCATTTTCCTGTTGCGGTTTAGCCAGCAGATTAACGGATTTGAATAGTTCCTTGGTAGAGTTTCCTGCCTCCTTTATTTTCGTTGTGAAAAAAGACTTTTTTGCGGCAATAATTGCCTCCTTATATTGTTGAATAGCAAGGTTATACATTGATTTCATTTGAGTACTATAATCTTGTCTCCAGAGACGCTCAGCTCTTCTACAATATACTTTTAGTCACTTAAGCTCTGGGGTGTACCAAGGTGACGATATCTTAGCTCTCTTTACCGTCACCAATTTTTTAGGTGCAACACGCTCGGCTGCTGCCAGTAGCCAGCCGTTGAACTGCAAGGCTGCTTCATTATTGTCCTTTTCTAACGGGGCAGGGAAGTGATCAAGGGCCGACTCTAGGTCGCTGCCTTTAACTTTATTCCAGTGCCTAATTTGTACCTTGGATGGCTTAGTCTGTGTATGATGGTATGGCTGAGTAACTTTAATGTTGAAATGGACAGCCTTATGATCTGTCCACGGCAGGGCTACTATTTTAGTTAGATTAATATCAGGATTGTTTGTAAAAATACCATCTAATGTGTGTCCCGCCTGGTGGGTAGATTCAGTTATGAGTTGATTTAAGTTAAAAGCCTCAAGATTGTCTAGCAATCTAATTGTATCCGAGTCGTTTTTTAGTTCTAGATGATAGTTAAAATCACCCAGGATTGTAAGGGAGTGAGGATCAGTATATGACTCCATAAGCGTCAGAAGTGATTGGGAGAAAGCCGCTTTGGGCCCGGGTGGGCGGTATATTAGTATCCCCTGAAAGGTCGAGAGATTGTTTAATTTTACACAGAAGTGCAGTGCTTCTGCAGGTAGAGCAGAGATGACTTCTACCCGCACATTTAAATGGTCTCGATAAATGATTGCTATACCCCCCCCTTTACCTTTCTCCCTGTCTTGCGAGAAGACAGCGTAGCCTGTTGGAAAAGCAATATTCCAATCAGGACATGATGTACTATCTGTCCAGGTTTCAGTCACAAAGACTATATCTGGGGTGGAAAGTTGAATTAGATCTTCCAGCTGGTATTTGTGTTTTACCACAGAACGGGTATTTAGCAAAAGACACTCAATATACGCCTTTTGTGTTGCCTTTAAATCTCTAGCAGGCCCATTTGTGTTATTGTCCCTACGCCCCCTTTCTCTGTCTATATGAGCCACAGGCTTTCTAGTTTCCAACCCTTTCCCTGCCCTATTAGTAAGCCTAGAATAGTTATAGAGGTCAGGGTGGATCCAAAAGGAGCAGTTAGAGCAAAGAGCCTCTTTCCCGTGTAGATTTTGCAGAGATATATTATGTGGGTTGCATGTACCTCTTCCCAGATCAAGAAATTGTTTCCTACCGTATGTTTGGGACATTATTCGACCAGGGGTTCTGGCGCTGGTCGTGCTCCAGGCGCCAATGGGCGCAGACGGGCTTGCCTTTGCGCGGTCGCTCCAGCGCAATTTAAATAGTGGAGGAGAGAAGAAGAACTAGAGCGTCAACCCCTGTGCAATGCGGTCCCGTTTAACATCCGGGTGCCGCGGGGGTCGAGCAGGAAGCCCACTTATAACATCCCATGAAGATTCCAGATATTTAAAAGGTAAAATCAATTTAATAAAATTCAGTGCCGAAAAATCAGATTGTGCAACAACGCAGTAAGTTTAAAATGCAGGGCAATGATCTCACACAGTTTAGCATGCGCAATATCCTGCCACCCACACGCTGCGCGGTCGCTCCAGCGCGATTTAAATAGTGGAGGAGAGAAGAAGAACTAGAGCATTAGCCCCTGTGCAATGCGGTCCCGTTTAACATCCGGGTGCCGCGGGGGTCGAGCAGGAAGCCCACTTATAACATCCCATGAAGATTCCAGGTATTTAAAAGGTAAAATCAATTTCATAAAATTCAGTGCCGAAAAATATGAAAGAGCGGTTCTTAAAACATCCAGGTTTTGAGCAGTTTCTTGAACTGTGCCAGATTGGGGCAGGCTCGGATCTCATCTGGCAGTCTGTTCCAGTGGACGGGGGCTAGGTGAGAAAAAGCACGCCGGCCCATTTTGGCTTTCTTGATTCTCTGCGTGCAGAGCAATTTCCGGTTGCTCGATCTCAGCTGACGCACGGGGATGTACAGATCTAGTTTCTTCTTAAGGTAGGCGGGACCCGTCCCCTGAAGAGATTTAAACACTGTACACAAGAGCTTAAAGACTGCTCTTTTCCTGATAGGAAGCCAATGCAGTTGTCGCAGGAGAGGTAATGACGGGGTGCATGCAGGTTTATTGAGGGCAAGACGGGCTGCTGTATTTTGGACTACCTGCAGCCTTGATAGTAGATCTTCCCTAATTCCAACTAGTAGTGAGTTTCCATAGTCTAGTCTACTGACTAGAAGCGCCTGTATAAGGGCTTTTCTGGCCATGAGGGGAATCCAAGGGAAGATTTTTCTCAACATTCGCATTATACCGAAGCAGGTGCCCGAGATAGTCTTCACATGCTCCTCCATGGAGAGTTTGTCATCAATTATGATGCCCAAGTTCTTTGCCTGCTTTTTTGGTGTCGGAGCTTCCCCGAGTTCTACAGGCCACCATTCAGCGGACCACAGCTCCTCCGCTTTACCAAACAACAAGATCTCGGTTTTATTGGAGTTGAGCTGAAGGAAGTTTTTACTCATCCATGTGGCTATTTTTAACATACAGTTTTTAAACTTTGCTCTGGTCACTGCAGGGTCCGACTCTATGGGGACTATCACTTGAGTGTCGTCCGCCTATGAGATCATCTCGAACCCGCAGGATCTAATGATGGAGGCCAGAGGAGCCACATAGATATTGAACAAGGTAGGACTTAAGATGGATCCCTGAGGGACCCCCTTGTCCACTAACGTTGCCTGAGACACAAAGCTGTCCAATTGGACACATTGTGTTCTGTCAGTCAGGAAACTTTGCAGCCATTTTAAGGCCATTCCTCTGACACCAATCTCTCGTAGCTTATCCAAAAGGATTCCATAAGAGATGGTGTCGAAGGCTGCCGACAAATCAAGAAGAACTAACATCGAGGGAGTCCCCTTATCCAGTGACATCCTTATCGTATCAGTTACTTCAGTCAATGCAGACTCAGTACTATAACATGCACGGAATCACGACTGGGACGGGTCAAGTAGGTTATTTTGTTCCAGATAACCGGAGAGTTGTTTATTAATCAGTGCCTCCATAATTTTTGAGCAGCATGGGAGGAGAGAGAGATAGGTCTGTAATTTTGTAGATCTAAGGGGTCAGCTAGTGCTTTTTTCAGCAGTGGCTTGATTTGCGCCTTCTTCCACTTAAGAGGGAACGTGGCCGTGGCTAGTGAAATATTACAGACTTCTGAGAGCGAATAGGACAAGACCGGAGCAAGTTCTGAAATAATAAAAGGGGGGCCCGGGTCTAACGGGGAGCCTGATTTCGTGTGCGCTAATAAGGGCACCACTTGCTCGACGGTCATAACTCACAATCTGTGACCTCAGCCTCCACACTATGGGAGGTGTTCAAAGTCGTCATCTGGGGCACGTGTATATCCAAGCAGGCTGGGGTAATGAGGGTAATACGAATGCAGCTCGCCAGGCTCGAATCTGACATTTGTGGCCTCAAGCTTCCCTTCTTCACTTCAGATGATGCAGGCATCCTTCCCATAATCAGGCAAAAGCTCAGCGAATACGATGAGGAGGTAGTTCGAGAAACACATCATCTAAGTTAAGAGGCACTGACTAGGCACTATGGGGAGGGGGACAGAGCGAGTCAAGTACTGGCTAAACGGCTTCGCTGATCTAGGGTTAGCGATTACATTACGATATTACTAGATAACCAGCAAATCCAGCTTTCGGACCCGGTGCGCCTCAAACGTACCATGAAAACCTTCTACACCAACCTTTATAGTTGAACGATAGCCCACGACTCAACACAATTGGAAGAGCATCTAGATTCCATTCAACTTCTTGTCCTGTTCTCTGTTGAGGACATAGTGCAGACAATACAAAGTATGCCTGGAGGCAGGGCGCCAGGACTGGACGGCCTGACTGTCGCATTTTATAAAGAGTATGCCCAGATCCTTGCCCCTCACCATCTGTCTTTATATGATAAGGCTCTTTGGTCCGGAAGTCTGCCACCCACATTGCACGAAGCAGTGATTGTTACCATTCTGAAACCGGGGAAATAACCCCCCCCAACCAGTGTGACTCCTATTGCCCTCTGTCACTGATCAATGTGGACTGTAAAATCCTTGCTAAACTACTTGTGATCCAACTTATGTCACTGCTGTCTGACATTGTTTGCCCAGACCAAACGAAGTTTGCGCCTGGTGCAACATGTCCCATAATTTATGCACAATGTTTGCACTAATGCACTACCTCAACCCTCAGCTCAAGCTGTTGCCTATCCTACTTGATGCCACTAAGGCTTTCGACTCCTTGGAGTGGCCCTCCTTGTTCCAGCTGCTGTGGCGATTGGGCCTTAGCCCCTGCTTTATCAGCTAGATGAAGCTCCTTTTTATGTCGCTGTGTGCTAGGTTGTGCATGAATGGTGAGGTTACGGCACCCTTTTCGATATCTAGGGGAGCTAGACAAGGGTGCCCCATCACGTATCCTTTTTGCCATTGCAGTGGAGCCCTGGGTGGCCCGCTTGCGCCATAATCATTCACATTGGAAATAATCCCAAGGCAAGAGTAGTTATGGTCACAAACTGCAGCACAAATGCTAGTCTTGTAAGGTAATGGTTGTAGGCACTCACCCTCGAATTGTCACGCTACTCAAAAACCATAAATACAATTGAACAGACAAAAGCATACAAAAGGGAGTGCCTCAAGAGTCCAACAATTGTATTGCTGTTTTTTTTCTCCTCCTTTCATGAAGAACACATAATTCTATGCTGTCGATCCCAACACCGAAGGCTAAGTGTGAGTGAATCAGTTCTCCCAGACATTCTTAGAACACTTGTATCGCTCCTATATCATCGTAGAACAATAACTGAAGGCCATATATTAATAATGCAGCTTAATTTCCACACCCCATTAGGTTCTGTAAGGTCAGACCGGGTAGCAATATGCACCATCACCGCCACGGACCTTCTTCTTCATATGCCCCGCTGGCAAAGAAATACATAAACCCTGATGAAGTCCTTTCAGAGGACGAAACGCGTTGGCCGGGCTATTTCATTGATGTTTTGAAGAATAATAAAGAGTATTGTTTTGAGACTTCATACTACGGCTCTCATGTTATTTTTTTGGAGGAGAGTATATTGGGATCAACAACATAGAATTGTGTTCTTCGTGAAAGGAGGAGAAAAAAGAGAGAAAGCTCTATAATACAATTGCTGGACTCTTGAGGCACTCCCTTTTGTGTGTTTTTATCATTCACGGTGGGGACGCCCCTTCCACACTAGAAGTATTTTAGTCTCTATGTATGCATATTATGTCACGCTATATCTGCGGACCCTTACATTAACATATCCCCCGTGATCCGTGAAGTCATCTGCTTTGGTGGCTTCACCAGCATTCATTAAACTGGTCAAAATAATTTTTTTCCTCTCACTTCTGCGACGGACTGTTTTACTCCAGACTACCCACTTATGTGGGAGGATGGACCAGTCCACTATCTGGGTATTTGGATCAGCAGAGATACTGAAGAAATATGGAGAGCTAACTATGGTGCACTGATAGCATGACTTGAGGATCACGTGCCAGCCTGGACTCAATTACCACTATTTATGACAGGGAGAATTGCAATTGCCAAGATGGTCATCCTTCCAAAATTACTATATTTGTCCATTAATATTCCTATACCCCTTCCAACACACTTCTTCAGGAAACTCACGTACACACCTCTTTGGATTGGCTTGGCCCGTCAGGCAACCATGGGTCTTCTGGGAAACACTGACCCCCCCCTTTAAACAGGGCGACCTATGTGCCCTAGATATGGAACTTTATTACTACTGAACACAAGCACAATTTGCGCACTTTTGGATACACCCACCTCCATTCCAGCCACATTTGACCATTGAGTCAGCTAACGCGGTGCCCTGTCCATTAACTACCGCAATCTATGCTCTTGCCTACCACCGTCGTCCTCAAACAGACACTGTAACATGCACGACTTGGTCATAGGATAGACGCCACCTAAGTGCCCGCTAAAACAACTTATACTCGCCCAATATTCTCTTGAGCGGTCACCCGCAACTCCCAGCAGCAGCTGACAATGCATTGTGCCAGCAATTGGCCCTACTCCTTACCCTGCCCGTTTATGCCTGGAGGGGCAATTCCTTTCAGTGCAACATATACTCACACTCCCACAGCACAGCCCACGTGATGTTTTTGCATACTTCAGATTCTGTGCTGCTCTCCGCGACTCACATGACATGTTTCCTACAGCCCCTCCTATATTTCATGCACTGGACATGTTAATGACTAGCCCATCTCCTTGGAAACTGATCACATGCTTATGCGCGACCATGCATGGAGAAGAAGTTGTCCATATGCACTCCTAGGGCCTACCACAGCTGGGAAGCCAAGCTCAATTCTCCTCTCACTGCTGCACAGTGGCGATACTGGTACAGGCTGACCAGGGCATTCTCCCCCAATTACAGGCTGCGCCCGTTTTGCAGAATAGACAAATCCTCATTTCTCCACCAGGCATGGGAGTGCCCTACAGTGGCCTGCTTTTGGACCTCTGTCTATGGTGCCATTGCCTTGATCACTGATCATTGCCCCCAGAGGTCCCCACTGATCTTGGGCTAAGTTAAGGACATTCCCAGCAGAGTCTGACTGCAATGCTGCTAGCAAAGCGCAGAGTTGTGATACACTGGGGACGCCGCACTGCACCTTGAATAGATAGCTAGCTACGTGATGTGACTTATTGCCAAGATCAACTTACTGCATACTAGGAACTGGTGTCCCAGGGATCCCACCCAGTGGATATCTGACCCCCCTTCATCACTTATCCTTCCTCCTATAAGGATTCTACGGGGTTCAAAATACCCCCAGCTCCAAAGACGTGAAGGGTCTTCCCCCAGATTGACACCACCTTTACACACCCGACCACACGCCTCCTAGTCAGGGCAGCTCCCTAGCTGACATACGCCCTGTTGTCCAACGAGACACATGAATGATCACCTGAATCTTGTAGCTTTTTACAACTGTATCACAATGAACTGAGGACCCGCTGTGCTATAATTTATATATAATTTGTAATTGCTGGCAGTCTTGCTGCATTGTCTTTCAATCTTTTCGCCTCACAAGCTCCCATGGTATGTTTTGCTTTGCCTGTTTTCTATATATATTTACTTTTTTGTTGCACTTTGTACTTATCAAAAAACCTTAATAAGCAAAAAAAAAAACATGGCAACACGAGTCTTTGTTCAGCAGACGTGAATCAATGTACACGGTTTCTCGATCTCGATAAGTGCTCTATCGCAATCAAGAATGTTTGTTCTGTTGCTATTCCTCCACAACCCTCTGGTCTGTGACTTGTTAAACCCAATAAAGAAATGTTAATAGAAAAAAAAGATAGGAAGTGCGAAATAGTGTGGAAAACCTAGGTGGGAATAGTTGGAAAAATTAATTTGATTTGTTTAGGTGTCATTGTCAACCACAACTGAGAGGCGTGTTTAAAACGGCTGCTTAACCTCTTTCAAGTTAGAGAACTATTGAAACAGAAGAAAAAGCAAAAAGTCTACACAAGGTAGAACTCCCTCTGCCTGGTCAACGCCCATGGAGGCTGCCTCTAAATTCAGACAGATTTTCATTAAAAAAAGCATCCCAATATTTTGTAATAACTCCTGATTACAGTATTAGATTTGCTTTATGTGTGTGTAATTTGATGAATACAGTGCAGTCTTTTTAAGTAAATTGGATTGGGAATTATAACTTGCCTCAGTCTTAATGTGTAATGTTGTTTTGGTGTTGCTATTCACACACTCCAAAATATTTTTCCTAAGGAAGTGATTGCTGCTTGTGCCAAGCTACCAAGGATAGTTTAGGGATGCCTCATTGAGCCTGTATACGTATCAGGAATGGGATAAATATCAGAAAGTATCACCTTTGCGCTCCTATAACCTACTGCCACACCCCTAAAGGGCTTGTGGACGGTCACTGATCTACTTCCCCTAACATGATTGTATTCAAAATAATTGTGATGCTATAATTTTGAACAGGCATTTTAAACCAATCTCATGGAGTGAGGCTATTTTCTCAAGGCTCCCCACATTTATTTACAGTACACGCAATAGATTTATTCTTGCCACTTTTCTTGCATTTCTGTAAAGCAGGGGAACAGCAGCCCCCTCCAGCCTCTTGACACTACCGCATAACAAATGGCAAAAATCTGAACCCCTGAAATTTCAACCAAGTTTCATGCACTGCTGGCTGCCGTTGAAAGCGGATTGCCTACCTTCTTGAGCATGCTGGCAAATAATGTTTTGATATATGGTCCTGTATAGTGGAGGACTACTGCTGAGCTTAAAGAAGCACCCAGAACTGAATGGCAAAAGGCGCCAGTACAGGAATTCGGTAATAGTTAACAAATTGCGTTAGTCTAACACCGGATGCGTGGTACTTGGCAGGCCTGTGTCCCGGTTAGGAGGATTACAAATTACAGACAAAACACAGTGCAAAACTTCCCTTTCTATTACTTTATGCGTGGGATGCATCTGCGAGGCAGTACGTACGGAGCAGGAAACCCGGTCCTGGTACACAGATGCCCTTAGAGAGGGAATGGAAGCGAATCATGGTTGGCATGCTTGAAGTACTCTACCTGAGCGGCATTTCTTCCTTGTTAACATGAGATGTCAAATGTGGGTGACAGTGTTTACAGTTTCTTGTATTTTCATTGAGTGCTTTTTACCTTCGGATGCGCTTTATTGCTTCTTAGAAGAGGGTTTTGGTCATTTGACATGTTATGGATGTACAGTGTGTATGCTGTGCATGTCTGTTCCCTCAAGTGCTTCCCTGCTTTCCTGTAGCCATCACTCAGTTTGTTGCATGTTACAAAGCAATGGGGTATGTGGTGTCTGGCCTTGATGTACATAATGTAACTGTGTGTAGCATCTTTCAGTGCATGTCCTTTGACTCTCTTGTGCTGTGCATTGAAAAGCAAGGGATAGTGCGGTTTCTGGTCTTTGTCTATATCACATGTCAATTGTCTTCCTCTTTCTCACTTTCCCATACAAAGAGAGACATGTGGTGTCTGTCTTGTGCAGCAGACCTGTGGCTGCTTTCATCATAATGCATGCTTGAAGCACGGTTGTCACTGCTGGGATAACAATTGTACTATTAACAGAATGTATGCGTCACTAATCTTGTATGTGCCGGTTAGAGCAGTTGAACAGTGACGTTGAGCAGAGATATGCATTGCTCATGGTTGAGTAGTTACACTTGATACTTCTACCTTGTATTCTACTCTTCCGGAACAAAGCAGCATCAGTCTTTACTGAACAATTCCTGCATATTTCTACTGTCTGTGTTTTTATTTTTGCATTATCTCAATCCTTGAACAATCCACGACAATCTGTTTTGTTTCATTAGACATGTATCATCCTATTATTATACTGTCTGGCATTTAATAGCGGTGTAGAATTCCACAGCCGTTTCAGCTCCTAAAGGCCAATGTGGAAGCTTCATCGGGACTAAAATTGTTAACTGAATATTTCCGTTCAGCAGCGCTCCCCCTCCCAGCAGCTGGAAAAATAAAACGATAATAAACTCTTGTTTACTATCGTTTTATACTTCTCTCAAGCAAAGGCTTGGGGGCAGGGCCAGGGTGGTGCCAGGCTGGAGGGGGAATGGTGGGCACTGCCTTCACTGCACATGTGGGTTTGGCCGGCCGTCTGAAGCCGGCCAAACTGACATGCGCAGTGAAGCTTTCTCCAACCTCAGTTGCATTGCTGGGTTGGAGAGAGCAGGTGCAGGCTCCCAGTCTGTGCGGGAGCGCAAATTATCGTCGTTGAGGCCTATCCTGATGCTTCTTTCAGCAGAATGAAAGCAGCGTCAAGACTGGCCACAGTCCACTCTGGGAGCCTGTGCCTGGAGAAGCAAGGAGCACGATGCGGCGAGAAGGTAAGTGTTTAAAAAAAAAAATATATATATATATATATATTTGTCTGCCCCCGTTCCACCCCCCACTCCCCACCCCACCACTCTGTCAACTCTCAGGTCGCTACTGTTTCAATTATATCATTTTAATAGAAAATAAGGTTCTTCTGTTATACAGGGCTTGAGAGTCCCTCTTTTCACTACAAATACACTGTCAGCATGCTCCCAAATAACTTGTAAATTAATTCCATGTAGAAAGAGCAGAGTGGGCTGCTACTGGCATCTTTGTTCTTCTGCAGCGTGTGACAAACAGCAGAAGAATAGGGCTACTGTTGGCAGCTCTTGGCGCTCTTAAGTAAAGAATGTATTTATTTCCTGAGCAGACATCACAAGGTGTAAAGTTCAAACCTCCACAATGTGCAAAGTCCAAATCACAATCTATACAGCAAATTTAATTCACATTGGCAATACAGCATAGTGAAAAGAAAAAGGACCTCTAGGGCTTTACTTAACACATGCATCTTCCATATTAAGAAGATAAAGGTGACAACAGACAAACTGTGAGAAATGAATGGTTTGGCCTGAATAGAGGATGCCAATTAAATATTGAGCACAGAAGGGATCCTTAACCTTTTTAGATGCCACACATTTGCATCACAGGTTGTAAAAATGTGTGCCTAAATAACTACAACAATTCTGAAGTAGTAATGAATTACACATGCAGGGACGTGGCTTTTTAACATTCTAACTGGTTCACCATCCCTTTCGGTTAACACTGTTTACCCCAGCAATAAGCTGTACAAAAACATATAGCTAGTTTACCTCACATCTCTCAGATCAGAGTAAGAGCATTGTATGTCTCTGCCAATGTTTTAAGTTTATTCAAAACACATTTTGGATTGTTTGACAATACTAAATAATTGTTTAATGTTTTCATATACATTTTCAGAAACAGGTTCTTATACAGTTGATTTCAGAGCTATTGTTGTTTGTCACTTATATAGTGCATAATCCCTCGAACAACCCATCTAAAAGACTATGTACACTTATTGTGACAGCAAGCAGCCACAGATGTGTTAAGGCATGGGCAAAGTGGGCTCTGGCCCAGAGCCCCAGTGTTTCAGGGGGCCCTCTGATAAAACAAGATCTGGTCTGCAGGGCGTCTTGCCCTGATGACCTTGAATACTTCTTAAATAGATGGTTTTAAATAGCGTTTTCCTTTAATTTATTTTTAATGTGGGTGATGTGGGAGAGTCTATTACAGACATTTTGCAGACAAATGTTGTGTTTATGTTTCATGTAACATCCATAAAAAGTTTTTTTTAGATCAAAACAGGACCTCACATATGAGAAATGGGAGGGTGTCACAGAGATTATCTGTAGTAACATTAGCGAGCTGCTGCTGTGTTAAAATATTGAAAACACACATTACTATCCCTGCATATTAGATGTAGACACATTTAGAATTTGGACGAGTGTGCCTGCGCACTGTCAGTGACCTGGCCAAAGAGGGCATGAAAGAGCTGAAACTGGATCATAAATTCAAAGCTGCTCCTAACAGGGGCCTCTAAGATACCTTTGGCCCAAGGTCCCAAAAATCCTTCAGCTGGGGAAAATATTTAGCATGCATGCGATACATCGCATGACATTACAACGCGGTCATTAGAATGACCGCGTTGTTACATCGCAAACCATTACAACGCAAGTCATTACAACGACTTGCTGTAGGGAGCAGAAGGTGTTGGTTTTAAAATCCAACACCTTCCCTACTGTTGCACAGACTGGAGTTGGAATAGTAAATTATACTATTCCAAAATCCAGCGCGCCCCCTACAGCAAGTGATTGTAATGACTTGCGTTGTAATGGTATGCAATGTAACAACGCGGCTGTTGTAATGACCGCGTTGTAATGGCATGCGATGTATCGCATGCGTTGTAACGTGGCCTATTCCTTGAGCTGCCCTGCAAGCAGCGCTATGACTGTAACACTTGGCTGTGAACACTAGCTGTGATTTGAAATAAGACTGCATCAAAGTATGCACACTCTATGGCAGCAGTCTGATTACCCTTTATTTAGATCTTTCCTTTGACATCAGTGTGCCCCTTCGCTGTAGCAGCAATCTGTGCACATGCACTGCAAAAGCAAAGTGTGTGCTTTCATTATGACAGCCCTGCATGCATGCACACTTATCCTGACAGAACACTGCACACTTATCCCGACAGAACACTGCACACTTATCCTGACAGAACACTGCGCACTTATCCTGACAGAACTCTGCGCACTTCTCCCGACAGAACATTGCGCACTTCTCCCGACAGAACTCTGCACACTTATCCCGACAGAACACTGCACACTTATCCTGACAGAACACTGCGCACTTATCCTGACAGAACTCTGCGCACTTCTCCCGACAGAACATTGCGCACTTCTCCCGACAGAACTCTGCGTACTTATCCCGACAGAACTCTGCGCACTTATCCTGACAGAACTCTGCGCACTTATCCAGACAGAACACTGCACACTTATCCAGACAGAACACTGCACACTTATCCCGACAGAACACTGCACACTTATCCTGACAGAACACTGCGCACTTATCCTGACAGAACTCTGCGCACTTCTCCCGACAGAACATTGCGCACTTCTCCCGACAGAACTCTGCGCACTTATCCTGACAGAACACTGCACACTTATCCAGACAGAACACTGCACACTTATCCCGACAGAACACTGCACACTTATCCTGACAGAACACTGCGCACTTATCCTGACAGAACTCTGCGCACTTCTCCCGACAGAACATTGCGCACTTCTCCCGACAGAACTCTGCGCACTTATCCTGACAGAACTCTGCGCACTTATCCTGACAGAACTCTGCGCACTTATCCTGACAGAACTCTGCACACTTATCCTGACAGAACACTGCACACTTATCCAGACAGAACACTGCACACTTATCCCGACAGAACACTGCACACTTATCCCGACAGAACACTGCACACTTATCCCGACAGAACACTGCACACTTATCCCGACAGAACACTGCACACTTATCCTGACAGAACACTGCACACTTATCCCGACAGAACACTGCATACTTATCCTGACAGAACTCTGCACACTTATCCCGACAGAACACTCTTTGCATGTTCACAGTGGCTGACAGCAGCTTGTGTGCATTCAATGTGACATTGTACTGAGCCCTTCGTTGTGACAGGAGCCTCTGTGCTAGTGAGTGTGCACACTCTACTTTCACAATGACAGTGGAAGCAGACTACAGCACACTGTGTACACTCACTGTGGGAGGTGCCTCTGTTCCCTGCACTATGGCAGTAGGCTTTCTTTGTAGGCATTCTCTGTCAAAGGAAAGTGTGTGAGCTCCTCACAACAACAGCAAACTGCCCTCCTCGCTCTGAGAGCAGACTGCACACTCCGTACTTGGGATAAAAGACGTGTGTACTCTGTGCTCACTGTGATGACAGACTGTGGCTTCTGCTGGGAGAGCAAATCACTGTGACAGCAAAATTGTGGGCCTCGCGCTCTGAGAGCAGACAGTAATACCCTGTCGTGTCACACGAATGTGTGGCCTCACAGCCAGGACAGTGAAATGTGTGACTCATGCACTGAGATATTGCAGTGGTGGGGGGTTGTGGGGAAATGTTTGTTCGGATGAGTGTGTGCACACTGGTGTGAACGCGTGTGTGTTTGTGAGGAAGTACAAAAGAAAAGACTGAAAATGATATCATAGAATTTGAGGGTAAGATGAGCAAAGCAAAGAGACTTTTAGAGGCTGGGAGCACATCTGGAAAGAAGGCTAAAATGCTACGAGCGGTTGTATAATGTGGTGAAGAAAGTGCATACAATGGCAACATATTGTCAGTCTAATTATCCTATAGCATATTTTTATTTGCCCTGATGTACAACTGGCTGTTGGCAGGATAGTGATTTTCGCAGCACTCGGAAACAACTGTCAGTACAGACATAATGTGAAGTGAAATGGTGGCGATGCACTTTAATTGCACTATAATCAAGCAATCATTAACGGAAATTATTCCGTCTAGGGTTAGGATGTTCTAACTATACAATGGCTTGCATAACCTATCCAAGGCCACTACAAAACTATGTCTCTGGCGCGTACTCCTAATGTACCGTTAGAATGTCAATTAATGTAGTTTTCGTTGGCAATATCAATAATCCACCATATAAGGTTTTACATATTGCATTTAGCATTAATAATGTCGACAATCACACAAAGTTCCAAATGTACTTTTGAGACTATAGTTCGTCAAGTCATAACAGGATTTAACCGCAAGCCAAGGATTTATAGCAAATGGAGAACAACGTTTAAAATGTACACATTTACATAAACGTTATACTGTGCTCTGGGAAGAAACAGGGGTATGTGTAGTAATCTATGCAATGAAAGTGGAAGGTTAATACGTTAATAACAAAGGTAACTGTAGTTTAAAGATTAGTTGAGAATAGGATTAGTAAATGTGTTGACTTTTAAAGAGCATAGCTCAAATTGGTTTGGCTCCTCTAGTCACTCCCAGTTATATGCAGGCTTTTCATGCAGAATGGAAGTGGTTGTCTGTAATCTAATTAAGAGGTCAGAAATAAAATTCAAAACCCTAATTAAAATGGGGCAGGGAGACAAACTAGTTTGATTAGGTCATACTAAGAGTCCTGGGCAGTATATCATAAATTACTGAAAACTATATTCGCTCCCATGATAGGAGTTCTTTGGTAAACCAAAGTGATCGCCCAAATTTCCAGGTCTTTGCTACAGTAAAACAATCCCAGAAAATTACACCCCTAGATCCAGGTGTTGGAAGTATCTAAAATCCAAAGGCTTTCCAATGATAATATCATGTTGAAAACGGAAGTGCCTGCATATGGAGTGTAGAATGGTGTCTTCAAGGTCCCCATTTCAGCTACTGGGTATTTCCACTCGGACATCTACTTAAAATGCACTTTTAAATCAGCAACCTTTCACCAAAGAGCAGTCTGTTCTTTAAAGAGAGTTCTGGTGTTTATTTCTTCAGTCTATTCTAGAGTCAAATATAAAACAGTTATTTTGTGTGCATGAGTTCTATTGTGGGAAAAAGTTCTTGTTATGAATCACTATCCTTTTTGTCTGACAGAGAGAACAGACAGGCACAAAAAAAGGTGATTGGAGGAGTGCTTGTAATAAGTCTAACCACTGGCATTAGCTCGGAGAAACATTCCAACCCACCATGCCATCTCAGTTAAGTAGCTTTTACCAAAGGGTGCACTCTTGTATTCGTTACTTTTTTAAATATTTGTATTCATTTTTTGAAACACTGGCAAATGATAGAGTAGTCATTACAATATTTTCCCCTGAGGGATCGCAGTACAGAATAATGCGCAAGCAATGAACCCGGTCATTACTGCACCAATAACAGTGATATATACAGCATCAAATAAAAACTAGTGTCCCACATGTAACTTATTCAATTAGGGAATGTTAAGATAATTCAGTACTTGAGGATTGTGCTCAGGAAGGCTCAGATTCAACCCCCAGGAATTTGTCTGACATTTAATGCCAGTCTTGGATGTCATCAAGGACTTTTTCATCAGTTTGAACCATTTTAATCCATGTTTCTTTGGCCAATAGCCACTCTCATTCATCCTTTTCCCACAGCTTTAAAGAAGAAGCTCTAGATTATCGTTTATCGCTATTCTACATTTTGCTAGTAACAGCCCCAGTGATGTGAACCTATATCAGATTTTACTCTTTTTTGGTTTGAAATGAAGGCCCAGTATTCAGTGTTTCAATGAGTAGTTGATGGTATTGTGGTCAGGGCTTCTGGCATGAGGCCCCAATACTTGCTAATTACTGGAAACAACCATATCATGTGGAGAAAGTCTACAGCAGTCTGCCTGCATCTAGGACAAACCCCCTTTTGCGTGGTATAGATTTTACTAAGGATGTGCCGGGTTACATAGGTGCAATGCAGAATTTTAAATTGAAGGAAGCGAAATCTAGTGTCGCCTTAAAACCCCTTTGTGATACCTTAGCACTCTGTCCCATTCCAGGCCAGTGACAGTCACCAATGTCGTGACCCATTTAGCATGTATTCTCATGGGCCATGTACACTGTCTTGCAACATCGTCTTGTAGATCAAGAAGATACGTCTGCCCCCATCTTGTAGGCCTACAATGGTATTCACTGTGTGTGATTCCCAGGGTCATCCTGATAAGCCAATCCAACATCTACACACCACTGCAGTCAGTTTCACAAATGTCAGAAATTGACCCAGGCCAATCCTGAATTTGTTCCTGGCTTCATCAAACATGATAAACGTGTCTCCTGAAACAGGTGCCCCATCTTCCAGCATCCACCCTCCCCCAACCTGCAGCCTGTGCTACTCTTTCCAAACTGTGGAAACCCAAGAGGGTCCATATCTCCATGGTGACAAAAAAACGACATCCTTCCCTACATATTTGAAAAATTGTTCCCAGACCAGAGACATCAGCAATATTAAGTATTGCATCATCCAGGATTCACATCTCAAGGTCAGATGCACCGCGCCCAACTCTCTTGGGGGATAGCAGCCCACCAGAAGTATCCTCTTCTTTTTGGGGGTCTCCGCTATCCGCAACAGGAGGTGCTGCAGCTGAGAAGCCATCTAGTAGTATTCAAAATCTGGAAGTGACAAGCCGCCCTCTTCATACAAGAGTTTAAGTGTACTCATTTTAACCCTAGGGCAAGTGCCACCCCATAGTAATTTAGTGGGCATAGTGTTAATCTGGCTAAAGATGGAACAAGATTGGAGGCACATCGTGAACTGAATGCATATAGGCATTTAGGGAGTATAATCATTTTACTGATGACCACTCTGCCCACAGGGGGCAGTGGCAGTTTCTGCCAGCAGGGCAAAGTTCCAGGCCTGAGAGCATGCCATTTATAGTCAGGGCAATGTCCTCTGTCAGTGTATGGATTAAATGTATACCCAGGTACTTAAGAGGCATGAGTTGCCATTTCAGAGTCTTGGAGTCTCCCCCGCGTTTCGTGCATCAGGGTGCCCTTTGGAAACAGTCTCTACTTTGTCTAGTTGGTAGTCAGCTCTGAAATCTGCTTAAAGGCCTTCACTAAGCGTAACAGACATGGAACTGAGTCAATCAGATCCTTCATATAGACCAAGGTGTCATATGCATTCATTGAGACCACGTGTGTTGTAAGTCCTGAAATCCAGAATACTCTATGAATTTCTTTTTGGGAATGTTGCTTTTCTGTAACTTCAGTACATGATTTACAAGATTTAAATAATGCTGATACACATATTGTTTTGCTATGGACACACCGGAAAATACCAGCTGCTCTACGCTGATGAAATTTGTTCCTGTGACTCAGTACAAGGTCAGTCACATGATACTTTCCCAAAATGGATCCTGAACAAAATAGGATTTTCAGGAAGGCCTGTGTGCTAAAGATGAAAAATGGAGTTAGTATAGTTATTGTGATAAAGAATTGTAACTATGAATCACGCCCTACCTTTTATTGCCTTTTTAATCTGAGCTCTCAAGTAGCCAAGTCACCCACAGTAAATATATCACCTATGCAACCCCTGCAGTAGAGCTAAGTGGGATGAGAAAAGTAGGGGCCTCTAAAGAGACGTGGCCTATGTAATTAAGGACGTGGCTTAAACATGTAAACTACATTTCTGTGATTTCCATAGTGTGCCACCGACCACCCTTTATTACATTTTGAATGTTCAAACATGGTGGAATTTAAAGGAGGTAAAGAGTATGATATTTACTATAACATGAGGATTTTTATGCAATAAAAACCAAAATTGCCTCTCTCAGCTTTCAGTAATTGCATCCAGTTATATAACACAACAACTGATATACACTTAAAACCAGCCAGGACTATTGGCTTTGTCAATGGCTGTTAGCTAAGATAAATGAGACAATGATTGTGTTGTAAATAATATCCAGTATGTTTTCTTTCTGAGATTATGAGACTGTGAATTAAACATTACTGACACCTGTGAAAGAGGTTGTGGTCTCTAGAGTGTCTCAATCACTTTCATTATGTTAACTCTATGTTAGACATGTATGCTCTTTTTCTCTCCACATCTCCTCTATAGGCATATCTTAAACCTCGTCTCTTTTCTCTTCATCATCCCCTTTTCACTCTCTCCTGAATGCACTGCCTTGCATCTCCTTCACTTCACCACTCCCCAACACACAACACACTCACATCCCTGTAAGCACTGCATTTTCTTTTACTTTCGCCTTGTCAATATGCTGACAACTGTATATCTCCTTCACATACAGAATCCTGAACAGAATCCCAATTGCAACCTGAATATGTGACCATTGCTCTGTGTCCAGAGAGGCCAGGAATTGGAGGACCATGTATTTTGAACACTCCTCTGACCCACTGGCAAGCACTGTAAGAAACTTGCACTGCCTTCAGCTTCTACTCAAAAGCGCACAATCAAGGCCTGTTATAAACACCTGAGGCCGTATTACATAAAGTGCCCAGGGGGCACAACAGGCGTTTGCGCCCGCTTTGAGTGCCTCCGAGGCACTTTAGTATTACAGAAGGGGCCGCAGACGCTTGTGCGACCCCCTTCTGTAATACCCACAGCACTGGCCCACATAAAGGCCCAGCTCTATCTTCAGGGGGCATTCCCTCATTTGCATGGGGGTGTGCCCCATGCAAATGGGGGAATCCGTTTGCCTCTGCGCCCTATTACAGATGCGGGAGCAGAGGCAAAGAAGCTCTCAGGAGGCAAGTTGACAGTGCGCCATGTAAAAGGTGCTCCCCTGAGAGCAGTCTTTTGGAGGGGGGAAGGCGGTTCCATGGGCCCCCCAGACCTCCCCTTGCAGAAGGGTGCAGTCACTGACTGCACCCACCTGCAAAGGGATCTCTAATCCCCTTTAATAGTGCAGGTGGGTGCCGCCTGCACTGTGAAAACACAGAGCGGCTTTAAAGCAGCCTCTCTGGTTTTCATATGAATGCACTGCCCACAGAGCAGCGCAAGTTCGCGGCTGCCCTAGGGGCAGCGCATTCTATGTAATAGGGCGCACTTTCCCTGTTTGCGCCTGGCGCACCTCCTTTAAGGTGCGCCAGGCGCAAACAGGGAGAGTGTGCCCTATACATAATAGGTCCCCTGGAGGCAACTCAGTTCAAAGTATGCACTATACAAGAAATATGGTACACGAAAAATTAAGTACAACATGAAATATGAACAGGAACGAAATCCCGGACATTGGTTACCTTAACGATTTTTACATTCATTGTTCAGAAATGGATCAGTGTTTTTGCCTGTAAAGTTTATTATATGAATATAGGGCCTGATAGGAGCCCATTTCAGTGTCCGTTTTTAAATTCTACTGGGTCCAAGACCCGGGGGAACCAAGCCCACTGAAAGCCCTGCCCTGCAGATTGCTTCGAAGCTTTAGAAATCCCCTCTGCAAACTCTGTGCAAAGCACAGCTGTCAAACACATGCATGTCACTCCAATACATGAGACACATGTTATAAAACATTGGTGCCAATTCTCTACCATTTCTATTTTAATAGGCATGCTTTGGCAGGGTGATCAGCAAATGAATGCAGCTATCTATTGGATTTTTTTCTGAAAGGCTTGAAAATACGGTAAAATGACATGAGGGAAGAAAGTTCAGAGGATGTTTTTGAAAGGAATGTAGGGGTGTAAGTGCAGGTAATCAATTTAGCTGCAGTGTTACCTTTTTGGGGGTAGGCTAGGCTTTGCTTTTAGGTCGAGCCTAGGCAGCGCACATGCGCTGAGCAAGACTTGCTGTAATCTGTACACGGAGTACAAGCCCGCCTGCTACTTGCCATTGGATCTCTACAGTGTTGCTTTCCTTTCCTGGCTCCTTATTGGCTGGCGCGCCCGAGACGTCACTTCCGTTTCATGGCAGGCAGCACCAACCAACTACAGTTTAGTTACGCTCTAGAGCTGTATTTGTTTCGTTTAGGGACTACTTAATTTCTTTTTTATCTCCATGGCGCCTGCTTCACGGGCTGTCATGCACATACGTTTAATATGCACGGGTGCTTTCATCATTATTACTTTTGTATTACCATGGCAGCCATAAACCTAAAATTTATGTGCATGGGCGCCATGCTGTTTTTAAGCACGGCGCCCACTTTCATATTTTTTCACTTCTCTGAGCCTCAGTGCAGAGTTTCTGCTGCGGCCTCTCGCACAAGGCATGATGACAGCTGAATGTAATGGCTAGGAACGTGCATGAAAGAATACGCCACAGCCCCGATCATACCGTCCAGTTCTTGAACATTACATTTGGTTTAAGACCCACAAAATACATCTCTTGTAAGATCTGCTCTATTGGTATTCTCATGCCAATAAAGTTTATTTAAATTGAACATTGTCAGTTCAGCATGGGGCACCAATCTTGCAAGCATAGAACAGTCAGATTCACTACTAATTGAATAGCTTGAGGTGCTTGTCGACAGAAATTTCAGGCGGGAGCAAGTACAATATTGAACAAGTGCTTTTGCAGAATTATCTTGCATGGGAAATGTAGCTCAACGTCATGTCCCCCCCCCCCCAAATGATGCTACTTTCCTCTCTAAGATGGCCACCATGTTTTCAACACGTTAGATGCTAAGACGCTTTCTGTGTCTGCAGGTCTGCCAGTCATTTTGTAACGTAAGCCACTTGCCTTTTAGTTGTTGTCGGTGGCAGCTGCCTGTTGAAGATCGGCCTCTGATTGGTCACCTTTGTGTTCCTTTCTAGTCTGATCCAGGGCTGTCAGTAAGAGGGAGGGGTGCAGGCAGTGGTGCTGGCAGCAGGTCAGTGGGTTTTGTTGCCTTGTTCTGTGTGCCCTATGGCTGCTGGCAGGTTCATTAGAACAGTGTGATAGGTTGAGGGCTGTTCATGTATGGGTTTGAAAGGGAACCTGCATTTCAGGGCAGCAAGGGCTGAATTTGGCACCAAGTGCTCCTTTGAAAAAAATATAATCCGACATTGTACAGCGTTTTGGGACTGGGTTGGGGACGCATTGTTGAAGAAATGTTCAGAAACTTATTGGTGCCAAGTTTCTCCGTTCTAGTTTAAAACCTTCAGTTTATCATGACTTTTTTGCTGCAAACATGCTGTGCACTGTGAGACTTGTATTTGGGTTTATCATTATAAGTATAGGGTTAAAAATACCAGAGTGGAATCTGCTATTGGTTGAAGGTGTCTTGCATGACAAGAATTCATGTGTTTCCTATGATCAGTACATTTTACTTCCAGGTCTGCCACAGTATCAAGTAGTATTAATCCTTAGTGGCAGCACAAGAAGTACACATTGCAGTAAAATTTGTTGACGTCAGTGCCCAGCGCTCCTACCTTGCGCACAGAGGTTGTGTGGTAAATGCAGGCTTAACAAGTGTGAGAGACATGACACGTAACCTCTATTCATACTAGTGTTATGAACACCTCTTTTCCACGTTTCTTAGACAATCAGTCCTCTCTGGGGCCTTTGTGGTTATTCAGCAGATGGTAAACCTACATTTGGGCAGTAGAACCTTTTTGTAGATTTGGCTCTTTGTTGCAAATGAGGATATTTGAATTAATTTTATTTATACTGCACAGCAAATGCCAGATATGAACTTTGTTTGTCAGCACCTACAAAAAAACAAGCATTTGCAATGCAATAGCTCTTGCTTTTGCGAGAGTTTGAGCTATTGACATTGCAAAAGACAATGCTTTTATTTATGTGTTTTAAAAACCTGCAAACAGTGCGTAAACATGCACTTTGTACTTATAGTCCTTGCTTACGAGAAGCAAGGCTGGCAGTTAAAGAGGTGCAGTTACTGCCAGCCTTGCTTCTCATAAGCAACTACTATTTAAACGGAACCAGCTATTGCAATTCTCCTATTAATGTAAAGGAGACACTGTGGCATGTTGGTAGAATGGCCGATGGAGGTGGACAAACACAGTCACAGCAGACCAAGGCTGTACGTAAGCGCTCGGATGGAGACATGGGGCCCCCCACTTCCTTTTTGAAAGCTCAGCAGACGTGTTTGTTACATTTTTTAATAATGCCAGTAAGATACTGTTGAATTTTTTTATTATCTTACTTTTTCTTAATTTTTTTCTGCACTCTCAGAATTTGTTTTATTTTGTTGGTTATGTTTTTTTTCATACCAAACTGGTGTACTAAAGAAGGAACCAGGAATGTTAAAGAAGATAGAACTATACAAAAAGGATTAAAAATATCCAGTAACATTCGCACAATATAGCAGTGTAGAATATCATTATTTACTGGAGGAAAGGAATGCCAAAAGAATATAATCCATTTGTTAAAGTGTCTAATGGGAACTCCTCTAGAGATAAAGGCTATTCAGTGCCAAAATAGAACCTACACATTTTGAATATTTACCAATTTAGTGCAAGGAGTTTAATTTTCATAATTGTGCTAACATAATATATACATTTTATGTTAGCACAATTTCACCAAGAAGATTGGCGTTGTGACGGGTTCTGCCAATCCCTCTATTAATCCCGGGCTCAACTAGAGTGGCTCATATGGAAATCAATCTCAGTTCTTCTACTGATTTAAGGATAAGGAGTTTGAGTCGCGATCTTATAGTAGCCAGACAAGTTTTACGGTAATCTGGCAGATGAAATTTAGAGAATTTTCTCATAGTCTGAGGTAAGCTGATATTAGAGAAGCATGCTTTCAGAAGTTATTTGACAAGCAAAAAAAACTCTCAATGTAAAAAAGTGAAGAAGAAATGCTGTATCTCAGCATGGGCGAACAGAGCGACAACAGAAATAGCAACCAGATATATTGCAAACTATCATCCGGTTAGACATGAAATATGATCTCACACATGTTTACCCAACTATTTGTAATGGTATGTCGTGTCTAAACAGAAGAGTAACCAAGTATTGATGCTGCTGTTTGGCCTACTGGTGATAGGTCATGAATTAACTTCACAAGATGACATCCACTGCACTACAGACCACAATAAACTTTGACAATACTGGTATAATTATCCATCAAAAAGAAATTAAACTATGATTTTTTTAAGATCGTGTATTACATGTGCAAGATGAGAACTAGCACTTTACAAAACACCTAAATAAAGAAAATTTGACGATACTGGTATAATTATTCATGCAAATGAAGTTCATTAAAATTTGAATTTATGAGGAAGTATGCACTGCAGTAGAATACTTGAGCTTTCATTGCTCTCATTTTTACAAATCAGATTCTAAATGCTAATAAGAGTGGGTGAGAATTTTCCAACAACTGCACAAATCCATCATAATCATTCCGAGTTATGCAGAGTTTACCCCACCTGGTAATTCCTGGGTGTATTAAAGTTCATACCCTTTATTAGATTCCAAATGATCTAACATGTTGGACTTTAAAAGTGGAAACAAGCATGATATTTACTATAACATGAAGATTTTTATGAAATAAACCCCAAAATTGTATTCCCCAAAAACTCAGAATCAGTGCAATTTATTGCTCCCAATAAGGGCACTCAGAATCATGTTCAAGGTGCTGTCTTGCCCATGCTACCTCAAATACTTTCTTTGGACTCCATTGGCAAAACACTGGCTGAAAAAGTGAGAAATCTACTCCTGTATGGTAACTCCAATATTTCTAGTACATTTTCGACTTTTTTGTGATGCTATAATCCCAGGAGTATTTCTAGAAATCTGCAACCTTTCTAGATTTCCAGGAGCCCTCCTAGGCACAATTTACACATACCGTAATTGCACCAGGTCGAAAATTCCACGAGCATATGATGTGAAAATGTGCATTAACATATTTTCCTTTTTTGTACAGCAGGGGAATTTTTTTATGTGTGGACAAATTTCTCAACTTACACCCCCAGTAAATATTGCTAGGTTTCCTTCCTTTTTTCAAAGTTGTAAAGGCACTTACGTTTGTTTGCCTTTAAGAGGATTGTTAAATATAAATGTGTTTCCATGGTTAGAAGCCACCTGCAGTAAATTTGTGAATGTTCACAAATGTATGATATGGTGGATCTTCACCTACATATTCAGGACATCCCTTCCAAAGGCATCAGCATTCCCTCCCTTGCTACTTGGATACGTGCACATTTTGCGCATCCCATAAGTGCACTTTACAAATGTAAAGTTCTCTGAATAATTATTCTATGATATGGAATTTACATTGCTACATTGTGTTTTCACAACGAAGTAGAAGAAAAATGCCCCTCTTTTGAATCAGGCCCTTACTATCCAAGTAACTTTGTACTAAGTAGGACACCAATACATTGTAAATGTGTTAGGGTATCCTGCATCTTTAAAATTCACAACAAAATATCAAACTTCAAAGCATCAAAGAATGTTCCTTCGAAGATAAATAGATTTTCAAAGCTCTGTGATCAAAGACAGGAAACACAACAAAAACGTTCTGCACGAAGGGGTGGTTTTGGTTTATTTCTTCAGGAGACTATTTTAGTGTCTCCTTGGGACAGAAGAGAAGAGATGAACGTGGATAGACCTGAATTATTTCTGGAGTTGACTTTTAGTTTTTCCACTTTATTAGACGACAAGGGGGTCAAAGAGACATCTTACTAAAATATTTTTTCTCACGCTTTGTCCTAATGTAAAAAAAGCCTTTGCATTTTATTATAAAATGGCGTTTCTGACACTGGAATATTGTCATACCGTCACCACATCAAGATCCCTTAAAAAGCACATTTTGGCAGCTCTCCTCCCATTTTCTTTCACCAAGGAGTATATTATTTTTAGCATGTGAACTCTTTGAGAAGTCTGAAATCTAAACTTCATACCTCTTCAAAGGGCACTGACACATGCAGAGAGAGGACCCTAACTCCAAGTCCATACAAGATCACATGAGTATATGGAGTAACATAAAACATTTTAAAAACAAACACAATAGGGATAAAACCTGTGTAAAGCCACCATTTTGGGGTAGTCATCAGTTTCTACCTAGGACTTGCCCTTGGGTTCCACTCATCCTGGCCTTGCTACCACTGGTCTCATGGTTCATGGAATCGGAGCTAGAAGTAAAAAGCGATCGCCAGGCTCATGTATCCTATTTTCTTTCTGTAGCAGTTACTTCTAAGGCTTTCAGCAGCAAATAGGTGGCAGCAGAGGATCTGTGGGTGAGCATGGGTGGTGGGGGTCAAAAAGGTGATATTATGGGATTTGGAGGGTGCGTGATGCCAATGCACTATGCTTGTCTCTTTGAAGATTTGATGTCCTGTAATCAGCCACTAGCAAATGGCTTAGCATTGAACGATAGTACCTAAAAGACAAGCATTTGCAATGCAATAGGTCTCGCAATTGCGAGATTTTGAGCTATTGGCATTGTAAATGACAATGCCTTTTATTTATGTGTTTAAAATCCTGCAATAATAAAAGGCACTGTCATTTACAATACCAATAGGTCAAAGTTTCTAAAATGCGAGACCTATTGCATTGCAAATGCTTGTTGTTTACAAGCGCCCCATGCTGTGCTTTCATGTTAATAGAGGCCATGCCCCTTTCTTTAGATGAGCCGTGTCTAAAGAAAGGTCTGCAGCCGCTATTAAAGTGAAAGCGCGGTATGGGGCGCTTTTACCAAAAAAAAGCATTTGTTTGTCAAAGCGCCCTGTGAAAGTGCGCATGGCGCGCTGAATGCGCCGAATGTTGCAGGAAAGCATGCAGTGCCTGCAGTAGGAGAAACTCATTAAACAAAATAGTGCTTACGGACTAAAAAAGACGTACCGTGTAACAACTGAAGTAAAAGGGCCAGTCCTCATGGCAGGTTACAAATGAAGACAAGGCGGTACTAGGGAGGGACTAACAAGCCTATTAAGGAATCAGAAGCCAGCATTTACGAAGAACAATGACACAAGTCAATGACAAATATGGGCGGAGAGTGGGCAGGGCTTTAAGTCTATACTCAAATACAGCATGCCTTGCAGAGCAGCGCCTGCGCTGCCCAGGCTCGACCTAAAAAATATATGGGAGACTTCCAGATTTACATAAGAAATTCCAGCCAAATACTACTAGTATTACGGCATGTATAAAAAAAAAAACCAACCTAATGTGAAAAAAATAAACATTGCCTGTACACCATAAAACCCCACCTGTGCCTACAACCCCTGGGATGGTTGTACCCCAGAAGGTGCTGCTGAACCTGTGGGATTGCTGACCCTTGGCGCATTTTAAAACTTCCCCCAATATGTCCACGTTTGTTCTACTGAGTTCTGAAAAATAAGCCTGGAAAGCAGCTCACCACACCCACACACCTGGCAGAGGGATGATCCCGCCCACACAGATGATTCCGCCTTCTCGGGAGGCCTGTCATCTGCAGTAGTATTTCCACCCTGGAAGCTCTATTCACCCCTTTCTTCCCTCAGACTTCCTTTTAAAGCGCCAGCCTGAAAGGCCGTCTACAGATTGTGCCATACTGTGCGCCAAACGGAACCCATCGGATTATAGGCGTGGCTCCCCGACAGGCCTTTTTAATTATTATTTTAAACGAATTTGACTTGTAAAGCCATTTCCTGTAAAATAAAAACTCCCATTTTCCGTGGAACACCTTGCACTCCCAACAGAAAGCTTAGTTCTGAGAACATAAAGGATTTCCCCTGCCTGAGATGGACCTCTTCCCCCCGCCATGGTTGCTGAGTGGGTTGAGTGCCTGCTGCAGAGTTGAACGTATGCAACAACTTGTTGATTTGACACTGGCGTCTCCAGGAGGGGGGGCGTAGCCCCATCACCACATCTATTAAACGCCACCCCTTACTTGCTAAAGATGCAAAAAAAAAAAAAAAAAAGAATTTGCCTCTTTCTAAATACATTAAAGTAACTAATTAGCTTTCACTGCAAAACAGCGATTGTTTAAGGCAATACATGACCCCTACACGTCTACGTGTATTAATATAAATATTACACACACACTTACAAAGATACGCATACATGGGAGCGTGCAAGCGCACACCCTTCATGGTTGCACGGGGTTACACCAGTTTTTTCTGTGGCCCACAGTCTGCCTCCCCTATAAATTTCTTCTAGGACGACACTGGTAGGTTTACTGGGCCAAACACCAATACAGCCAGATTAACTTTTAATCCGCCTGAGGTTGACAAAAAGATTGCTATGGGATAGGGTCATTATAAAACATACAGAGGTATCCCCAACCTTATCTTAATAACATATTTTTATGTAGTGCTTCATCCCTCACTTTTGCGGTTTCTAGTGCTGCACATGTAGCTGCTACTTTTACTGATTTTTGCGAAAAATAATTTGGAAGAGGTTTAAGTAGCACTTTGATAGGGCTGAAGGAACGAGCAGTGTGCGCACAAGCAAGCACGTGCGGTTCAGCAAGACTATAGTTTACATTCATTCATCCATCCATCCTTCTATAGATCACCTCCAAGGTCAACTTTACATTTCCTGTGAAGCTGCTTCACTGTTAACTACGCACTTGTGATGCTCCCTGGTGAGTAGATTTTATTGTTTCTGCAACAGAATATTGAGGATTTCGGATGTTTTCATCTCAAAACTCACCATCCACACCATTGTCACCATTTAGGGTAGCACTGGAGGGTGACCCTTCAAGACTATTATGTGGCGACTTGGTGGGATCCATCATTTGAGGCTTCAGTGATTGTCAGTTTGAAAATCACCACCACCCTGAAGAGGACCTGCTACATTGAGCCGAAACAAACTATTAGACTTCTGGGATCTGGATAATTGATTAGTAACATTTTTAATCAAGAGACTTGAATGTTTGTAATAATGATTTGCTTCACTCTGTAAATGTACACCCCTATCCGACCTTCCGTCACTATATTCTTAGGAATTTGATCTATTTTATTATTCACTAATCCTTTTCTCTACAAGCCCAGATAGTTTCAAATTTGCGCCACTTTCACTGAAATCAATTTAAAATCACTGACTTCCAGTAAAGGAACAGGCTGGGATTTTTAATGACTTCCATGGGTGCCTAGATATGGATGTACTGAGGGCCTCTAGGCATTACGGAATACTCACAAATAATAGCGCCAAGACACCACCTGGGTTTTATATCGCCACAGACTTAAATTTCTGGGTCGTGTACAAGTTCCAGGATTCTGCCAGAGCCTACCACTTTGCCAACTCCCAGGAGTGACCACCACCCATAAGCCTCGGCGCTACATATCACGTGACAGAGATTAGCGCCCAGGAGCTAGGAGACTCCCCGTTCCTAGCACAGCCGGTGGGATTGCCTGTTTAAGCCCTGCAGTTTATTAAAAATCCTTTAACCCACCGACTACCCCTCCCCAGGGAAAGCGTCATCCGCTCAGGCTCGGGTCAGCAGATTGTTAGGAAGGTGGATACAGAAAATGAAGCGGTGAAAGCCTCAGGCGTTGGCCTTTGTAAAGGACAGGTCAATGACTGGTACCCAGCTAAGAGTTCACCTCCACGGCTGCGTGGCCACTCCTAGCGAGAGGGGGCTGTGATGCAGTGCACAGGGGCTGTGGAAAACAGCCTCTGCAGAAAGCACCTCACTATGTCCTGGAGGGGGAGGCATGGGGGTGAGAGACAGGAGCATTCTCACTATTGGCGCTTTTACCAAAAAAAGCATTTGTTTGTCAAATGCTTTTTTTTGTAAAAGCGCCCCGTGAAAGTGCGCATGGCGTTTTGAATGTTGCAGCAACACGTCGTGCCTGCAGTAAGAGAAACTCATTAAAGAAAATAGTGCTTACAGAGTAAATAAGACATACCGTGTAACCACCGAAGTAAAAGGGCCAGTCCTTATGGGAGGTTACAAATGAAAAAAAGCGGTACTAAGGAGGGACTAACAAACCTATTTACCAATCAGAAGCCAGCATTTACGAAGGACAATGACACAAGCCAATGACAAATATGGGCGGAGAGTGGGCAGGGCTTCAAATCCATGCTCCAATACAGCATGCCTCGCAGAGCAGCGCATGCGCTGCCCAGGCTCGACCTAAAAAACGGTAAGTTGCTATCTTGCATCCACCAGATCAAAATGTGCACTTTTACTTTAAAGCACGTAATACTGCCAGACGTCTGTTTCTAAGCACTCTTATTTCTTTGCTGGAGTGTATCCTGAAAGGGCACCCACTTATTTAGCCCATTTTGTTGACAGGCTGTCTTCCCAAGTTCATCCTGACTGCCTCCTAGTGTGGGCAGGAGACAGAGTGATATGTCCAGGATAACACAGTTTGGTCCAGTAAAGAATCTTGAATTAGAACCCAGAGCTATGCTGATGAAGATGTAGCCACTAAACCTCAAGTACAAGCACATCGCTGGTAATAGCCAAAACACTGTTAAGGATTATCGATTATGAATTTATACACCAAAAAGTCTGTCTAAATGTGTCAAAGAAGCACTTTATCTACCAGCTGGGCCACAATCTTTAATCTTGCTAGTTGCAACACTGCTGTCATCAATTCTGGCCTCCCTGGTAAAAGACTTTCTCACTTATTGATGTCCTTATGGTTATGCTACCAGCTAGAAAACTTAATTCCTCTTTAGTGCTGCAGTTTTGAAGCTTTTTATTTGTGCAGTGTGATTCGCTGAATCACATTATAACGGGGAAATATTATTAAAAAGTACATGTTCTCTTTCCTAACAATCCTTCTAAATAGAATGTAAATTAGATTTGCGGCTAATTCGCCTCCTGAAGGAGCCCTTGTGTACAGAAAATTCAGAGTTAAAGACCTTCACTTTAACAAGACACCAGCGAGTGAAGAGAAGATACTGCAACCAGGCAGCAGAACTTTACACACTGCTGTAGATAATAGTTGATAACATAAAACAACCAAATAAAGGACACACGCCTTGAATATAAAAACCATTGAGAACGGTTGTAAACAAACAGTGCAAGATCATGTAATGTTCACGTTTCTAGAGAAAGACATAATAGACTTTACAATGGGTTGAAAACAAGCATTGGAAAAGCCTATTGCGGGAAGTGTTTGGTAGTAGCTTTGTGACTTTGAGTAGGTATCCTGAAGCTGTCTTAGAAACAAAATCCCATAATTAAGAAACAACTTGGGCTTGGGCTACTAAATAGAATCTGGGAGTAGGGGCCCTTTTTTGAACAGACTGCATTAGCAGATATAAGCTGTACTGTCAAAAAAAGTATTATGAAAAGAAATAAAAATATGTTTTTTGCATAACGTGAACTTAAAAAGCAAACACAGCAAATATTGAAAAGTACTTTTGATAAAGGGCCAGTATATTCCACTGCTTATTTAACAAAGCCTATGTGTGCACACATCTTTACTTTGTGAACAAAACAGCCATAAATCCCACCACACCATATTGAAACAAATGAAAATGCAGTGGTAATTAGTGAATAGCATACACTATCTAACCCCTCAAATCAATTAAATGCCATTATTTTACAAAGTAAATACATCAAAGAACACACACTAGATATCAATTACAAGCTATATGTCACATCTGTTACTGCACTATCAACAAAACCGATGGGAACACAAATGGGCCAACATGCGCATTCCTCAACGTGCCATGGCATAGATAGACAGCTGACCCAAACAATGGCAGATCTGAAAACACATGAAAGTCAATAGCTCTCTCAGAACTTCTTACTGTATTTTTTAAAAGATTTGATAATATGAGATAATCCAGAAAGCTGTAATTTCCTGTAGCCAGACCTCAAAATGGATCCAACAGTGGAAAAGGTGACATGCATACAAAGAAATCATCTTGGATGCAGAATGTAGAGCACCACACTGTCACAGGGACCAGATTGGATGCAGAATGTAGTTCCAAACTCTTATCCAGTGGTGCAGATCATACCACATACAAGCTAGAACAGCACGTTTTGATGGAATATGTTAACCGTGTTCAAGAAGTATATAGTAATATGCTTCAGTAAGTCAAATAACTTTACCCAAAAAGAGATCTTAGAACGAACATATTAGAAAAAGGCAAATGGCAGTGCATTAGCAACTTTGAGTTGGATGTATTAATGCCCCTATTAAGTGATCAAAACTCTGAATAGCTATTTGCCTTGCAGGGAATGGGACGAGACCACACCCTGTTCTGACTCGGTAAAACAGATCTGTTGAACAATTACCCAACAGTGGTAGCCATCATATTCCTACAGAAGCCAGCTCTGGTTTCATAAGATCCTTGTAAGTCGATATCCATAACAGATATCAGTTTCTAGCAGAAAATACCCGAGCACTGCAGTTGATATTCCTTCAGCAAAACCGAGAGAAGGGCACTTCACCTTGCTCTATCCAATCAGACTCCAACCATGGTTCTGTGCTGAGACAATCCTTACTCTCATGACAGCAAATATGCAGAGGAAAACTACACTGATACTCCCAGAATACTTTAACTGAATTCAGTACGCACCACCATCTACTTAGCATTCATAAGGCATGATACATGAAATTTCCATTCACAAAAAGTGGTTGCAAATTGTGCACCAATTTTTTTCGAATGGAAGGGAACTGACTGATGTACTAATAGGTCAGTTCACAAAAACTCTGAATCATTGTGGGTCACATTGCAACCTACCTCATCAATATTTATGAAATCTAAGTTGCGGTTCAATATCATTAGACGCCATCACAGGGATAATGGCCTGCTGTGGTCAGCAGACCACCATGTCTGTGATCACATTAAGTCAACTTTTTTTTTTTTTAATTCAACACGTTTTCCTTAAAAACTATTTTTCACAACATTCAAAAAGTGAAAGTGATTCTAAGGGAACCCCATGCTATTTGAAAATGGTTTAACGCCTCCTTTGAAGTGTTGGTAAAATTTCAATGATTAGCAACAAGTATATATCCCTTAACAAATTGCTATTTGGAAGGGGCGTCCTAAATGCGCCCCATCCATATGGCAATTTGTTATGGCTTTTTAATCCATTTTGTGGTGGATACCCTTACTGGATCCCAAACTGGGTTTATACATAATAAAAATACATTTTGTACTCCTAAGCCCTGTGATTTTGCAAATTGCAGGCTTTGTGATTGCAAAATTGCTCTGTACAGCAGGTTCATAGTGTACAGCAAGTGTCAAGGATATATTTTTCAGTACTAGGGCATCATCATTCTATCAACTATAAACACATGCAGACGTGGGCCACTGCCCTTTAACCTTTCATCTTGTATGTAAGTTTCACTGTCACATGGGGGACACTACATGCACAATAAAAATGAAAAATAAGTTGCATGTGAGGTGTTATGCTGCTGCACTCTTGGTGGGACCGCGGACGGTCTGAGAACTCATGGACTGCACTGTTTTCTAACTTAGAGTGCTATATTTCATGCAGGGGATGGGTTTTGGTCAGTCTTCCCATGCGGCTCTCTGGAGCATGAAACCACAATGTGAGTTCAGTCTTAATAAATATGGATCCTCACATTTACTGTGTTCTTCATGAGAACCATCATGGGGTTTGACACACTCTCAAATATAATTCTGTCTCTATGATTTGTAATATATCACTTATTTCCCATCTTTTCACTAACACCATTCTTGAAACCAATACATGGACAAGATGGATTCTTTCCCAGTTCAATGTTTTTTAGGAACAGGAAAGGACATATTTTGTTCAACCCAATTCATCATGGCTTCCTCACCAGTGTTACACCAGTCTTTTTCCCAATCCTTCATGGCTTAGTAACTTCTTGTATGTTACAGCCAACCTTCTATACATCATTATTTTTCTTATAATACGAGCTAGAATCATCAATACTATGTGCTGCAAACAGTCCAGTAACTTTTTGAAGGTGGATTTTTTGCCGCTAGTTACTGATTTTTGTCACTACAAAATAGTTACTGATTTTTGTCACAAACATATTTTTCCTTGTTTTTCCAAGTTTGGAGTCCATCTTGAAAGTCTTTGTTGGAATGTTCTGCTGGACCCGGTTCTCTCATAATCCAATTGATGGTTTGAGAGAGTTTGACTCCTCTACGATCATTTTGGATCTTTCTTCAGGGATTGCCAACCAGGAGGTTTCTTTATGCCCATGGCATTCCCTTCCAATTTGTGACCATTCACAGCAAAACCTGTTGTGTCCATGTGATATTTGCATGGAATAAAACACAGTGGCTACAGGAAGGAGTCTCCCTTAATTCTGGCAACCTCGATTAAAGAAGAAGCAGGTGCACCAGTTGCATGCGACTCTTGGTTAAATGAAGACGAAACTCAGCTAAGGACATTGGCGTTCTTCACATTCAAATAGTAGCCAAAGTATAGGGGGTACAAAGGTTGCTTGAGGAATACAACCATTTATTTAAATCAATTTATGAAGTGAAGAACACAAGTAGTCCATGCCATTCACAGTTTACTTTTAAAACTATGTGACTCTGGAAATTCTATAAATAATAACAGTTGATACTGAAACCAAAAATATTTATTTGCAAATGCATGCAATCGCTTGTATTCAGAGGGGGTAATCAGACCAGGTATCTCCATACATGACGATGGCCATTAGTATTACTATTAATAGCATTTGGTGTAGTAGTAGTAGTAGAAGTAGAAGTGGAGTGTAGTATTATTGTGGTAATGCTAGTAGTTGTATTAACATTTTTTATTTGGGAGAGCATTAGGACACTTAAGGGTATCATAGCAAGAGTTATGTGACCTATTATTGGAAATGTGACTGTTGGCAAAAATTAAAGGATTCAACTTGTGTACTGTTCTGACAGAGGAATAAGCAATTAGACTGCAAACCAAAAAATTGTTCAAAGGTCAATGTATTTCATGTTGGAGGATTGACACATTGTCAGTGAAATTGCTCTCCCACCCTCGCAGCTCCACCATTAAGTGAGGCCTGCCCCTGCCCCTGCACTCTCGAATGTTGGTGATCGAGGCCCTCCTCCACCCGCAGGTTTTCCCTGCGCCTCATCCCTGGTGGTCCAGTGGACCTCTGTCTCCTTCCTCTAACTCTGCTCTTTCACTCGTTTTTCTACCTTTTATCTTTCACCTTTCTGCACTTTTCTGCATCTCTGCTCTTTTGTGCCTTATTCTGCCTATTTTCCCTTTTTTCTTTATCCTTTATTTCCTCCCTTTACCTTTCCCCGCCGCTGCTGCCCCCGCGGCCCCTCCCCCCCAGCGCGACCGGCCCAATCCAGCTCCCCTCCCCGCTCCCGCCTCCCAGCTGTCCAGCCCTCCCCGACCCCTACTTAATGGCGGCCACTGCGGGGACAGGCGAGCAAGACCACTGACTCATTGTCAGTGAAATTGCTCTCCCACCCTCGCAGCTCCACCATTAAATGAGGCCTGCCCCTGCCCCTGCACTCTCGAGTGTTGGTGATCGAGGCCCTCCTCCACCCGCAGGTTTTCCCTGCACCTCATCCCTGGTGGTCGAATGGAACTCTGTCTCCTTCCTCTAACTCTGCTCTTTCACTCGTTTTTCTACCTTTTATCTTTCACCTTTCTGCACTTTTCTGCATCTCTGCTCTTTTGTGCCTTATTTCTGCTCATTTTCCCTTCCTCTCGCTCTGCCCTTTCACTTGTTTTCACTCGTTTTTCTACTCTCTTATCTTTCACCTTTCTGCACTTTTCTCCATCTCTGCTCTTTTGTGCCTTATTTCTGCTCATTTTCCCTTCCTGCCCCCGCGGCCCCTCCCCCCCAGCGCGACCGGCCCAATCCAACTCCCCTCCCCGCTTCCGCCTCCCAGCTGTCCAGCCCTCCCCGACCCCTACTTAATGGCGGCCACTGCTGGCGAGCCGAAGGCGCGTCAAAGGCAAGCCCGTCTGCGCCCGTCCGCGAGCCGACCAGCGCCAGGAACCCTGGACCTCCGCCCCGCCAACGCTACGACCCAGCAGCACTCCACGCACTCAACCCAGGCTGCAACAACAACTGCAAGCTAGCATCACCAGCCGACTCCCACGGACCCTTCAGCTGTCACCGCTGCCGGCACACCTGCAGCACCGCCAAGAACACGGATCCAGCACAACCCGCCCACAAGAACACAACCGAACCGAAGACCCTGCAATGCATCCTCCTCAACATCCGATCCCTCCACAAACACGCCACAGAAATCTGGGACCTCCTCGACTGCACCACCCCGGACGTAGCGTTCTTCACCGAAACCTGGACCAACACCACCTCGGGACCGGACATCGCCATCGCCATCCCCCAAGGATACAAGATCTCCAGGAAGGACCGCCCCACCCGCCCAGGAGGAGGAATCGCCATCGTCCACAAATCCAGCCTCCGCCTGAGCACACTCCCTGACGAGCCCACAGAACTGATGGAACACCTTCACTTCAAGATACTGGCCAGCCCCACCGCCACCCTCCGAGGAACCCTCATCTACCGACCCCTGGACCCCGCGGACCCTTCGCCAACTCCATCACGGACATTATCTCCCCGCAGGCCATCGCATCCACCAACTACACCCTGCTGGGAGACCTCAACTTCCACCTCGACAACCAACTGGACCCCAACACCACATCCCTCCTGGACAACCTCCACAACATTGGACTGCGCCAGATCGTGACCGAGCCCACACACTCAGCAGGACACACCCTCGACCCCCTCTTCACTACAGGAAACTCCATCACCTTCAGCCACACCACCGAACTCCCATGGACCGACCATCGTTGCGTCCACTTCACCTTCAGAACACCCACAATCCACAGACACCAGCACCTGCTTCCACGAAGAAACTGGACCAAAATCACCGACGACCAGCTCACCTCCTCACTCAACAACTCCACCCCAACCATCGTGGAAAACGACGACCTCATCACCGCAGCCCGAACCCTGCATAGATGGATCTCGGACAGCACCAACACCATAGCCCCCCTCAAGAAAAACAACAATACCCGCGCCAAGAAAGCCAGATGGTTTACCACCGAACTTCGAGAGTCCAGAAGCACATGCCGCCGCCTCGAAAAGGCCTGGAGGAACACCAAATCCACAGAAGCCCACGACAACTTCAGAGCCGCCACCAACGCCCACCATCAACTCATCAGAGAAACGAGGAAAAAAGCGATTGAAGACAGAATCTCCACCCACGCGCACAACAGCAAGGAACTCTTCAGCATCATCAAGGAGTTCGCCCAACCCACTAGCGAGTCTACCGACATCCCTCCCTCACAAGACCTCTGCGACAAACTCAGCACCTTTTTCCACCACAAAATCAAGAGCATCTACGACAACTTCGACGAAGACAACCAACACACTGAACCCTCACCAACCACCCCCGACACCCGGAAACCAGCGATTGACGACTGGACAGCCCTCACCACCGAAGACACACTGAAGACAATGAAGTCAATCCACTCAGGGGCCCCCACGGACCCCATGCCCCCACCACATCTTCAACAGAGCCGCCGACACCATCGCACCCATGCTCCGCCACACCATCAACCGCTCCCTGGCGACCGCCTCGTTCCCCGACGACTGGAAACACGCCGAGGTCAACCCCCTCCTAAAGAAACCCTCAGCGGACCCCACCGACCTCAAAAACTACAGACCCATCTCCCTGCTCCCGTTCCCAGCGAAAGTAATCGAGAAAGCCATCAACAGCCAACTCGCCACATTCATTGAAGAACACAACATCCTCGACTCCTCCCAATCCGGCTTCAGAAAAAACCACAGTACGGAAACCGCCCTCCTCGCCGCAACAGACGACATCCGCACCCTACTGGACAAAGGAGAAACAGTAGCCCTCATCCTCCTCGACCTATCAGCGGCATTCGACACAGTCTCCCACCGCACCCTAATACGCAGACTATACGACGCAGGAATCCAGGACAAGGCCCTCGACTGGATCCGCTCCTTCCTCTCTGGCAGGACGCAGCGGGTCAGACTCCCCCCTTTCCTCTCGGACCCCACACCTACCACCTGCGGAGTCCCCCAGGGCTCCTCCCTCAGCCCGACGCTCTTCAACGTCTACATGGCTCCACTCGCCCCCATCGTCAGAACCTACGGACTCAACATCGTGTCATACGCAGACGACACCCAGCTCATCCTCTCCCTATCCAACGAGCCCAACACCGCCAGACGCAACTTTCGAGAAGGCATGGAAGGCGTCGCCAAATGGATGAAAAACAGCTGCCTACAACTAAACACCAACAAAACAGAAGTACTCATCATGGGCCCAAACCCCAATGCCTGGAGCGACACCTGGTGGCCCCCCGCCCTCGGAAACCCGCCAACCCCCACGGACCACGCACGCAACCTGGGAATCATCCTGGACTCCGAGCTCAAAATGGACCGCCAGATCAACTCTGTCTCGTCTTCCTGCTTCCACACCCTCCGCCTCCTTCGTAAGACCTTCAAATGGATCCCCCTCGAACACCGAAAGACCGTCACTCACGCCCTGGTCACCAGCAGACTCGACTACGGCAACGCACTCTACGCCGGAATAAACAAAAACCTCACCCGCAAGCTACAGAACATCCAGAATGCTGCCGCAAGACTGGTCCCCAACCTGCCAAAACACTGCCACATCTCCCAGCACCTGCGCACACTCCACTGGCTCTCTGTTGAGGCGAGAATCACCTTCAAGATGCTCACCCACGCACACAAGGCCCTCCACGGCACCGGACCAGCATACCTGAACAGCCGACTCAAATTCCACGCACCCCAAAGGACCCTACGATCAGCCCAGCTCTCCTACGCCGTGGTCCCCGCACCAGAAAGACCAGATCGGGAGGCCGCTCCATCTCCTTCCTCGCGGCCATAGCATGGAACGCCCTTCCGCTCCACCTCAGACAGACAACATCGCTCCCCATCTTCGCAAGAAACCTCAAAACCTGGCTCTTCGACAGACCCCCTCCTTGATGGATGGAACCTGCACCCCCCCCCCCACCCCTAGCGCCTTGAGACCCTTACGGTGAGTAGTCGCGCTTTAACAAACCCCTGATTGATTGATTGATTGACACACTATAGACAATGTAATTTCACATGTTTTTGACTACGGTGAGCATGAGGACTTTTCTCTTTGCCCCAAGGCAGTCAGTGGTTACAATGCAGTATCCACAGTTGATAGTGTTGCTTACCACTTTTGTACCAGGCCCTTAAATACCATAGTACCCCAAATGTATATTCACATTAGTCCAGTTGTACACTGCATTCTGCAGAAATAGCAGGTGAGCAGTCAGGGATACCTCTAGGACAGTGGTCTTCAAACTTTTTAATGCTACGCTCCCCCAGTAAAAAACATAAAAGTCATCTTTCCCCCATCAGAATTTTTCACAATTATTCTATTAATTGCCAATTTTAAAATTATGTCTAGACTTATTTAAACACTGCAGTTAAGTTCTGTTACCATTTTAAAAATGCAATCAAATACATGATTTCCAAACATATTATTCTGGACAGGCAGATCTTACTAATGTGTAAAGATATCCATAGTGTGATTATTAGAAATGGAAGTGGGGGTTTTGAAGAATATTTGGAGTCCCTTCCCTTTTGACACATACTCCCAGCTAGGATATAAATGACAAAAGATGACAGTGATGGCCAATTACAGAGCGGCTTACTTCCACTCAGTTTTCTCTGCTTAAAACATAGCACTGTTATCAGCATAATACTTCTTTTGGCCAGAGCCTGGTGCCCCCCGGGATCCTTTGAGGCTTCCTTAGGGGGGCCTGCCCCCCAGTTTGAAGACCCCTGCTTTAGGAGTTGGGTGCAGGCTTGTAATGCAGATACAGGTAATCAGTCTCCATAGAATCAATGCCCAACCACCAGAGCTATAATAGAATAGATTATTACTTACATAAAGAAGATCTCAGATAAAGCAAAGGAAAATGTAATGCACCGGTTCTGAGATATGGATGAGATATTGGAGGTTTAAAGGCAATGTTATTCTACTGACCTGTATCGCAACCCCTCAGAAACCTCCAAAAAACCTCAGGTTTAATTTCCCTGCTTTTGGCAATGCGCCTCAATGACCTTAGGCACCAGGGAATGTTATAGAAGTATTAAGTGTGCGATAATATATTTGCTCTTTACCCTAGAACTGAGCAAAACTGGTTGCTATGGAAAGCATCTCTGTGAGTTTGTGTCCAGACAACTGGGAACTTAAAAACATCTCAAAAAGCCTAAATGCTGCAACTCAAAAATCAAATGGATAATTTGCCACCCCTGGGAAGGGTGTTTTCTTGTTGCCAAAAGAAAATGGTAATAAAGTTAAAGTTTCTGTGTCCATTAACTGGGTCATTAGAGACCTGATGTCATCATGGGTCTCTGCAGCTCCTGGAGAGACCAGTTATAGCCCACATGATCGCCGATGCCAGCGTTCCAATGGGGGCTACTGCTGCTCGGATTTATCTTAGCATCCCAAGAAGCCTTCATTGGTGCCCGTATCCTATTAACAGCTAGTTGCGCCTGAGGTTTTCAACAGAGAACCCACAGGATTTGGTACACCAGGTGGACCCACAAGTTCGTACTGGCAACTGGGGAACATGTCAGGAATTGGGTCTCACCACACATTAAAACTGCCACATCAAATCGAAGAAGGATGTAGGCAATTACTTCACAATGTAACCTTTAACAATCTGTTATAGATCTCCTACCTACTATTAGTCAAAGATTTAAAATGAAGATGAAGAAAGTGCATGCCTTGTTGCTACTAACAGTTACAATGCAGCTGATTATTGGCGCCGAGTAGGAATCATTATCCCTTGATCCTTGTAATTCCGCATAAGAGTCACATAAATGGGCTATCACAGACATGATCTTCTCAATACAAATTATGATGCCTATTTGCAACATATATAAAATATAGCCAACCTTTTCTTAATACCGTTTTAGTATACACAGAAAGTGAATGAGTATGCTTCACTAGGAATATGTCCTGCAATGCAATGTCATCATACTTTTTAAAATTGACAGCTTCACCAAACCAACAGATTCTATTTTGAATGGCTCCTAAGTGGTCTTTCCCTACCATGAAGAATCAAAGCTAAAAGATGAGTCAAACCTCATAAAAGGCATAGCCTAATTATCTCTGTGGCTTCTTTGCATAGCTACAGTCTGTGAAGATTTAAGGGGCCTACAAATAAAGAGCTAGAGTGCTAAGATATCTCCCAGATCATGCCATACAGATGGACATAACCGATTTAGAGTCTTTAACTTTTCTCTAGCACAGGCTAAATAATTAAATGAAAACTCTTCCTCAGTGGCGTAGCTAGACATACTGCCACCGGAGCGGCCCCCAAGTTGGCCGCCCATGTGCAGGTAAGAGCGGGGGTGGGGGCCGACAGATGACTTGTTCCGGGGGTTGAGGGCAGCCAATGGGTGACTCGTTCTCGTGCCGGGGGGGATGGTGGTAGTCAACAGACACGACTCTAGCCGCCCCCAAAACAGTGCCTCCCTCCCCCGCCAGCTACGCCACTGCTCTGCCAGTCAGATCATAAAACATGCCCACAAAACAGTCAAAACATGACCCACACACTGACCTGTCAGACCAGCCCGTCGGGAACTGCCTGTTTGCACGATAGGCCAGTCTGACCCTGGTTTGAACAGTAAAAGAGGATGGAATCCTGGAGTGAAGTATCTGGAACCTGGAGCAGAGTATCTGAAAACTTGAAGATCAGAGAGGATACTGGAAGGTAGATGGAGCAGGAGAGCACAAGGAGAAACAGAGCACAGTGACTATTTCAGTAGCCGCTCATACCCAGAAGTGACGAAGGAGTCATATTGCATTGAGAATGTGTGGTAAAATCCAGTGGGTAATTTTAGAGCGCACACTTTAATATCGTGTTTGGTGTAAACCCCCCCCCCCCCCCGAGTTCCTCGTTGCAGGCAGAACACAAAGAGAAACAATTGGTCTTATGTATCTAACCAATGGGGCAAGGTAAGTGGAATGCATACTACAGTGCTGTGCAGGATACCACCTCAGCAGTATTGAAAGGAAGATACAATATGAATATCTCTGTTTCCATTTAAAGAGATACACAGTACAGAAGCATACATACTGCTGCAGAAGAGAGAAAGGGAAGGAGAATTCACAGGTGAAATTATGAACATAGGAAGTGAACAGTTTTGCAAATTTCACCAATGGACATTTCTCCTATCTTAACAGTCCCTTCGGGGAATGGAGTATTTTCAATTACCATCAAACTTAAAATGAGGCCCTAGATGTTGACAGTTGCAAACAAACTCTTAACTCTCAGGCAAAATCCACAACAGAAGACTTTGAAAATGTATTTACCTGAGAAATCCTTCTCTGGGAGAACTGAAATCTGAAACAGAGCACATTGGGATCCCAGCAGGAAACACCATAATTCAGTCAGACAACCCACCACCCACCATGCCAGGACTTTCCTGCACCCACCAAAAACCCAACACAAAATACAACGCCTGCTTTGATCCAAGCTCCTTCATTCCTGCTAAGATTTTTGCAGTGCCTGCATCCACCCACATCATTTCCTTCAACTCAAGACCCTTTCATGGCAAACATCTATCCAGTCTAACCCCTAGATGTCAGGGCTTCATCAGATGCTGCCTGCAAACACCTCCCACTTGAAAGTACTTTACCGAAACATGTCATCTAAGTCCGAAGGTAACTTTCTTTAGTGGACTCAGCCGGTCTCTTCATGCAAACCACACCCAAGCCAGGCCCAGCACTTAAATGTTATCTAAGATGCTCATGCCAAAACTTAGGCCCTCATTCTGATTTCACTTGTATTTATTTATGTGCAATAATGCTGCCCTGGGAATTACTGATACCACAAGGTGCAATTTTGACTCTCCCATTATGCATTCCACTAACCAGAAAGAGGGATATTGCATTAATGCATCAGGTTTCCCCTAGTTCTGATCTAGAGAACAAGGGAATTGTGCAGGGGAAAAAAGCTAGGTCAGGGCAACATTTTTGCATGACTTGAAATGCTGAATCGGTCACAAAACTTTGTTTCGGCCGGAGTTGTTTTTTTACAGCCAACGTAGAATGAGGGTCTTAAACATTTTCTTGAATGATTTTCTCCACCCACACTGCACCACTTCGTTAAAAGGTCCTTCTAATAATTTACTAAAGGAATTGTGTCCTTATTTTCGCGTTGGTTAGGGTATTATTGCTTGAAAAGATATAACGATAGTTTCTACTTAATAAATTCACATTACTTTCAAATCCTCATTGTCTGGTCATTCTGTTTTTTGCTTCTTTACCTTTTTTTCATTCATTATTTTGTTACTTTTAGCTTTCACCACATCTTGCTGATTTATACCTTGAGCTTGGCTAATCTACCAAAAGGTAAGTTAAGGATTTTTCTCACCTATATTTGTGAACAGATAGGTTTATGAGCTGTGAAGTTGTATTTTTATTAGTTTTCCAGCAGAGTACATTGTACATTCGTCAGTTACACGACACCTCAGAGGAGAAGTGTCTATACGAATTCAATAATACTCAATATAAACAACAGTCCCTAAACCCCCCGCCGCCCAGTGGTTGGGAGGTTGTGGTTTAACACACACCCCTTTACTGTCCTTTCTAATGTCGCGTATTTCAAACTGCGGCGCTGGTAACAGGATCAAAACTTGAATCACCCATGACAGCAGTTAGACGTTTACACTGGTGCACCTCACCAGTCCATATTTAAGGTCTTCTTGGAAAGCCAACCTTACCCTCGTGGTCCCTGGCCCCCGGCTTCAGGCTATTGTGAAGTTCGTTATATTTGTCTTTTTAATTAACGCGGCTGCTTCAGGTGGCCAAATGACATACAGAAGGCCTCTCCTTATTATCTTGTCCAATGACTGCTATGAGCTGCTCACCTAATGTGCCCCTGAGCGCCACATGAGAGAAAGGAAGACTCTCTCTTTCAACTGCACTGAGAAGAATGGGATTGCAGAGGGTCAAATAATCATGCTTAAAGGAATGCAAGGGTTGTGTCAGTGATATTGACATTACTTGCGCTTCAAAACCCCATCAGGGGTAGCAAGCGCTATATAAATACAAACCTCTTTCCCTCTTCTATCCCGCCACCTACCCTTCTCTACCCAAATAACTGAATAACATATCCACTACTCAAATTACTTCATATTTTACTATACTCATTTTCAACACTAATCCTTAATGGGTTCAGGAGTGGTGTGCTACTCGCCAGAAAAGCGCTTCAACACCCATCAGGGGTAACAAGTGCTATATGAATGCAAACCTTTCTTCCCTTTTTATCCCTCCGCTATCCTTCTTACTCCAAATAACTGACTAATATCCACCTCTGAAATTACTTTCATATTTCACCATATTAATTCACCACTAATCCTTTATGGGCTTCCGGAGTAGCGTGCTTCAACACCCCATCAGGGGTAACAAGCGCTATATAAATACAAACCTTTTTTCCTCCTCTATTCTTCTGCTATCATTCCAAATCCAAATAACTGACTAACCTATCCACCACTTAAAATGTACTTGCATGTTTCACTATACTAATGCAACACTAATCCTCTATGGGTCCCGGAGTAGCGTGCTACTCGCCGAAAATGCGCTTCGATGCCTCGTCAGGGGTAGTAAGCGCTATATAAATGCAATTACAATACAATACAATACAATACAATTTGTTTGGAGTGACATGTTCGACCAAGCAGATGAATGATGTTTTTGGTCTGTTTCTGTGCACCTGAAGTTGCAGAACTGAGGCACTGGCAGATGTGAAACAAAGGCAGATAAAGTGATTTGCCTAAGATCACACAATTCTGATCAAGTAGTGAAGCATTACAACCCACTTATTTTGACTCAAAGATCAGTAAAATAGACAGCACACAATATTTTTTCCCTGAAGTGTTTCCACCCCGCTGCATGTGGTCAGGACACCATGCTCTCAGTCCCGGCTTTCTCCTATCATCTGGTGTGTTAGTCCAATTCAGTCAATGAAAGTTAACCACGCCAACAATATCCAGAACGCATTATGTTGTTTAACGGAAGTCCAGCACTGGCAACAGACTATGCTAACTTACCATCAGCCCTTGCTTCCTTTGTTCATTCCCTACTTATATTCGTCATTCCCCTCTCTTTGTCCTAACTCTGCTTTCTTGAACCCTCCCTACTTCTCTTTGCTCCATTTGTCTGATTGTCTTTTTCGTAACTCTTTTTTACATTCCTTCCATGCTTTCCTTCTCATCTGTCCTTCATTTTTTGTCTGCTGTCAACAGCAACTCCCTTCCTTCCATTGCTTCTTCCGTCCTTCTTTTCTCAGGCTTGTTCCTTCTTTTACTGGTTCCACATCTCAGGAGCAATAGCTTGAGCCAGTGCCACGGTACAAGCCAGTGTGAGGCCTCAGCTCTTTAAAACATGCTTTATTGGAGACTGAAACTGCTTTCATGATATCAGACGATCTTACAGCAGGGCCGGACTGGCCGTAGTAGGCACTGGGCATTTTCCTGGAGGGCTGGAAGGGTGGGGGCCGGTCTTGGAGCGGTGGGGGCCGGTTTTGTTACTGGGTCACGGTTTTGCAGCAGTGCAGCAATATCGGCCCCCGCAACAAAAGCAGCAGCAGTGTTTCCCACCAGCACCCCTACCATCCTCCCCCCCGGGTCAGGTCCGACTTAATTGCCACAGCTGGTTTGAGCTTTCAGCTGGCCATGTTTTACAGGCTTAATCTTGATTAACACTATATCAACAATGACCTGATTGTGCTCGAACAATTGATTTCTGAGGGTCCTATAGGCCAGGTAATAATATATCTGCCCCACAAAAACTGGCATCTGAAGAGTACCAATAACAACCGGACCACAGTGTCCAAATTTCAATGTTTGTCAATCTACCAATTTAGTACCCCCACTAATTGGTGTGTACAAGATAAAGAAAGAAAAAATATGTGAAAGGTCAGAAAGTACCTCACGTAAGCATCACCATGAGAGCTGCTGGTAGGTACTCACCAGTTAGCTCAAGTTTTTATCATCATTGGGGACTTTCTTCGACCGTGAACAGTAAAATATGGGTCAAATGTGAATTTAGAAAGTGAGGAAAACAGATAAAAAAAAGGGGATGTGAACAGATGCACAAACAGTGCTTATTTTGTGCTGTCCCTCTGAGACCCCGCAGTGAAAAAAAGGAATAAACTCGCTTCTCCAAGCTAAAATGAGTTGGGACTCACTGGCAAATAAGCCTACTTTATTGGATGCCGTGCGCCCACTCAGGTTAAAAAGGAAACAAAATGTTGCGGACCACTTCGGTTATGGAAAGGCCAACATGTTTCATTGCCAAATACCTTGCGGCAATTTCATCAGGGCTCGGGCCGGTCTACACCTCACTGAAATTTTACTCTGAGCCTGGATTGATTGACAAACAGGGAAAAAAAGACAAGGACAATACCGAAACTCGCCAAGGCTGTCCGTGTTCACCTCTGCTCTTCGCACTATACATAGACCCTTTTATCAAAGTAATAGAAAACAACCAAGCTATTCGTGCGGTGAGCAGATTTGGCTTAGACACTAAAATCATGGCCTATGCCGACGTCCTGACCGTAGTGACCCCCGAGCCTGAGAACGCAGTTATAGCACTGGAGCAAGAGGCCCAAGAATTTGGGAAAATCTCGGGGTATGCTCTTAACAAAGGCAAAACTCAGATCATCTTAAACAACTAAATCAATTGGGAGGATAGCCGGGTTGTCCAAAAAGCTAAATATCTGGGGGTTACCATTGTCGCAAACACTGACCTGATTGTAGAAGAAAATTTGAACCCATTGGCGGTGGAAACTAAAAGGGCGCTTAACCGGATAAATAATTTACACTTAACTATCGTGGGGCGGTGTAATGTTGTCAAGATGACCTATTTCCCTAAATTACTTTACTTCTTCAGGGCTATCCCCCTAGAGTTCAGTAAAACAATGTTTCAGAGATTCGAACAGCTCTTCTCTCAATTTATCTGGGCATATTCCCAACCAAGACGACTTTTAAGCAACTTACCCTCCCCAGGGATAGAGGTGGGTTTGCGCTCCCCAATCTAAGACTTTATTATTGGGCCTCGGTTTTACAGTATAGCATGGAATTGCTCCAGGAACAGTCTTATATTCCAACTACAGGGCTCCCGTCTCCCTTTCAATTAATACTTGGCGAAGAGGCCCGGGGATGTCTATGGCGGCAATTGTAATTTGGATATTACAAACGGGTCAGATTTAAGACCCTGATGAGTGCATACAAAGCTTTTTCCAACATCCGTAGAATCTATGGGCTTGGCAGACTGAACTATTATACCCCCATTAATAATAACATCAACTTACCAGCAATTTTTGGGAAACCCTATCTCCAAGAATGGTATAGAGCGGGAATCATAAAACTTGGAGACCTGATTACTATCGAAGGCATTAAAACATTTACTGATCTTAAAACTCAACATAATCTGAGGGAACAAGAGGCCTTTAAGTATACCGCCATTAGAGATTTTTTGGTTCGAAAGGCTGGGGGGCCTGCTGGGTTCTCAAAGGTGGATCTTATCGATAAAGTAAAAAATCCCGCTCTACCCCGTATTGGATATATTTATGCCACATTAAATAGCCTAATGCCCGACGATATGCTTAATATAGCAAATAAATGGCAGGCGAAGTTGAATATCCCCTATAATACCTTTAACCGGGCTGTGCAATCTGCCCAGTCTGATCTGATGTCTGCCAAACTGCAGGCACAATTTTATAAGACCGCCTTTTTTTTGTATATCACACCTAGCGGAGTTGCCAAGTGGGGAACAGGAAAAGGGACGCTCTGCCCTAGATGCTCAGAGTTCAGTGTAGATTCGGTACACATGTTCGCAACCTGCCCAAAACTTGCACCTTTTCTGGGAAAAATACAAGATTTTTTAATGAAAGTCCTCTGTCAAGATATCCAGTTAACTCCTACGATTATTCTGCTAGGGACACAAGACAAGGTCAACAGAAAGAGCGGAGGAGCACTTATTTTTGTAGCTATGACTATATTACGTATCTGTATAGCTTCGTTTTGGATAGATTCAAACCCTCCACTGTTTTCACAATGGCTGGCTCGACTCGTTACGACTTGTCATACCGAGAAGGCTATCTTTGCTAAGAAGGGTATCCGGGGGAAAAAGAAGGGCCTAGTTATGTGGGAACCTTTAATTGCTTGGCTCAGTCAGACATAGGGGCCGATTCCGATCTCGGCCGGTAGGGCACCGAATTGGAATCGGCTTAACCGGATCCGATTCGGAGCCCTATTTCCCGACCGAGTCGTACATGCGTCCGGGCGAGCGAGTACGATGCGTGCGCTCGCGAAATCTCCGATCGACTCGTTCGCAGGACCCGACCGCTCCGACCGACTCGCACGGGGACGACACGCACCGCGCAATGGAGACGTTCCCCGGCCGGGTAAGTACGATGCGCACCTCGACCGCTCCGACCGACTCGCGCAGTCCGGCTCCAAGGAGCTGTCGGAGCCGCACTTTGGGGGTCCGTGTCGGACCCCCCTGGAAGCGTAGGTGCGCGAGTCGCACACAGGGGGGACACATGGGTCCCCCCTACACATGCATGTACGGTGCGACCCGCATCGACGCGAACACGCTGTAGGGGGCGCCCTTGTTCGCGTCGTGCCCATTGAGTCAATGGGAGCCCGTGTACGCGTCGTACGACTGGCTCCCATTGACTTCAATGGGAGTCCGACCGAATCGAGTCCGATAGCATACGTGCGCATCGTACTCGTTCGGTCGGACTGCTAGGGTCCGATTCGGTCGGAAATCTCTCCGGGTCCGGCTCGGTCGGGGAGATTTCCGGCCTGAATCGGAATCGGCCCCCTAATCTTGGGGTTCCTGAAAAGCAAAATTCCCTTCTTTATATGTGATGTTTGATGATAGGAAAGCTATGCCCTAACTGATTGCTATAAAATCTACGATAGGGATATCACTCTGCCCATGCTAAATTTTCTATGTATTGTTTTCAACTCATTACTGCTGCTAAAAATTTGCTTTTCGCATATGATTATATTTTAAATCATATACTCTATGGTTCAAGATAGGACATTGTTAGAATGTATGTAATAGGCTCTTTTTCATCATGAGCCAATTTCGCGGTTTTTTGCACACGGGGCGGGGGGTGGGGGGAGGGTTGGGCTCGTTGTTTGATATTTGTCTCCACTTTTGTACTCGCTTTTTGTACTTTCATTAAAAAAAATTAAAAAAAATTAAAAAAAGAGAGATCTGGCACCACGCCATCTTTGTGCTTTTTGAGCAATATGTTCCTTGAAGGAGAGGTTGGTGTCCAGGGCGACTCCAAGGGACTTGGTGTTTAGTGAGAGTTGGCGTTCGAAACAGTCAAAGTTCAGACCTATATCATAAAGAAAAGTTGTACCTTTTCAACCATTGCTGCACTGCTTCATACATGTGTAAATCTACAACTTTTGGGAATTAATGAACAGTTCCACTAATACACCTACAGAGCTTCACCAGTCACAGCTTCCCAGACGTAAATGTACACATTTTAAATTGAAGTCCATGTCAGCAAATTTCTAAAATGCCACTTAACCAACATTTTGAAGCTACATAAAACAAACCACGGGAGCACGAGCCTTTCAGCAAGGGTCGTCTAGAATATAAAATTTGAATGTTCTATATAAGTACAAAGACAGGGGTTATACTCTTTCATTCTTCATAGTGTACGTTAGCGAAAGCAAAGGGAGAAAATAACCAGAAAATGCCCACGGTATGGAGAAGCCTCCTGTTCCATAGTGGCAGAAAGAGGAGGTTGTTGTTGACAGTGTGTTTGTAGGACCATCATACAGCCCACATACAGCAACCATTTCAGACTGTAGTCTGACACAGGTACAGCTAATCACTGGATACATATAGTTTTAAAGTTGATGAAAATAGCAAAGCGGTATATTAATTTCTGGATGAAAACTAAAAGAAAAAAATGATTATCAATAACCTTTTTTTCCATTGTTTTATTCTAGAAAAAAAGGACAAGAATCCTATTTTTCACGGATTAGTTTCTAACCATACATTTGGTTCTGCTCTTTTTGCTTGCCCATATCTGCTGTCCACAAGGCAGAGTTTCACATAAAGACACATATTTTAAGACATACACTCCTCATAAAATCTGAAGTAGGGAACTTTTTCTTCAAAGCATGTTTTAACGTGTGATATAGCCGGTATGTATTAGACCTGACATCCTCAGCATTGCATTCACCCAAACCTTTTGCCTTCACTTCTGATTTTTGTTGAACTCATTTTCGTTGGCCTTAGGAGTTTGTACACTTTACCCATTCTGACCAGTACTAACATGCTTGTGCTCTCTCCTTAAAACATGGTGAAAATTGAAATACATCTAATAGGCACATTTAATTTACTTGTAAGTCCTTAGTAAATGGTACCACATGTACCCAGGGCTTGTAACTAAATGCTTCTAGTGAGCTGCATCACTCATTGTGCCACCCTCTCAGGTAGCCTTTAAAAACATGCCTCAGACCTGCCATTGCAGCCTGTAGGCCAGTTTTAAACTGCCATTTTGACCTAGCCAAATAAAACTTTGGTAAGGCCTAAACCTTCTTTTTAAAAAAAACATATTTGTCACCCCTTGGGCAGGGTGCATGGTTTTTAAAAAGTAGGACATGCGTGCTTAAGTTTTCCATGTCCTAACCAGGAAAAACTCCTAAAGTCGTTTTTCACTGTAGCAAGGCCAACCTCTCCCCTAGGTCAACACCGGGTTACCTTATTACATTTAATAAGTGCTAATGCCTCTTTGGTGCTCCAATGAATTGTGATTTATAGTTCTCTTTAATGGTAAAGTCGATTTTAAGTTATCAGTTTCAAAATGCCACTTTTCCATCAATTGTTGTTTTTGCATTTGTCACCCCGAGTGGGACGGGTATGCCCAGACGTGGATCCCGTGCTCTCCATGCCACTGGAGTCAAGCTATCCTGGCTGATGAGGGTTGAAAGCCCGAAACCGGTCCTAGGATGCTTGTTTCCAGTCCAGGGATGACCTGGCCTGGCAGTTCGGGCTGGACTGTTCCCATTGGGCGCAGGGTCAAGACTGATTTGCATATGGCTGGGTCCAAACTGGAATGGGATGGTAATTAATCACCGGAAACAGGGTGTAGCAGCGGTTAAAAGGCGCTGAGGGTGGATGATATCACCTCCAAGTGGGTGGACATTACTTTAGATATGGCAGTGTTATATGGGCACACTCACTTTTTCATGCATGTAGCAGCAAAATACGAAAGGGGTTTAGAATATGAAAAAGAACTAAGGCGAATAATGTCACAAAGCGAAGACGCATAGTGGCTTACAATTACAATTATGCATATACCCACAGGTTGACGAATTGCAACTGCAGGAGATTCTAGGGGTGTGATTAACGGTTGGAGAATACCCCTCGAGGTGGTTTACTGGTATGAACGATAATGGCAACTACCCGGTAAATAAATAAATAATTATAACATGACTGCTCAGTACCATGTGTTACCGTCAGGGCAAAAGTTTGCCGGGTGACACTTTTATCTTTTTAAGGTTTCCTCACTGTTTCGGTATTGTCCTTGTCTTTTTTTCCCTGTTTGTCAATCAATCCAGGCTCAGAGTAAAATTACAGTGAGGTGTAGACCGGCCCCGAACCCTGATGAAATTGCCGCAAGGAATTTGGCAATGAAACATGTTGGCCTTTCCATAACCGAAGTGGTCCGCAACATTTTGTTTCCTTTTTAACCTGAGTGGGCTCACGGCATCCAATAAAGTAGGCTTATTTGCCAGTGAGTCCCAACTCATTTTAGCTTGGAGAAGCGAGTTTATTCTTTTTTTTCACTACGGGGTCTCAGAGGGACAGCACAAAATAAGCACTGTTTGTGCATCTGTTCACATCTCCTTTTTTATCTGTTTTCCTCACTTTCTAAATTCACATTTGACACATATTTTACTGTTCACCAATGATGATAAAAACGTGAGCAAACTGGTGAGTACCTACCAGCAGCTCTCATGGTGATGCTTACGTGAGGTATTCTGACCTTTCACATATTTTTTCTTTCTTTATCTTGTACACACCAATTAGTGGGGATACTAAGTTGGTAGATTGACAAACATTGAAATTTGGACTCTGTGGTCCGGTTGTTATTGGTACTCTTCAGATGCCAGTTTTTGTGGGGCAGAGATATTATTACCTGGCCTATAGGACCCTCAGAAATCAAGTGTCCGAGCACAATCAGGTCATTGTTGATATAGTGATACTATGAGTGGAGGGTGACCTGATTGATTACTCCTTCTTATGCTCCATATTGTTGATGTTAATCTTGATTAAGCCAGTACAATCTTGCATCCTTCTGAAGATGACAAAATGCCATGATTTGCTCAGCTTGTTAAGCGGCAGCTGTCTTCAGTGCATTAAATTGTATTTATGTGCTAAACAAATCCTGACTTTGCCTTAAGGCAGTTTCATATTGTAAGAAATGTGCCTATTGGTTGAGAGGTGTAGAAGCCCCACTCAAGCAACCACCACATTTCTTGTCAGGGTGAACCATAAAAGTTATTAAATTAACCTGAGCTTAACCTTCTGGTAGCTTGGCACATAGTAGTCCGGCATAACTTAGAGGCAAAGAGTAAAGTATTTATGCAGCACACAAATAATAAAGTGAAAACACGACACAAGGAAAATAATACCAAACTAATTTAGAAATATAGAGTGGCTTTTTATAAATACAAAGGCATCAAAATGATGACAAGCCAATCAGTAGAACTGGAGAAATTAGGTTTGAAAGTTTAGGTACAAATGGCACCTAAAGACGCAAAAGCCAACTGCAGTTATCTGGTAGCGCTGAAGCAGATCAAAGTCATAAGTTCAGGCCATCTGCAATGGTCTGTAGGCCGGGTACAGGACCAGGTTTGGCTGCTGGGAACTGTATCTTTTTGTGCCTGGTTCTGTGGTGTAAGTTCCTGCATCAGGCTGTGTCGTGCTCCTTCGGTTCCAGTGAAGCTACCAATCAGGAGCTGTGAGGTGCAGCATTGTGCTGCATCGGTTCCGGTGAAGCCATCGATCAGGAGCTGTGAGGTGCTGCGGTGCAAGGTCCTGCATCGCGCTGCATCACACTGAGCTGGTTCCGGGAAAAACTACAGTTGTACTGGGAAGACTCTGACTCCAGCCACAGGTCCATGACTTGGGGGCACTTCTTGGGAATCAGAACTCACTCCAACAGAGGCCAGCCGCAGGGCTCAGGCAGGTCCAGTTGGTGGTGATCTGTTGCAGGGCAGGCCTCTGGATGCTTTTCGTGCCTCTGTAACTCAAACAGGAGGCCAGCTGACTGACCCTAGTAGTCACTATGGGATAAAAGGCAAGCGGGTCCAGTCTCCCTTCTTCGGACAGCAAGGCAGTCCTTCAAGCAACAAGGCAGTCCTTTTTCAAACTCTTCCACAGGTCCAAAAGTGTTCTGAAGAGTGGTTCTGAACATCCCATCTTTATACCTGGTTCCACCCTTTCTGTGGGGAAATTCCCAGTCTTACCCCCAAAAATAGTTCAGGTCACTTCTTCCACCTCCCCTGGCCCTGGCTCCAAACTGTCTGAGGTGACAAAAGCCAGGGCAGGCTGGTGTCCGGTTCCTTTGTATGGGTTACAGCCAGAGCCCTTTGAAATGTAATCAGGGCAGAGCCCAGCTCCTCTCCAGCCATGCTGTCAGGAAGACACTCTCCCCTCACACCAAGGCTTCCTCTGTCAATAGGTGTGGAAGGGATACACAACAGAAGAGCCATTCACAGTCAAATGACTCAGGACACTGGCGGAAAGGCACAAAAATGCCATGTTTCTAAAAGTGCAAAAACAACAATTGATGGACAGAATGCAGAACAATGTCATACATTCACCCCAGTACAGAGATCTGGGCCTAAATCCATCGTTTTTTTGCTCACCATGCCATTCCAGTTTGGACCCAGCCATATGCAAATCAGTCTTGATCCTGCGCCCAATGGGAACAGTCCAGCCCGAACTGCCAGGCCAGGTCATCCCTGGACTGGAAACAAGCATCCTAGAACCGGTTTCGGGCTTTTAGCCCTCATCAGCCAGGATAGCTTGACTCCAGTGGCATGGAGAGCACGGGACCCACGTCTGGGCATACCAGTCCCACTCTGGGTGACAAATGCTAAAACAACAATTGATGGAAAAGTGGCATTTTGAAACTGATAACTTAAAATCGACTTTACCATTAAAGAGAACTATAAATCACAATTCATTGGAGCACCATCATCATTCTGTTATTTGCTCGCAAAGAGGCATTAGCACTTATTAAATGTAATAAGGTAACCCGGTGTTGACCTAGGGGAGAGGTTGGCCTTGCTACAGTGAAAAACGACTTTAGGAGTTTTTCCTGGTTAGGACATGGAAAACTTAAGCACGCATGTCCTACTTTTTAAAAACCATGCACCCTGCCCAAGGGGTGACAAATATGTTTTTAAAAAAAAGAAGGTTTAGGCCTTGCCAAAGTTTTATTTGGCTAGGTCAAAATGGCAGTTTAAAACTGGCCTACAGGCTGCAATGGCAGGTCTGAGGCATGTTTTTAAAGGCTACCTGAGAGGGTGGCACAATGAGTGCTGCAGCTCACTAGAAGCATTTAGTTACAAGCCCTGGGTACATGTGGTACCATTTACTAAGGACTTACAAGTAAATTAAATGTGCCTATTAGATGTATTTCAATTTTCACCATGTTTTAAGGAGAGAGCACAAGCATGTTAGTACTGGTCAGAATGGGTAAAGTGTACAAACTCCTAAGGCCAACGAAAATGAGTTCAACAAAAATCAGAAGTGAAGGCAAAAAGTTTGGGTGAATGCAATGCTGAGGATGTCAGGTCTAATACATACCGGCTATATCACACGTTAAAACATGCTTTGAAGAAAAAAGTTCCCTACTTCAGATTTTATGAGGAGTGTATGTCTTAAAATATGTGTCTTTATGTGAAACTCTGCCTTGTGGACAGCAGATATGGGCAAGCAAAAAGAGCAGAACCAAATGTATGGTTAGAAACTAATCAGTGAAAAATAGGATTCTTGTCCTTTTTTTCTAGAATAAAACAATGGAAAAAAAGGTTATTGATAATCATTTTTTTCTTTTAGTTTTCATCCAGAAATTAATATACCGCTTTGCTATTTTCATCAACTTTAAAACTATATGTATCCAGTGATTAGCTGTACCTGTGTCAGACTACAGTCTGAAATGGTTGCTGTATGTGGGCTGTATGATGAGTCCGATCGGAGGAACCCCTTTCCGCCGCCCGACAGGAGAAATACCGCGCAATACGGAATCCCTATCGTTATCTGAAATACCCTTGGCTCCCACTGATGTTTCTGGAGGGGCCTTTCTAATTGATCCATTACTGATCTTCTCTGCGGTGCTGCTGACAATTGTCTCAAATCTCTGGACCAAACTCGTGACGTATTCGTACGAAGTACTCTGGACTTTAGATATCGTCTCTATCATTTGATGCGTTCCTTTGAGGATTTTACAAACAGAACCTGAGCGGATATTGCCATTTCACCGAGTTATAGTTGACGAGTGAGTGTGTGTGTCCCACACCTTTTATCTACCTCCGCCCTGATGAAGGTGTTGCCCTACCTAGGGCCTCACACCGAAACGCGCGTTGGCGTTTTACCCCTCTCGTGCTCTTGGACCTTGTTTCCATCCACTACCAGGAGAATTCACGAGAATGTACCATTCTATCTTCTAATGGCAGTTCTACCATCTGGAGGAACCTTTGATGCTTTATAAATATGTTTGCCTTGAGGAATAAATGTGTATAGCTTTATGAGTGAGTGTTAGGATGATTGATGATATGATTGTGGTGTGTGGGACTTATTATTAGACTCTATAGATGCAATTATTTATGAATTTCTTGTAATCTGTTAATTATTTTATGATGTTATGAAAATAAAAAGAAAAAATTAATTTTGTAAAACAATCTGTTTTTGAATTTGTTGATAATATGCCTTTGACAGCCGTGGTTGTTGTTCTATAATACTAGGACCCCTTGTTGGGCCTTTATGTAAATTTCCCTAGGGGCGGGTAACTGTTGTTAGTGCGAGTTTTCATTGAACTGTTCCCCTGCTCCACCCGCCCTCTATCTGCCTGCAGGGGTCCCCCCTTTGTATTGGTTAGCTGTACCTGTGTCAGACTACAGTCTGAAATGGTTGCTGTATGTGGGCTGTATGATGGTCCTACAAACACACTGTCAACAACAGCCTCCTCTTTCTGCCACTATGGAACAGGAGGCTTCTCCATACCGTGGGCATTTTCTGGTTATTTTCTCCCTTTGCTTTCGCTAACGTACACTATGAAGAATGAAAGAGTATAACCCCTGTCTTTGTACTTATATAGAACATTCAAATTTTATATTCTAGACGACCCTTGCTGAAAGGCTCGTGCTCCCGTGGTTTGTTTTATGTAGCTTCAAAATGTTGGTTAAGTGGCATTTTAGAAATTTGCTGACATGGACTTCAATTTAAAATGTGTACATTTACGTCTGGGAAGCTGTGACTGGTGAAGCTCTGTAGGTGTATTAGTGGAACTGTTCATTAATTCCCAAAAGTTGTAGATTTACACATGTATGAAGCAGTGCAGCAATGGTTGAAAAGGTACAACTTTTCTTTATGATATAGGTCTGAACTTTGACTGTTTCGAACGCCAACTCTCACTAAACACAAAGTCCCTTGGAGTCGCCCTGGACACCAACCTCTCCTTCAAGGAACATATTGCTCAAAAAGCACAAAGATGGCCTGGTGCCAGATCTCTCTTTTTTTAATTTTTTTAATTTTTTTTTAATGAAAGTACAAAAAGCGAGTACAAAAGTGGAGACAAATATCAAACAACCAGCCCAACCCTCCCCCCACCCCCCGCCCCGTGTGCAAAAAACCGCGAAATTGGCTCATGATGAAAAAGAGCCTATTACATACATTCTAACAATGTCCTATCTTGAACCATAGAGTATATGATTTAAAACATAATCATATGCGAAAAGCTAATTTTTAGCAGCAGTAATGAGTTGAAAACAATACATAGAAAATTTAGCATGGGCAGAGTGATATCCCTATCGTAGATTTTATAGCAATCAGTTAGGGCACAGCTTTCCTATCATCAAACATCACATATAAAGAAGGGAATTTTGCTTTTCAGGAACCCCAAGATTAGGGGGCCGATTCCGATTCAGGCCGGAAATCTCCCCGACCGAATCGGACCCTAGCAGTCCGACCGAACGAGTACGATGCGCACGTATGCTATCGGACTCGATTCGGTCGGACTCCCATTGAAGTCAATGGGAGCCAGTCGTACGACGCGTACACGGGCTCCCATTGACTCAATGGGCACGACGCGAACAAGGGCGCCCCCTACAGCGTGTTTGCGTCGATGCGGGTCGCACCGTACATGCACGTGTAGGGGGGACCCATGGGTCCCCCCTGTGTTCGACTCACGCACCTACGCTTCCAGGGGGGTCCGACACGGACCCCCAAAGTGCGGCTCCGACAGCTCCTTGGAGCCGGACTGCGCGAGTCGGTCGGAGCGGTCGAGGTGCGCATCGTACTTACCCGGCCGGGGAACGTCTCATTTGCGCGGTGCGCGTCGTCACCGTGCGAGTCGGTCGGAGCGGTCGGGTCCTGCGAACGAGTCGGTCGGAGATTTCGCGAGCGCACGCATCGTACTCGCTCGCCCGGACGCACGTACGACTCGGTCGGGAAATAGGGCTCCGAATCGGATCCGGTTAAGCCGATTCCGATTCGGTGCCCTACCGGCCGAGATCGGAATCGGCCCCTATGTCTGACTGAGCCAAGCAATTAAAGGTTCCCACATAACTAGGTCCTTCTTTTTCCCCCGGATACCCTTCTTAGCAAAGATAGCCTTCTCGGTATGACAAGTCGTAACGAGTCGAGCCAGCCATTGGGAAAACAGTGGAGGGTTTGAATCTATCCAAAACGAAGCTATACAGATACGTAATATAGTCATAGCTACAAAAATAAGTGCTCCTCCGCTCTTTCTGTTGACCTTGTCTTGTGTCCCTAGCAGAATAATCGTAGGAGTTAACTGGATATCTTGAGAGAGGACTTTCATTAAAAAATCTTGTATTTTTCCCAGAAAAGGTGCAAGTTTCGGGCAGGTTGCGAACATGTGTACCGAATCTACACTGAACTCTGAGCATCTAGGGCAGAGCGTCCCTTTTCCTGTTCCCCACTTGGCAACTCTGCTAGGTGTGATATTCAAAAAAAAGGCGGTCTTATAAAATTGTGCCTGCAGTTTGGCAGACATCAGATCAGACTGGGCAGATTGCACAGCCCGGTTAAAGGTATTATAGGGGATATTCAACTTCGCCTGCCATTTATTTGCTATATTAAGCATATCGTCGGGCATTAGGCTATTTAATGTGGCATAAATATATCCAATACGGGGTAGAGCGGGATTTTTAAATTTATCGATAAGATCCACCTTTGAGAACCCAGCAGGCCCCCCAGCCTTTCGAACCAAAAAATCTCTAATGGCGGTATACTTAAAGGCCTCTTGTTCCCTCAGATTATGTTGAGTTTTAAGATCAGTAAATGTTTTAATGCCTTCGATAGTAATCAGGTCTCCAAGTTTTAGGATTCCCGCTCTATACCATTCTTGGAGATAGGGTTTCCCAAAAATTGCTGGTAAGTTGATGTTATTATTAATGGGGGTATAATAGTTCAGTCTGCCAAGCCCATAGATTCTACGGATGTTGGAAAAAGCTTTGTATGCACTCATCAGGGTCTTAAATCTGACCCGTTTGTAATATCCAAATTACAATTGCCGCCATAGACATCCCCGGGCCTCTTCGCCAAGTATTAATTGAAAGGGAGACAAGAGCCTGTAGTTGGAATATAAGACTGTTCCTGGAGCAATTCCATGCTATACTGTAAAACCGAGGCCCAATAATAAAGTCTTAGATTGGGGAGCGCAAACCCACCTCTATCCCTGGGGAGGGTAAGTTGCTTAAAAGTCCGTCTTGGTTGGGAATATGCCCAGATAAATTGAGAGAAGAGCTGTTCGAATCTCTGAAACATTGTTTTACTGAACTCTAGGGGGATAGCCCTGAAGAAGTAAAGTAATTTAGGGAAATAGGTCATCTTGACAACATTACACCGCCCCACGATAGTTAAGTGTAAATAATTTATCCGGTTAAGCGCCCTTTTAGTTTCCACCGCCAATGGGTTCAAATTTTCTTCTACAATCAGGTCAGTGTTTGCGACAATGGTAACCCCCAGATATTTAGCTTTTTGGACAACCCGGCTATCTTCCCAATTGATTTCGTTGTTTAAGATGATCTGAGTTTTGCCTTTGTTAAGAGCATACCCCGAGATTTTCCCAAATTCTTGGGCCTCTTGCTCCAGTGCTATAACTGCGTTCTCAGGCTCGGGGGTCACTACGGCCAGGACGTCGGCATTGGCCATGATTTTAGTGTCTAAGCCAAATCTGCTCACCGCACGAATAGCTTGGTTGTTTTCTATTACTTTGATAAAAGGGTCTATGTATAGTGCGAAGAGCAGAGGTGAACACGGACAGCCTTGGCGAGTCCCCCGTGAGATTTTAATCTGCTCCGTCAGTTTCCCATTAATAGAGACATTCGCTGTGGGATTGAGATAAAGAGCTTGGATGGCTTGTATTGCCTTGGGCCCAAAACACATCCTTCTCATGACGCCCCACAGAAATTGCCAGGAGACCCGGTCAAATGCTTTTTCAGCGTCAAGCAGAATTAATGGCATCGGGTCTCCTGAGATCTGAGCGGCGTCAAATAATGTGATGGTCCGTCGGATATGTTCAGTAGTACTTTTCTTGGGGATAAACCCGTGTTGCCAATGCGACACTAGAGGTTCTATTCTTAGGGATAGTCTAGTAGCAAAAATCTTAGCATATATCTTAGAGTCGCAATTAATTAGAGTAATTGGCCTGTAAGATCCCATTTCGAGTGGAGATTTATCCTTCTTTGGGAATATTACAATCTTAGCACTGGACCAGGAAGCAGGTGGAGAGATCCCGTTAAAAATAGAAACTACTAATGAGGTAAAAATAGCGCTTAATTGGGGGGCAAATATTTTATAAAACTCAACCCGGATACAGTCTGCGCCAGCCGCTTTCCCATCAGGTAGACTTGCCAAGGCTTTAGCTATTTCGTCCCAGGTAGGAGGATCCTCTAGTTGGCCATAATCTTCTGCACTGAGTTTGGATAAGGCAATTTTGTCTAGATATTCAGAAATCTCATCCTCTCTCAGGTCTAATGGCCCTATGTTCTCCTCAGAGTAGAGATTCTGATAGAACTCGCAAAATGCCCTTTGGATCTTTATTGGATCATTCATAATCTCTCCTGAGTTGAGTTGAATTGAGAGTATTTCACTAGCAGCCACCTGCTGTCTGGTTCTAAGGGCCAAATAATGGCCAATGCGGTCGCTGCATTCATAGATTTTCTCTCTCGCGGAAGCCCATTTAGCGGCCGCCTTCTCTGCAAATATTGACCCAATTTCGGCCTTGCTGACTGTTACTTCAAGTTGAGCCGCTTCTATTTCAGCCCCCGTTTGAACTGCCAATGTTAATCTCTCCTCTGCCTTTTTCATCTTATCTTGCAATTTCAAGATCTGTTCCTTTTCTTTCTTATTTTTCCTTATAGAGAACCGTAGGGTCTCCCCTCGGAGGGGGCGTGGCTTGCGCGCAACCAAGATGGCCGCGCCGTTTTGAGCTCCGGTGGATCACGGAGGCGATCTTTCGGCGCATGATATGTTCTAATTAATTTTCCGCTCATTGGACGTCTGGAATCCGCAGCGGAACATCGCGGGACCCATCTCTGTGACTATGGGACATTTTGAGTCGCTCATGTGTGAGTGAGCGCTTTCGGCGTTTTCTCCTCAGCTGACCCTGACAAAATGGCGGTGTGTGTGGAACTTCGCTGCGACGCTGGCCTTCTGGAGAACTCGGCGCTTTGCTTTCCTCTTATTCCTCACAACCTAGTCCACGTATGAGGTAGGAAGCTGGCTTGTTAAAATTTCCCCTCGAAGTTCTGACAGGTCACGTATGAAGCCGCTGGGGATATACTCTGCCTGAGGCAATGAGTGAAGCAATGAATTCTCTGTCACCGGTCTCAGTCACGGATGCATAGTTAAGCTTCAGCGGACGCTGCTGTTTAGTGGTCTGTTACTTGGAGGCTGGAGATGTATTTCTATTGGCACTGCTTGGTGCGAGACTATACAGTGGACACCTTATGAAGCTACGCAGTATGCAGTTGCGAATGTGACTTTGTGACAATCCTTAAACGCTGTGGATGTTGCCTTATGGTGAGCTTTAAGCGGCTTTTTAAGAGCAGGAATCAAGTTGGAGCTGAATATGGTTCTACTGTTACTAGTGATGTCATACTATGAGCTCTACCAGTAGGAGTCCTTTATTCTCACATCTCACAGGTGCTACACAAAATGGCAGCACATGAGGAATCTCGGTGAAATGTTGCCATTCTGAAGAAGTTGACGCTGTGGTGACCTTTTGCGCTTCATTTTCCCTCCGTTTATGAGGTATGGTGCCTGAACATGAATTTTCCTCGCCTTACTGAGAGGTCTTTTGTGGAGGCGCTACGCTATTTCGTGCCTACATTGAGGAAATTCCTACCGCTGGTCTCAGTCACATATACGCAGCTAAGTTCCAACGGGCGCTGTTTTTTTAATGTTTGCCTGTTCAAACACTGGATGTATACTTGTACCTATGATGCTGGTCGGGCCACCATAAAACGAATATTCTGCGACCTACAGTGGTCTTGCTGAATCATACATGTCTTTTTGTGGAAAATGTGACTCGTTGATAAATGTTGAAGGCTGTTGATGACGTCATGTGATGGGCCCTATGTATTCTTTTCTAAGAGCAGTATTTCAGAAGTGATCTGAATATGGTGCTTTTGTCTCTGGTGCTTACATATTACATGTTTTGTCAATAGGAGAGCTTTAACCTCAATTGATTAAGGCACGACGCTTCCTGCTTTCCTTTACTTCGTCATCACTGAGGGGAAAGCTCGTGACACTCGCTTAGATTTACAGATTCCGTATAATCCCTCATTCACTGGCCTATTTGCCCCGCTTCAATGGCAGAAAGTATGGGGGTCCCTTTGAAGGATAAGGACTCTAAAGGGAATTTAAAGAGATCTAAGCAAACCTCTCCCACACCGGAACGAACATCTAAAGATAAAACAGAATCTGGGGCTACTTTGGATACCATTCTCTCTCACCTCAACTCAGTTCTTGAGATTGCGCAGGGCACGAAAACGAACACTGATTTACTTCAGGTGGAAGTGGCGGCTATCAGGAATGAGCTTAAAAACCTGTCGCTACGTGTTTCCACTGCTGAGTCCCGGATTGGGGCAGTTGAAGATTCCACACACAAACAGGTCAAGCACATGCAGAGTATGGAGCGCACCTTAAATTCATTGAGAAGAGATCTCACGGAGCAGGAGGATAGGAACCGTAGAAGCAATCTACGTATTTTTGGACTGCCAGAGGATTGTGAGAAGGAGGCTCCATCCATGTTGGACTTTTTACTCAAGTGGATTCCCACGACGCTAAACATCTCTTTTCAAAAGGAGTTTGAAATAGAGCGTGCCCATAGGGTTCCTACGTTTAAACCTAAGTCTCTCACACATCCAAGACCAGTGATATTTAAACCTTTAAGGCACCAACATTCTGAACAAATTTTAGCTCACATGAGGAGAATTAGATCGCTGCAATGGGAAGGCCACAAAATCGCTATCTCTCAAGACTTTGCCAGAGACACAGTCATCCGGCGGAAAGGTTTTTTAAATCTACGAAGAAGACTTCAAGAGATGAACATTCCGTTCTCATTTGCTGGCCCTTCAGGCTTCAGAATAACTTTTAGGGGTCGCAACCAGATTTTTTACGAGCCAGCGGATCTGTCCACTTTTTTGGACAATCAGTTTGAGTCTCGGATGGACTCGGATTCTCTTGCAGGCACATCAAATTCTTAATCACTTCTTTTTCAGGTGGTTGGGTTAACGCTCATTTGTGCTTTTCCAGGTTCTTGTAAGTTTTAATGTTCTGTCGAGATTTTAGGTGTAGGTTTCTGGAATGATCTAGGATATTTGACTGTTGCGGCTCTCTCCTCATAACGTTACTAACTTTTCCTTTACAGATGCCTTCATTCATCCCCAGGATAATGGTTTCTTAGTATCTATTGTATTTATATGTATATTTGTCATTTATGTCTTCTTGTCTTTTTGTGCTTGTATATTCTCCTTCTATATATATTTTTACTCTCCATTTTCTTTGATTCACATTTCCTCTTTCCTTGTTTGGTTCGTTTTTGTGTTAATTCAGACATCTTTCTTTGTTTTCTTCATCCTGTATTATAGGTTTTCTCTTTAGTATTTATGTGCTTGATGTCGGTCATAACATTGCTTTTTGTCTCAAGACGTAGAATATGTTTAGGGTCTGTCCTCATTTGTGATATTCACCCTCTTAGTCTCCTTTGGCATTTCTTTTATATGTCTCAGTTTGTGTAGTTACTATGTGTTGATTTATAGATTATCGTAAATATTCATAGACATGATCAATAAATTATTCGAGATAGATAGTAGGTTATGTATATCATCCCTTAGATATTGTTTATTGCTCTATATGTTTACTATCTTTTCTATTAATAGGTATGGAGTACTGTTTTATACTTACCTTTAGGCTGCTTTTAGTAGTTAGAAGACGTCTCTAATTAATTCTTTCTCGTTATATAAATTGCTCATTTCTTTACATATTCTCTAATTTTCATAATAGCTTTTTATCTTAGTCTGTATATCCAGATTTATTTAATATTTAAATTCTAGGATTAGATCTTTATTATTCTATTTACATGTTATTTGCCTTGCCATATGCGATCTGAGATTTATTCGATACTGTTATTTACTACCTTTTAATTCAATATTTATTATCTATTTTTGTGTCTTTGATTAATTAACAAAATGAATTTGTACAGGTTTCTCTTTAAATTCAAATCCTTAGGCCTCTTGATACGCTGGTAAATTTAAGATTACTGAACATTAGCAGATTATTGTTGCTCTGCTGCTTAAACTTTATATATGTTGTTGAGCAAGCTGAGTTATATGTGCTGGCCTCTGTGGTTGCTCCTTCACGTTTTCCTCCCATGCATTTTGTCTACTACAGACTTCCCCCTCTGGGGTTATCTCTCTTTGGTATTAAGTTTTCTCTTGTATTTTCTTTCGCTATCCTTTTCTTTTTTCTAGCTTTTGTTTGCTCTTTATTTCTTTTTTCTTGGGGACTTCTGCTTTGGTCTATTCTTTCTGTTTGTTTTGTCTTCCACTCACTATTATATCCGAGTTAGAATCAATGTGCCTCTCCTTTTTTCATACACCAGATGTGCTTATCTATGTTGTTTTCTGTTCACTATGTCCGGTCTGAATGTGCTCTCACTTAATGTGCGTGGTTTAAATCATCCTGTTAAGAGGGCCAAGATCTTAGACTACTGTAAAAGCTTGTCTGGTGACATTGTTTTACTTCAAGAAACTAAAGTTGCTTATAAGGAAGCCTTATTTTTACGGAAAAAGTGGGTCCTTGATGTAGCTTGCTCTGAAGCTTCTGGTAAAAGAAATGGGGTTATAACGTTGATTTCCAAAAACTCTGGTCTAACTATTGTGACTGCTGAATACGATTCAGATGGTAGATGGCTGCTCTCTCATTTGTCTAATGGATTGACTGATTTTTACGTTATGAATATATATGCCCCTAATAATGATGATCAATCTTTTTGGCGGGCTATTAGTAGGAAGCTGTCTGACATCCCTCAAAATGCTAAAGTGATTGTTGGCGGTGATTTTAATCTTCCTATGGATCCTATTTTAGACAGACAATCGGCTTTTAAATTTCGCCCTCCTAGGGCGCATAAACAAATGCTGGATATGTGTTCTTCTCACCATCTTCTGGATGTATGGAGAATGCATAACCCTACTGGTAGTGATTTCACCTTTTTCTCCTCTCCACACTCTAGTTTTTCCCGTATTGATTATCTCTTGGTCGACGCAGCACTTTTGAAACATACTACTAATGTGATAATCCATCCAATTCTTGTCTCTGATCACGCGGCGGTCTCGTTTACTCTCCTTAATTTTACAGATACTCATAGATCGCGGACTTGGCGTCTAAACACAGAAATCTTAGATGATAGTGAGGAGGTTAAACAACTATGGGGTCGATTCCGATTCGGGCCGGAAATTTCTCCGAACGAGCCGGACCCGGAGAGATTTCCGACCGAATCGGACCCGTGCAGTCCGACCGAACGAGTACGATGCGTCCGTATGTTATCGGACTCGAGTCGGTCGGACTCCCATTGATGTCAATGGGAGCCGGTCGTACAACGCGTACGCGGGCTCCCATTGACTCAATGGGTGCGAGTCGGACAAGGGCGCCCCTACAGCGGGTACGCGGCGAAGCGACTCGCGCCGTACACGCACAGGTAGGGGGGACCCATGGGTCCCCCTGTGTGCGACTCGCGCGGCTACGCGTACAGGGGGTCCGACACGGACCCCCAAAGTACGGCTCCGACAGCTCTTACGAGCCGGAGTGCGCGGCTCGGTCGGACTGCTCGCGGCGCGCATCGTACTTACCCGGCCGGGAAACGTCTCCATTGCGCGGTGCGAGTCGAGTCCGAGCGAGTCGGTCGGAGCGGTTCGAGCCGGGAGCGAGTCGGTCGGAGCGGTCGGGACGCCCGGACGAGTCGGTCGGCGATTTCGCATCGTACTCGCTCGGCCGGACCCGCGTACGGTTCGGTCGGGAAACAGGGCTCCGAATCGGATCCGGTAAAGCCGAATCCGATTCGGAGCCCTACCGGCCGAGATCGGAATCGGCCCCTAAATGTGGATATTCATAATTTCTTCAAAGATAACGTGTCATCCGTAAGCTCCCCAGTAGTCTTGTGGGATGCCTTTAAATGTACTATTAGAGGTCATATTATAAAAAAAATGGCGAAAAGGAACGCTGATATTAGAAGAACACTCACTGCCTTGGGTGACGAAATTAAAAGTAAAGAGATCTTATATAGAGGCTCTAAAGACAAATCGCTTCTACAAGAGATTAAGAACCTAAAATATTCTTATAACTCCATAGTTACCAGAAGAGCTCACTTTGGAGTACAGGCGCAAAAATCTAAACGGTTATTGTTACGAAACCGCACAGGTAAGATGTTAGCTGCTACATTAAAATATCAGGATACAAGTGTTAAGACGACTCAGATCTCTTGTATCACTGATAATACTGGTGCCAGGAAGTTTCATACTCAGGATATTCTTGAGGTTTTCCGGGATTTTTATAAAAACTTATATACGCCCAAAGATCAGTGTAATCTAGTTACATGTCAACAATTCTTGGCCACTATTCCCACAAATACTGTCTCTGATTCAGCTAAGGTGGATTTGGGGAAACCAATTGACTCTGAAGAAATAATTCAGGCTATTAAGACTACTAGATCAGGAAAGGCGCCAGGTCCCGACGGGTTTCCTATTGCTTTCTATAAGACATTTCTATCCTCATTTTAAAATTATCTTAAAGATGTTTTTGATAATTTTGTTTTATCGGGAAAGGTTTCTGGCTCAGCTGCGGAAGCCACTATAGTGGTAATTCCTAAGGATGGAAAGGATCATTCAGACCCTAAAAATTTCCGACCAATCTCCCTTCTCAACATGGAAGCTAAGATTTTTGCCAAAATACTGGCTAAACGTTTGGAGAGCCATATCCCTCATCTTATACACTCTTCCCAGACTGGTTTTGTTAAAGGTAGGTTGGCTAGGGATAATATTCGAACTTTCTGTCATATTCTGGAAAAAGTGAAACTTTCTAACCTTCCATCGGCAGCGATTGCCCTCGACGCCGAGAAGGCCTTTGATAAGGTCTCCTGGCCTTTCCTACAGGCAGTTCTCCAATCTCATAATCTAGGAGATCCATTTATCAATATGGTAATGTCCTTATATGCTCAACCTAAAGCTAATATTAGAATTAATGGGACTACTTCTTCTTTTTTTAATCTCTCCCAGGGCACGAGACAAGGTTGTCCATTGTCTCCTCTTCTTTTTCTTTTGTCAATAGACCCTCTCCTGCGGTTACTCAATCTAAATCAGGATATTAGAGGTTTTCAATTTGGTTCTCAGACAATTAAAACGGCCGCGTATGCGGATGACGTGCTCATCTTCTCTGAAGACATCGTAAATGCTATCCCTGCCATTTCCAACACAATCAAAAAATTCTCCTGTGTTTCAGGGTATACTCTGAATAAAGATAAGATGGAAATGTTTCCCCTGAATGCGTCGTGTTTCTCTTCTCATATGGGGACAGCGGGTTTTAAATGGCAACCGACTCATATTAAGTATCTAGGGATTTGGTTCTGTAATAATATATCAGATACTATTGCTCATAATGAATCCCTTATCATATCTAAGGTTAAAGACCTATTGAACGCGTGGTCGCCTAAATACATTTCCTGGTGGGGTCGCCTTCAAACCCTGAAGATGATGATAACTCCCATTGTTAATTTTGTTTCTTCTATGCTGCCTGTGAGGCTATCTTCATCCTTTTTCCACGAGATTGATGTTCTTACTTCTAAATTGTTATGGATTGATAAACGCGCTAGAATAGCATATAGACATCTGAGGAAACCTTATAATCTGGGTGGATGCAATCTTCCGGATTGGAACTTGTATCAAACTGCCTTTTTAGCGTCTCAAGGGGCTCTCTGGTTTGCTCCGGACTCCAGCCTTACTCCTCCATGGATTTATATTGAACGGGAGTTGTGCTCCCCTCTTTCTACTTCTTCTTTTATGACCACATCTAAGCTGATCTTACCGTATTCAGGCCGTATTATCTCAGATACAATTAATGCATTAAAACGCATAGACAAAAAGGTTTCTAAACCGATTCATAAATCCAGGTGGTCCTCGATATGGCATAACCCTAAAATTGTGACTGATATTGACTCTGTTACGATGTCTTCCTGGGCGACCAAGGGTATTAAGCTGGTCAAAGACCTTTTTGATACTAAACAAGACCCGATTCCTTTTTCCTCCTTGGCTAGAGATTATAATCTCAGTAATATAGATTTCTATTCCTTTCTGAAAATAAAGGTAGCCTTATCCAAAATACTCCTTTATCCTGAGTCTACTACCGTTTCGCTTCTTGCTATGTGGCATAGATCAGGCCATATTGCTTCCAAGATTTACAAGTTTTTATCTGAGTCGTCGCCCTTACAGTCTACAGTTACGCAGGAGAAATGGCTACACCATTTTGAACCTGATACTTTTTACGCTTAATCTTCTACATTGGACCCCGGTTCGTCTACACAAACTAAATCTTAAAGATAACGATCTTTGTTGGAGTTGCAAATTAGTTCCTGGCACCCATCAACATATGTTTTTTGAATGCTCGTTATTGCAACCTTTTTGGGAATTGGTCCACAAACATTTATTGTTAATTTTTGGCATTAATTTTGAGCTCTCAATACCTTTAATCCTATTAGGCCCATGGGCTGCGCCATCCCTATTACCGCTTGATGATACGGATATGCAATTGCTAGACTTGCTTATATCAATTGCTGTTAAAATTATATTAACAGAGTGGAAATCGTTTAACTTAGTATCGTACCATACTTGGTGGGCTTGGGTATCTTTTCTTCGAGGGGCTCACAACTTGGTTGAGGAGAAACGGTATACACCTGTTATTTCTAGTGTGGTCTGGAGTTCTCTGGATAGATATATGGACTTAGCTTCGCAGGGGCTGGTTGATCAGTTTCCGTTTGTGTCTTCCTCTTAGTCTATTTCTCTCTATGAAGCAGACGTCCCGATCTCTTGCTTTCTCTTGTATCTATTCTCTTCTTTTCTCACTCTGCTTCTTCTTTCCTTTCTTTACTATCCTTTTCTATCTTTATTCTTTCTCTCTTTTCTCTATTTTACATCTTTTATTTATCTAAGCAGTACAACCAGTTTCATGAAATTGTTTTTCTGATCAACTAGATATTTATACATTACATAGGATTTATTTATTACATGAGATGTATTTCTATTTATGAACTGCTCATCTTGTTCTGGTTCACAGGATCAGTTGTATTGCATTATATTATATCTTAATTATTTGTATTCCTTTATTATAACAATAAAGAATATTAGAACTAAAGAAAAAAAAGGTCTCCCCTCGGATGCCCGCCTTCAGTGCATCCCATACCATCATAACTGTGGCTGTCCCAATATTTAGCTCGAGAAACTCTTGGATCCACCCCTGCATGTGCATTCGATAACCATCATCATAGAGTAAAGCTCTTTCAAAGCTCCAATTTGGGGTCTCGCCACTGGTACCCAGCCCCCTGATGTTTAAGATGAGTGGGTTATGGTCTGACATAAATCGTGGGGCAATATCTATAGAACAGTTTCGGACTAGAGAGGATGAAACCAGAAAATAATCTAGTCTTACTAGGGAGAGATGCAGGGCTGAGAAGTAAGTGTATCCCGGGTGGGTAGATTTTAAACTGGCCCACACGTCACAAAGCCCATGAGTTTGTATTAGATTGAGCAAAGCTTGATATACTCTGGGCTTTCTACCTACATAGGGCCATTGATCGTCTGCTTTCCAGTTACTGGGTAAATTGATGTTGAGGTCCCCACAGATAACAATTGGAAGTGGCCAATGAGCGAGTTCTCCTGTGATCCAGTTAATAACCCCGGGGTCGTCAGTGTTGCTCCCATATATAGAGCATAAAGTGAAAGTGAAATTGGGAAGCAGGTGACATTCCGCTATAACCCATCTACCAAGAGGGTCAGTTTTCACCCGAGTTGATTTCAACGGGTGTCTGTTTTGTACCATAACCCCTACCCCTCTTATCTTTGCACCCTGTGTAGTCCCTCCTATGACCCTATACCCCAATGAGTTCAGTAGATGCTTCTGGGATCCCTCCACATTTGTTTCCTGGAGGGCAACTGTATCAGCCCCCAGTGGGCGCAAGCCCTGAGCTACCTTCTGTCTTTTCAGGGCATCGTTCAGGCCACATATATTTACTGACATAATTCTAAGAGTGTTTTGCTTGTTCATACAAAATGGTTTCTTTTTTCCAAGTAATCAGGTTTAACCAACATAAAATTTATGTACCCCACATTATAGATTATATAAACATTTTTATCTTGCGTGTAATGATACCCCAGAAATTTCTTCTCTGCCAATGCCATATGTTTACTCATCTTGCACATTATTCTTTTTCTCTTTTCCTTTTTTCTTTTCCCTTTTTCTTTCTTTTTTTCATTTTTGAATCTCTTAGTTTCAAAACATATTTTCACGCTATTTCTAGCCAATACAATAATTACAAGTGTCTTTGGTCCCTCCACCACCGTGCAGTTATCCTCCCACCCCTCCCGACCCCACCCCCCCCCAAAAAAAATAGAGCAATCAGGAGAACCCTGAATGATGGTTGTCAGTAATGATTCCTCACCGCAAGGCCACGCCTTGTAGAACAACCACGTTACTCATTACCTAAAAGACATGGTTAAACCCGAGAGAGAGACGGAACAGAGCCAGTAAAGAAATAGAGAACCAAAAGAGAAGGAAAAAATCCCCCCAAAAAACCAAAAACCATAAAGAAAACAGAAGAGGGCTCCTCCAACCAAGAATTAATCTACCGAAAGGCCCCTGTATAAGTGCCTAGCAGGACAGGTAGTAGCAAATAAAAATCAGAAAGATTGGAGAAAAGGCATTACAATGGACTAGTGCTCAATTACTAGATTAATGAATTTCTCTCAGCCAGATATGTTTCGTCTGACCTTTAGCTCGACCCTTTTTTTGCCTTAGCTTCCCCCAGAAATTCACCCGCCTTGATCTCAGACAGAACAGAAAAACCCGGGTAGCCCCGTTAAAAATGACTTTTAATCTGGCAGGATTCATTAAAAACACTTGGGCTCCCAGCTGCTTGAAAGGGGGGAATTAGTTGGCGCAAGCGCCATCTCCGCTCTACGGTTGAATGGCAAAAAATCGGGTTTGGCAAAAAACATAACCCCATTAGCACCTTTCTGTGAATTTGGTCGGGCTTGGTCGTAAACTAGCTGTCTAAGAAGAAAGTTCCCGAAGAACACCAGGAAAGCCCTGGGTTTCTCTCCGGGTAAACTACTACCATCCCGCCGTTGTTTTCTATTAAAGGGGAAACGATGCGCCGGCTGGACTTCATGGTCCCAATTCCATTTCGATTGATCCGGGAAAGCTTCTCGCAGAAGTTTCACGATATAACGCCTTGGGTCATCCCCCTCAACTCCTTCCGGGATACCAAGCAGGCGAAGATTATACCTGCGTTGTCGATTCTCCTGCTCTTCCATCTTCATCATTAGGTCTATCAGGCATGCATCGTGAGCAGAGCCTTGATTTTTAAGGGTAGTTACTTCAGTTTCTAGACTCTCTGTGTGGCCCTCCACCATGTTGACACGATCGCTGATGTCGGTGCATATTTTATTTAGCTTTCTCAAACCCCCTTGTAGTTTTTTGGCGGCCCCTTTGGCTGAGCGATTATCGGAACGAACCTCCTGTTGGAATTCCTTGATTGAAGCTAGGATAGAAGCTAGAGAGGGTTCTGCCATGGATTCTGGTGTAGTTTTCAAGTTTTCCTAGTGCGATGTCTGGTCTACTTCTTCGCCGAGGGGATAAGACATCTGAGAATCTGAGTAGTCCCATTTAAGCTGGCTGCGTCTTTTTGTCTTGCTTCTTGTTTTTTTCTGGCGCTGCACAGTTCCAGTGTCTTTGGAGGGATCAATGATGTTGTCTTCACTTGAACTAGTTCCGTCTTCGTCTGTGGTCGTCAAAGAGCCATCCGATACAGAGTAAAAGTTTTCACCGCTAAGCTCCGGAGTCCAAGGAGCTTGGAGGCCAGGATTAGCTTCTAGGCTAAGGATGTAGTTAGTAGTGCCGGCTGCTAGGAGTACTGGCCCTGTCTCTGATACACCTTTTATCGGCGCGAGGCCCGAGGGTGGGATAGCAGAAACTGAGGGTGCCGCCTTTCCTAAATCTGCTATGGTTCCTGTGGCGTCTTCCATGGGGACTGAATTGGAAGATGGATTACTAGGGTCTAACAATCCTTCTATACCATTTCAGCCTTCCGGTTGCTCATTTGGGGGTACCGCTACCTCATGTTGCACGGAGGCGCAGTCTTCCTTTAAGTTCGTAGGCATTTGATTAGGGTTCAGGTTCCTTTGTGTCCCTAGTAGTGAGCTATCAGGTTCTTTTTCGGGGGGGGAGTGTGGAGTCCAGTGTACCGTCTAGTTTGAGGGATGGTGTCTTAACTCCTGAAAACATTTTCACTATAGACGGTTGAGAGCTTACACCTTCTTTAATAGCACCTCCAGCCCAGAGTTTCCCCATAGTCTTTTTGAGACTGTTGGCCTACTGTTTACCTCTAGATAGAGTGTCCATCGCAGCGTCCCCGTGAGCAGCGCTGGCTTGGGCAAGTTGGACAGTTTTCATCTTGTTACCTTTGCTGCTTTTGGCGCCCCTGGTCGACATAATCGAGCTCCTCTGCCGTCTTCCCGCCGGCCGTATCACAAGCTTGAAAGTAATTGAAGCGAGCACGGCGGATAGAAAGTAGCAAAGCAGCCAGCGTTTGAAGAATGCCCGGAGCGCTCTTCCGAGGGCGAACAACCCGCGAAAGTTATCCGAAATGATCCCAACAACAAGCTGGAAATGGAGAGCGGTCACTAGCGTCCTGCTCCCTCCCAGGTTCGGCATCACTGGTCAGTCCGCATAGCCGATGGTCGATGTACACGGTGATGGAGCAAGGTAAATAAGAAAATTTTGAACCCCCTAATATTAATACTAATAATTAATATTATTAATTGTTTGATGACTAATCAACACTTTACGTCTTTTATAGACATCTTTTATAAGGGATAACCGCAAATTCATGTTCAAAAGATAACATACTAACGCTTGTCTACGTGATATAATAATAACCTAATGGTTTGCGTACTAATTAAAATAAGGTTGCATGATTTGTGCTATGTAGTAAATTGTATTGTGTCAAAGGTATGCGGATGGTAATTAAACATAGCTTTATATGTCGCTTATGCTAGGTAACACCTAATTGGGGTACGTAGAATGACGGGTGGGAAACGAAAAAGGCTTATTTTCTTTGTTTTAATTATGATTGTGTTTGTTTTCATAATAGTTCTTTCGGGCCTGCTAGGCCGCGCTGTAAAAATGGCCGCCAAGGCAGATGAGCTAAAATGCGCAAGTGCAAAATGGCTTCCAATTGGGAGAAGGCTGTTGCCAATGACACGTGATCCGAAAGTAGAGCCCAGAATGAAAAGGATCAAGGTCACCATGACCTGTCACCAGAATGGATGCCAAAAAGGGACACAGCGAGAAAGTACATGGGAACCAAAGATGCAGCCGTGAATTAACAATGAACTGTTTTAATAAAGATACAAAAGAAGTTACAAATGAAGAACTGTCAGTCGGATTGGTAATGTCCTAAAACCGTGTGAAAGGACGAAATTATAAACATTTTTCGGAACTGGTTTGAACAAGGAGGGCAATGAGGAGATGCTTGCCACTCCTCCAATGGACCAATTAGCGTGAATCTCGCCCCAAAGATTGAAACATTTCTGCTTAGTAAGTTAGTAATAGGGTATAAGAGGACCTACTCTTAAGTAGGAGGAGCGCTATTCATACATAATTTTTGAGCACAGAACTTTGACGCTGGAGAATCGCTGCTATTTCCCTTTAGGCCATTTTCTTTAAATTTAATTAATCGTTTTGCTTTTAAATCTGACTGGGAAGGAAGGAGATCGATGCGGAAAACCTGTATAGGTGGTCCGTCGAGGAGGCCTGTTTAGCGAGACAGTCAGTCAGATTTTGGGAATGCCATGCTGTGATCTGCTGTGACGAACTTTATTTTTCCATCTAAAAGGGTATGCATAAATTCTCTGAACTTTATTCTTATAATGATAATAAATGTATTAAACTGATTAATAAAATGAAGATTTCTCTATGCATTTAAATAATTAGATAAATTTTATTATAATTAAACTACGAGTCTGTGGTTCTTTAGCTCAATAATAAATGCATATGTTTAATAGGTTAAAGTGATTGAGCTGGTCTTAATCACCATCAACTGATTCCTACTAGTCGGTCCATCGACCAATGAGCGGAATACCTTTGGTGTTATAGAAATTGACAGGATTAAAATCTAATTATGTATGATGTTTAGACAGTTATCTTGTCAACTGTAAAAAGGTATCCCGTTCTCTTCCAGCAGTCATCTCAACTTTCTCTCCTAGGTAGAAGTGGATGAGATCCAGGGAATATTTGAGTGAGTGAATGTAAGTGCGGTGTTATGGGCCCCACCGTCATATTGGTATAGTTGAGGAAAAAGGAGTGTTTCCGACCTGGATGCTATGTCCATAGGAGAGGAAATTATATTAGTCGCGCTGGATCAACGGCGTGGGCGGCTGAGCGGCGGCGATTCACGCTGACACCATCTTGCCCCGCCAGATCTCTCTTCTAAAGCAAGTCAAACTGTTTCTTCCAGAAAGTGACTTCAGAACTGCTGTTCAAGCCCTTGTACACTTGTATCTGGATGATGGTGCTGCCCTGCTCCAAGGCCTCACCAGACTCCACACTGGCAGCCCTTAGGGGCATCCTACACATGGTGCAGCATGTCTCATCTAGGGTCAGAGGAAATATGATCTTATCACCCACGCCCTCCTAGAACTCCACTGGCTCCCCTTGCAAGCCTCCACCATCTTCAAAACTAGCTGCAACATTTACAAATCCATCACAACCAACACCCCAGCTTATCTTGCAGACAAGCTCACAATCACTGATAGTTCTTGGCACACCTGCAGTCAGGACACCAGCTGAATAAGGCGAGTAAAAAAGAAAAAAAAAGACAACAGACTTGTTCAATCTATACACACCAGTATATAGTATAAACAACGAAACAACAACGGTGGACTAAAATAACCGCACCTCACATAAAGTTGCAACCAATCGTAATTCGGTGCACTTCTTTTCAAGTACTCACCATCGTTAGGTACGACTGCCAAGCAGAAATTGAATTTATGAAAGCATGGAATGGTGCACCCAAAAATGTAGTAGTCCACAATTCCTCAGTAGTGTTAAAAAATATTTTTTATTCTTCCTTCAATGAATATTCATAAAATTTCCATATAAATGGACATTCAGCCAACGCGTTTCGTCCTGAATCCGTATCACACTTCTTCCTCCATGCTTGTTACTGGAGCCTCCGGTAACAAGCATGGAGGTTGATAGTGTGATTCGGATTCAGGTATAATACGGGCGACACTATTACCCCACATATTATCGGACCAGTGGAATATGTTTCTGGCAGACTTTTTGATTATAGTTTTCATCTGATCTAATAATTTTGGGGATTGCTTCCAGTAATCTCCGTACCAGGAGTATAAAGGGTATTAATATATTTGAGCACTGACGAAATTCAAAATCATTTTTGAATGAAACGCGTTGGCTGGATGCCCATTTATATGGACATTTTATAAATATGAATTGAAGGAAGAATAAAAAATATTTTTTAGCACAACTGAGGAGGTGTGGACTACTAAATTTTCCGGGTACGCCATTTCATTCTTTCATTAACACCAGGCTATAGAACAACATTCCAGTATCCATCAGGGCTGCTCCAATTTAGAAAAAAGACTTGAAGACTCACCTCTTTAAAGAACACTACATCACGATGCTTTAACCATCCACAACTCAGGTTCCTCTCTCATTACTCGCTGACTTTAGTCTAAGTTTGTGCTATAAAAGTACCATACTCATACATACATACATACATACATACATAGTTTTAGTTTTAGGACAATGATGGGAAAACAGTAATGGACTGGAGTGTCTTTAAATATAGAAATAGTAACACTCATTATTTACAGATTTTAAAAGCAGTAGTAGTGTGGCGTGCAGTATGTTACAAATTAAAGTATATTATGAAAATTAAAAAAGTTCAACAAGACCTTATGATGGAGACATTAGTAAGTACCAAGAAAGATAGTTTAGGCGAAGAAGTAATGTTCTAGTCTAATCAGAAGACACAGGGGCCTCAGCATGTGACTGACCAGACTTTTTTGATGGGCATAATGCTTTGAAAGGAGGTCAAGAAAAACCATGCACCGTAACCTACTGCCAACCACTCGCCCACTGCTTCTAAAAACTGTAACTAACAAGTGCCTCTATTTCCCAATTTAGTAGCACTCTACCCAACCTTGTCTCTGCATCTTTGAACTAAAACTAAACTCATCAGACCCACTTCACAGAGAAATGTTTTTGCCCATAGACATCCTCCTTTCTTCCATACAAGTGTAAATATACAACTTTTGGAAATTCACAAATATTCTGAGTAATACTTCGAGAAAGGTTCACCAGTCGCAGCTTTCCAGGCATACTCCTGGAAATGTCATGTGACATCTGCTAGCTTCCCAAAATTGAATTATACCCTGGTTATAACTCCTCATAGAAAAAAGCCAGCCTGCTGTGCAAATGCATATTTTTCTTCATGGGACAACATGTTTCTCGTGGAGAACTCCCTTCCTTATAGCCCCACAAAGTTTGGTGATATGCTATTCCCCACTGTGCCCTGGAGAGGTGTTACTCAGTCCTTTTCTGGAGTAAGTCTCAAAGGGTTATCAGGGTGGGGGGGGGGGGGTGATTGGAGAGGAGTTTTGCGAATGCCAACAAAATCACAAGTTTTTTTGTTATTCTCAAGGCAGAGCAAGCCATCTTCCTCCCACTCCCACCTCGAGCCAATTGTTCATAGACGTAGCTTATTTACACCTGCTAGGCATCCGTTTCTGGATTCCCGACAGGTGTAAATTGAGCCAATTTTCCTGTGAGCATAAATTTGTGAATCAGCCCCATTGCCTTCTTTCAGAGATAAACGTATGGCCACTGTACCAATTCCACATAATTAAAATAAAGCCCCAGACCAATCGTCCCCGTACTCCACAGTCATTAAAAAGAATCTGAGCTGAAGTTCCTTTCAAATTATTATTTTTTCATTAAAGAAAAACAATAAACCTTAGTCGCCTATCACTTAATTTCAGATGGAGTTTGCAGGCCTTAGCGCCAGCAGGCGTGGCGATTTTATAATGAATATAAGCGTGGGCCCTTTTCCCAGCCATAATATTAGAAAACCAAGACACGTCTCACCCATCACAGAACGTGCATTGTGTGACAACAGCCAATGAGAAACATGAAGCATGGGTCAAAGGGACCAACAGCTAAGTTGAAGATAGAGGGCCGGGAATGAACAGAAAAACACTGCTTCACTTCACAACACCCATGGGATTATTATATTTTAGAGGTAGAGAGTACTCTTACTTTCTTTTAACATCGCAATGCACTCCGGGAGTTGTAGTCTTGGTTCATGACAGCAAATTAAATGGAACAAACACACCTGAAAAAAGTGATTTGTTAACAAAAAGGCCACAAGCATAAAAAAGATATGCATGAAAGTGTGGCATGATGGGGCTGTAGATGGTGTGTGCTTCCCTGGTACTGGGCCCAGTGCTCGAATTAGGCAAACAACCTAAAGCTCAGAGTAGGGACCCTCATCCCTTTAAGCAGTGTTTAGTTTGTAAAAAAAAAAGTAAGTGCCCGTGCCCATCTCAGGAGGCGACAGCACCCTGCACCACCCATTGCCCCTGCCAGCGCTGCCAAAGACAGAACCAACACAAGTACTACCCGCCACACACTCCTACAAGTGTGACAATTCAAACTATAACAGGCCTTCCAAAGCTCTGATAATGGTGTTAATAATTTTACTGTATACGGACGTATTAAACACTGTTGGGCTGATTTCAAAATTTGACAGACAGCGCCGCCCATGTGGTGGACTGTCAATAGAGCCGGAGCTGACAATTAAGTGCCGGTACCGAGCACCGTAAACCACAGCCTCAAATTAAGCACTGCCTTTAATAAACAATGCCAGTACTTAGCTGTTCTACTGTGGGTAATGAGAAAAGGACTAACACTTGTGCTGCTTTGGTTTAAAGACAATGCTTCATCAGGAATCATGTATTGAATGACAATGAGCATCTGCACTTTTCTGTCCTGTCACAAGCACTTTGAGCACTCACCTGCCCCGCAGTGTCGTAGAGACCCAGGAGGTACTGCCGGCCGCCCACTGTGACGCTGACTGCAAGAGACAAGAACACAGGACAGTGAGAGTTAGAAGCGCTTGGGGGAGGGTATCAAAATCACTCAAGTTTATGTATGGACATGCTCGGGGGGGGCTGTCAGACAGATGTAGAGCTTAAAATGGGCAGGTCTTCACACGTATTGAGTACCAGCACTTTTTTACTTTGAAAGCAGGGCACAAGTCGGGGTACAGGCGGGAAGACAGTGCCTACCCACACTTTTCACAGGGTGGACGCCTCCATCCTGCCAAAAAGCAGGCCCCATTGAAATATGCTGAACTTGTCCTGGTGTCATTTTCAGACATAGGGACACACTCAGCAGTGCCTGCACGTTGTCAGCTTTCCCAGCAGCAAGGTGCAAGAGGGAGGGGTGTTTTGTTATTTTCAATTCCAGCTGGGCCGAAAACAAAGGCCACATTTAGAGGCCCATCATGGCTCCTTTTGTTCGACTATCCTGACTGGAGCTATCCTGAGCCTCACACCTAGATGCACATGCAATGGAGGAGAAACAAAGGCACACAGCTGGTTATTACATCACAGGTACTTAAGAGAGGCATGATTTTGAAATTGTTCAGTCTCTGTAAATAAGAAGTATTCATGCACTGTAAGAATGTCAGGTTTGTTGGTCAGTCCCAGTATTTACACAAATAACAATTTGAATACCACTATGTTGTTTTATTTCTTCTAAAGAGCTACTCATCCCAATGTGGGGTGTCATAGTGCTTTGCATCAAATGTACACAAAATCATATGTGTGTAAATCAATATACAGGATGTGTTCCAAAAGACAGTGAGGGTTATAAGGTGTAGGAGTCACATGAACTTTATAGCTCACTGTGCTATATTAGAAGGATAACAATTTATGAACTGCAAGTAACAAAATTATCTCTGTATTAAAAGCAGCAGCCCACTAACCTATCTACATCAGTACTTAATTTGAGCAGGTGGTTTTCCGTGCTCTGCACCGGCACTTAATTGTCCACACAGGCACTTATGACAGTATGCCACATGGTGGCGCTGTTGCTCTAATTTAGACAAGAGCACAAGATATTCAATTTACATTAAAAATGACTAGTAACTGCTGCCCAAGCCACTCATAGCTTTTGGGGCCTAGAACAGTCTCAATTGTCACACTTGTACGAGTGTATTGGTAGTAATTGTGTTGGAATTATCATTGGCAGTGCTGGAAGGGGCAATGTGTGGTACAGGCTGCAGTGGCCTCCTGACGAGAGCCCTGGCACATACTTTTTTTTTTTTTTTTTAACATATTAAGCACTGATCCACATAAAATAAAAAAATCTGTCATCTGCAGGATATGCTTTGCAGGAGACATATTAACCCTCTATGCTACTTTGATTTAAAACTGGGACTACACAAAACACAGATCTCTCCAGCAAATGTGTTAACCTCCAGAGTTATTTTACCATTATTATTATTCTCAGAGATTTACTGGAAACACAAAGATCTCTGCAGCAGGTGCCTTGCCCTTAACCCCATAAGATATTTTAAAATGTGGACTTTGCAACCAATTAAGCAGAACAGATTTACTGCCAAGTTTCAATGTGTTGCCAAATTCTTTGTTGCAAAGTTTTAAAAAATACATGTATAAGTTGAGGCCCAAGTTTATGTCATGGGTGTGTCACTTTTTGGCACAACCCCAACGCAAATTCTAATTCATTAAATATTATAATGTGCTCAAATTTACTCATGAGAGACCAGCTAAACATATGTGTGACATGAGCGAACAGATAAACATATGTGTGAGGTCTTAAGATCTGATGTCACTTCCTGTGAGGTCATGGGTTGTGATGCCACATAGGATGCCATGCCATGATTTCACTTGCATACTGACTAACTTGGTTGCCCCCCCCCCCTTCTTTTAAGACTTGAGACCCTGCATTTCTCATTGTGAGTTCAATCCTTTTAAGGGGAGAGTACCACATACTCGGTGACAATGAGTACCTACACTTCTATCATTCCATTTCAACCAATAGGCAGACAGGGTTATGACCCCTCAATTGGGTTGGACTGGCAACACCACCGTCAATGTTCCTCCTGGAGTCGATGTCACAACTGCTGACTGGACAGTCTTCAGCGTCCTACAAACACGTGAGAACTGGACTTAAGAGGCAGCCAGCCCCCTCCTCTCCCCTCACACACACCTTTAGCACTGGCCTCTGACATCATTAAAGGCCAGTCTCTGCAAGGGCACCAGCACACAGCCTTGAAAAGCAGAATCTTTATTCCACGCATGCTCCCGGCGTAGGAGCAGACACAACGTGTGATTCGAAGAGTACACTCTGAGCCGGAACCAACATTACAAAATGCTATTTTCAGTTCCTAACGGCGGTCGGTTGGCACGAGCTCGAGCGACGTGGTGCCATGCTGGAAAGCTGAGGGAGTGCGGCTCCAGAAGCAGAGCACCCCCACCCCACCCCCGCGATCCCTATGAAGAGGCAGAAGCTATGTACTATGTAGGCGCTTAACTAGGGGGTGCGGAGAGGCCATAGCAGTCTTTGGGGATTGGGGGAGTCAAGTGGCGGTAGCAAGGGGCTTCCACGCCACCGTTATTTTTAGAGCACCAAGTTAACTGTCAACTTCCTAATTAACCACGAGGCTTCTTGGGACCCTAAATCAGTGTCAAAAGCGGGTGAATGTCACTCACACTGCCCATTAGAGCGGCCAGTGCCGGCTCTGCTCACTCTGAGGCTGCAGGGTGCCCCTGAGGATACAGCCGTGCCACCCACCATACCATGCTCTGCCAGGGGACGCCCCCAACTTCTACAGACCTGCCCGCCACTGGCACTCACTCACCCGCATAGTGGTCGAAGACGGTGGGGACGTACTCCTCGGGGAAGGCGTCGTTGGCGTAGCTCATGAGTAGGCAGGTCTTGCCCACTGCCCCGTCTCCCACCACCACGCACTTGAGCATGCTGGAGGTGCCGCTCCCGCTGGCCATGGCTGCGCACCGGCTCCTCATTGTGCAGGGCCCCCGGCGGCCAAGGGAGACCGTCTGCCCAGCGTCAGCTCAGCAGTGCCCCCCATGCCCGGGACCACCCCCGCTCTCTGCAGCTGGCGGAGGGCAGATGACAGCATGTATCTGTCCCCGGGATCTCTGCGCGACGCAACTTCCAGCAACAGCTGCAGCGCTGCCTTTGTCTTCGGTCTGCTGCACTGCCACAGCTGGGGCTTTCTGGAGAAGGGAAGAAAGGCACACTACGCCGGCTTCTTGAAAAGAAAATGTTATTTGAGTTTACTTTTCCCCTCCTCCCCCTGCAAAGCAGAGCCAGACTCGGCCCCTAGCAAAGCCCGTGCTCTGACAGCCTAGCTAAGCCATAGAGGGTGGAGCAAGCACCCAGGGGCCGTCTGCAAAGTGTCCTTCGTGTGCAGCTGTCTGCGAGCAGAGCCTGGCAGGCCGGGCGGGAGCGGTGCCAGGGGAGGCGGCACCGTGTGGCAGGCGCTGCCTCTCCGTCACCCTCAGGATGGGCAGGCGCCCCTCACACCCAGCAGGCCCCCTGGTTGCCCAGCTCTGTGCGGTGCAGACACCGGCCCTGCTGCTGGTGCCTGCTGCTGGCAGGGACGGGGCCTGCACCGCAGAGAGCTGGGGAAGTACTGCTGAAGCCGGCAGATTGATGGGACACGAGCTACCCTGACGTCAGCCTGGCACTGGCCCGAGGGAGAGCCGTCATCAGCTTCCACAGGGATGCTGCTGGAACACGAAGTATCTTTCTTGGCGGCTCGGGTAATTTCGCAGGTTGTTGAAGCCCTTTTAAGAGCTATGGGCCGTATAACTGGTTTTAAATGGTGGCATTTTCTTTTTGAGCGTTTCCAGAAACCAATTTTCAGCTGGCATTCCTTGAGATTCTGTGTAGTTGGCGCCTTTCACAGAGATGGAGAAGGACGTGGCTTATTGTAGGAACCAAGTTTTGCACATATGCGGTGATGCTTACGTGGTATTGATGGTTTGCAAAAGGCACAAGTGATAGCTCTACTGACTTTAAACTCTACCTGCAGGACCTGCAAGACATGAGCGATAGCTCTGCTGTCTTTACATAATATCCGCAAGAACTTTGTCACTCGATCGATAGCTCTGCTGCCTTTCCACCCTACTTGCAAGACCAGTGTGACCTGAGCGATATATAAGAGCATAACAAATGCAACACTCGGCCAGCCGCACACTCCTCCACAGCATGCCATGGCACCTCTTCGATAATGCACCTCGGTGCCCCACAACGGGTAATACAATACAGTACAACAAGTGAGCAAAAGGCTCCCCGGGGGGAGATTGAGCTGTAGTGTCCATCAGACTTAATCTACACACTTCCTGGTTGGCCCCGGGATTACTCTAGAATAGGCAATGCCACCCGTTGGCTACTATTGTTAGGTCTCGCCTACGCAGCGCGCATGCGCTGCATAGGAGAGACCTTTAGCTATCGGCACAGGTTTGGGGGCAAAAACGTGCACGCGTTGCATTGCTTGCAATGGCAACGCGTGCACGTCTGGCGATTCCCTTGCGGGAGCGCGCGGCGCCATATGGTGGCGCCATATGGCCACAATCATCGCGCCTTGCTGCACGCTCCCGCAAGGGAATCGCGCAGGCCCCCTCCCCCTGCTGCCGCGTGAGGCGCGCGCTTGTGCTGGTTTTATTTTGTTATTAAGCCCGATGACGTTCCAGTGTACAATTTCGCATGTAATGGAAGTTAATGCCTCTCTGTGTCCAGCTGCAGGCGTTATCTGCTGAAAACGGAATATTGTATAATGCATTCCACGAAGTTTGGTAGAACCAAACCTGAACATGAACATAAACTCTCCCCGCAACTCCTCTCCCTCCCCACACTTCTGCCCAAGAAGCATCTGTCGCCCATAGTTGAACTTACTAAAGAGAACAGTCTATGCTTTAAAACTGCATCAAATGACACCCTTATACTATTAGGTTCTAGAGTGTAATAGGGGGTGGACTTTCTTATTAATGACCCAAACAAGAACATACATTATAACTTTTATTACCAGGTTTTTCCTGTTGCCACTAACTCTGCCACCCAGCGGCACATGGCGTCAGAGAGTCCCCGACAGCCAGTTTTCTTTCCGTGATACCGGTTGCTCCAGACTTGAGACACTGCCAATAGTTATTGGACTCATACTCACAGCACATGATTATGGTCTGGGATATCAAAGCGCCTAACAGACAGAAAATTATGGGGTTAATATGCGGGGAACAACTCTTCCGCTGTGTCTTCCTCTGCTATGAGAGAATGGTGAACTTTAGAGTCTCACTGATCCAGCTGGTTGAGCCCAGCCCACTGTCATCCATGCCAGGATCTCCCCTCCCCAGAACGAGCCACCTGAAGGGAGACCCTCTTGTGAGGTTGGGGTCTTATGAGTCTCTCTCTCGCTTCCTCAAACCACTTCCAGGTGCTCTCTGGGGTGTGGAAGAAGTGGGAGTTCATTCTCTGAAGCACCTTTAGGCAAGCAGAGAAAAGCAGCATGTAGGTCAGCTTTACAGCTTTCAGCTACTGCTTCACATCACGGAATGATCATCGTTGTAGAGGGGTCTTTAGAGTACAGATTGTACTCTATACCTCTCTCTACCTCTCTCTCTCTACCTCTCCCTCTCTCCACCTCCCTCTCTCCACCTCTCTCTCTCTCTACCTCTCTGCCTCTCTCTCTACCTCACTACCACTCTACCATCTCCTTCTACCTCTCTAACTCTCTACCTCTCTCTATCTACCTCTCTCTCTCTCCCTCTACCTCTCTCTACCTCTCTCCCTCTCTCTCTCTACCTCTCTCTCTCTCTCTACCTCTCTCCACCTCTCTACCTCTCTCTCTCTACCTCTCTCTCTCTACCTCTCTCTCTGTACCTCTCTCTCTACCCCTCTCTCTCTACCTCTCTCTCTCTCTCTACCTCTCTCTCTACCTCACTACCACTCTACCATCTCCTTCTACCTCTCTAACTCTCTACCTCCCTCTCTCTCTCTACCTCTCTCCCTCTCTCTCTCTACCTCTCTCCCTCTCTCTCTCTACCTCTCTCTACGTCTCTCTCTCTCTACCTCTCTCTCTCTCTCCACCTCCCTAACTCTCTCTCTCTACCTCTCTCTCTCAACTCTCTCTACCTCTCTACCTCTCTCTCTATCTCACTACCACTCTACCATCTCCTTCTACCTCTCTAACTCTCTACCTCTCTCTCTCTACCTCTCTCTCTCTACCTCTCTCTCTCTACCTCTCTCTCTACCCCTCTCTCTCTACCCCTCTCTCTCTACCCCTCTCTTTACCTCTCTCTCTACCTCTCTCTCTACCTCTCTGCCTCTCTCTCTACCTCACTACCACTCTACCATCTCCTTCTACCTCTCTAACTCTCTACCTATCTCTCTCTACCTCTCCCTCTACCTCTCCCTCTCTCTCTCTCTACCTCTCTCTCTCTACCTCTCTCTCTCTCTACCTCTCTATCTCTCTACCTCTCTCCCGCTCTACCTCTCTCTCTCTACCTCTCTCTCTCTCTACCTCTCTCTCTCTCCACCTCTCTCCCTCTCTCTCTACCTCTCTGTCTCTACCTCTCTCTCTCTCTACCTCTCTCTCTCTCTACCTCTCTCTCTCTACCTCACTACCTCTCTCTCTTTCTACCTCTCTCTACCTCTACCTCTCTACATCTCTTTCTCTACCTCTACCTCTCTCTCTACCTCTCTCTCTCTACCTCTCTCTCTACCTCTCTACCTCTCCCTCTCTACCTCTCTCTCTCTCTACCTCTCTCTACCTCTCTCTACCTCTGTCCACCTCTGTCTACCTCTCTACCTCTCTACCTCTGTCTACCTCTCTCTACCTCTGTCCACCTCTCTACCTCTCTCTACCTCTGTCCACCTCTCTACCTCTCTCTACCTCTGTCCACCTCTCTACCCCTCACTACCTCTGTCCACCTCTCTACCTCTCTCTACATCTGTCTAGCTCTCTCTCTACCTCTATACACCTCTCTACCTCTCTCTACCTTGCTACCTCTCTCTATACTTCTCTACCTCTCTCTCTACCTCTCTACCTTTCCCTCTACCTCTCTCTCTACCTCTCTCTACCTCTCCCTCTCTCCCTCTACCTCTCGCCCTCTCTCTATCTCTACCTCTACCTCTCTCTCTCTCTCTACCTCTCTCTCTCTCTACCTCTCTCTCTCTCTACCTCGCTCTCTCTCTACCTCTCTCTCTCTACCTCTCTCTCTCTACCTCTCTCTCTCTACCTCTCTCTCTCTCTACCACTCTACCTATCTCTCTCTACCACTCTACCTATCTCTCTCTACCTCTCCCTCTCTACCTCACTGCCACTCTACATCTGACTCTACCCCTGTATCTCTCTACCTCTCTCTCTCTAACTCTCTCTCTCTACCTCTCTCTCTACCTCTCTCTCTACCTCTCTCTCTACCTCTCTACCTCTCCACCTCTCTCCCTCTCTCTCTCTACCTCTCTCCCTCTCTCTCTCTACCTCTCTACCTTTCTCTCTCTCTACCTCTCTCTCTCTCTCTCTCTACCTCTCTCTCTCTCTCTCTCTCTCTCTCTCTCTCTCCCTCTCTCTCTCTACCTCTCTCTCTCTAACTCACTACCTCTCTCTACCTCTCTCTCTTTCTACCTCTCTACCACTCTCTACCTCTACCTCTCTACATCTCTTTCTCTATCTCTACCTCTCTCTACCTCTCTCTCTACCTCTCTCTCTACCTCTCTCTCTACCTTTCTGCCTCTCTCTCTCTACCTCTCTCGCTACCTCTCTCTCTACCTCTCTCTACCTCTGTCCACCTCTCTACCTCTGTCCACCTCTCTACCTCTGTCCACCTCTCTACCTCTGTCCACCTCTCTACCTCTGTCCACCTCTCTACCTCTCTCTACCTCTGTCCACCTCTCTATCTCTCTCTACATCTCTACATCTGTCTAGCTCTCTCTCTACCTCTATACACCTCTCTACCTCTCTCTACCTCGCTACCTCTCTCTATACTTCTCTACCTCTCTCTACCTCTCTCTACCTCTCTCAAATATAGCTACAACGTCTACGTATAATACGGTACGCTAAGTGGCAGCCGCAGCCTAAAATCACTTCTTGTCCTTAAAAAAAACCCAATCATTACCATATCCAATATATCTCCCCTTTATGACCTTATAAGTATTTACTTCTGCAGCACAATATCCTTTCGTCAACAACATCAAATATTGCACAGCTAAACACTTATAAGGTCCCAAAGGCGAGACCTATGCTTGTTACCAGAGGAGACTGGGATGAAAGCTAACTCGTGGAGATAGATACGCATGCTGCTTTTTGCAAGGCTCGCAGGTCAGAAAAGAGCTCAGTTAAGATTGAACAAAATGAGAACTATCCAGTTTGGGTCATACAGCTGACTTTGCTGAAACAATGAAAGCAGAGTACCACATTGTCTTTATTTTTACTCTGAAATGTCATTCACTACTAATAATGAAAGTGGTAAGGTGTCTGGGGGAATATTCTGGAAGGACAGTATGACACCTCTTCATTTAACCTAGAAAGAGCAAGGGTCTCTGGGATCTAAGAAAAATATTGGGATCACATGGACGGTTGAGAAGGGTAACATAGGGTGGGGCAATTCACTCATGTGCTGTAAGGGCAGCAATCTGCAAGGCACTTTGTCTCTTACCCCAACATGTGTGGGATACAAGTCTGGCTGGGCTCTGAGCCATGAACCTACTAAGCCTCACTCGACTGGTGCCTGCACCCCTGAGAGGAGGCTCATGTGCCATTTAATGTCCTTGTCTCGCCCAATCTCCCCCAGCATGGGTGTTTCCCAAGGATTCAGTGCTCCCGCATATTGAGGTCAATTGAATACTTGATTGGTAGCTCAGTCTCTTATGGACCCCAGCCTGGGGACAGTGGCAGGATCTGTGCTGTGGTTGGGTAAACAAAAGTTGCCCAGCTCTTGTGACCACCTACGGAAAATTTCTTATTGGCAATGGGGTGGTTCTTGCCTGTATCCAAGCCCCCAGATAAATGTCCCTGTTCCACTTGATGGATATTGTGGGTAACATCTAGTTCCACCTGAAGGGCTTGGAGAGGTGGTGGGTCAGACATTGATTGAAAGGAATCATGCTGTTTCAGCTAAAGCAACAACACAGACTTGACATTTTGTCAAAATCCTATTGTTCTGCAGTGCCAGACAGAGCTGGTGCACTGACTGATGCATGCCAGACCTTCATAACGCCATAGTCGTACAAGTCCAACCCACACCAAGGGTGCGGGGAGGTGTGGTGGGGACGAATAGGAGGCAATTGGAGTAGGGGGACTTTGTAAGGAAGAAGGGAGCAACTGCTCATGAGAAGATGAGCCTGTAACAGAGAACACACATTTTAATACCGTCCTTACATGACCCTTATTACTAGTGTACACAACAGTGCCTTGATATGCTCAATAACTATTCTTCCATGAAATGTGTATTAAAATGTGTGCATCATTAAAGAGCTTTGCAGTAAGGCAAACATATGGTGAACTAGTGTTTTTGTTTACTTATTTTGATTACTGTTTATATGTTGGACTGCAAATGCGTTTGACCGACTCCTTCTAGCATTGTGCGAGTTAAGTTAGCATTTGCGGCGCCATTTTGTCTTTAGCCACCATTTCGTTGTATGATCGAAAGTAAGCTTTTGTCTCATCCAACTGTCTGCCTCAGCGAAACGCTGCTTCGAGTTACTTTTGTTTATCGTATTCAAGGTTGAATCCTAATGTACTAATGAATAGCTTATTCTGCCTTCGCATGCCTTTCCTCTACCGTAGCCCTGTTCCCACACTAGAGAGCGTTGAGCTTGAACAAGACGACCTGAAAATGTGATAACATGTACCCGTTCTGCAGTGGTAGCTCATCCTTCTGTACCTCCTTTGTTCATCAGTGCCTGAGCTGGAAAATTCCAGTCTGGGCGGGTCTTTAGGGGTGTTGAAAATGTATATTATGTTTTACCAAGGGTGGTGAAGTCAGTCCCCTCTGTAGCATCTAAGGAGGCTAGTCTGACTGGACTCCGCTCGAGCGCAATTTACTAATAAATAACTTGGTCAGTATTCTCTACTGTCTCATCGACTCTTCATTTCTTGGAAGGCTGAGAGGTGGTCGCGAGTGACCCGGGTGGCCTTCATATAAACTGTAGAATGTATGCATGCCGCAATCACATAAACAGTTTCTCAAGATAGCTGCATCTCAATACAGCTTCCTAATTCATGCTTCTTGCATCTTGCATCGTAATTTAGCAGAGTGTACTCTGAGGTTTGATATTGCAACTTGCCATTTTGTCTTGCCACATCTATGTCTTGGTTAAGCTGCAAAGCACATGAACATCTAGTGACCAATTCGGCATCCCACTCACTCGAAATAGGACCTATCTTGACATACTCTTGCTTTCCAACTTGATGCTCATACACTGGTACACAGGAAGTACTTACAGTTCTTCTGGTCCATCCAGAACCGACGGGAAATATGCAGAGTGCCTGAACCTACCACTTTTGAACTTTACGTCACAGCTCACTCGGGTAATCTGTTGACCTATGAAACCTCAACAGCCTCAGAAATAAATGGAGGAGTAGTGCGCAAAGCAAAGCTGACTTATGCCTCTTCTGTTCTTCGCAATGTTTATTGAACTCTTTGCTGAACATGTACAAAATAAATAGGGAATTGAGTGCAGCAATGTGAAACGGTTTGTGTCCAAAATGTACTTTGTGAATGGGAGAGGCCTTTTCCTAAATGCAGAAAGTACCAATCTGCATGAAATGATTAAATCATTTTCTCAGTGTTGGGATATAGAATTAAACTTGCAAAACAGATATTATTTTTGTACATGCTTCAATTGAGATGACCGGAGTGAATTTATGGAATAATGATATAGATTTACCTCAAATGTATTTTTTACAATCAATGTCTCCAGTTGCGGACAGGATCTCTATTGAGTTAGCTTATGACCTTTCATAGGTAACATAGCCAAGCAGCTACTGGCCTGGGAACATTCAATTCTCCTTGCGTGGGATGCTCAATAATGATCATGGTTGTGGTTTTGCTGCAATGCCTGTTTCACTTCCAAGTTACCTCTGTATCATAAATATGTCATTTTCACATAATTTAACTCAATTCAAACTTCTGTGGTGTAGACATGCAAGTCACACATTATCACCGCATTACCTCCTCGTCTCTTGTGCTTCATTTAATTACATATTGCGACCCCCCACACCTCTCAGACACACCTCCATAGAAAGAAGAAGACCCTCCCCACTCCTTTGTACCAGTTTTTTTGGTCTCGCTTACCTTCCGATGGTCAGGTGCGACACACCGGTTCCAGTGTTTTTTTGGCTTGATTCCTTCAGCACAAGTGTAGTGGAACAAAGTGGATTGCTTGGAGGTAGTTGGGCTGCTTCATCTTGGTGGGCAATATCATACAACAGTTTCTCAATGGGAGTCAATAAAGAAGGACAATTTTAGCAGTAAATTAATTACAAAGAAACACGTAGTCTTTTTAGGATTCATGTATTTGTGTTAACAAAAAGAATATGAACTGTATATTATACAATGAGTAAGAAGCAGCATCAACCACATTTTAAGTAGCGTACATCTTGACGGGCGGCTCAGGCATTACTGAATGCAGGGTGCATGGAAGACACTGTGACATGAAGCAGTTGGGACCTGCTCCTGAGCTGTGTTGGGATCAGTGCCTGTGTGCTTCTCTACTTCCGCATTGGGGAAGGCGGCACCTCTCCAGGAACCAGGGAAGGTGGTCAGCTTGGAGATATGGTTCTCTCCTGAAGCCAGGATCGGATGCATTTGGTATTGGTTCCTTCTGAGAGCTATTTGCATCAAGTTGGTGGATTGTCCTAAGGGATATATTTTCTCCAGGCATTAGCACACAGGCATTTCCAGTGGGTATTTATAGACTTGGCAGCTTTTGCTCCCCGGCACATTGTATTTGGTGATTGAAGGGAAAAGATCAGGCATGAGAAGGCATATCCACTCTCCATTTTCTGAGCGGGAGGATGGAGAAAATCATTTGGAGCACAGAGCAAGGTGCTCAAGGTCTCGTTCTCTTGGTGACTTCTATAGGCTGAAGGCGGGGCAAGTTCAAGCCATGATTGATGAGGCAGTGGCAAATGCTTTGTCCACTAAGGACAAGAGGGGCAAAAAGTCTGCAAAGCATACAGACAAGATAGTGCATAGGGACTCTTTTACTGACTCGGCTTCAGACAAGCCTTGTACATCAGGGGTAGATACATTTCAATAGAATAACTCTCTGCTGTTCTCCATATTCGAGACAATTTGGGCTTTGATCTGCCTCCAGAGGAGGAGGATCTTGAATGATTGGTTCCCCAGTATGCCAAACCAGCCTGTGCTGCTCTTCCGTTGCATTCTAAGATAAAGGAATTGATTTTTAGACATTGGAATGAGGCAGATCAAGCTCAGATTCCTAGATTTTCCAAACATCCTATGCCCTAGAGGAGGGATTTATGGTTCTTCTATAGTCTATTTACGGTTGACACCATCTTGGCCCCATTGATTTGGAGTTCATCGTTGAATTCAAAGCATTGCTCCCCATCGGATCCTGTAGATCATAAAGTCGACAGTGGGTTTAGGAATGTTTTGGAGCTGCTAATTTGTCTTTGAGGACAGCCTCATATGCTGCTGTGGCCGCTCAGTCTTTAGTGAAGGACTTCGAGTTCTTGGCAGAGTAAAAATGGAACAATGATCTAAGATTTTGGCAGGCAGATCCTCTGGCATTATTGAAGGCACATCAATGGTCTTGAGTGGGACTTTTATGGCAAGGAAAAATTTATGGCTCAGAGAATGGAAGGCTGACTTCTATGAAAAGGTCACCTTTCTAAAATACATTTTGAAGGGAAAAAGCTCCTTGGGACCAGCTCAATGAGATTATCAAGAAATCCTTTAAGGATAAGAAGCATTCTTGGATATATACAGCTTCGTCTGGCAAGGGGTCTCTGTCGTGGCATAGGGATTCTCATGAGTACAGCAGGAAGTATTTCAAATTTCATCCTGCCAGGGGACGAAGATTCTAGCCAAAGCGAGTGAACAAGTCCCAAGACATTTAAGGCAAGATGGGCTCATTCAATCAGCACTCATGACTATGCCTCAGTTCCTGCGACATTGCCAGTAGGAGGACGACTCTAGGATTTTCACAAGGCTTGGATCAATTCCATAACGGATTGCTGGGTTCTGAGTATAATTGAAGAAGGATACTGTATAGAATTCGACTCAGAGTGTCCGGACTCGGGGTAAATCCCTACGCCTGTCCCCCAGGGATCCAGTAAAAAGGAAGGGATTGTGGGCTGGAGTTGCCACTCTGATTGTCAAGAATGCTGTGGTTCCAGTTCCTCAGGAGGAAAGAGGTGAAGTGGTTTACTCAATCCTTTTTCTGATCCAAAACGTCTCAGGAGATTTTCGACCAGTACTGGATTTAAAAAAAACTTGATCTATGGATAAAAAACATTAATTTCTGGATTGCCACATTGCAACAATTCATCCCTCTGATCTCAGACAAGGATTTAATGGCGACAATAGATCTACCAGACGCATATCTGCATGTCCATCAAGATCATCAAAATGCCTATGTTTCATGATAGAGGTAATATTCCCAATTCTGAGTTCTCCCATTTTGGCTTAAATCCAGTCCTCAAGTGTTTACGAAGGTGCAGGAACCTTTGATTGCTTTGTTTCACCAGCGGGGTGTAAATGTTCAGTCACATCTGGACCATTGCTGGTTGTGTTCTCCTTTTTATAACAGACGTCTATTCTTGTGTCATAGGTGTCACAGAAGTTGACAACTCATGGATTGTTGATCAATGCCAAGTAATTGCAGTTGCTCCCAGAGCAAGATCGAGTTTTCATAGGTGTCAGGTGTCACACGAATCAGGGCATAGTGACTTCGCCAGAGAAGAGAGTGATCAATATACAGCAGGGGTCTCCAACCGGTCGATCGCGAGCTACCGGTAGCTCGTGGAGACCCTGTGAGTAGCTCGTGATGCTTGTGGCTCGATTTAGTAGCCCTTTGGTGTTGTTTGGGCTATTTGGCTGTTTTCAGGCTCTGTTGCCCGCCCGCACCCAAAGCAGCTGCTCGGATTGGCTTTGAGATTAGCTGGGGCGGGGCGGGCCGGGCCGAAGAGGATGACGTTCTCACAGCGTCTTGTCTTGTGACTTGTGACCTGGCCTGGTCTTTGCGCCCCCTGCCTTTTCCTCACTGGCACCGCGCTCATTGTATGAATCACGAGTGCGAAGGGTGCCAGTGCGGAGCTGCATCAGGCGTGGCAGGGCAGGTTTGAAGGTCGCGCAAGGCAAGCAGTAAAGAACTGCCGGGACCCGCGCCATCTGCCCTTTTCATCAGAGCAGAAGGTAAGCCTGTGATGAGCACACCCGACACTCCATGTCAGGTGTCTCACATTCCTGAAATAACAGCTTTATCTCAAAAACGGCAGAAGCTGCAAATAAGAACAGTTGTGCTTTTTGCCTCGCAGTGCTGTCTACAGTCGAGACTTAAGTTAAGAATAATTATTCTTAACTTAAGTCTATTTCGACTGTAGACGGCACTGCGAGGCAAAAGCACAACTGTTCTTATTTGCAGCTTCTGCCGTTTTTGAGATAAAGCTGTTATTTCAGGAATGTGATGGCCCGATTCTCCTCGTTTGTAATGCCCTTCAACACCTTTGTGTGACTCGGCATGTTAAAACTAGGTCCGTTTGAAAGACGACAACATTTTCATTTGCACTGTGGGGATGTTCCAAATATGCCCAGTAAACGAACCCGATAGGTATGTAGTAGTTTAGTAGGGCACGCAAAAAGAAGAGTACATTAGTAATTTGTAATAATATAAATATAGTGGTGATGAGTTTACTGTACCCCGTAACAGTAAAGATTCCAGCAAATATCTCCCACCCACCTACTCGGCATTACGATTTACCAGGCCTAGAATTGGGGACATGATGCAGGTCTTATGTTAGGCCTGTTGTATGTTATGAGTTACGGCGCGTTTCAGGCTCTGTTGCACGCCCGCACCCAAAGCAGCTGCTCAGATTGGCTTTGAGCTTAGCTGGGGCGGGCCTGGCAGAAGAGGATGACGTTCTCACAGCGTCTTGTCTTGTGACTCGTGACCTGGCCTGGTCTTTGCGCCCCCTGCCTTTTCTTCACTGGCACCGCGCTCATTGTGTGAATCACGAGTGCGAAGGGTGCCAGTGCGGAGCTGCATCAGGCGTGGCAGGGCAGGTTTGAAGGTCGCGCAAGGCAAGCAGTAAAGAACTGCCGGGACCCGCGCCATCTGCCCTTTTCATCAGAGCAGAAGGTAAGCCTGTGATGAGCACACCCGACACTCCATGTAGGTGTCTTATATAGAAGCTGGGAATAATTATTCTTAACTTAAGTCTTTATTTCGACTGTAGACGGCACTACGAGGCAAAAAGCACAACTGTTCTTATTTGCAGCTTCTGCCGTTTTTCAGAGAAAGCTGTTATTTCAGGAATGTGATGGCCCGATTCTCCTCGTTTGTAATGCCCTTCAACACCTTTCTGTGACTCGGCATGTTAAAACAAGGTCCGTTTGAAAGACGACAGCATTTGCACTGTGGTGATGTTCCAAATATGCCAAACAACGAACCCATTAGCTATGTTAAGTAGTTCAGTAGGGCACGTCTGTCTGTGCAAAAACTTTGAAGCATCATAAACAGAATGGAATCATGGAGGGGCCGGTTAAGTAGATGACTCTTGTGTAAGTGGCTTATGCAAGGCCGGCAGATGCAGGCCATGGCCCATGGAGGGCTTTTGGAAACACACTATCAGTGCTTTACGTAGAAGGTGAGCCACAGATAACGTGACCCTGAGGGGGCCTTTTGGGATCCAGCACAGAGTTCCAGGGTGCATCACATTGCTACACTCTCCCCAGCGCCTTGACTACCTCAAAGGAGTACTAGACACGACCGGTAGAGAGACCCCAGTCCAGTCTTTAGTGGGCACACACAAGAAGGGGGCGCACCAACACAAATTGGGATTAAAGAAGGGTTTGTAAGTGTTTCCAAATAACAGAACGAGCTGCGCTTTAATGAGTATTAATACTTTGTGAAGCATTGCACGAATGGTGGCTTACCTTTGCCACATACCTTCCTGGAGGTCCGTATTACAGTGTAACCCTCCCCTAAAGATGCTGCATGGGTGCACATTTTAGTAGTGTGAAACTGCTACAATACCTTCCACAGCACCCTGAGTGTGCTGCAGTCTGACCTGGCGCTCAGTCAGGCTGCGTAAGCTTCGCATATCATCCCATCAGTAGGCGTCTGAGGGTCTCTGCACAAAGGTAAGCACAGTGGCTAACAGTAACTACACTACACCCACCTTCATTTGTGCCCCGCCCTAGGGCTGGCGAAATGGCTCTCTGATGGAGAGTGGGTCCACTCTGGATGCTGCCCCCTAGTTTTATTGCTAAACTTGTCAAAAAAAAGGTAGGAGGCCACTGCAGCTTGCACCACCACACATTGCCTCTGCCAGTGATGCCAGTACCAACACAATTACTTGCCATCACGCTCCTACAAGTGTAACGATCCAATTCCAGACTATTCCAGGCCCCCAAAGCTATAAGAATGGCTTGTCAGCAGGTTTTGGTAATTTTTAATATATATGAAATCAATGAACAACTGTTGCTGTGCTCATCTCTAAATTAGAGACAAACACCACCACCACCATGTGGCAGAGCAGACTGACATAAGTGCAGGTGTTGACAATAAAGATCTGGTGCCAAGAACCATAAACCACCGGTACAAATTAAGCACCAAAACCCACGTCTGTGTTCATGCCTAAGCCTGGGGTGGCCAGTGCGTAAGAAGGTGCTTAAAAATTATTCCTGTACATAAGAGCCACTCCGTATCCGGACAAGGACAAAAAATGTAGGTCACCTCCTCGTGGTCTGCGTCAGTGGCTTCCCTGTGGAAGCCTTGGTGTGGCCATGTTTTGTAACTTACTAACTGTTACTGGATCAATGTGCTGGGCTCAAGGGGATACCCATATACACAGCTAAGGATGCGACTGCAGGTCAAGAACCCTCTCCCACCTTCCATTTATTTTGAATGAAGGGAACTTGAACAGAGCCAGAGCGCACTTGTTTGGTCGTGCAGACTGCTTCTGGAATCTGGATGGAATATACTGCAGCACCGCCAATTGCAGCCACACCATCTGCAATGTGTTCAAATACAGCTGTCAATGTTCCACCTTGAGAACGTTTCCTTTATGAATAAACATCTGCTAAAACGCAGCAAAGCCGAATGGATTTATTTTATCGAATCCTAAAAGTGTCTGTCATTTACTTCTATTTCACCCACAGTTACTCAGGTGGATCGTTAATGAAAATAGATAAGAATTATTCTACCTTTATTTACTTTTTACTACCTCCTACCGCCATGAAAAAAAATCACCAGCTGATTATTGATAGATAGAAGTTCAGTTTATACAAGTAATATAAATATAGTGGTGAAGAGTTTACCACGTAACAGTAAGATTTCAGCTGGTATCTCCCACCCACCTACCCGGCATTACGAGTTACCAGGCCACGAATTGGGGACATGATGCAGGTTAGCATTACCAGATCAACTTCTATATGTGCCCCCTCTTCTGGACCCCTTGGCGTGCATGTTTTCCTTCTGCTTTGAAGAGGAGAGAAAATGAGCAAGCAACAGATTTGTATTTTTCCTATGCCTGCCATCACTTGGTAAAAACTGTAATAGGGCGGCAGTCTCTCTTCCCAAGATTACCTCTGTCTGACTTGTAGTGGGCCCCATAGTGTAATAAAAGAGCTGTGCATTACAGTTGATCATCACACACTACTCCACACGCTGCACACGTAGTGAAATACGGGTCTAATAATCCCAAACTTATCCTAGGGCAGGAGGGTAACCACACAGCCGAGCACATGTAGCAACACTCCCTCTGCGCTGTAATTGGCAGGCCTTGTTTGTTACATGGATGTTGTCTGGAAATGGCAGAGACACATTTCCATTTTAAATATTAATTATCATCTGCACAAAAAATCGGAAATGTAATTAAGGCTGGCACATTGCATCATCATGAATTCTTGATTCTGGGCTTATCAATTTTTCTGGTGTATTGAAGTGTAAAATTTTATATGAAATGTTAAAAAACCATCAGTACAGGGTTCTGTTTAGTTCAGACCTGGTTTAGTTTGACCAGTTCTGGGGAGAGTGGACAGTTCATGCTGGCTGTGCATGTGTGGGAGAAGACTGATGCTTATATATTGGGCCGGGGCCTGGAAATACAACACTAAAGACTAAGAGTGAATGGCGAGGCCCTGCATGCATACCGGCATGAGTCCTGTGACAGTTCTCATGATGCCATTTAGCGCTATAGTACCTTATTCTGTGGGGCATATTTAGCAAACTTTCACATAGCGCGGCAAGCCACCTTGCTGCGCTGCTAAGGTAAAGGGCAGGAATGCGCTGTATTTAACATTATATGACACATTCCTATCCTTTCCCTGCACTGGCACACAATCTGCTGCCTAGTGCCAATGCAGGCACCCTGTGCCGTGTTGCAAGGGTGCCTGCGTTGCAGATAGAATTATTTTTGGGCAGGAAGGGGCACCTTCTTGCACAAAAACATCCTCTGAGGCATTTTCCTCTTTCTATGTGTGCTGCAGAATGCAGCACACATTTAAAAAGGGAAAAAAGAGGAGTAATAAAGGTATTTCTCCTTGTTACGCCTCACCTGGGGTGGCGTAGCATTTTGACACATTCCCAGGTCCACCACTAATAGTGACTCTGAGAATATGCCAAAATCTATGGGTGGATGCATGGTAACACCCATGCTCCACTCATGGAAAGCCTCCCTGGGACACAACACAGCAATCTGCGCTGCCTTGGTTCCATATCTATGAGGCCATTCAAGGCCACGCAGGGTGGCAATGTATTGCCACACAGATTTTGTACAGTGCACACTGAACTTGCGCATTTCAAGGTGCTGTCATGTGTGATAGAGAAGAAAGGGGAGGCATTGTGTTGCAGTATTAGCGTGTAGTAGTAATGTACTAACCCAGTGTGTGGCCCTGAACCACTTACCTACATTGGCAGCAAACTGTGCCATGTAGGGTGTGTGGTTGAAAGTGTTTTCCTTGGTTTGTGATCCTATGTGGAAAGTTTTTCAAGAGTTGTCTGAAGAACACCAACGTGTGCTTACTTTTATTTATTATCTGATAACATAACGTTATGGTATCATGTTATGGGACACACTGTATAGCAGTGTGTTGAATGATGGGGTGTGAGATATTTGTTTGAAATGTGGGTGATCCCAGTCACCATAAGCCTGAGGTCACAGGGCTATGTCACAACATCTGCAGCTGTCATGGAATATCATTATCTGGAGTAGTTTTGAAAGCTTGCCTGGACCTAATTCAATAAAGTCCAATCATGTTTGCTACAAATGCAGGCGTACCCAATAGAAATGATTTGCAAAACCTTCACCTTTGTGAATTGGGTGCTTGGTGTGGTACAATTTTAGGTCCTCTTCCTATTTACATAAGTCGACTAAAGTCAACCATACAAACCCAAAACTAGGCTTTGGTCATAATGAATCAAATCTCAGGTCATTTGTGAAAAGCAGTCCTCCAGTGTTCATAATTAAACATAGCTAAGGTGAGTTAGTTATCTCACTTTCCAACTGTGCTGTTTAATTTACCAGCATGGCTGCTACTCACAAATGGTCTGCAATACAACATTATTAACGGTGTCCACGTGGTATTGTTGCCTGTTATGGATTGGATGTGGACTTCATCAACATTTTTACTCTTGCTTACAGCCTTAACAACTAATCATGGATGAAGAGCCAGGTCCCTCCAAAAGGGCAAAGAGTAAGACTTACTACTTCCATCAAGAGTGGGAGAACGAATTTTTATTTACACAAATTAAAGACAACTGTGTATGTTTAATCTGTGGAGCAAAAGTTGCAGTGGGAAAAAAGGGCAATGTTGAGAGGCATTTTTCAACAAAGCACATGCATTTTGAGAGGAAGTTCCCTAAAGGAAGCAGCCTGAGGTCACAAAAAGTAAACGAACTGAAATCTGCATTGCAGACACAGCAATCTTTTTTTACAAAGCCAACAAAGAAAGCCACTGCGGCAACTGAAGCATCCTTCATAGTTACTCATCACTTGATTAAGCACAAAGCAACATTTTCAGATGGAGCCATTGTGAAGGAAGCAATGCTTCTAATGGCCCAGTCCTTATTCAAAGACTTTAAAAATAGCCCTGAAATTATGTCTGCCATTTCAGATGTGCAGTTAGGGTCAAACACTATTGCAAGAAGGGTATCTGCATTATCGGTCAACATGATAGAGCAGTTAGAGCGGGATTTAAAGACATGTAAATATTTTTCTCTTCAATGTGATGAATCTGTTGATGCAAGCGATATTGCACAGTTGGCTATGTTTGTTAGAATGGTTTTTGAAGATTTCACTGATAAAGAGGAATTTTTAACTCTGTTGCCTCTGAAAACCACAACCAGAGGAACTGACATCCACAATGAGGTGAAAAATTATTTTGTGAAACAAAATGTTCCATTGAAAAAGTTAGTGGCGATAACAACTGATGGTGCACCTGCAATGATAGGGCGTCATTCTGGCTTCATTGCCAATTGTAAAGCAGATCCAGATTTCCCTCCGTTATTAAACTACCATTGCATTATACATCAACAGGCAATATGTGCCAAGGTAATGGGATTTGATCATGTGATGACTCCCGTTGTTAAAATTATTAATTCAATTCGTGCAAAGGCCAAGCAGCACCGAACCTTCAAATTGTTCCTTGAAGAACTATCAGCCGAGTATGGTGACCTTTTACTGCACACTCAAATCCGATGGCTTAGCAGGGGAAAAATACTGCGAAGATTCCTTTCGCTATTGCCAGAAGTCAAAGCTTTTATGGAGTCTAGAAATGAAGATACCACACTGTTAGCAAACACTCAATGGTTGCTCGATTTAGCTTTTTTGTCAGATGTGACAGAAAAATTAAATGTATTGAACTACGAGTTGCAAGGCAAAAACAAGACAATAACCAACATGGTAAGTTCTGTGAAAACTTTCAAATCAAAACTTAACCTTTTCATACAGCATGTACAGAAAAGAAAGATGCAGCACTTTCCCTCTGTGCTCCAAATCCTTTCAGAAAACAAAGCTGAGGCTGAGGTCCTGGACATAGAAAAATACAGTAGCCTCCTCATGAGGCTTAATCAAGAGTTCAGTGATAGATTTAGTGATTTTGAGCAACTGGAGCCCTGTGTGATGTTCACTTCAAACCCCTTCATGGAAGTGGATGTTAGTGACATTTCAGAGAAAATTAGTGTGCTTTTGAACCTTGACTCTGCCACAATGGAAATGGAGATTGTCACACTTCAAAATGACATTGAATTGAAATCAAGGCAATCTGACATTAATTTCTGGAGTCTTGTGGATGCTGAAAAGTTTAAGAATATCCACACAGCTGCATTGAAACTTTTTTCCCTATTTGGCTCTACCTATCTTTGTGAATCAGCATTTTCTGATATGAACTTCATAAAATCTAAGTTTCGCACACGTATGACTGACGAACATTTAAATGACTCCATAAGAGTTGCCCTCTCAAGCTACACCCCAGATTACAAGGGATTAGTCGACACCATGCAGTGTCAAGTCTCTCACTGAAATAATTTGAATGCATTCGCAATCAATACTTGTTCAATGACAGTTCCTGGTGAAATCCCAAATCTAGGTATCTGTTTCATTACGAACACCAAGATTAAAGTCGCTGCAGAGAAGAATCTTCAGCCCCCAGTTTTTTTATTAGTTGAACAAAAACAAAGGAATGTGTACTGCAGGCCTGTTTTACAAACACAAGAAAAAGTAGCCGGAGAGAAGAATCTTCAGCACCTTTCCAAATTTTTATTTGCTGCACAAGAACAAAGCAGTGTTTGCTGGAGGCCTGGTTTATTGAGAACAAGGAAAAAAGATAGCTATAGAGAAGAATCTTCAGCATCTTTCAAAAGACCTTTTGTTACTAACAGTGGTTAGAGTTGAACAAGTACAAAGCAGTGTGTACTTCAGGGTGGGTTTCAGACACCAAGAAAAAAGTAGCTGGAGAGAAGAATCTTCAGCACCTTTCCAAATGTTTATTTGCTGCACAAGTTGAGAAAAAGCAGTGTTTACTGGAGGCCCGGTGTATTGACATCAAGAAAAAAAGAGAGCTAAAGAGAAGAATCTTCAGCATCTTTCAAAGTTCTTTTTAGTTGAATAAGAACAAAGCAATTTGTACTGCAGTCCTGGTTTACTGACACTCCTAAAAAGTAAAGGGAGCAATGAGAATACAACTGCGAACATGACTGGTGCCATAAAAACCTTAAAGTCAAAACGGAACCTTCTGAAGAATTGACAGTGGAGGACAAAATCGGTACTTTCCAAACTAAGCTGAAGTTCAGCTTATCTGGCAACTGAAAAACACAGCGATCTTGTCAAAGCTACAGTAGAAGAATCCATCTGCAATTGTGATTCAGCAAAGCTTTGCACAGGCTGACTGCCACACACTGTGACTACTTCACTACTATAATGACTTCTTCGGAACTGCCCCCGCCAGGCTACCAGATTACACAGCATTAGAGGACATCATACAGTTCCACATTGAAGGTAAGATTGCTTTTCCTGTTTGTTTGTTAATTGAGCTGCATTACAATGATTATTTCAGTGACAGCTATTGAAAGGTCCTGATTTTGAAGCTATTATTTTGAAAGGTCGTAAAGTGGTTTGACAACACAACACAAATCCAAAGACATTCCTTTCAGTGTTTCTAGGGAACTTTTAAGTATTGTGTTCAAACCACAGTATGGTGGGCTCTGAAGAAATTAGGTTTTTTAACCTTAACGTCAATGAAACTGGGCGTGGGAGGTCTCTCGAAAAAATGCGCGAGTTGCTTGGGGTTTGGTAGCTCACGACGATTTTCACTGACCAGAAGTAGCTCTTGCCACACAAAAGGTTGGAGACCCCTGATATACAGTCTCATATTGTGGATTATATGGCAACGGATCATCCCAGGGTATCGACTTGGATTAGAGTCCAGGGGGAATCCGCAGTGACAATCTACCTGGTTCCCTTGACAAGGTTCCATTTGAACAAGCGGATTCGGTACATACTGTCTCATTGGACTCCAGCCTTCTTGGACACATCTCTTGTAATCCCAATGTCTGAGGAGATGCAGCTGGAGTTGGCATGGTGATTGAATCCAGCAAATCATCAAAGGGAGTTCCTTGTGACCTCCAGCTCTGCTAGTTCTTACAACAGATGCAAGCGAGAGGGACTGGAAAGCTTGGTCTGGCCAACATCAGACGAGGTATTTTGGCAACATACTCGAAGCATCAAGTCTTCTAACTGGAGAGAACTGCAGGCAGTTCACCTAGCTCTCTCAACCTTTACTCATCTACATCTTCAGAATTATGTTATAGTCAGAACAGACAAAATGACAGCAAAGTCATATCCCTATTGTCAAGGGGGAATACAAACTCCTTCTCTTTCAGTAATTTCGGCCCAGGTTTTCTCCTTGTCTTGGCCCCCATCAGTTCTCTGAGAGCAGTCCAATTCAGGGGACCCTGAATGTTCATGCAGACAAATTGAGCATGGAGCTTCACTCCTCCCACAATATTTGTCTCTATCCCTGATAATTCACCCAGATCTGTCAGAGATGGGATTGTATGACTCTGGATCTATTTCCAACTTTTCCGAACTCCCAGTTTCCCTGCTTTTGTTCCAGAGTATGAGAAGTCCAAGCATGGGGAATACATACTCTTTCCTGTCAGTGGCCAGGGATCTCCTTTATACTTTCCCTTCATTCCCTTTGATCCAAAAGTTTCTGATCAGAGTGAGGAAAGAGGGGGCTCAGATAATTCTAATTGTTCCAGACTGGCCCCGCTTTTCCTGGTATCATCTTCTGATAGCGATGAAGAGGGACCAGGAGAGGCTTTTACCGATAGTTCCCTCTCCACTAGTTCTAACTATTCTGTAGGCCGATTCTCTAGTCAGACTCAAACTGATGCCTGAAAGATGAAAGGGCACGGTTAAAATACCAGGGATTGTCGGATTCAGTCTCCTTCTCAATCGAGGCTTTCCAGAAGGCCGTCCACTAGATCTTCTTATGCAAGGCATTGGAGGTCATTTACGAAGTGCTGTCTGGAGAAGCAGTTGCTCTCACTCTCTGCTTCATTGCCTCAGACTCTAGAATTTCTCCAGGATGGGTTTTTGTTAGGGTTGTGTCCTTCGACCCCTAAGATTCAATGGGCTGCAATAAAAGCATTTAGGGCTACTTGAGATAATTTGGAGGATATCCACAGGCTCGTGTCCAAGTTATTTAAGGGATTCACTAATATCTGTTCTTCTTTCACTTTGTCCAGCATGGGATCTTCAGCTAGTTTTGCAGGCATTGAAGTACCCACCCTTTGAACCTATATTCTATTGCCATCAGGATACTGACATTGAAAGTGTTTTCCTTAGTGGCTATCTCTCCACCCAGGCAGTTGAATTAACTGGGTGACCTTTCTTGTAGGGCTCTATTCTTTAAGGTCTTTCATGACAGGGTGGTGTTGCACCCTGGGCTTGACTTTGTTTCTAAGGTCAACTCTTCCTTTCAAACACAGCAGGAGGTTATCTGACTGTTTTTCTTTCCTGACCTCTAATCTCCGGAGGAAGTTAGCCTTCATTGTTTGGATGAACAATATGGAGTTCCTTCTACCCAGGGGGCTCAAGGGAGGTCAATTAAGGGTATGTCAACTTTGTTGGCAGAATGCCGGGGGGGGGAGGGGGGGCGGAGGCAGCGTTAAGGAAATCTTCATTTATTAAACTTTATAGATAGAAAGTTCTGTCTGCTGTGTTGTAACAGTAGAACATGTTTTTGAGACTAAAGAATGATTTTTCTATGAGCAGAACTGTACAGTTGTCTTGGTCTTATTGGCATGGGTATGGCTCAGTATGTAATTAACTGCAGCGAGAGGGACGAGTGGGCAATACTACTATTAAATACTGGAAATTGCACTACTCTGAATCCTACTCTTTCTTACATTAATTATTCTCTCCTTCCCACCCTTTGATTCCAGTCCAACTGTTCAAGGTGGCTTGGTACGTAAACAGGAAGTAAGGAGGGGAGAGGTTTTTACCTTCTAGGGCGGTGAGTCTGAGAGGTGCAGGGACCTCAATATGTAATTAATTGGAGTTAAAGTAGGACTTGGAGTATTGCAATTACAATTAAGTTATCGTGGCAAGAAGAAGTATGGGGTATCTCACATTTATACAATTACTGCTTTGTAGTTGCTATTCAGTAACTGGGAAACATGTGGATCCAACATTTGTGAGATCTCTCGGTACCTTAAAGTCACACATTGGATCAAACTAATGAAATCAATAGATTATTCATTTACTTCAACACCCCAATTTTAAAAGAAAAGCAATATTCAAGCTCTTGTAACATTATTTCTTGATACAATCTACAGATCAGAGGCACAGTCATCAAAATACCTAACTGTTACCTAATTTGTGATGACCAGTCAGTATAAAGTGTGGGAAATGATGAGGATCAAAGAACATGATTCGATTGGTTGGACAGTAGGAAGGAAAGAGGAATTGGAATGATGGGACCACTGTTTTTATATTACCACAAATATCGGCAGCTTCACATTTAGTTCAACATCAAGGAAATCTTTTCCAGGCTTCATTTTCAGTGTCTTTTTAAAAGCAAGATCAGGCAAATGTTTAATATCATGCCGATCAATTTATCAGTGCTGGCGATGGGTGTAACGGTGTCAAAGAAAATCTTTTCACCCATCACTTGAAGTCTCAAAGGGTTCATTAGCAAAAGAAAATAATCAGTCTATGACTCACAAAATCAACCAGCTACACTTTCCCCTAGTACAGGTAAATGGAGCAAGCATGTGCAGCAACAGACAGGCACAAACCTATATGCTAATACTTGTGAGTTTCCAATACAGTCATTTGATTGATTCTATTTAAAAAGCGTCATTGCTCCATCCCCTCTGCATCTACCCCTGACTCATAGCTTCCACTTCAGAACCACCCAAAATTGTATTACATCATTCAATCTCAGAATTCCAAATATCAGCTCAGACATACAGGGAATGGTTGCACACCAGATACTTCACATGTGCCTGGGCTGAGATCATAAGAACAAGTGAAATAACCTTGAAATACTAATGACAATATGAAAACATTTCAGCTGAACAAGCTAGTCTTTGTTTTCTCACCTCAAAAGCCAAGAAGTGGGCATTCTCCGTGACTGATGGGTATCATTAGTGTTAGCAAGAGAGCATGGCTGAATCAAGTAATGATTGTGTAAAATATTTTGGAATAATGCATGGCTTGGGCAGACCAAGATTGATTTTCCAAGAAGGGTAATATTTATGTAGGGCTTTATATGGTGTACCACCCGGCAGGCTGTCAAAAGTCCCGACAGAGGCATTACAATGCGACCACCACCATGGCGGTCGCAATGCCTAACTTTTGCATTGCAGCAGGTGCTGCTGGCTGCAGCACACACCGCAATGCAAAAAGGGGATACATTACATATCCCTGCACTATGTGGCAAGGCACCATGCAGTGCCTGCCACATGGTGCATGGATATGTAGGGGGCATCATAGGTGCCCCCCACATCCCACAGCATAGGGCAAGGGGGGCTCGCTTCGGGCCCCCAAAGTCCCTTTCCGCCTGCCTTTTCATAGCGGGTTACCCGCCATGAAAAGGCAGGCAGAAAGGGACATCATAATCCCTACAGAGGTGCCTGGCAGGCACCGCCACCATTGTAGGGATTGGATGTCCCTGCGATACACAGGCGGGCTCAAGGAGCCCCTTTGGATGCGTGGCAGTCAGTTTTTCTGACCGACAACCATCCGCCCGCCATGGTAATATGGCGGGCGGATTACATGGTTCCGATGGCGGTTGGACCGCCACCGACGGGCTGTCGGTGGCGGTCTCACCGCCATCGTAATCGGCCCCTTAGTTTTGTTATGCTCTTAGCGTATGTCTATTATTGCAGGAGTGGGTTCCCTTCTAAATTGGCCAAAACATGAAGTTGCATTTACTTGATATTTTGATGCATTAAATTATCACGAGTGAAATCCTGAGGCAGCTCATTGCGACTGGATATTCGGTGCCCCCTTTTTCTGAATAAGATAACTAATCAACCATTTTGCAGGTTTTTTCATAGGATACTATTGCAATGGAAATAGCTATGTAACTTCCCCTCTGTAGCCATGCAAAAAAGAGAGTTGAGTGACAGATGTTCTTATCACCAATTACACATGATTTTGACAAACCCACATTTCTGCTCATAACACAGACAGTCCTTGGAAAATTGCGAATTAAACAGTCCCAAATTGCCAAAATTGCATGGTGCATCCTTGGCGTAGAAGTTTCTTCCCAAACACATGATCTCTCCACCACCCATCTCCTCTGGTAAGAGTGGGGAGAGTAAAAGGAAGAGCTTAAGGTGCATTGGGAAAGATTCAATTAGAGGGTCAAGGAGCACTGCTACCGTGGCAAATATCTCTTCTTCGGCTCATCACGTTGCCTTCAGTATTGATGTCTGAACCACAACCGTATTGGGGGTCACATCCTTTAGTCAATGGGATACAAATGCCAAGACTGACAGGATTAAGTCAGCGGAGAATGTGTAATGAAATAGATGAAGTACAATAACACCTGGGATGAAGGCATTAGTATTGTTAGAAATGGGATTTTTGGTAGGCTAGGGCATGTGCCAAAGCCAGGCAGAAACCACCACTCTAGTCAGGATAAGGGATTTACACTCCTAAAATAACCCCTGCTCACCCCCTTGGTAGCTTGGCACGAGCAGTCAGGCTTATCTTAGAGGCAGTGTGTAAAGCATTTGCACATAACCAACAGTAATACAGTGTAAGCACTACAAAAGGACACCGCACCAGTTTAGAAAAATATCCAATATTTTTATATACTTAAGACAAGAGCAAAAACGATAAAAATCCACAATACAGTACTTAAAAATCTTCAGTTATCAAAATGTGCTTGAAAAACAGTTCCTTGATGTCGATAGCCCTGTCCGGGGCTATCACGGCATCGTGAAAAAAACCAAATCCAAACAGTTCTGGCTGACCGCGGTGTCGCGGGCCAGCTACAGTGTCGGGAAGACCCGCAAACAGTACCTTTTAGAAATGCAAGGCGTCGACGACCTCTCGTTGAGCTTCCGAAAGCACGGCGTCCGCAGGCATCGGTTCCGGAGGTCGGTGCAGGAGTAGTCGGGGCCCTCGAAGTCACACGCGTTGCAGGTCGAACTCCTCTCTGTTGAAGTCAGGAGCGCTGGCGTCGGTAGGCGTCGGGCGCTGCGGTGCGAAGTGCAGCGGTGCGGCCTGCGGTGCCCTCAGGTCGCGGTGCGAGCAGCGGCTCGGTGGCGGCGTCAGATGGTGTCATCGGTGAGACCAGGGTCGCGGTGCGAAGTGAATGCGGTGCTCGTTGCGGTGCTGGCAGGTCGCAGTGCATGCAGCGGTGTCGTCGTTGCTGAAGCACTGTCGTCGGCTGACGAATGGGAGTCGATGGCGCCGGCAGGCCAAGGCTGCGGTGCGGGATGAGGGCGGTGCGTCGTGTAACTTTACGAGCACTGCCCTTGAACCACGGTGCAAGCAGCCGATTTTGGCGTGGAGCGGCGTCGTCATGGATACCAAGGCGTCGTCGTGAAGCGAGGCGGTGCGGAGTGCGGTGCCCACAGGTCGCGGTGCGAGCAGCGGCTCGGTGGCAGCATCAGCAGGCGTCGTCGGTGAGACCAGGGTCGCGGTGCAGCGTTGCGGCGGTGCCCTCTGCGGTGCCTTCAGGACACGGAGTCGGCAGCGGCGTCGTAGATGGCATCGGGTTGCTTTTTCTTCTGTTGCAGCACAAAACACACAGTCCCCAGTGCAGCGGGCAGAAGAGCTTGAAGTCTTTGCTATTCCTGAGACTTCTTGAACAGGCGGCAAGCTCTACCTCAAGCCCTTGGAGAAACTCAGAAAAGTAGATTGCAGAAAGTCCAGTCCAGACCTTTCACTGCCCAAGACAGAAGCAGCCACTGCAGGCCAACACAGCAAAGCACACAGCAAAGTGGTAGTTCCTCCTCACAGCTTCTCCAGCTCTTCTTCTTGGCAGTCTTCTTGGTCCAAAAGAGTTCTAAAGTTCAGGGGTCTGGGCCCCAATATTTATATCCCAAAATCCTTTGATCTCTTAGGCAGAGAGTGTCTGTGCCCAGCCAGAACCAGTTCTGCCTTCTCTGGTGTGACTTCCTGGCAGGAGGTGGAGACGGCATGATCAGAGGCAGACCAGGCCCTTTGAGGTGCAAGGAAATCTCCTCCCCCTTCCCCAATTGCAGCCCAGGTCTATTCAGCCCTTTCCTGACCCACCTAGACTATCTGGAGCCACTCCTGCTCCCCAGCCTTCTGTAATCCAAAACCCAGACAGGCAATCCACATTCCAGCAGAGGCACACGGGATGACTGAGCAAGAAAATACCTACTTTCTAAAAGTGGTATTTTCAAACACAGAATGTAAAAATCACCTTCACTAAAAGATGCATCTTTAGATTCTGAGTTCAGGCATATTAAACTTTATTTTCCTACCTAATTCCCCGGGCCAGTTATGTTTATAAGATGTTATAAACAAACTCCCCATTCTGTCCTATGGGGAACAGGTAGCCTTGCAATAGCGAAAAACGAAATTGGCTGTAATTCACTATCAGGACATGCCACACACACCAGGGCATGTCCTACCTTTCACATACACTGCACCCTGCCCACAGGGGTACCTTGGGCCTACCTTAGGGGTGGCTGACATGTAAGAAAAGGGAAGGTGAGGGACTGGCAAGTGTGTGCCCTGGCCAAGTCGACATGGCAGTTACAAACTGCGGGCAGACTCCGCAATGGCGGGTCTGAGGTACCTTTTCCGGGCTACTCACGTGGGTGGCACAATCAGTGCTGCAGGCCCACTATTAGCATTTGATTTACAGGCCCTGGCACACTCAGTGCACTTTACTAGGGACTAACGAGTAAATCAAATATCCAGTCATGGAAACACCAATCCATAACACAATTTACCACAGGAGCACTTGCACTTTACCACTGATCAGCAGTGAGAAAAGTGCGCAGAAACACTACGCCAGCAAAAACAGAGTCAAAACCGGGAGGTAAGAAAGCAAAAAACTCAGGGGAAACACGCCAAAAGATGCCAAGTCTAACAAGTATGATAACACAATCTGTCTCTGAGTTGTACACATGGAGAGAGAGAGGTGCACCAGACCTAAATTTATGATGGAAGTGGAAACTCCTGCTCAGGCCAGTGCTAAATTTGAGCCAGTGGTATCCATTGCTGGGCACTGGCACTTAATTGTCAACACTGGTGCCTGTGACTGTCTGCCACAAGGTGGCACTGTCTGGCTAATTTAGAGATGACCACAACAGTTAATTATTAATTCGATATACATTAAAAATGATTATTAGCTGCTGCCCAAGCCATTTTTATAGCTTCGGGTTTCTGAAATAGTCCGAATTGTAACACTTGTAGGAGTGTGATGGTTAGTAGTTGTGTTGTTACTATCACTGGCCCAATGGCAGGGTCAATGTGTGGTGCAAGCTGCATTGGCCTCCTGGCGAGAGCCCTGGCACTTATTTTTTGTACAAATTAAGCACTGGCTCAGGCCATGCCTAAGAGTGCCGTTGGGATCAGTGCCAGATATCACTCTGCCTTCATTATCACTGACAGGCTCATTGGTGCCCCTATATTCATTTCCCCTTCCTCTTGTGCTTCGTATCCATAACAAACCTCTAATGGCCAGCTCCACCAGTGAAGTCCATCTTCTCGTGCCCGGCCACTCTTTGGCCAAGTGGAGGTCTCTGCCCAAGTTTAAGTGAAGGCCCCGAGAGCTTCTTCAAGGTGACGTTTCACCGTCGAGTGTTAACAAGTGTTTCCAGACCTTTGTGGCTTTCATACCTCTGTTTGGTTTTCACTTCAGTTCATTCTACATTTAAGAGGGTGTCAGATTAATTGGATTAAACTAATGAGTGACAAGGAGTCAAACACGCCCACAAGAGGTAGAAGCACAGTCCCAGGCAAAGCAACAGCATCCTCAGTGGCTCAGCAGCAGCCTGCTCTATTCGTGTAGTTAGAGCCTTTGATCTGGGCTGCACTTGGAGCTCTCAGCTTTCTTTGTTTCCTCGTGTCGGTCAAACAGGTGTGTATTCTTTTGAGCAGCTGCAACTTGCATGTTTCTCTCAGTTTGTGGCTTGCATTGTATACCGTGTGCTTACTGTTGTTTCCGAGGCCTGCTGATTGCTGAACAAGCTGCTGAGATATGTCTACTGTTTTTAAAATGTTAGGCACTCTGCCCTCCAGCGCAGGCCATGCAGAGAACTGGCTTGCTACATTTTGACAGCCGAAAGGCTGGAACTGACCTGCAACAAAATACTGATAATAGACACATTGTAACTTAAATACAACTGTGTGGGAGGCCTGGTTACTGTTGTATCAGTTATGGGATGGGGAAGAAAGAAGAATTGTCTCCTTCATGAAAAATGCCACATACTAAGGCTTCTGCTGCAGCCATCTTTCATAAATGCAGTTTAGTGCACAGAACAATTATTTCTTCTCTGTATCTCTGTATTCACCGACGCTCTGAAATATATTCCTGCACATGGAATAAACGTGTGCTTTACCTGCTGGTAGCTTGGCACTAAAGCAGTCAGGTTTTACGTAAAAGCAATGTGTCAAGTATTTAGTCAGCTCACAAAGAGTAATAAAGTGAAAACACAAGGTAAATAAATTCCCAAATTAGTTTAGAAAAATAGAATACATTTCTAATAAATAAAATGACACCAAATTGACAAAAAAGCCAATAAGTAGAACTGGAGATATGAATTTGTAAACTTTGAATTAAAATTAGAGCCAAAAAGCCCAAAGCGCCAATCACAGGTATCTGGTCTCGCACAACAGGGTCAAAGTCAAAAGTTAAGGCCGACCATAATGAAGGGCAGATCGGATTTGTCCCAGTGGAAAGTTTACCTTCTGACTTAGAAAAGTTTATGGAGAAAAAGTAATCATGGAAGAGTTGTCGGGGGTGGGGGGAGGGGAAGCTGGATCCGAATTGGGGCTCGGCGACCGTGGGATGCTGAAGAGCGGGATCCGGGTGAGGTGGTCAACAAAGGCAGGAAAGCTCCGATCGGTGAAGTCTGGAGTCTGTGCTGAAGAAGGCCTCAGCATCAATCGGCTTCCGCTCAGCATCAGTCTCTGAAGCCCTCTACATCTGGACTTAAAAACTTTTCTGAAAGCCAGATCTCCTTCAACAAGTCAAACCAGCAAGTTGAGGCCGACCAGCGATTCAAGATCGGCCACTGTGGCTTCAAGACCAATTTCGGTCTCCATCAGCTCTCAAGGCAGAAAGTTGGCAAAAAGATTCAATGTCCCAATTCTTGCAGTTTGAGGACAGGAAGAATACACTCTAAGACCAGCCAGTGGTCCAGGACCTGGGGAGCATCAACTGGGATTAGGACTCACTCCAACCCCGGCCAGCAGCAGGGTCCAGGGTAGGCCCAGCAGGAACTGGACATCTGGCAAGTGCAGGGAGAGAGGCCTCTGGAATCTTGTCATGTCCCTGTAGCTCAAACAAGAGGTCAACCAACTGACCCTTGGAGTCATTTCTGGTGCCCTGGGTTCAAGGTAAGCAGGTCCAGTCTTCCTTCAAATTTCAGACATCAGGACAGTCCTTCTTCTGATCTTCACTGGCCCAGGAGTGTTTTGAGGACGGTAGTGGGGATGCCACATTTATGTCCAGTGCCAGATTGTCGGTGGAGAAGCTACAGACTAACCAATGACATAAAAATCCTTAGGTATGAAGCTACCCTCTTTTGCAGCACTTCTTCTGTGTTTTACTGTAATCTATCCAACAGTCCCCTCTTTCCTTAAATCCAACATGGCAGAAAAAGTTTTCCCCTGGTTAGAGCTTGTTTTGCCCACCCAGATGTGAGGCTATGATAATGGGCAAACCTTCACTCCAAACCAGTTCTGGGTCGGCTCCCTCTCCGTCTGGGTTTGGAGCAAAGCTGTCTTGGAAGGCAAAAGGGAGTCAGGCCTAGGTGTGAGCTATATCTGCTGGAGGCAAGGTAGGCATCCTTTGAAGTTTCTGAAAGAGGGTGGGCACAGCCCCAAGGCATCCTGCTCAAGGAAGGAAAACATCTCCCGACACCCAAGCCCTTGGTCCACTGTCTGGGAGCAATCCACATCTGACACAGAGGAGCCATCAGAGTCATGAGACACTGGACACTGGCAGAAAGGCCCTTTTGGCAAGAAAATGACAACTTTCTAAAAGTGTTATTTTCAAAAAGGTAAGATAAAATCCGACTTGACCATTATGGTAGATTTTAAATGACTATTAATATGAGTCCTTGACAGTTCTTCTAGCTGTTCCCAAACTGAGATTAAGCACTATAAGTTGTTATAGAGTAACCCAGTGTGTTTCTATGGGAGATCCAGCCTTGCCGCAGTGAAAAAGACTTTGGAGGATTTTCACTGCCAGGACAAGTAAAACATTAAATATACATCCCCGGCTTTTTAAATGGTATGCACCCTGCCCTAAGGGCATTTAGGGCCTACCTTAGGGGTGACTTATAAGAATTAAAAAGGAAGGTTTAGGCCTGGAGAAGATTTGTTTTGCCAGATTAAAATGACAGTTTAAAACTTCACAACCAGGCTGCAGTGGCAGGCCTGGAGACAAGTTTTACAGGGCTACTTTAGTGGGTAGCACAACGAGTGCTGCAACCCACTAGTAGCATTTAATGTACAGGTCAGGGGTCCATGTGATACCATTTACTAGGGGCTTACAAGTACATTACATGTGCCAATTAAGGATGTGTCAATTCTAACATGTTTAGGGAGGAGAGCACAAGTACTTTTAGCCTGGTTAGCAGGAGTACAGTGTGCAGATCCTATTGCCAGCAAAAACAGGTTTAGCAAAAAAAGGCAAACAACTTGGGGAATACTACGCAAAAGATGGTAATTTCTAACAACCCTGATGTTCAACTAGCTAAGTTATCGTAAATTAATATTACTGACTGCAGAAAAGAAAAATATGTGGAAAATGCAAACATTTAAATGAAGCATTTGACCTCACCTAGGAAGATCCATGTTAACAATATAGACTGAGTGTGCCGACTAAGCGCTGTTTATCGTTATCAATGTCTGTTCCTTTCCCTACCAATTAGCAGCACAAGCAGAACTGAAGATTTCACTTAAACGGTAGGGGTACAAGCAGTTGTTGGCATGAAAGTATTAGAATTCATTAGTATTTCATGTGACTGAGAAATAATCTGCTGAGGAGAGGGATTATTAGATGGGACAAGCTCTGATTCAAGTGGCCTTGTCCCGCATACTAAATTTTGATCTCTGTATAGACCTCTAGGTGTCTTCAGCAACATGATACGCTTTGAGAACAACAGTGACTGGCCCCCCGCACAACAATTGAAAGAAAATATTGCTTGGCATGGGAATTTTGAGGTGAATGTAGGATAGCTTTCCATCAGTGGTACATGTTTATGCCCTTCAAGTAACTCTGAAGTAAAATAACTCCGTGCTCTGCAATTTATTAGGGTTATATATGAATGCACTTATTTGTGATTACCAAAATGAGGAGCCAAGTGGACAGTTGCCAAAAATGGAGTTCCCTGAGTCCTTAACTGTCCCACATTTATGCACTGTATAGAGGGCATACCTAGGAAAGATAAGGTTTCAGTTAAAAAAGGACGTGAAAGAAAGTACTTTTCTACTGGCAGCTATGTTGCTGTTAGTGATGGGCTTCAAAACCTTTTCTATTTTTTTGGCACCCTTCTAAACACCAGCCCAGCACTTTGCCTGCTTATATGCCAAGTTCAGTCCTATGTCTCTTTTGCCGAAAGACCCCTTTAGTGCCAGCCATGATGGCCCTAGTTATTTTCTCTGATAATCCACCCCGTTTTGTGCTTCCTTTGCACAATTCTACAACTTGATACTCATCAGTGCTCTCACGTCATCTTCTTCAACATCCTTGTTATTCATCTCCAACATTTCAATGGGCACAGAATATTAAGAAGGAAATATCAAGTTGCCAAAATATAGTAGCCATAACATAGAGGACCAAAATATTGACAGATAAGTATATATAGGCAAGCATTTATATATTGTTTTGTTTCAAAGATTTTATTGAGTTTTTAGCAACATACAATAAAGGACATGTACAGAGTGAATTAATGACAGGTGCTCAAATATAAGATAATACAAAGCAGTAGTGGCGTATATAGTGAACTTACAAGAAAAGTAAGTAGGAAAAAATGGTTTTACATTCTCATTAGTTTCAACTAAGACTAATATGGTACTACTTAACTGCAATGGTAAGAATGCATTCAAAGAAAATAAAGTGACAGCAATCTGTGTAAATGTCTACAAATGCATAGATTAAAAAAAAGATAAGACACCATCTATGTATGGGCATAACAAACACAACAGAACGTGGGGAAGGAAGAGCAGGGCATAAGAGGGTAAGATAGTACAAGAGGTACAGGAGGAAGGGGAGGGAAAAAGGACATAAAGGAGATGACAGGATATGAAAAAGAGATAGGAAAGGGAGCCACGCGGTGTTTTAGGACGTTCCAGTCGCAGATCACAGCCCGTATGGGGGAACAAGAATGCAGATCTTAAAGTCACTGCTGGCTCTACCTCGAGTTGTGTATAAAGGTGTCCAATGTTTTCCATATGCGTTGTGAGGTAATGGGATTACCCGTTTGTGTCAATTGGGCGACATGTGTTCTTCTAAGGTATGACAACCATGTCCACCAAGTATGATAGGAGACATTGCTGATAGACTGCCAATCTAGTAAAATGATGTTGAGGGCAATAGTGTTGAGTAGGTCTAGTTTATTTTAGATAGCTTTGTAGTTAACTTATGTTCTTGGAGTGGTTGTCATGTGTCCCGGTTAGGCCTAGAAAGAAACACTGCCATTTTATATGCACACAGGTTTTTTCCTAAGTTGCCTTCACTCTCACACAATGACTTTTGACACACATTTGCATGACAGTGTGGATTAGTTTCCATGGAACTATATTTGCTCAAAAAATCAACTTCTCAAGAACACTATCATGAAACCTTGAATATCACGTCCAAGGTCTACCCATACATTGTGCAAATGTGATTGTTTGTTATCGCCCTTGTGGTGACACGCTATCTATAGCACGTAAACAATGGTGGCCTGACTAGAATCTCGGCCAAGGGCAAGGATGCTTTCCGATATAAATAAACAAGCATTTCCGGCTTGAGGCAGAGGAGCACTTGCTGTCATTTGCGAGGTCACTACACACTGAAACCTCAGTTTAGCTGCTTGCTGATCTCTCTGTGAAGAGGGATGTCCAATTTGTGACCATGACGGGGACCTACATACTTTCCGTTTAGGTAATGGGGTTCGATCATTCGATGGGGGATTGTTGGCAGAACACAGACATCCTAGACACTGAGGTTAGGGAGCGCATAGTAGGAGTACACTATCTAGAGATTGTTTTATATGGTCGCATATATACATAAGATTGTGGAACTTTTCATTCTGTTCACTGTCCTGATATTGATAATCACTTTTATATTCTTCTGTCTATTGATCATTACAGCACATCATCATCAAAGTACTTTATTTCAGTCCTGTGACCATAAAAGTGCAAGTGTAATTTAATACATTAAATACATAAACATTAGAGGCCAGTGTTGATACACAATAGCATTATTTGATAAAACATTCAGTTAGTCCATTATAAAATCCTCTGTTAGGGCGGTAGAACAAGCAACATAAACCTCATGAAAAGACCTACAATTTGGCTAAAAAGGGTCAGCCATGTTGATTAACTTGTCCATACGAACCTGAGGATAACCTAACCTTAAGACTCATGACTGTTTAAAGTGACCACAATCTGCTATTATATCATTAAAATCAGGTAACATGACACAAAAATGGCACATGCTCTTAAAATCAAATTTAAGAACAGTATGAGCTTATTAAAAGGTGCTTTTCTAAAAAAAATTACCTATTTGTGCAGTAGACACCAAGAATTATTCATGACAGTTACAAGTTCCCAGCTGCGAGTCTTTTCATTTGTACGGCCCAGCCCTCTAAAGGAAGCGTGAAACCACAAACACTATTTTTTTTTATTTCAAAGTACTTAATTGAATTTTCAGAAAGTATAAGTGAATAAAAGTTCAGTGGTAAAAGAAATAAATACATATACAGAAAGGGTGCAGTGCACTGCCCGGTATGTAAGGGATACAGCAAAGAGGGCAAGGGAAGGACTGGGTATTCATTACATCATTAGTACCAGGGATCCAGGCTCTTAGAATATCTAACAAATATATACGTAAATATGAGCAAAGAGTGGATTAGTTAAGCCTTAATCTTTGATCCCTATGTATGACTCAAGATAGATTGATGTTAGAATATACATGTCTCTTGCTGTATAGCTAAGCTGATCATATATTTGTAGAAAGAGACCAATAGGAATCTGAGGTATCCTGCACAGTAACAGAGAGAATTGTCAGCAATCGGTAAGGGAGGGAGACTGCGATAAGTGTAGGAGGGTGTGTCAAGTTTGGGCCATTCATAGAGCTCTTTAACGTGAAAGGGAACAAATTGGAGTGGGAAGGGGTGTAGTCCGGATGAATGCCTGGGCAAATACTCTAGTCAGCTGTCGTCTACTGTATTCCCTCTTCGAAATTGAAGGAAGAGGCATCCAGTGAGTCCCATATTGGTCTGTGTGGGGAACGCCATGGGGAGAGCTGTAATGTAACGTTATCAGCCCCTCTTAGGAAAGTGAGCCATTCTTGCCGCATACGGAACAATACTAATTAAAAAAAAATCCAGTTGTTCAGAATCATCCTGCAGGCATGAGTAAGCATAAGATCCAGTAGGTGACGGTCCTTATCGTTTTTTAATTGGGGGCCTGAAGGGCTTAGAATTATATAAGAGAATTCTCTAGTGGGATTAATTTTAAAGATGTATTTAATACAGTCTAAAATCTTGTCCCAGTAATTTTGGAGGATGGGGCAATAGAATAGCATGTGAGCTGGGTTGCCTTCATGATTTCCACAGTTCCAACAGTTGGGGTTTTGGGTAAGACCGGTCTTGTAAAGTCTAGATGGGGTCCAATAAGTTCTGGTAATAATCATGTATTTTGTTTAGGAGAGAATTGGTGAGATTTTGTTTGAGAAAGGCGTTTTGTTAATGTTTCCCCAATCGGCAGAGGTGTTACTTGTGTTTGGCTCCAGTTCCCATTCTAGTTCGTTTCGGGAGAGATTCTTGCGTGGGTTATGCAGAAGGAGTTTGTATATTCGGGATACCATGTGGCCTGCGTTGAGTAGCCGACTTAGCAAGGGGGGTAGTGATGGGTCAACAGTAAAAAGTGAGCTTTTCGCAATCTGAACTTTCAATTTTAAGAATTTAAAAAAGTCAAGGTTATTTAGGTTGAATCGTGTCTGCACTGTGGAGAAAGGCAGTGGGTAGGTCCCATCGTATATGTCTTTGATTAGATTAATGCCCCTTTGTGCCCAGCTCTGCCCAGAAGATAGGATGGCCATCGATTTTGAGATTGGGGTTATTCCATAAATAATCTAGTTTGGACTCCTGTATTTTAACCTGTGGTTGGGTGTCTAAACGTAGGAGGGCATTCTTTGTGTTTTGTATTATGTGTTTGGAATGAGGAAGATGGAAGGAGTGCATTGTTGGGAGAGCCACAAGAGGAATATCATTTATGAGAGATTTTTCTATTGCCACCCATGGAGGTTCATATGCCGGGTTATTGACACTATTGACTCTTTCAGGTTGCTTTTCAAACTTCGCTGTGCATCCCAATAATATCTTGCGACTTCTATCTTACACAGTGCAATTATCAATTTTTTTCGTAGAATAGAGTATCTAGGGTAGAATAAAAGGAAATGCTCTTCTGTTTCCTTTGTCAATGGACAAAAAGGGCAATGCTCAGGTCCACATGCAGTTTTGCCCCAACTCGTGGTGAATGATCTTAAAGGCAGGGTACCACTTCTAAATTGGATAAACAGGTGTTTGGCCACAGGAGGATAAATCTTATCCATATAGGTTTCAAATCTAGGTGAGCATTTATGGGACTAAAACTGCCCTGTTAAGGACCCCTCCCTATGCTCAGACCATATTCTAAACATAGCCCGTTCCCAATAGATTTTTTTAAAGATCTGCTTAGCACCTTTTGTGGCGTCTTCAGGGGTATTCCACAGACTTCCCAGGTTCAGCAGATCTAACTATTTTTTGACATGGTTCAACCATGGACTGCAGACCTGATTATCACAGGTAATCAGGTCCCTAAGGGCCTCCTTAAAAGGAGTTAACTCCAGGGTGGACCAAACCTTCACCCAGTATAACAACGTTTTTAAAAGAGAAGTCAGATGAATACAATTAAGTGCTAAGTCAAGTCTCATAGGGACTAATTGGGTACATTGTGGCAGATTTAAAAGACCTCTGATAAATTTGCTCTCTTCTGTTGTTAAAGGGGATGCATCGATATAACCCCAGATCTCTGCTTCGTAGAGAGCTGCTGCCACCAGTGTTGCTTTGTAAATTTTTAATGCTGGTGACACAGCTCCTCCTGCAGTAGACTTAAGTTTCCTTATAATTAGAAGTGCTCTCTGGTTCAATGCTGCCTTGCTCTTCTCTATTTGCAGCCCCCATTTTAATGAATCTGAGAGCCTTATTCCCAGATAATCAAAGTGAGATATCTGTTCTATCGGGGTACCATCAATCCTAATTTTCCCTCTAAAGGTTCTATGAGGATTAATTCCCATGCATTTAGGCTTTGCAGGATTTATTTCCAGAACTCTATTTTTACACAAGGCCCCAAAAAAATCCAGTTTTTTCTGGAGACCCATTGGGGTTCTTGAAATAAGTAGGGTATCATCGGCGAACATTAAGATCGGAACCGAGATACCTGCAATTTTGGGTGCATCATGTTCAATAAGGGAGACCCATTTGACTGCCCCATTAATGTAAATGCTAAACAGAGTTGGAGCAAGTACACAACCCTGTTTGACACCCCTACTGATTGGGATCTTTTCTGTTAGATCACCACCGGTATTCCCCTCAGTTGTGCGTAGGTGTCAGTATGCAGCTCTCTGAGAATCCATAGGAGGTCTTCTGGTAACCCATAATCTTCTAAGCCAACCATAGGTCGATAAAAGCAACATATAAATGGTCTTTCCTTAAGGTGACATATTTCCAGCACAGCACATTAAAGCAGAAGGCCTGATCGATAGGGCTTATTTTCTTCCTGAACCCTGCCTGGGTGTCTTCCAAAATATGATTATCAACTAACCAAGTTTGCAGCCTTGTTAATCCATGTCTGCAAATTTGTTTCCGGCTATTGTCCAATAGGCTAATAGGGCTATAGTTAGATGGTTGATCCCTACTCCCCTTTTTATAGATCGGTATGATGGTAGCACCCAGCCAAGATTGTGGAATTTTTCTACCCTTCATGATAGCATTGCCCAAATGATTAAGGTAAGGGACCCAGACATCAGGATGGGATAAATAGAGATCTACCAGGATACCGTCCGGCCCTAGCGCCTTTTCTTTCTTAATTTGCTTTATGGCATACTCTGTTTCACTTAAGATAAAACATAGGGGCTCCCTGTGTGGACTGACCTCACTCGTCACATGGGAGGTTAGTCGAGCTTGCTCTAATGCATGGGTACTCACAAACTTTCTCTCAGGGGCCAAATTTACAGTGTGTTTTGTGGCCGAGGGCCGCACCGGTGGGGGCGGGGTCAGTGGGGGTGGGGGCGGGGCTAGAGCAAAAAAAAAACTATGACCATGAGGTTGAACACTGAGCCACCAGACCCGGCATATACACATCTCTCTCTATCTCTCTCTCTCTCTCTCTCTCGCTCTGTCTCCCTCCCTCTCTCTCCCTCCCTCTCTCTCTCTCCCTCCCTCTATCTCTCCCTCTATCTCTCCCTCCCTCTCTCTCTCTCCGTCTCTCTCCCTCTCTCTCTCTCTCTCTCCCTCCCTCTCTCCCTCTCTCTGTCTCCCTCTGTCTCACTCACTCTGTTTGTCTCCCTCTCCCTCTCTCTGTCTCCCTCCCTCTCTTTGTCTCCCTCCCTCTCTCTGTCTCCCTCCCTCTCTCTCTCAGTCTTCCTCCCTCTGTCTTCCTCCCTCTGTCTCCCTCCCTCTCTCTCCCTCTGTCTCCCTCCCTCTGTCTGTCTCCCTCTGTCTGTTTCCCTCCCTCTGTCTCCCTCTATCTGTCTCCCTCCCTCTGTCTATCGTCCTCCTCCCTCTATCTGTCTCCCTCCCTTGGTCTGTCGCACTCCTCCCTCTGTCTGTCTCCCTCTGTCTGTCGCCCTCCTCCCTCTGTCTGTCTCCCTCTGTCTGTCGCCCTCCTCCCTCCCTCTGTCTCCCTCTCTCTCTGTCTCCCTCTCTCTCTCCCTCTCTCTCTCCCTCCCTCTCCCTCTCCCTCCCTCTGTCTCCCTCCCTCGTCTGTCTCCCTCTGTCTCCCTCCCTCTGTCTCCCTCTGTCTGTCTCCCTCTGTCTGTCTCCCTCTGTCTGTCTCCCTCTCCCTCTGTCTCCCCCTGACTCCCTCCCTGTCTCTCTCTGCCTCCCTCTGTCTGTCTCCCTCTCCGTCTCCCTCTGTCTGTCTCCCTCTCCCTGTCTCCCTCTCTCTGTCTCCCTCTCTCTGTCTCCCTCTCTCTGTCTCCCTCTCTCTGTCTCCCTCTCTCGCTCTCTGTCTCCCTCCCTCTCCTCCCTCTGTCTCCCTCTGTCTCCCTCCCTCTGTCTGTCTCCCTCTGTCTGTTGCCCTCTGTCTGTTGCCCTCTGTCTCCCTCTGTCTCCCTCTGTCTCCCTCTGTCTCCCTCTCTCTCCCTCTCTCTCCCTCTCTCTGTCTCCCTCTCCGTCTCCCTCTGTCTCCCTCTGTCTGTCTCCCTCTCCCTCCCTCTGTCTACCCCTGACTCCCTCCCTCTGTCTCCCTCTCTCTGTCTCCCTCTCTCTGCCTCCCTCTGTCTGTCTCCCTGTCTGTCTCCCTGTCTGTCTCCCTCTGTCTGTCTCCCTCTGTCTGTCTCCCTCTGTCTGTCTCCCTCTGTCTGTCGCCCTCTGTCTGTTGCCCTCTGTCTCCCTCTCTCTCCCTCTGTTTCCCTCTATGTCTCCCTCCCTCTGTCTCCCTCCCTCTGTCTCCCTCTCTCTCTCCCTCGCTGTCTGTCTCCCTCTCTCTGTCTCCCTCTCTCTCTGTCTCCCTCTCTCTGTCTCCCTCTCTCTGTCTCCCTCTCTGTCTCCCTCTGTCTGTCTCCCTCCCTCCCCCTCCCTCTGTCTGCCCCTGACTCCCTCCCTCTGCTTCCCTCTCTCTCTGTCTCCCTCTCTCTGTCTCCCTCTCTCTGTCTCCCTCCCTCTGTCTCCCTCCCTCTCCCTCCCTCTGTCTCCCTCTGTCTGTCTCCCTCTGTCTGTCTCCCTCTGTCTGTCTTCCTCTGTCTGTTGCCCTCTGTCTCCCTCTGTCTCCCTCTCTCTCCCTCTCTCTGTCTCCCTCTCTCTGTCTGTCTCCCTGTCTGTCTCCCTGTCTGTCTCCCTCTGTCTGTCTCCCTCTGTCTGTCGCCATCTGTCTGTCGCCCTCTGTCTGTTGCCCTCTGTCTCCCTCTTTCTCCCTCTCTCTGTCTCCCTCTCTCTGTCTCCCTCTCTCTGTCTCCCTCCCTCTGTCTCCCTCCCTCTGTCTCCCTCCCTCTGTCTGTTGCCCTCTGTCTCCCTCTCTCTCCCTCCGTTTCCCTCTCTGTCTCCCTCCCTCTGTCTCCCTCCCTCCCTCCCTCCCTCCCCCTCCCTCTGTCTCCCCCTGACTCCCTCCCTCTGCCTCCCTCCCTCTGTTTCCCTCTCTCTCTGTCTCCCTCTCTCTGTCTCCCTCTCTCTGTCTCCCTCCCTCTGTCTGTCTCCCTCTCTCTGTCACCCTATGTCTCCCCCTCTCTCCCTCTGTCTGTCTCCCTCTCTCTGTCACCTCACCCCGCGTGTGTGTCAGCCCAGCCCGGGCTGAGACAGCTTCCCGGGCACACACACAGCCGCACCCGAGTACTTCACAGGTCTTTAAAAGACCATTCACTTGTTAATGAGGCTTTGTTGTATTTCACCTCTTCTTAGCGCCCCTGCATCTCCACTCAGAGTGGAGATGCAGGGGCGCTAAGAAGAGGTGAAATACAACAAAGCCTCATTAACAAGTGAATGGTATTTTAAAGAATCGCCCGGCCCCCATAGAGCGCTGCTGCAACCGGCGGTCTTTGCTGACACTTAAGAAAAAACACAGGTAGGATATCTGCAAGGTCCGCGGGCCGCCAAGGAAGGATTGCCGGGCCGCTGGCGGCCCGCGGGCCGTACTATGAGTACCCTTGCTCTAATGTGTCAACAGTCTTCTGGGACCTGCCGTTCATCCCGCTTTGCCCCACCTTCCTGTAGAGAACCCTAAAATGGCCAACCCAGTTGTCAGGCTGGACTTCTATCTCCAAGTGATCATCAGTGGTCTGTGTGCCGGCTGCCACTTGTTTCCAGAAAGACTTCAAATGTTCACAATCTAGTGCAACAGCAAGGTCTGACCATTGTTCACACTCCCAATTATTTTTAGCTAGGGTCAGGGTGGACTTATACTTTTTCCTAGCATTAGACATTCCTGGTTCACTGCCCTTTTTTAATGTTTCCAAAAAGGAGGTCTTGTGCTGCCTACATTCACTACAGAACCAGCTAGGGTCTTTTTTTTTAGTGCCCCCCCTTTTTTTAGCCTTTAAAAAGAGTGGCCTTAGTTGATCCATGAATTGATCCATGAATTGGCAATGCACAGTAATGAAATCAAACTCAAAATTTGTCCTATTAGGCTCACCAAATGTCGAAAAGTTGTTGATACAAATTCCAGATATTTGCCTCTGTATCACAGGGTTAGATGAAACTTCCACCTATTTGACATTCTGCCTCTGATTAACTGACTCTATTGAGCTAGAGAAAGTTGTAGGTGTCAGATTAGCACTCATGAACGGGGCTGTACCAAACCTAGCGCACAGTGCCTGATGGTCACTATCTGGCCTCTGCACAATAACCATGTACTCCAAGGTTGGCCATAGAGCCTGGTTGAGGAAAATATAATCAATATAACTGGTTAGGTAGCCTCTTTTAAAGGGTGAACACGGAGAGGAATCTTAACGGGTATTACCGATAACAATTCACATTACAGAACTGTTGTAGGGATTCTGTACATACACAGAGCTATGCACAGGATAATAGGACCTCGGAATATAGTGGTGAGCCAACCATACCCCTTAGTACCTAACACCCCAATCCGACTAGCTTTAGCAAGAATGCTGCTAATTATTAGACAACCCAGAACACGGTATCTCTCTCTCAGGACTCGCAGAAGCAAGAACACCCTTTCATAACTCACTCATACCTGTCCACAACGTGCGTAATAAGAGACACTGTATAGTTTAAAATGTTTATTTTAACTAACGTGTTCTAAGGTACAGTACACGTGTCAGTACTATCAGCATAATGCATAAGAATAAAACAATAAGCATAGTTACAATTCCATAGAATATAAACGGGGAAAGCATTTCATAAAGCTGTCAATATATAGCTAAATGAGTACACCACCCTCCCCGTGCTAGTATCTAGTTTATTATAAAAACAGAAGACCTCTGGGCTTTGGCTGGCAGACCCCCATACCTCAATAGCTAGATGCAATGGTTTACATCATCAGACAAGCACAGCTCTTCTCTCTGGAAAGGTTTTTCTCTGAAGTGTCCCCAACAGTGAAAATCACAATATTAAAGGCACCCGAATTCCTTCAGTGCAGTGGCATTCAGTGTTATGTCTAATTACGAGGGGCTGACCAGATCAGCAAGAACAAGGCACATTGTTTTCCGACCTTGTACACAATGTACAGACACAACCCAAAAGCAACAAGGAAGAATGTGAAAGGCAGATAGTCCCAAAATAGCAAAGGCTGGGGGGCACAAAGTAACGTGCGCAAAGAGGCATCATGGCAGCCAGGCCTAAGCTAACTTAGCAATGCAAATCACACAAGTCCACAAACCACACAACACCCTCCCCTGGTCAGTCCATCGGTGAAGACATAGGACAATGACACAGTTCCAATAGATAGAGCAGAATTGCAACGTCCGTGACTGAAATGGTGTAAACGAAAGTCAAGGAATAAAAAAAACAGAGCCAGAAAGGCCCAGGGAGCGAGGACTCCGAAAGCGGAGACCCCCTAATCCAAAAAAGTGTAAGTGCAGAAAAACGCCACACCCTCCAATAGGACATCGTTGGAGTCGTCAGAAAAAAGCGATGCCATCCAGTTCAGCAAATCAAAACTGCATTCATGTTCCTCGTAAGAGGGAGCAGCGAAAAGCAATGCGGGACAACTTGCGTGATGCTCAATATAACTTCGTTGTAGGAGAGTCTGAGCAGCCGCCCAGACATCCCATTGTGCCAAAATCCCAAGTGCAGCCGCACGCGCCATATAGCCAGGACCGGAACAGTCTTGCTCATGGGCCTCTAAGGGACCCACCAACTGGACAAAATCCGGGCGAGACAGAGACGTATTGGAGAGGCAGTAATCCAAGGTCCATGAGAAAGGACAGCGGATGCAAGACATCACAGGTTGCACGCAAGTGAAATACGCAAAGCGAAAAGAAAGTCTATATGACACACCAAGAGTCGCCAAGGGCAGGACGCCGAAGGCTTCGAGGATGCGCTCACGGAGCGTCAGGAGTCGACCGTGGTCGAGGAGGGTCCCAGGAAGTGCAGCCATTGCGTAGCACACAGACCAAAAGCAAAACACCAGCCGCTAAGGCGATGATCAATGGAAAGCCACCAAAGACGCTGGAAAAAATGGAATGAATAAAAGCGGGTATTACACCAAAGATGGTTTGAAAAGAGGTTACAAGGCCAGAGCCCACAACTTTAAAAAAGTGCACAAGGCCTTCGGTGCGTGAAGCATTAAAAACACAGTGAATTAATTCTCCGAAATGTTGTGGGAGGTTTGTGTTAAGAAGTGCCTGAATTTCACTGTGGGTACTCGCCACCTGGAGCATGTACGTCTCCCGGGCGGATGTGAGCATAACCTCCTGATTCAATAATAGCGCCTTTATTCTGCTCAATTTATTGAAATCTGCTTTCAAAGTCGGAATGGAAGGCCAAATGGAACTATCTACGATGCCGTGCGGGGGAGGAAAAAGCACATTTTTGCAGCAGACAACCCTGTGAGAAACTGTTACAATATAGGGTATGCCGGCCAGCATGCCACAGCAGTCCTGATTATTCAGAAGAAGATAGCTACCATTTGCAAGCACAGTGAAAGTAGGAGAAATAGCAGGAGCAGGAATGCCTTTCAAAACACAAGCAAGATTCGGAGCCGAAACGTTACAAGCTCCGTGCAATGTAATGTGTTTCAAACAAGAGAATGACCCACGGTCGAATCACACAACTCCCCCGTGAGAAAAACCTCCCTCCCGTCCTTAAGGCATTTATAAACGAAAGGTAGAGACCAAAGTTCATGCAGGAAAGCACTGCCTAAAGGCTGAAAGCGGCCAACAGGATAATGTTTCATGCATGAACTGAATTCAAACAACGGAAAAGGTAAAGCGATAACCCCGTGTACTAGCCACACAGCAGAATCTAACTCCGCCACAGAGAACGGTAAAGGCTCTATCTTTTCAATATGTAACAGAGTGTATGCTGCATCTTTCATGGACATGAACTGTTGTTTTTCAGTTAAATTAAAAGGCATAAACAAGTCAGACGTGTTCAAAAAATGCCAAGGAACCTTCCCCATTTTAAGCGTTTGCAAAGTCCATGCAAACTGCATTACTGAACGCAATTGATTTTGACCATGATATAACACAGAAACATCATCTTGCACAATATCAACAACAGAGGAAATAATATTCTCTAATGTGTAAATGCGGGAAGACAGGGTGTTAATACTATTGTCAACAACAGCAAGCACCTTTTCTAAATTTGCTTGATCTATTTCCCGAAGACGGGAAGCAGCTTCAATCTGCGAAAGTTTCCAGAGTTCATTATAGGTTTCATAAATGAATCTCTTAGGTCGAGGGCCACGAGGCCCTAGAACAAAGTCGGACAGATCAATATGGCCTGATATGAGTGATAAATGGTGTTTAACAGAATCTAACGAAGAGTGCTGCAACCACTGCTTACACAACTTACCAACAGAATATGTAGTAACAGTACGAGAGTCTGAAAACCTGGGGTCCGGCCTATCCTGTTTGTAACCAGGATCCTTGTCATGAAAACGCATTTGACAGGCATCAGAGGCTATGGGCCACGACAACCAGGGTGATTGAACAATCTCAGAAACATTAAACGAATTATTCTGAAATAATACCTGCAAATCTGTAAGGGACATGTTAAAGCACAAGCTTTCATTGGGAGTGGAAGACAATACAGGAATGGACGGGGCATTTAACTGTTTGGATGTAGCCAAACCCCAACATGTTGTTTGAAATATGGTGCGGTTTAAAAACAAAATTTGGGTCGGGATGAGACAAGCACGGTGGAAGGCTTCTATGCCCTGCACCTGCCATGCTTTGGAACCCCAAATAGATTTCAAGTCAATGGTGTCCCTCCAATATTCATATCCACCCACAGCTAAGGCGTTCAAAAAGGAACCTGAATACAGCAATTTGGTGTGGGTCAACATGATTTTCTTAGTAGATGAAGAGTTCAACTTAAAATAATAGGAACCAGGATTAGATCTATTATAATCTGTAAAATAAGTAAACTTATTTCGAAGAGTCTGGGAGCTACCTGGCAAAGGGGTAGGACAATGTTCCCACTGGGTGTAATTAGAATGACCCCGAAGGGTACTTGGCTTGTGGAGAAAATGGTTGCCCCAATGTTGGTAACAATATAATTCGGCATAATTTGCAGAATTCATGTACAAATCTTCGGCATTAAAAGCAGCATAATATTTCAAATCAGTAAATAACGACTCAACGGCATGCAAATCCCAATCGTCAGAATGAATATTACTTTTTACAATATCACCCATTGAAACACGAAGGACATTAGGTACATTAATAATTTCGGTTGGTCCATGAATTTGGAAATCTACAGCATCCCATACGATGCCATCAGCCACTGGAAAAGCTGAAATGTTCACAAATGTGTGGTCACGCTTCATGATGTGAGAGGAAGAATGCGGAGCCAAAGTTCCAGCGACATAGTTCACAGCAGAGCGTTCTGGCAAATAGTGTCCATTGATGAGCAGAAAAAATACGGTGACAAAGCCAATGGACATGAACAAAAAAATCAAAAAAGTACCAACCAGATGTATGTCCATGGGGGATCAAAAAATTGTCTCTAAACCATGATACAAAAATACTGAATTTGGAGGGGACAAGTGATGAAGAAGAATCCGAGTCAAAAGAATAACGTGTTGGGCTAAGTGGCGTTGTTGGCAAATGAGCCACGGACTCGGTGTCGGGGTAAGTATACTCGGTCTCCTCATTGCAGGGGGAAACTGAGCACTCTTGCAGGGGATCAGGCAAATCTACCATCTCAAAAGCAACATCAGTGACCGTTCGGGCAGAAGGGCCAAGAACATTCGTCCGGCAAATGACAGGACAAGAGACCGCTGGTGTAACACTATTCAGGATCGGCCAGATGTTGTAGCTTGACATTTTCTATTGAGATGTATCTGTTCTCCTTGCGACCAGAAAGCGGTGGTAAGATGACTGTACGAGTTCCCTTCAAGCCAAGGACCGGAACTGGTGCACGTTAAGAGGGTCCGAATTCTTTTTTGTTCTCCACCTTCTCTCGAACCAGTTCTCCAATCTTCGGAAGCCAGCCGGCAACCGGAATCTGCAGCGCAGCGTCTGTGGCCGAAGGTGTCTGTGCAATTGCAAGTTTGTCTCGGGCTTCTTGTAAGTCCTGTAACATAGTAGAATGATTATCTACATCAAAGATGGCGGATTGCGCCACCGTGTCTAGACCATCAAGGTCAGGCACAAACATTCTTATGCCAAAGAGCATTTCGTATGGAGTCCGCCCACCCAGAGGTCTTCTAGGGAGATTATTAAGTGCACGTTGTACGGTATACAAGTGGGCCAGCCAGTTCCTGCCAGTACCTAAGACTCTAGCTGTCAAGGATTGCTTTAAATCACGGTTCATTCGCTCCACAATTGAATTACCCTCGGGTCTATATGGAGACGAAAATTTCACCCGCACCCCCAGTGAACCCATTGCGTCCTTGTAAGCCTTAGAGGCGAACGCTGGACCTTGGTCAGAATGGAAGGTGCCACATGCAAAAATTCCCACAAAGACACGCAAATCCCTGATGACATTTCGAGCGTCAGCACTCCGTTGTGGCCAGACCCAGAGGAACCGTGTGCACGAGTCCACTACTACTAAGATGTACTTATATGCAGTGTCAGAGGAAAAGGGACCGCAGTGATCCAGGTAAACACACCCAAAAGGTCTGTTTGCAATGCAGAGCGGTTTCTGTGGTGGCCGTGTAACCGTAGAAGGCTTAATCTGCTGACAAACGTCACAGGAAAGCACATAAGTACGGGTTTGTTTATATAATCCACGCCACCAGAAATGCTGCTGCAAGATGGAAACCGTAGCAGACACTCCAGCATGAGCTGACGCCATGCCTTCGTGCGCTGCCGTAATCAAGGAAAGTCTGCAGTCCGCGTTGGGAATCAGCCGATCACCAACGTCCGGTATTTTAACATAAGGAGCCTGTTCGGGATCTAATTGATAAAAGTATTTAGAAGGGAAACCCCTAGGGTAATTAGCACCCTCTTTTGTTGCAGCAATAGCTGCTAGAATATCAGTGTCTATTTTAGACATGGATCTGGTAACTGCTGCGACTGAACACGTGGCTACTGCAGATTTGGCAGCTTCATCTGCCAAACCGTTACCGACAGCATGTGCGCCCACACGCTGGTGGCCAAGAGTGTGCACAACCTGTGTGAGAGGCAGACGTTGTTGTAAATCTGCCACTCGAACCCAAAGCGTTTTATGCTTGATTGTGCTGCCTTTTGCATCTCTATAGTCATTTTGTGACCAAAAGAATAGATTGTCATTATAAGACTGAACACAGTAGTATGAATCACATACAATAAGAGTAGTCACATCCGGATTGGTAAACTCAAGTGCTAGCACCAATGCATGCAGCTCGGCCAATTGTGCAGTACTGTCACCCAGTGCTTGAGTGTGCACTACAGTTGATTTGAACTTTCCGTTCACAAAAGAACCTGCAACAATAGCACATGCTGCTGAATAAGCATGTTTGGAACCCGTGGCCGGTTGGGCCGAACCATCGGTATAGATAATACATTCGTAATCCTCAAGCGGTAGCAAAGACAGAGGAGGAGGATGAACGAATTCATACTACAAAAACTCCTGAGTCTGTAGAGAAGAATCAAAGATAAAAGTGACATCCGGAGATGTCAAAGATGTTGCCCATTGTATCCAACGGGGGTGCAAAGCTTTAGAGTTTGGAACACTTGCTTTCGTCACTGACTCTAGGGCAGGATAGGGTGTTACCACCAAAATGCGTTTTCCCTGTGCCAGTGCGCGTTCCTTTAGAATCGCCATCTGCACTGCCGTCAAAACTTTTTCCACAGAGGAAAAGCGCATTTCCGCAGAGGTGTAAAGATGTGACTTGTATGCAATCGGTACTGTGTCACCTTCGTTAAAGGTCAAATACGTGAAACCCACTGCCCCTGGAATGATTCTAATCACCAGGTTTGTGTGGTTATCATGTGTCAACAAGAATTTAGATTCAAGTAGATCAGACTGCAAAGACTGCAGTATAGAGTTATGCTCAGGAAGCCAGCATAACTTAGAAAAGTTAGGTTGTATCAAAGCATAAAGAGGCTTGATACGCTGGGCATATTCGGGAATGTAAGTACGCCCGAAGTTCAGAAAACCCAGCAAAGACTGAAGCTTTTTCAGATTGGTCAGAGGGCACAAAAGTGCGCATTTCTCCAAAAAATGGGGAGCTAATCCCTTACCTTCATTGTTGAGCTCATAGCCCAAAAACAAAACGGTAAATTCAGCAATATGAGATTTGGCAAAGTTAAACTTGTAACCTAAAACCGCAAATTCGAGAATAATGCGGTCCACTCGTGAAAGATGCTGGAATAATTTGTCGTCTGTCAGGTAGATATCATCAACGTACGAACATGCATCTGGGTCTATGCCGTCCAACAAAGAGACGACACGTGCAGCGAATACCCCTGGACTGCTTTTGTAGCCCATAGGTAAACGCCGGAATTTGAATAATTTGCCACCGGATGTAAAAGCGCTCCATTGGCTACTCTCCGAGGCCAAGTTGTGCGTGTAGAATCCATTGGATAGGTCAAGTGTAGTTTTGTATTTCTTACGAACAAGACTGTCTACTAGCGCAGAACTATGTGTATTTTGCACCGCAAAGGTCCGACAATGAGAGTTCAAATGCCGGTAATCTAAAACTAAGCGGTACGATCCATCGGGTTTAGAAACCGCGAAAAGGGGATTATTCATTGGTGATATGCATGTTTCAATGACTCCCTGATATTCTAACTGAGTCAGAATTTCAGAAACGGGGCCTTTTGCATCCCGTTTAATGGGATATTGGGGTTGTGGCTGTGGCAGCGACCGCAAAGGTATTTCATGGGGTGGTGATTCTTCATCCCAGCCCACATGGTTGCGGTATAACGCTGGAGCCAAGGACACAGCCCATTCAGCTGCTAGAGCCTCCGCTTTGTCCTTAGGGACATGTCGAGAAAAGCTCGGAAGGATTACATCCTCCCCTTTACGCGCAGCCAGTACGAATGGGGGCGGCTAATCCGCCTCCGCTAACAAAATGTCGTAAGAGGAGGTCAAATTCTCCCAAAAAATCCCTTTCATAACACGCTGTATATCACCTTCAATTTGAATGACAATATTATATAATCTGTCAGGGGGTGCCACTCTGGTATCTGCTGTCTCGACAGTAAAGAATGTTTCAGTTGCTGTCGCCTCCACATGAGGACGTAGTGCCTCTCGCACTATGGTAACTTCCGCGGCGCTGTCTAGGAGCGTCACTGCCCACGTCCAATTCAGGAGTCTCGTTCTCAACGTCTGTGGCATATTTTGCTGTTACAGCGGCAACCTTTTTCTTCTGAAATTGTGGGCGAGGACGTTGAAATTCTTCTGATTTCCCTCTGACTTGTTGTCGGGGTTGGTTTCGGCCCCTTCCTCTATCCTGACGATCTCCTCCACCAGCCTGTGAAGGCATCGGTTCCTGTAAAGAACGAGGAGAACACGAATCAGGGACGTGAAATCTCTCTGGAGACCTAATTCTCGCCCTATCACGCAAATCATATGTGCGTTCAGAAGAAACAGAAACCGGGTTTGCGGCTCGCGACCCCGACTTCGTCTGTTGCTTACCTTGTTTTTTCAACCTCCAGCTCTTTTTAGTAAAAACTGGTTTCTCATCTTTCTCAGACTGAGTTTTCGGTTGTTGTTGCGATTGAGTTTGCGTTTTAGCAAAAGGCTTAACTCCCAGGCTATTTCGGCCAATTGTTTTGTAAGCCTGGGCAATAATTTTTGGTAACTCGCGCGGCCTGTCCAATTCTGGGACTAAAGCCAAAGCATTAGCTACTTGAAAGTTAACCGCATCGCCCTTGACATTCACAAGGATCAACTCAGCTACTACGTCGAACACTCCCAACAGTCTCATCCCTAATTCCACAGCCGCTTCAGGGCCATGTTCATCCTGTACTCGTTTAACCACAGCGGGGAGAACCGTCATGGAAGGAGTGCCGAAACACTTCGCATATACTGCAGCGAATACCCTACCCCAGTTGTTGCATGCAGTCAACTCGGGTACTAAGTCTTTTGGCAAACTAATCGTCAAAATCCTGTGTTTATACACAGGAGTAGTATTTGGAAAAACTGCCTCCAGCTGGTCAAATTTCTCTGCAAGCCAATAAGGTAAATCGTCCTTATTTGGTGGGCGCTTGCCCATCACCGAATTAACCATGACAGGACTTATAGTTACACCGCTTGCTCCAGGTGAATGGGCTGCAACTCCAGGCGGGGCTGCCTGGATGTTGCCTGTAACATATTGTACTAAAGCTCTGTGCACTCGTATTAAAGACGAATGCATATGACGCAGTTCAGCGACTGCTACTGTCATCTACCGCGGATGTGGAGTATACCCGGCCAAGACAGGCCAAGTGGCCCCATCAATTGATAAGGGGCCTAAACGAACCGCGGTAACCGGTTGGGGGAGGACGCCATCAAACCAAACACGGTGTTGCCACGCCGTGTGCGGTACTTCAAGATTCCTATACGGTCTATAGTTATTAGGAACAACAGTGGCTTCATATTCATGGAACAAATTATCAGCCCCATCCACCGCAGGAAAAGTGACCCAAGAGTAAAACACCTCAAAGTGGTAAGCTGGATCTGCTTGTACCACAAAGATCAAATCGACACCCGCGTCAGGCACTCCATACACTGTTAAGTGAGCTCGGAGCGCAGCGCGGCTATGTGCCGCAATTTGTACAGCCATTATAAGGCTAAAAGTTTTCGACAACCTAATATGTGGCAGCACAATAGAGGGTATTTTTTAAGAAACCTTTTACTAACTTCAAGCTTGAAAGAACCTAGAAAAACGTCAATATAGGAGGTATCACCGTCACACACGCTTCCGGAAGCGTTTGTGAAGGGAGTTGTGGACAAGCACAAGAACTACTCAAGCGTCTCGCAGATAAGCAGCCCACTCGTTGGTTGCGCCATGTTGTAGGGATTCTGTACATACACAGAGCTATGCACAGGATAATAGGACCTCGGAATATAGTGGTGAGCCAACCATACCCCTTAGTACCTAACACCCCAATCCGACTAGCTTTAGCGTCTTCTTAGCAAGAATGCTTCTAATTATTAGACAACCCAGAACACGGTATCTCTCTCTCAGGACTCGCAGAAGCAAGAACACCCTTTCATAACTCACTCATACCTGTCCACAACGTGCGTAATAAGAGACACTGTATAGTTTAAAATGTTTATTTTAACTAACGTGCTCTAAGGTACAGTACACGTGTCAGTACTATCAGCATAATGCATAAGAATAAAACAATAAGCATAGTTACAATTCCATAGAATATAAACGGGGAAAGCATTTCATAAAGCTGTCAATATATAGCTAAATGAGTACACCACCCTCCCCGTGCTAGTATCTAGTTTATTATAAAAACAGAAGACCTCTGGGCTTTGGCTGGCAGACCCCCATACCTCAATAGCTAGATGCAATGGTTTACATCATCAGACAAGCACAGCTCTTCTCTCTGGAAAGGTTTTTCTCTGAAGTGTCCCCAACAGTGAAAATCACAATATTAAAGGCACCCGAATTCCTTCAGTGCAGTGGCATTCAGTGTTATGTCTAATTACGAGGGGCTGACCAGATCAGCAAGAACAAGGCACATTTTTTTCCGACCTTGTACACAATGTACAGACGCAACCCAAAAGCAACAAGGAAGAATGTGAAAGGCAGATAGTCCCAAAATAGCAGAGGCTGGGGGGCACAAAGTAACGTGCGCAAAGAGGCATCATGGCAGCCAGGCCTAAGCTAACTTAGCAATGCAAATCACACAAGTCCACAAACCACACGACAGAACATATATTTTATACAAGAATCACTTTGGTTCAATAAATATTGAAAACACCCCACAGTGCATCCTTGTATACTTCTCTGAGAGAAAGAGAGCACGAGTGACTGAACGAAAGGGTTTTGGATCTGTTACCACAATCCCTGGGAGAGCTCAGGGTCGTCATATTCTGTGGTTGCCAAAACCGTTTGCCACCCATCTAGGTTTAGGGGGCTTATGGTGGCACTATGGGCTAGCTGGTCTTTAGGACAACATATGCTAGGGGTTGCACGGAATCAGTCTGACACCATCCCTATGTTTATGTTGCCCAACAAACATGCAGTTCCTACTGGGAAGTGACGGACTATACAACACTAAAATATCTAAGGAAGTAAGAAACCTTGGAATTACCATTGACTCCAAGTTATTAATTAATGCCCAAGTTGACAAATTAGCAAGATCAAGGTTCATTACTTTGAAAACTCTGTGACCCCTCTTCTCCCACCTGGGATTTCCATATAATGTCCAAGCCACTATCTCTCTTGTGCTGTCTAAACTTGATTACACCAATGGCCCCTACCACAGATCATTTTTATCAACTATGAAAAGACTACAACCGATTCAAAACTCTGCTGCCAGACTTCTCCTACAAGTAAAGCCACAGGCTCACATCTCTCCTGCCATGAGGGACCTATATTGGTTATCTCTTACCAGAAGATCCAGATTCAAGCTGCTTTGTATCACCCACAAAGCAATACATGGAACAGGACCGCTTTTCATCAGGAATAAAATCACCAAATACATTCAACAAAGGATCCTCCGCTGTAGATTGGCACCTCGCCTCAAAATCCAACCATACAAAAATAAAACATAGGTGGCTCATCTTTCTCTGTTCAAGCAGCCAAACTATGGAATTCACTACCCCCAAACATAAGTTCCACAGATAATTATTTTATCTTCAGAAGACTACTCAAGAGTTGGCTCTTTCCTACATAACCAAACCACCATACTCAAACACAAATGTCCAGCATACCCCTGTGTATATAAATATTTACTTTGATTATATGTATGTATCTAAATATGTGTATTTCTTAATATAAATATGTATAATCATATGTACGTATGTATCTATATTTTCATTACTTTACTCCTACTGTAAAAAAAAAAACTCTGACTCTCTCCAGTGCACTATCCTATATTTCACTTTATACCTCTTTCAATATATCCTCTACCTCCCCTCTCTGACTCATCCCAAACCTCATTCTACTACTATTATGTCCAAAATAACCCTTTCTTGACTCTTCCCTCCTCTATCCCTCCTTGGATCACCTCAAATCTCATTTTAATACTATGATCTCCCAAACAACCCTTCTAAATTAATCCCTCACCTATACCTCCTTCGACTAATCCCAAAACTCATTTTACTACTATGATCTCCCTAATCTATTTCTAGAGATTCTTCCCTCCTCTTTCTCTCCTGATATTCATCCCAAACCTCATCTGACTCATTGTCAGTGAAATTGCTCTCCCACCCTCGCAGCTCCACCATTAAGTGAGGCCTGCCCCTGCACTCTTGAGTGTTGGTGATCGAGGCCCTCCTCCGCCCGCAGGTTTCCCTGCGCCTCATCCCTGGTGGTCCAGTGGACCTCTGTCTCCTTCCTCTCACTCTGCTCTTTCACTCGTTTTCACTCGTTTTTCTACCCTTTTTATCTTTCACCTTTCTGCACTTTTCTGCATCTCTGCTCTTTGTGCCTTATTTCTGCTCATTTTCACTTCCTCTCGCTCTGCTCTTTCACTCGTTTTCACTCGTTTTTCTACCCTCTTTTATCTTTCACCTTTCTGCACTTTTCTGCATCTCTGCTCTTTTGTGCCTTATTTCTGCTTATTTTCCCTTTTTTCTTTATCCCTTATTTCCTCCCTTTACCTTTCCCCGCCGCTGCTGCCCCCGCGGCCCCTCCCCCCCCAGCGCGACCGGCCAATCCAGCTCCCCGCTCCCGCCTCCCAGCTGTCCAGCCCTCCCCGACCCCTACTTAATGGCGGCCACTGCGCGGCCGCGGGCAGCGGGCGCGCCGCTGGTGCACCGAAGGCACGTCAAAGTCAAGCCCGTCTGCGCCCGTCTGCGACCCGTCCGCGACCAGCACCAGGAACCCTGGACCTCCGCCCCGCCAACACTACGACCCAGCAGCACTCCACACACTCAACCCAGGCCGCAACAACAACTGCAAGCTAGCATCATCAGCCGACACCCACGGACCCTTCAGCTGTCACCGCTGCCGGCACACGTGCAACACCGCCAAGAACACGGATCCAGCACAACCCGCCCACAAGAACACAACCGAACCGAAGACCCTGCAATGCATCCTCCTCAACGTCCGATCCCTCCACAAACACGCCACAGAAATCTGGGACCTTCTCGACAGCACCACCCCGGACATAGCGTTCTTCACCGAAACCTGGACCAACACCACCTCGGGACTGGACATCGCCATCGCCATCCCCCAAGGATACAAGATCTCCAGGAAGGACCGCCCCACCCGCCCAGGAGGAGGAATCGCCATCGTCCACAAATCCAGCCTCCGCCTGAGCACACTCCCCGACGAGCCCACAGAACTGATGGAACACCTTCACTTCAAGATACTGGCCAGCCCCACCGCCACCCTCCGAGGAACCCTCATCTACCGACCCCCTGGACCCCGCGGACCCTTCGCCAACTCCATCACGGACATTATCTCCCCGCAGGCCATCGCATCCACCAACTACACCCTGCTGGGAGACCTTAACTTCCACCTCGACAACCAACTGGACCCCAACACCACATCCCTCCTGGACAACCTCCACAACATTGGACTCCGCCAGATCGTGACCGAGCCCACGCACTCAGCAGGACACACCCTCGACCCCCTCTTCACTACAGGAAACTCCATCACCTTCAGCCACACCACCGAACTCCCATGGACCGACCATCGTTGCGTCCACTTCACCTTCAGAACACCTACCATCCACAGACACCAGCACCTGCTTCCACGAAGAAACTGGACCAAAATCACCGATGACCAGCTCACCTCCTCACTCAACAACTCCACCCCAACCATTGCGGAAAACGACGACCCCAACACCGCAGCCCGAACCCTGCATAGATGGATCTCAGACAGCACTAACACCATAGCCCCCCTCAAGAAAAACAACAATACCCGCGCCAAGAAAGCCAGATGGTTTACCAACAAACTTCGAGAGTCCAGACGCACATGCCGCCGCCTCGAAAAGGCCTGGAGGAACACCAAATCCACAGAAGCCCACAACAACTTCAGAGCCGCCACCAACACCCACCATCAACTCATCAGAGAAACGAGGAAAAAAGCGATTGAAGACAGAATCTCCACCCACGCGCACAACAGCAAGGAACTCTTCAGCATCATCAAGGAGTTCGCCCGACCCACCAGCGAGTCTACCGACATCCCTCCCTCACAAGACCTCTGCGACAAACTCAGCACCTTTTTCCACCACAAAATCAAGAGCATCTACGACAACTTCGACGAAGACAACCAACACACTGAACCCTCACCAACCACCCCCGACACCCGGAAACCAGCGACTGACGACTGGACAGCCCTCACCACCGAAGACACACTGAAGGCAATGAAGTCAATCCACTCAGGGGCCCCCACGGACCCCTGCCCCCACCACATCTTCAACAGAGCCGCCGACACCATCGCACCCATGCTCCGCCACACCATCAACCGCTCCCTGGCGACCGCCTCGTTCCCCGACGACTGGAAACACGCCGAGGTCAACCCCCTCCTAAAGAAACCCTCAGCGGACCCCACCGACCTCAAAAACTACAGACCCATCTCCCTGCTCCCGTTCCCAACGAAAGTCATCGAGAAAGCCATCAACAGCCAACTCGCCACATTCATTGAAGAACACAACATCCTCGACTCCTCCCAATCCGGCTTCAGAAAAAAACACGGTACGGAAACCGCCCTCCTCACCGCAACAGATGACATCCGCACCCTACTGGACAAAGGAGAAACAGTAGCCCTCATCCTCCTCGACCTATCAGCGGCGTTCGACACAGTCTCCCACCGCACCCTAATACGCAGACTCTACGACGCAGGAATCCAGGACAAGGCTCTCGACTGGATCCGCTCCTTCCTCTCCGGCAGGACGCAGCGGGTCAGACTCCCCCCATTCCTCTCGGACCCCACACCTACCACCTGCGGAGTCCCCCAGGGCTCCTCCCTCAGCCCGACGCTCTTCAACTTCTACATGGCTCCACTTGCCCCCATCGTCAGAACCTACGGACTCAACATCGTGTCATACGCAGACGACACCCAGCTCATCCTCTCCCTATCCAACGAGCCCAACACCGCCAGACGCAACTTTCGAGAAGGCATGGAAGCCGTCGCCAAATGGATGAAAAACAGCTGCCTACAACTAAACAGCAACAAAACAGAAGTACTCATTATGGGCCCAAACCCCGATGCCTGGAGCGACACCTGGTGGCCCCCGCTCTCGGAAACCCGCCAATCCCCACAGACCACGCACGCAACCTGGGAATCATCCTGGACTCCGAGCTCAAAATGGACCACCAGATCAACTCTGTCTCGTCTTCCTGCTTCCACACCCTCCGCCTCCTTCGTAAGACCTTCAAATGGATCCCCTCGAACACCGAAAGACCGTCACTCACGCCCTGGTCACCAGCAGACTCGACTACGGCAACGCACTCTACGCCGGAATAAACAAAAACCTCACCCGCAAGCTACAGAACATCCAGAACGCCGCCGCAAGACTGGTCCTCAACCTGCCAAAACACTGCCACATCTCCCAGCACCTGCGCACACTCCACTGGCTCCCCGTCGAGGCGAGAATCACCTTCAAGATGCTCACCCACGCACACAAGGCCCTCCACGGCACCGGACCAGCATACCTGAACAGCCGACTCAAATTCCACGCACCCCAAAGGACCCTACGATCAGCCCAGCTCTCCTACGCCGTGGTCCCCCGCACCAGAAAGACCAGACAACATCGCTCCCCATCTTCACAAGAAACCTCAAAACCTGGCTCTTCGACAGACCCCCTCCTTGATGGAATGGAACCTGCACCCCCACCCCTGGCGCCTTGAGACCCTTACGGGTGAGTAGTCGCGCTTTAACAAACCCCTGATTGATTGATTGATTGACTATGATCACCCAATAATCACTTTTTAGACTTTTCCCCCTTCTATCACCCCATTATCCTTTTCAATCCAACTAACAGACTCACATGTCCACCGCTCAAATTACCTCAACTTTCACTATACTAATCCACCATTAATCTTTTTTGGGTTCCGGAGTAGCGTGCTACTCACAGACAAGCACTTTGACGCCTCGACAGGGGTAGTAAGCGCTATATGAATGCAATTACAATACAATACATTGCTCTGAACTCCCTTTTGCTGCTCTGTGGACTCTTTCAAATATTGATATTGAGTATTATCTTATGAATCATGTGCTCTTTAATGAATGCTCTGCATACTAGAGCCCTCATTACAGGTTTCTCAGCATAGGGTGGAGCACTAAATATCATTAGCCCAGGGTGAGGAATTTACCACATTTTGCAAATACCTTTTATTCTGAATGTCCAACAGGAAAATGAGGCAGAACATGCAGTCGTTTTTTTTTTTTAACGCACTGAATCCTACGTGTTTTGCCTTTTTTCTAGAGCTTTTCCCCTTATAAATGTTGGCAGGTTTGACCTGCCATAATTGTGTGATAATTATCACACAACTCACAATTCCGATCCTTGTGCAAACACTGGTTTGCACAAGGATCAGAATTTAGCCATTAACTTGTAATGAGGGCCTATGTCCCTCTCTGTCGCATAAATGTTTCCTTTTGTGATTGTGTGTTCGGGCTCATTCACTCACTACTAGCACAGGATTTTCACTTTTGCACACTGAAAGCATACATATCTATTTGTTATAGAATTCATCTTTGACTTATATCAACATTTTTTCATATATAGATAAATCTCTGAATTCTTTTGTGTATACATGGCTTTGCTTTATTATCTTCACATTTGTTGTTGAGATGATATATTGATTTTACCTCGCAATTAGCTTAATTGCATTTCAAAATGATACCTTGTTGGACATTGTTGTATGCTGTAGCAGGCTCGGGAGGAGCAGGTACTTTCTTAGGATGCAAGGCAGGTTTCAGTGATGTCTTTCTTTGATAGAGCTTAACCATCATCCAGTTGCTAGGCAGCAGGCTGTGAGAGACTTCAACTGAGCTTCAGGGTATGGCCTCACCTGTGAATGATGGAACTGAAAAGTTCTGATGAATGTTTGGCAGAAATCCAAAGCAAAAGACCTTGCTGCCAAGTTTACATCCATCAGTACAGGAAGCATTGGAGAAGAGGAAGAAATAGTCACGCGTCTCTTCATCAGAAATAACAAGAGGGCTATTGTTTTTCTTGAGGGTGGGCCTCAGTCTTAGAGATGCTAAAGGCGAGGGCATTAGGCCATCTAATGCTAGTCAGTGTGCATATTCCTGGCTAGTATATTTCTCATGATGCCATTTTGTTATTAAGCCTCACCTGATGACTTCGGACAGTGGGCACAATGAAATTGTTCAAGTTCAAGAATATTTTGAGATTTAGAAGAAAAGCCCTTAAGGAGGTCCCCTGACTGGTCCTACACATATCTCAAACACAGGAACATTACCAACCCTCCCCTAGAGCATGCACATACAAAAATGAGGACTTATCATCATGGGCCATATTTAGGAAGTGTAATAAGAGATGACAGGGATACTTTAAAATAAATCCCATGATTTGGGATGAGCAGTCATAGTAGTAGGCCCTTATTTCTTAATATTACATGGTTAATAAATAACAGAAGGCTGCAACACATATTGGTCATGGAAGTAAAACACGGGAAAACCAAGGCTTTTTCCAATAACTTTAATCATTCCTCCTCTGCATACAAGTTATGAAGCAGTAGAATGGTAAGCCTGGTTGAGCAATAACATTTGAGATCAATCTTCTATCCTTGTACCTCCATAGCTTGTCCTGATGCAGGAGGCCCCTTTTCTTTCAGAATTGCCCTTTAATTGTGGGGCCTATTCCTGCAACACAGTCAAATCTTGACAGGTGGGCACGAGGGACTCGGAGGGAATAGACAGAAGTGGCTCCTTCGCTATGGCGGAGGAGCGTTACCCCTCCCGCCAGCAGTGTTAGAGAAAATAAAAATAAAATGATAATAAACCCCGGTTTAACTTTGTTTTATTTTGTTTCCAGGCCGAGTCTTGGAGGCTGGGCTAGGGGGATGATAGGCACAGACAGGGAGTGGTGGGCACTGCTATAAGTGCGCATGACGGTTTGGCCGGCCATCTCAGATCAGCCAAACCGTCATACACACTGAAGCTCTCTCCAACCCAACTGCAGACAGGGGAGGCTGGGAGCCTGTGCCTGCAGTGGAGCCACAAGAGGAGCAGAAGACCGGCGATGCGGTGGGCTGCAGGCGGCAGGTAATTTCTTTTTTTCCCCTTTTTTAGTTGTTGTTGTCGTCTCCCCCTAGCCCCTCTCCTCTGATACCGCCCGCTACTGGGAACAGACACAAAAATGCCACTTAAACTGGGAAAAAGGCACATTACATTTTTGGGCACATTTCTTTTCTGCACACATTACGAGAAACACATTTTGGTATAAAAAAATAATCTCTTTAGTAATCTTTCATGTATTGCTTTAAACCCCCCTCTTACCTTTTCTAAGCAAAATAAATGACAAGTTCCACCATCACCCAATTCAATGGCACTACTAAATGTATCACCCTCAGATGGATGAAAGGTCAAGCCAGCCCTCCAGTCTTCAAACCTATCAACATTATAGTTTACCAAGGACATATTTGTTTTGTTACAGCTTGTGCATGGTTTTGTGAGGTAGGCAGTAACAATGTGATCAGAAAGTTCATCTTTTTTCTCAAGTAGGAGAAAAATGAACCAACATTCAATACAGAGCATCTTGAAATGGAAACGTGTGAAGCAGACAGCAAACATTATATCTAAGTGCCAAGCAAGAATGCATTCATTTAATGAGGCTCTGTCAAAGTGAGAGGTAAACTCAAAGCAAATGTTTACAGACACTTTAACTAAGGATGATTGCAGCTCCACTGCATCAGGATCTAGGGCAGATTAAAAAAAAGCAATGGGCTTTTCTTTTCATCAGGTGCTTACACCGCACCCCTTTTTGCCATGAAAAAACACTATACAAGATTTAAACAAATCTGGTAGGCTCAATGATGGGCCAGAAGACAAGCAGTCCCTAATGAGACAAAAGATTGCTTTGCTTCCTTGGACAAGGAAGATGTTGAGGGCATCTTTTATAGTGCCATGCTTTAAAGTTTAACCAAATCAGCACACCCTGAAACCTAATTCTGAAAAAGTCACGCAGTGCAGCTCAGCAAGTCGCTGCGCTGCGTGACAGGGAAAGGGTAGGAATGGGGAGAGGAGTTGGCCTAAGGGCTAGGGCGGTCTACCTCGAATCTGGGGAACTGGGTTCGAGTCTTGGCAATGACGCTGAACATCCTGTGATTCTGGGCAAATCACTTAATCTCCCTGTGCCTAACAAAAATGAATGTGTCCTCATGTAACGCAACTGGTGCTATGTAAAGCGCTCTGAACCCGATACCTTCGGGTCAAGTTCGCGCTATATAAAACTCTGTAAAAAAAAAATATATATATAAAAAATGCACCATATTTAAGACAATACAGCACATTCCTGCCTTTTCCCCTGCGCCGATGCCCTTTTGGCAGCCTAGCACCAATGCAGGCACCCTTGCACCATGGTGCAAGGGTGCATGCGTTGCATGCAGGATTGTTTTTGTTCAGGAAGGGACACCTTCCTGCACAACAACAATCCTGAGAGGCATATTCCTCTCAGGACAGCACACATAGAAAGAGGAAGTAACGAGGAGAAATAAAGATATTTCTCCTCATTACGCCTCTCCCGGGAAGGCGTATCTTTTGGCGCAATCCCAGGTTTACCAGTTCTGAAAACCATGGGAGTTGCTATTGCTGGGAACAACCATGCAACGCTCATGGAATGCCTTCCCAGGGCAGAGTAAGGCAACGCAGCGATCTGCGCTGCGTTGTGTTACTCCAGATTTATGGAGCCACTCTGGGCCGTGGAAAGTGACCTTGCGTGGCTTCATACATCTGACGTAAGGTTTGAGTTGCTCTTGCAAAATAGGCCCCTGATTGTTTAAAATAACCAGCTTATGCCTAGAGGAGTGTGTCTTTGGGTTCCAGTAATAGGATGTGCAATGTGGAGGATGACTTGACGACGATCAGAGAACTGGCCTCTTTTGCCAGCAGTGATGTCATAAGATATATGCCATATATGGGAAGACAGAGCTAATGTTTGTTCTTAGAAGCTCTGTGCTCTTCCTGTGAGAATAAATGGACCCATGTTTTGCAGTGATCCAAGGCTCCAGAGGGAAGTAACAATCATGCATGTGTCCGATGAGAACAAACCCTCCAGGATTGTTAGTAAGCAGAAGAGTTGCAGGGGCTAGCCATAGAGACGATACAGATTTTTAAAAGAAATGCAGGGATAACAGGAAAGGTTCTGTGATAGACTTCAGGTAGGAGGGAGAATTAGGGAACTCAGGGAAGTCTTAATCGGATTTTCAAGTAAATTGTGATAGGGCCAGAGGCAAGGACACCTCCCTACGTTGCCTGCATGCACGGACCACAGGAAGGAGAAAACCTGCTCTACTGCCAATAATAGCCCCCCTTAGGCAGTGACACCGTTCTCTAACTCCTCCTCTGTGTCATCAGTTCTGTCTGCATAGAGCTTTTTGGCTGTATTTACTGTTAACGGTTTACACTATTTTCTTTTAAGAGCCAACACCTGGGTCATGCCCTGGATCATTTGTTTTTATTTGTTTTTACTTGAAATGGTTTAGCTTTGTATGTCCGGCCTTTAGTCTACATAACTAAACAGATGAAAGTTGAGTTATTTAGTGTCCTTATACACTTATGAGTTTCTCCCATAATGCTGCGTTACACACATTTCCTGTCTTTCCCTCCAAGATAGTTAGTGTGCACCCTGAGCCCAGCGCCAGGGTGTTTCGAGCTGAGACGCGACACTCGACTTCTGCAAGTAAGCCTGCATGTTTCTAATAGGTGTTACTACTGGACTTAGGTTGGATACCTCACTGGTGGATTTTATGTTCCACTTTTGGGTTGTTGGTGGCACTATAAATTGATAAGTGTGACCAGTGCTTAATTTGAGCCGGGGCTTTCCGGTGCTAAGCACCAGCACTTAATTGGTTTCCGGTGCTCGGCACCGGCACCTAATTGCCAACACCATACTTACAACAGTCCACCACATGGTGGCGCTGCTCATCTAATTTAGAGATGAGCAGAACAACGGTAGTTTAGGAATACAATATACATTAAAATTGCTAATACCTGCCTCCCCAGCCATTCCTTTAGCTTTGGGGACCTGGAATAACCTGAACTGTCACATTTACATGTGAGAGAGATGGTTAGTAGTTGTTTTGGCAGCGATGACAAGGGTGATGGGTGGTGCAAGCTGCAGTGGCCTCCTTGTCAGAGCCCTGGCACGTAATATTTTACAAATTAAGCACTAAGTGTGACCACTTTTATGGTTTTGTGTCCCTTTTTATTTTATGCACTCTTGAAAGCAGAAGTTAATTTTTTCAAGGTCCTGACGAATACCCGTACACCTCAGCTGAGGGTTCTGGTGGCAGAAACATGTTGACCATGACACAAAAAGGCAGGGTTATCTGACTGCTGCCATGTCAATTCACTCTTTTTAACCCTGACCAAGACAGATAAGAATAAAGCTGAACGTTTACTTTGGAGTTAATTTTTTTTTTTTTGATAATCAATTTTTATTATCATTTTGAAGAATAAACAAACAAGATGACAGCACACATCCTACACGGTAAAGCCAGTTCCACCCCCAACAGACAGTAAAAAAAAACACAAAAAACCACAGCTATGGTAGGAGTATTCAGGCAAGCCACCCAAGCTGGAAAGCAGTACACCGATACATGGGAGAGCCAGTGCAGGTAGTTTAAAACAGTAGGTTCAACCATTTGCCCCAAACCCTGTGGAACTTCGCTGGACAGCCACGTGCCTCAAAGAGGGGTTCCTCCTGGACCGCGCACCAGTCCACCCCTCGGCGCCACTTTCGCAGGTTGGAGTTAATTTTAACCACGTTGTTCACATCACTTTTGTTTCCGCTATAGCACTTTGCACACTCTGCTAGCCTCACCACTACTGACTCCATAGGTATTATTACCACACATTAGACGATCTGAAGAGCTCCTCCCATTTGGGAAGGGAGTTGTAACCCCCACAATGATCTGCTGTCACGGTGTGAGGAGAATCCCTATGATGAAGCATGCTTCCTCTGGTGGTTGGGGGATTTTGTCCTATTACAGGAATACTCCTTCGACATTCTAGGATCCTAGTTTTTTTTCTGCTTTAGACCTGGGTATTTCATTGAGTGTAACATTTATGATCTGGGAGGGAATACCCACTGGTCTCTAAATCTCCCCTGGCCCTCCTTTTATGCTTGTCACAAAATGAGGAGCTTCATGGACACTGGTTCCTCCAGTGGCGTAGCTGGTGGTGGGGGGGGAGGGGGGGAGGCGATCCGCCTCAGGCGTCACTGTTTTTGGGGGCGGCGGAGGTGAGCAAGTCCTGTCTGTAAACTACCACCATCCTCCCGCCCCCCGAGAACAAGTCGTCCGTCGGCCACCAGACCCCCCCGAACAAGTCGTCCATCCCGCTACCTCCTCCCCCCACTCTTTCCTGCACCGGGCGGCAAACGAAGGGTCCATTCCAGGTGACAGTAGGTCTAGCTATGCCACTGGGTCCATCTTACAGAAAATGGAGCACCTGAACTTTCCCATAGTTATACACAGTATAAGGGTGCACTTAGGAAATTTCAATTAGAGAAACGTTATAGAAACTACTGCTCTACTGGAAGCTATATTACTGTAAGTGAAGGCCTCCAAAACCTTTTCTATTGCTTTCTCACAGCCTTCTATTGACCAGCTCAGCACTTTGCCTGGCTGTGTGCATGCTTACATATGCCATGTTCAGTCCTATCTCTCTTTTTCCCATAGACATCTTTGGGGCCAGCATGTAGGGCCTAGTTATTTTCTCTGGCAAATTCTGCTAGTGGGCAGAAGGAAGTCTACATCAAGAACTGACTTTCAGGATTGTAACCTGTATATACCCTGATTTGACCTAGGGAGAGAGGAGTCTCCAGTCTGCTAGATGGTAGGTTTGATTTGTCTGCTATCTGGAGAACTCTGTGGGGCTTATGGATGTTACATCCATGCTGAGAGCAGTATCAAACACGTATCAAAGACCATGCGCCTTCAAGAAGGGAAGAAGTGATCCACACACTGCTAGGTAGCGTCTTCCACGATGGTGCACACTGTGCGCTCAGGCCTCTGCCCTACCGAGACTGCTGCAAATGAACATTTCTCAGTTTCAGTAATATGTTGTACTATAAATTGTACTTCACACATTTTAAATTGTGCTCTTTGGTTTGCCTCCCATGTTTTAGTTCTGCATGTTAGGTCTTACTGTTCAGAAGCATGACCTTGTTTTCAAACTTGGCTGCCCTAAGCAATACCCCCCCACCACATGAGTTTTCTCCCATGGCGAAGGGGCATTGAGCACTTTTTATTGCCCCTTAATGGCAGGTTTTTCCTGGAGGAGACAGGCCTTGAAAATTGGCTGTATGTCTGGTCATTTAAATTAGATTAGCGGACATACAGCCAAACCTCTGATGGGCCGTTGGAGGGGTTTGACCGCGGCAGAGATGGAGTAGTCTCCACCATCATCAAACCTATTGTCCGCCTGATTCTAAATCAGGGGGCTATAATGTTGGCGGGGAGGGAACTCTGGTGCCGCTACGATGGACTTCTCTCTTCACCAACATTTAAATCAGGCCCTGTGTTTTGTGGCAACGCCTGTGAGTCAGACAAGAATATTTGCAACTTGAAACTTTTTATTCCTTTTTTACACGTCACACCAGTGTGTCCCAACTTGACAATTTCTGTTACTGATGCATTTTCACCCTTGCATTAAATTCACGTATTCTTCATTTCCGCAGTTTATCTCTTCAGCATCAGACCAGGACTGCTGACTGGTTGAATATAAATAGCTATTATAACACTTTCCAACGATCATTCAAGGTGCCTTTGTTTGCTGTTTATTTATCTATTTACCCATGGCCCTGTTTTGTGTTGTGAACTTCACTAGCTGCACCCTTTAATTTATTGAGGATAGGTTTTACTAATTAAGAATTATTGATCAGTTGTTCCAATATTAATAATGACTGCTGCAAACTAATGAAAAATTACTGTTTTTATCTAAACTGCACCTGGAACTTTATGTTTGTTACTTCATGTGACTACTCCAGTGTAAATTAAGGCATACACCCCACACAACATTTTTCATAGGATATAGATGTAGTTATTGCTCAGTGCAAATTACCAAAGGTGAGCCAAGGAAACACTATGGTAAAATGTATTTGCCTTTTCAGCTAGGACTACGCAACCTATCCAAACAGGCCAGTTCCAAAGAGCTGCTAATGCCAATTTTACCATATCTGGATTTGTTTCCACATAATAGTGGCAGTGATAGCTCTTGCCATGCCAATGCTCTACATTTGGGCCACTTGTACATTTTCCCATACCTCAGTACGTGCATTTCAAAGTAATGTGCATTATTCATCATGTCTACTATCAGGGCAAACCACATATTCATGCATTCAAATTCCATCTCTACATTCCACAACACATGCAACAAAGAGCTGATGTCTTGTTGCTCCGCATAACAGCACAACACAAGATCTGATTTGATGCTTATTCCATCAAAGCCCAGGCATCTGTACCGTGCCTATGTCATTCAGGGACATGGAGGGCCCATTAAAGTTCAGACATGCCTCAAACTATTTTAATGCTCACATTATTTTGTAACACCTTTACCCTCTCCCCTTTTCTACTTCCTGCCAATCTGTAAGTACTGCAGGAGAACAGGGTTGACAGGGTGTCCTTTATGTGGATGTTTTTTGCTATCCCTGGCTGCAGCTTATACTTACAAGAATCATGTCTGTCTTTTCTGTCCAAATTATGTAGTTATGTTAGGGTATTTTGTTTGGCTACAGTGCTGCTATTATCTCACCTTAGTCTTTGTGGTGCTTTCAGCCCCATGAAAATAAGACTGTTTAGTTAAGCATAAGGATGTAAGGAAGTACTTGCTTCCTGCCACTGTCAACAAAGTGGGAGGAAGCAAAAACAATGTCAATATCTCCCCTATATTCCCAACATGAGAAATGTGGATGATAAACTGGAACCTCATAATTCAACACATGAGACCTATAGTAAAAACAATTTACATTAATGCTTGTAAAAATACCGCAGTATCAATCCCAGCGGAATGCAGAAGTTCCAAAACTAACCTGTGTACCATCCAAACACTATTCAGCCCTTTGACAAGAGACAATAGCCAAAAGCCAAAAGCTGTGAGTTCTACACAATGAGTTACAGAGAAGGAGTAAAGATAAAGGACTATAAAGTGTCAAGAGAGCCTGCTCCATTAGTACAGAGTATGAAAAGCAAGCTAAAGATCCCGAGACAAAAGCAAAGGGAAAAACAAGAAATGTAGGCAAAGTAGCACTCAGCGTGCTGCTAGATGTGGCTGCAAGTTCCTGCTAATGTGCTTATATGGTGGCACTCACCGTCCACCATATTAAAACAAGATCTTATATTTCAATGCATCCTTTCCTGGTCAAAGAATTGATTCTCCCCTGAGTAAAATGTTCCCAGTCGACCTAAAGTCTTCATAGAACTTTCTGTTTTCTTCCCTATTGAAGATGAAGACATGGCTGCCCTTGCGCTTAGGGTTAAATCAGATTCTACTCTAGACCCTGACCTGAATTCCCCACATTTTTAACCACACTGCTGTGATTATCCATCCTGTACTAATGGATATCTTGAAATGCTCCCTCTTCAGGTGATTGATGTCTAAGACATGGAAACATGCTATAGGTAAACCTCTGCTAAACAATCTTCTTTGGATGCCCTACAATTAGGAAATTAAAGACCAATTTTACTTCTTTCCCTCACCGGGAAGGTTCTAGAGAAGCATCTGTCTGTCAATAAGCAGCTGTCTGAATTGATGTAGCAGAACAGCCTTCTTCATCCTTCTCAGAAGGGATTTCGTCCAGGCCACAGCACTGAATCGGCATTCCTGGAGGTGGCCAAGGACCTCAAAGATATATTGGATCGAGGCAGTACTGCAGCTTAATCCTGTTAGATCTTAGTGCGGCTTTTGACACACCTTCTCATAAAATTCTGCTTGAGAGGCTACGCAACTCTAGGGGGACACAGCTGACTTGGAAATGGTTTGTCTCCTTCCTTCAGGATCAGGGTTTCCAGGTCTGCGATAAGACCTTCCACTCAGATTCCCTGCCTTTGAAGTGTTGGGTCCCTCAGGGATCCTCTCTGAGTCTGACCTTGTTCAATGTCTAGGTCGATCCCTGAGCAGATATTGTTCAGTTCTTTGGTCTGATCTTGGTATCTCATGTGGATGACACTCAGCTAGTCATTTCTTTCGCCCCATAACAGCATTGTAAAGCAGCTCAGTTAAACAGCAGTTGCCAAGTGGATGGCTAATTGCTGTTTAAAACTCAATGATGGAAAAATGGAAGTTATGATAATAGGTAACAATCCAAATTGCTGGACACCAGAGTACTGGCCAGACAGCCTTGAGCCTCAGCCTAAATTGGTCATCAAAAATCTAGGAATCTGGTTTGACGACAAGCTGTCATTTGAAGCTCAGGTGAGGAGACTGGCAGTCGGTTGGTTTAGCATTTTAAGAACCATAATAAACGTTCTGGGAACTTTGCCTTGGTTGACCCAGAGAACTGTAGTCCAGGCCATGAATACATCCTGCCTGAACTATGGAAATGTACTATACCTGGGTCTCTCTCAATCGGCCCTAAGAAGACTGCAGATTCTTTAAAATGCGTCAGCTCGTCTTTTGCTGAGGCTGCCTAAACACAAGTCTGTGTATACCTCTATGGTAAAACTTAATTATCTTCTAATTAAAAAGGATCACATTCAAAGCTTTGGTTTCACTTTCCGAGCCTTTAACTTAAAGGGCCTGAGTATGTTGTGCCATCTGATTCAACCTTATACTCCAGCGAGACCTGTTAGATCCTCTCATTTCTACTCTGCAGTAATTCCCAGATTCCATAATAGCAGAAATAGTGTCCGTTCATTCTCCTTTCTTGCTTCTAAATTATGGAACTCTTGCCCATCTACCTTCCGGAATTCTTCTGATGAATACATTTTTTGGGAAATCCCTTAAGACTTGGCTGTTTGAGCATTCGTGTTAAGATCTTGCCTGGCTTCTACCTATTTTGACAGTAGAAGGCCCTCTGTGGGTACGCATGCACTTTACAAGTCACCATAGATTATTAGAACATTGGAATGTTGAGCGCTCCATTGAAGACAAAGGAGTGTTCCCGGCTTCTAACGCCTGGTAGAAGCCCGGAGCATCAGCATTCTAATGTTTTCCTTTCACAGCTGTTGTTGTGAACAAAGGCCTCACGGAGCCCAAGGGGATTTCAACCCCCTAGGGCTCTGTGAGGTCTTTGTTTTACAAATTAGAACATTCTGCCTTCTAGGGGCGGAATGTTTTAATAGCCTTATTGCCCTCCGTAGCGGGCTATATCCGCCTTTAAAGGCCCGCTCCCTTGTTAAAGGCCCTCGCCTTTGGCTTGTGCCTTTAACACTGGAGTGGGCCTTTAATGACCGGCATTGCCCAGTACGGTGGGCTATACGGCTATAGAATAGAAATAGGAATTATACACCACCTCCAACCAAAGCACAGCTACTTTTGCAGGAGTTTCTGAATGTAAATTGTCTAAGCTTTTCTGCTATGTATGTCACAAGTATTGTATCGACCACATCCGGACGCAAGGAAAGATTGCCACGGAACCAGACTTTGTCCGATAAATTACAATGTAAGAACTGCAAGGAGCCCAGAATTTACTCAAATGCAGCCTATTAATTGTCGCTGCTGCTGGGAATAATCCAGATATGAAAAACATTTTTAGACAATGTTAGATGATTATAATCTGAATTAACAGCAGCATCTACTCCTTGGGCATGATTATATGTGCTTTAATAAAAGTACTATATTTAATTTGATATTGAGATGATTTTAACAATTTCCTTCTTTAATGTCTTTGAGGAATTCCATCTTACTAGAGTGTTCTCCATTTTTTGCTCTATCTGTAAGGCCAAGCCACAAGTGCTCTGGTAAAATGCTAAGCATTTTTTCGAAATTGTGATAGCTGATGCTCTTTCAAGAGAATTCCTTTATAGATTCCTTCCAGCCCAGCTGCCAAGAGTTGAGTTATGAGAAACTGTAACATAGTAGAAATTATCCCTATTTTTTATAGAAATATTGCCTCGAGTTGTAGTTGTTTTGACAGCAACCATGCCACTGACAATATCCCCTTCTAAAACAAATCAAAGATGTCCTTCATTTTGTAATTTTCCAGTCGTATAAGAGCTCAAAGCCAAATTATAGCATGCACGTAGCATGATCATGCTCATTGGTTTAATTTGTTCCATTTAGCAGTTTTATCGGTAAACAGCGTTTACTTCGCATGCGATACTTCGCATGCCATTACAACGCGGTCGTTACAACGACCGCGTTGTTAGTTCGCATACCTTTACTACGCAAGTCGGAACAACGACTTGCGTTAGGGGGGAGAAGGTGTTGGATTTAAAATCCAACACCTTCCCTAGTGTCCGCACAGACTGGAGTTGGAATAGTAAATTATACTATTCCAACATCCAGCGCCCCCTACTGCAATTCGTTGTTCCGAATTGCGTAGTAAAGGTATGCGAACTAACAACGCGGTCGTTCTAACGACCGCGTTGTAATGGCATGCGTACTAAACGCATGCTAAGTAACGAGTGCTATTCAGTTTTGTCATATGAAATATTATCTATCTGAGCCAGCCATAGGGCTTTTCCATGGAAATGCATTCCTGCCTAGGAGAGCACAATACTTAACACATTAATTCACAGGAGATTGGGCTATCCAGGGTCTACCAACTGGAACATTTGTTACAGAATATAACTATGAACACTGTCTTCCATTTTCAGGGGGGTACAAGTGATACCTTATGATTATTTCTATGTGTCAGAGGACTGGACTAAGCCTTAGTGAGGGGAGTATTTTATCTTAGTGTTCCGGAGGATAAAATAAGATGGACAGGCATGTGCCCCTAGGTCCATCAGGTAATTCTGATGCTAGCAATTGCAAACAGAACTGGACTTTCTTGCAGGGCCAATGGGGGCAGTTTCATTTTCTACTGAGAAGAGCCTGCCTACTTCAAGAAGAGAAACTGTATAATTTTTGTTTCGTCTCCCTCTTCACTTCATAGAAAATTGTATTTAACAATGTTAATTGTTCTTACACCAAAACCTACCCTTGTGCAGAGAAAAGCACATCAAAGCCTGTCTCTACATCTAAACTGCATACATTGCGAATGGTTCCTGTTTGTGGTGCTGTGGCTATCAGACAAACCAGTAATTGTGCTCAAAAGTGTAAAACGCTTCCTCAGAATATTCCTGCTCTCTTGAATCGTGGGGGCTCTAATCATTTAATGCAGAGAACAATTTCCCATCATAATTTGTTTAGGATCGTTTTCTGAACTGGTAGCTGCATTATATCTCATACAGTTCTAAAAATCCACCAAGATATAATTATAGAGATCAGCCAATATGTTAATTCTGTCATAATCATTTTATGAACTCACCAGACTTCCCTTCTGCCTTCTTGGGATTATTTGATAATTCCTAAAATGTCTCAATTTTTGATTTTGTCTTCTACTGTGCCCACCTCCTCTAGATGTAAAACGTTTTTTCAGTTCTGTGAGGTATTCTTAAATGTCTAATCCATCAGCCTCATGGTTCTCGTTACTATTTCTAATTAACATCATTTATTCGATTTGTATCTTTAATAGTTGTATCCAGACGTGTCTTATACATTTCCTTTGTGATATTTATTTCTTCTCTACCTTTCGAATAGTGAGCAATAACTTTTACTGTCTGATTACTGTTTTTTTTTTTTTATTGAAGTTTATGCAAGTTACAAAGTCAGTAGCAAAAATCGCATCAAATCGCATACCAACAAAAACATCCCGTGGCAATATATTACATTAATACATACATTCTCAGATAACTCAGACATATAGTGCAGTGCAGAGGCATATAAACGGCAATGATATACAATAATGTTATACATCAGGGTTAGGCGACGTGTCTCGTTCCTTGGATCTAAGATATAGCAATAACGGTTCCCAGATATCCTTGGGACTAGAGGTGGTTCCGAATATAGTGCTAGGGTGTCATGGCAGTACACCATATCTGTTATCCATTGAGCAGTAGTGGGGCTAGCCTTGCTCTACCAGGTCATTGCAACCCGCCTCTTGGCCAACAATAATGCTACTCTCACCAGTTTGCCCAAGCCTCCCTTCAGGAATGGTAACAGGGTTAACAAACATATCTGAGGAGAGCAGTCAAGTACAAGATGGGTCATTTCTTGTAAGGTATCAATGACAGCAGTCCAGTACGCCGCTATCTTTCCACATTCCCATGCTAGATGCCAAAAGTCCGCGCCTGTTTTACCGCATCTTTTACATTTATCATTATCTCTGATACCATATTTACATAGCTTATTTGGTGTAAATATTTAAAGTGAATGATGCGCAGGTTTCCATTAGGTGTGAGCGCGCTAGTGAGCTGACAGCAGTGCTCCCAGTCCTTTTGTGTAATCTGTGGATCCAGTTTCATATTCCACCATTCCATACTGTTGTTGTGAGGTAATGGTGCTTCCTCTCTGGCTGCCCTGTATAGTTTAGTGACCATTTTGCGTCTCGTGGGGCTGATGAGCAAGGTGTGTAGAGATTGCAGCGTCGGGGGTTTGGAGGGAAATGAGGGATAGTAGGCCTGCAACGCTTTCTTCAGTCTATGGATAGTGAACGTAAATAGTGGTGTTTGGTTGTGCACATAGCTTAAATCTTCAGTTGTTAAAAATACGCCATTAGGGAAGACGTCCTGCATTTTATCAATCCCGGCTAGTGTCAAGCTACGCATGGCTCCCGCTTCGTGCGTTACAGATGCACCCGTATGATATGCTAGGGGCAGTAGTGGAGAGTATAAAGGCAGTTTCGCTGCTCTGCGGCCTAGCGCGTGCCATGCTGCGACAGTAGTATCAATGGAGTTAATTTCAGATTTAGGCGTACCCCTATTCATGTGTGTCAATATGGATCCCAGTGGGATAGGGTGAGCATCACCATCCTCTACTGCGACGTGCGGGATAAAGTTGTGAGTAGTATACCAATAGTGAGCATATTGAGCTTGAGCGCAAAGGTAGTATAAGTGCATATCAGGTACACTAAAGCCCCCTCTGTGATAGTCTAATGTAAGGGTCGCTAAACCCACTCGAGCTTGCCTGCCACTCCATATCAGCCGGAGTAGTAGAGATCGTAATGTTGTAAAAAAAACTGATGGTAATTGTATAGGGATGTTGCTAAAAAGGTAAAGGAACTTGGGCAGCACCACCATTTTAATGAGCGCCATGCGGTCAGCTAGCGATAATGGCAGACGTATGCACCTGTCTATCTGCTGTTCTAGTCGCGTGCAGGCCCTTCCATAATTTTCACGGATAACTATCTCGGGATCGCGGTGCACCCACACCCCAAGGTACTTTACGGGCTCTGCCGACCAGATCAAGGGAAATTCAAGATCGTGAGATGTGGTCTCAGTTAGTGGTACCACCACAGACTTGGACCAATTTATTGTGAGACCTGAGAAGCGTCCAAATCGTATATATTCCCTTAAAATTGGCACCATAAAGGTGCGTGGCTCTCTAATGAAGAGCAGCATGTCATCTGTGTAAAGTGAGATGCTAACGGGGCGGTGAACAAAACGCAGCGCTGCCTTTCTATGTCGTTTCCGAATGACGCAAGCCAGTGGTTCCAACATTACCGCAAATAGAAGCGGAGACAGGGGACATCCCCCTGCTTATCTGTATAGAGTCCGTGGTGGTGCCCTCGACGCGCACCGGGGCTGTGGGGTTGGTGTACAGCAACCGTATCCAATTGATGAAGAGCGGAGGAAACCCCATTCGTTGAAGGATTTAGAAGAGGTACCCCCATTCGATGGAGTCAAAGGCTTTGGCCGCGTCAAGCATCACGGCCGCCGCCTTTAAGTCAGGGTCAAGTATGTGATACATGGCGAATAGCGTTCTCAAATTGTATGAGGTGGACCTATCAGGGATAAATCCTGATTGATCCGGCAGGACCAGGTTAGGCATTAGGGGTTTAAGTCTGGCAGCTAAGATGGTTGCTAGAAGCTTTGCATCCGTGTTTATAAGCGATAGCGGATGGTATGAGTCACAGCTATAGGGCAGCTTGTCTTTTTTAAGCTTGGTGATGATTAGGGCCTCCCTGAGGGTTGGCGGGAGCGTGCCCGTCTCATAGGCCTCTGCGTATATTGCGAGCAAATGAGGAGTCAGTTCCTCTGCGAATGTCTTATAAAACTCGCAGGTGAGTCCATCCGGACCTGGCGCTTTTTTGTTAGGGAGAGTCTTGATCGCTGTTCGGATATCGTCTTCAGTTATCGGTTGACACAGGTATTCTCTCTGGCCATCTGAGAGCCACGCAAGGGCAATGTCCGACAGATAATCATCTAGTTCAGCAGAGGATGCCCTAGTCCGCGATGTGTACATGTCTGCGTAGGCTTGCTTGAACTGCGAGGCAATGTCTCGTGTGGTGAAGTGGTCCGCCCCGGAAGAGTCAGTTATTTTGGTGATGGTGTGCCTGTCTTCCCTAGCCTTTATTTTGACCGCTAAATTGTGGTCTGGTCTGCCACCCTCCCCATATGCCCGGGCAATGTGCCTTCTTGACAAATATCGAATTTCATCATTTGCGAGGTCATTATATTTCAGTAATGATTCTTTAATTTGTGCAAGGAGTAGGGCACTAGGGGAACTCGCATATTCCTTTTCTAATCGGATGAGGGTGTTTTCAGTCATGGTCAGCTGGCCTCGGATATCTTTCAATATCCCCGCTGTTGTGCTAATACATGTGCCTCAGATCGTGACTTTGAAGGCCTCCCAGAGGGTTGCTGCACTATCTACCGACCCCTTGTTCTGCTCGAAATATTGGACAATGGCTTCGTGGATAGTGTGCGTGTAAAGTGGGTCTAATAGTGCCTCGAAGCAAAACCACCACGTGAATTGCCGGCTAACAGTTTGAGGAATGTGTAGTTTAAGTATGACTGGGTTGTGGTCAAACAGCATTCTAGGTAGCCACCCCCCACGTCCGAGACCCAAGTTGTCGCTGTCTCACTCAAGATCCAGTAGTCTAATCGCGACCAGCTACCATATGTCGTTGAGACATGCGTCCCCTCTAGCGTGTCTGTGTGTCTCAGGAACCTTACGTCTGTCAAACAGAGCTCTGCCATCCCGTCGTTAATAGCCCTGGCCGCCTTAGGCGAGTGCCCCCCCATACCACTTGACTTGTCCTTGCCTGGGTCTAGGTGAGTGTTGAGGTCGCCCCCCCCATATTATTGTAGCTGTTGGCCAGTCCCTCAGTATAGATATTATCCGTTCATAGAGCCCAGAATTGTCCGTATTGGGGCCATAGACATTTACCAGGGTGACGAGTTCCCCAGCCAATTTGCCGTGTGTTATGGCATAACGGCCCTCGTCGTCTGTGCAGCTTTTGATCATAGTGAATGGAAGGGTTTTTTTGATGAGCGTATGAAGAATACGAGGAGGCCAGTCAATAACCGACCCATTGTGACCCAATGTGTACCTCATTATGGCATGTCAGATGTGTTCTTGGATGAGGGCGATTTTTACCTCATGGCGATCCAAATATGCCAGCACCTGAAGTATTTTCTTGGGTGAATTAAGCCCACGCACGTTCCATGTCAAACAAACTATTTTTTCGCTATCCATGCGTGACATTTGAGTAGATCATATAGTATATAAGATACCAGCGCTTTAATGCAGTTCTGCCCTGTCTGCAGTTGGTTATCTGAGTAACTGGTAGCCACATGAACAAACCCCGCAGCCCCCCTCCACCCCCCATTCCCCCCACCCACTTCAGCAACCCGAACATGCCAAAGCCATCCCGAACCTCCCAGAACAATACCCAGAAATGAAACTGAGCTATACTCAGCTGTGGGGATCACCCATCGGGGAGCGCTGGAGCACAGGTAGCCTCCCAGATTAAGAGGGAGGTGGACGGAAAACAGTGGTAAAAGCAGAGTTATCCCCCGCTTATCGGCAGAAGTAAGAAATTAGACAAGCAATAACATGCACAAACATAATAACAGGAATCTTATCTGCGTGGCCAAAGTTCAGGTCTTCGAATCAGGAGACAATGGCCGAAGGCATGAGTAAGACAGTGTCTGTGCTCAGTTCGTGTAGCAGAAGAGAATCAAACTCCACCGCTGGGAAACTGAAGCTGCGCTGATACAAACAGCCTCTCACTCAGTGGCTGCATGCGAGGAGCCATCGCTGTCATCATCCGCAGGATTGGAGGACGCTCGGTTTCTGCGCTGTAGAGTCTTTGTGTAGTCCATTGCAGATTTTGGCGAGGTGAAGATCTTCGATTTGCCATTCAAGTCAATGCAGAGTCGGGCCGGGTACAGCATCGCTTAGGGGACCTTTTCCACCATGAGGATTCGCTTCACAGGCTGATATTCTTTTCTTGCAGCCTGCCCTGTTGCAGTGAATTCCAGGTAGAAATCAAGGAAGTTCCCTTCATGGACGACATTCCCCTGCTCTCTGGCTAGTCGTAAGATGGTGTCCCGGTCTCTGTAATTGAGTAGCCGTGCAATTATAGGATGTGGTGGAGCTCCTGGAGGAGGGCAGACTGCCAAAGAGCGGTGCGCTCGCTCCACTATTAGCATCGATGACAGATGTTCGGTCCCAAAGATCGTCCGCAGCAAGGTCTCGATGTATGTTTCAAGGCGGCTCGTATTGGTGGACTCTGGAAGGCCCGTAATCCGTATGTTGTTCGGTCTTGATCTGGCTTCTAAGTCCTCATTTTTGGCTTGTATTACAGCCAGTACTTTTTCCATTGCCAGAGTTTTTGTGGACATTTGTTGCAAATCATCCTCAGCGTCTGATATACGTGTTTCCGCTTCGCCCAAGCACAGAGCGTGTTTGTCCAGTTTGGTGGACATACGATCCATTCTTAAATTTAGGCTGTCTATCTTGCCATCAATGGTCTGTGGCTATTCTGCACCGCCAGCAGTGTTTTTTCAATTGCGGACAGACTGTCAGAAGGGGCGTCCATTTCTGAATCAGAGGTGGCCCGCTGTTGCGATTTGGTAGACCTGCGGGCTCAAATGTGAGGCGAGGCTGGCTGCGTTCAGTTTTGCCCATTTTTGTCCTTCACTCTCACTGAACGTACGCAGGTGAGAAAAGCGCTTGTCCCAGCAAAATAGGAAACCTGCGTGCTCCTGAGCTTACAGCGCGCCGCGTTATCAGGTAGTCCCATCTTCAAAGCGAATGGGTGCGAGGACGCTTCAAGGTTGGTTCAAGTTCGGCTCCTGGAAGCAGGGGCCCCTCGCGGCAAGGCGATGCAGGAGAGTAGGCGCAACCCTTTCAGAGCATCAAGCCCTCAGGAACTGCCAGGTTAACAGGCGCTGTAGTCAAAGAAAGTGCCCAGTGCAGAGCGATGAGACCTAACTGGGGTAGAGAGTCAGTGCAGCCCCCTCAACTGCTGTGCGTGCCTCTCACTGGTGCAGGGTCCGGGCAATGGCGAAGAAGTCTGCGTGTGTCCGCCTCAACTACAGGGCGCGTCTGGTATAGGCCTTGAAATGAAATGAAATGAAATGAAAAATGTTTTTATAAAGCGCATGGCTACCCGGAAGCATCCCAGCGCTGCGGAAGTGACTAAAGGGCAGATGGGATTACGGGAATAGCCAAGTCTTCAGATGTTTACGAAATGTCAAGTGGTTGGTTTCCTTACGGATAGTGAGAGGGAGGGAGTTCCAAAGTTTGGAGGCGTTATAGGGAAAAAGGCGGCCACCTGTCCGTGCCCTCTTAATTTTTGGGGTGTCGGCTAGGGAGAGATCATCAGAGCGTAATTTTCTATTGGCTTTATACGGTTTGATCAGGTTTTTTATAATAGGAGGACCCTTGCCCTGGAAGATTTTGTGTGTGATGCAAAGGGCCTTAAAATGAATTCTTTCCTGTATCGGGAGCCAGTGTAGTGATCTCAAGGCAGGCTTGGCAGAGCATCGATTTTTGTGCCTGTGAGAAGTCTTGCTGCCGAATTCTGAACCACCTGTAGCTTAGTGATGACTGATTTGGGGACCCCCAGATAGAGGGCATTGCCGTAGTCTAATCTGGATAGGATAAGCGCCTGAATTAGGAGCTTTCTAGAGGGGCAGGGTAGGAGAGGCAGTATTTTCCGCGAGGTTCGGAGCAGACCATAACAAACAGCAGCGGTTTTCCTTGCTTGGGTTCTGAAAGTGAGGTCCTGGTCGAGCCAGATACCCAAGCTCTTTATCTCTTTTTTTGGCAAAGGAGCTGGTCCCATACAGGTCGGCCACAGAGTGTTGGGGTAAAATATTGATTGATCGCCCAGCAGTAAGAGCTCCGTTTTTTCGCCGTTAAGTTTGAGGTGTGCTCTGTTCATCCAACAAGTGACTTCTTTGAGACAGGAGCACAAGTCCACCGGGGACTGTTCCACCTGATTCAGTGTTACAATTAATTAGGTGTCATCCAGCGTAGAGTAACCATTTTAATTCCAAATGGGGTTACAATTTCTGCCAATGGGGACATGTACACATTAAAAGTGTAGGGCTCAGAGATGAGCCCTGGGGAACCCCACAGTGGAGGTTGGGACCGGATGTTACCTTCGAATACTTGAAAGGTTCTCTTTTCCAGGAATGATTTCAGCCAGGCTAAGGCCGAGCCTGTCACTCCTACTTTTTTGAGGCGGTGTACCAGAGTGCAATGGTTCACCGTGTTGAAGGCTGCACTTAGGTCCAGGAGGATAATGGCAGCGGATCCCCCCGAGTCAAGAATCTTTCTAGCCTCCTCCACTACCTCTATCATTGCAGTCTCCGTGCCCTGGCCAGGGCGGAAACCCGTCTGAGAAGAGTGGAGAAGTCCAGAGGACTCAAGGTGAGCAGAGAGTTGGCGGTTTACATATTTTTCTGCCACCTTGCTAATTCCAGGTAATAAGGAGATGGGGCGATAGTTGCTCATCTCTGTGGGATCCAGGTGGGGTTTCTTCAGTAGTGCCCTTACCATGGTCTTTTTCCAGTCCAGGGGAACTATGCCCAATGTTAAGGAGGCATTGATTAAATTAGTGATGGGGGAGTTAATGATGGGTGTTGCTGACTTTAGTATGTTAAACGGGGCCGGGTCGAGCGGAGAACCACTCTTGATCGGAGTCTAGGATAGGGGAAAGTAGTTGCTCTGTCAGAGGAGCATAGGAATTTAGACAATGAGCACTACTCTGAGGTTCTGAATTATGAGGCTCAGGATAGTGCTCATTGTTGTTAGGTGGAAAGTGTTTTAAAATATTTTGAATTTTGGTGGAGAAAAATTCTGCTAGTTCGTCGCATCGGTGGCCAAAGGGGTCGGGGGATGAAGGTGGGTCGGGAACTTTCAGGAGTTTTTTAACAATACGAAATGTTTCTCTGGAGGAATTAGAGGAAGATCGAATTTTTCCTCGTAATAGGCAGCCTGTGTTGTTTTTAATGCCACTTTATAGGATGTAATAGATGATCTATATTCGGCTTTTTCTCACTGGCAAAGTCTTTCCTCCATGCTCTTTCTAGTCTTTTGCATTGTTGTTTTAGTTTGCGAAGTTCCAGAGTAAACCAAGGGGATTTGTTGGATCCACCTTTTTTTAATAGGGTTTTTTTTGGTAATACTGTGTCTAGTGCATTCTCGATCCATGCGGAGAACTTTCTGTCTGCTACTGAGGGGTCGGAATCATATGTGGGTTTGGTTGATTCAAGTACGCGAGTCCAGTCCTCTATAATCAGTTTGGGCCATGGCCGGGCTTGGATGCGTAAAGCCTGGTGTGTGGGGGTCAGTGGTAGGTGGATACCAAAGAAACGGAACTAAAAAATGATCTGACCAGGGGACGGGGATAGGTTCCCTCCCTTTTAGTTCTGTTATATTTGAAAAAATAGGGTCCAGGAGATGACCTTTCATGTGTGTAGCTTGGTGGATCTTTAGATGGAGTTGGTAGGCTGCGAGATCAAGAGCTAATTCGTCAGCCACTTTGTCCAATGGATTATAAAAATGAAGATTTAAATCTCCAAGAAGATTGAAATTGGATGAGACACTGGCCAAAGAGAGGACAGTTTGTAATAGCGAACTGCAGAATTGTCCCTGTGCTCCTGGGGGGCGGTATAGGAGGATGCCAACAAAAGAGCTTGCGGGGGTGAATTCAATGGAGAAGTGAGCGTTTTCACAATCTAGGAGAGGGCTATCCAAGATGCGGCAAATTAGGTGGTCTTTATGTATAATTGCTATCCCGCCACCCTTGCCACTTGTTCTGTCCAGACGCTGGATCAAGTAGCCAGGGGGGAGAGCCTGCACCACATCGGAGTCTGAACTTGGAGATAGCCAAGTCTCCGTAAGAAACAGAACATCAAGGTCTGTGTCCTGTAGGAGCATGGAAATTTCCAATGTGTGTTTTGGTAAGGATCTGCAGTTCAGCAGAGCCATATTGAACAACTTCCCTACCACGTGTTGGGTTATCATTGACGAAAGTTCATATAGGCAGTGGGTGCACTTATCTTGTAGTTTCTCAATAGAAATGGAGTGGGAGCATAGTTGCTTTGGGGTTTGCCTTATATGAAATAATTTTTCCCTGGAGTATTGGAGGGAGGCTGAAAGCGTAGGTGCAGGGGGACTGGGCCCTGTGCCCGATCTTGCGCGGACGAGCGCAGACGGGCTTGCCTTTGGCGCGCCTTTGGCGCGCCAGCGGCACGCCCGCTGCGCGTCGAGGTGGGCATCGGGTTTTATGGTGGCGATTTTAGCAGCTAGACCGCTAACCGTCCCAGTCGCAGTTGAAGCACTTCCGGTTTGTGTCAGCCTTCCCTCCACTCAATCGGAACACTCCGTGGTGGACCGGGGAAGACACAGACCTGGTGCAAGTGCGGTAATCAGTAGGTGAGTGTTAAAACCAATATGCGATAGGTTTTAAAAAACGAGGACGAAGTTAAAAGCAGTTAAGACTGATAAGATTTTAAAAAAATGTTCATTCTGAGGGCAACACCAAGTTTAAAATAAAGCAGCAGTTAATCAGTGCAATACGTGCAGAACAAGTCAGGAGCCCTTAGCCAGGCGCTCCTTCCCTCAGCCTTATTAAGAGATTCAGCGGGGAGGGCTGGTGCACCCCTCCAGCATATCAATATAGCATGCGTCACCCCAGTTAAGCTTGCCGCAACTGCAGTGGTGGTCGCGGTAAGGGGGCTCGCCACCTTTAGTGTTCCGATCTGCCCTGCAGCTCAGAATGAGATCCTAGTGCACAGCGTAGAGATACGAGGCCGAAGTATGGGCGCCAACGGTGATAACGGCCTCTGCCGGCCTGCACAGCACCCAAATGCTCAGCGAGCACCCCCCACACCGTTCGCATTACCTCGGGGGCGGTAGGTCCGTCTCGGCTGCACTCCGGTGTTCCCGGCCGGGTCTCGCACACCTTGGCAGACCTCCTACGTGGGGCCGCTCCGGTCCGGAGGCGTCAGGGCCGCGTTGGGAAGATAGCGACACACGCAGATATTGCCCCTCACCCTCTCAGTGTCAATTACTCAGGGAGGGCGCCTAGTGATGGCACGAACCTCCGCAGCCGGTCGCTAGCATCAGCCGCAATGTTTCCCCGTCCTCCGGGCACCGGCACTCGGCTCGAGCACTAGGCCGCCATTTTGTGTTTGCAGGCCCGCGCCGCAGATCTGCAAGTTTTCACCTCAATCGGGGGTGCTGGCAGAGATTTTCATTCGCCTCCTGCAGCCACGAAGGCAGCGTGTGCTCGTCCCGCAGTTTAGAGTAATTTTTGATGCGGGGAAGCAAGATTGTTGATGGATGGGTTTCCGTCCAGCGGAGCTGCACTAAAGCGCAGCCATTTCGCTGTGCGCCCTCTAGCGCCCCTACTGTCTGAATACTGTTCATGAAATGATCAGTTTCCATACTTTATGTCTCTTTCTTTAACTTATGTTCCTGTTTACCCAATCATTTCTGTTTATAACCCATGTTTTTCTTTTTATCAAGTATGAAGGCATTTTTGGGGAAAAACCTCTGTAATAGCGATTATATTCATATTTGGCAGTCGGGCTTGCTCCACTTTGGGAGAGGTGCGACTTAAGCCACAATGCCAGTTTAGATGTCGATCTTAATGTAAATCCATCGGTTTTAGATGCAGTTGCGAAATGAAGCTCGTTAGACTCAGGAACATTATTCCACAACAGCAGTAAATCCATGCATTGACCTATTAGGCATTTGTGAGCTGCATACAAACACTGAAGACAAATGTTTATGCCACAGGGGAAACAGTGCCTGACACAATGTGCCCAAGTGGGAAAACGCTCATTGGAAATCCTTTGCCTGTATAACTGAAACCATATGGTCTCAGGAGATGTAATAACCGTAATGTTTCCTTGTCGGTTAATATCTACACAGAATTCCTGTGGCTGATATTATCAAGGGGTATCTCCCATATTGAATAAATCTTCAGAGTTTTGTCAGTTGACTGCTCACTTACTTTAGAAGGCTTCTCAATAATCTTGGTGGTGCTTCTCATTTTTGCCATTGGGATGCTTCTCAAATGTTCCAGTGGAGTTCCTCAGGTTAACCTAAGTTGCTTCTCAGTTCTATCTGTGGTAGTTCTCAGTGTTGCATGTAGTGTGTTACCCATAACAACAATGGCTCACCTCTTTTTAGGTCGAGCATTCGAGACCTATTGTAACTTATCTTGTGGGGTAAAAGCCATCCCCCTGCAGGCCATTTGTTTGTTTCAGTGTCCTTTTAAAAATCCTCTCTTACTAGTGGTCAATCCTTCTCTTTGTCCCTCCTGTTTGTCTGTCTGTTCCTCCCAGACAGCAGGGACTAAGTACTGTATTATTACGCTTTAATTGTTGATTTGTAGTTTGGGGACTTCCTGCTCATGTTAGTGTTTGCCTGTGTTCAGCTCGGCGCCCGTAACTGTTCGCATTTTAATGGAGCTTTCCTCCCTCTTATGTGGCTGCATGCCCGTGCCACTCCCCCCAGTCTGTTTCAGAGTTAGTTTGCTTGTTTAAATTATGCCCGGCACCCGTGTGCGGCACAGCAGCATGCTACTTGCATTTTTAATATTTTTGGGCAGTATAAGGCACAGTGCTTCTTTAACAATTCTCCTGAATCCCACCCTCCCTCCCCCCGCAAGGCCTGGCACTTCGCATTTAGCGCGGCGGCACACGACCTCACCTCAAATTACAAAAAGAAGTCTGTTACCGGGTCCTGGTCTCCCTGTCCGCTCGCAAACAGCCACTCCTCACTGAGTATTGCTGTGTCATTTGCCATGCTTTCACCGCTCTCCCTACTCAGCACATCCAACTCTTTCTTTAATCCACAGCACAAAGTTGACGACTGAAAGGGGGCGCCGCGTTTTCACAGAAAATGCATGCACTTATCCCCAGAACCTGGCTTGGCAGGGAGAGTAAAAAAAAAATTAAATCACACCGCAGACATGCCACACAGCCCCTGATGTTTGCTCACACAGGCAGTGGGAGTGCAATTAAAAACAAGGCTGTAACTCTTGTTCTTGGCAGCTTCCACCACTTGTTTTTCTTGTGCCCTCTGGCCTCCAGCACTTTCTTGTCCAGGAGCCTAGCACCATGTTTACCATTTATAAATACATTCCTAGGTGGAAGAACACAGGGAGAGAGAAGTTTCGAAATCGGAGTTAGTTCCGTTTTGTGTCTGACCTAACACTTTGTACTTCCAAAAATGAAACTAATTAAGAGACGCTCTTATCTCAGCCCAAAAAAAATCATAGGCAGAGGGGTGTTCATTTAAAAAAAATGAATTTTGCCTGTTAATAGAGATATAATTGTAATAATGCAGAGTACGTAGATCGATGGGTTACTGCCAGTGATTAACGTGTGGAAAAAAATAAAATGAGTTCAGGAGCCCAAAGCTTTTCTTAAAGAGGCAACACAGAGTACAAATAAGCCTCAAGTTGTTTAACCCAACAATCTCTTTCAAAGGCATTCCAGAATGTTATATTTTTTTAATCAAATCTGCTTGGATTTTGTAATCTGTTCAGGCATTCACTGATGGGCCGTTAATCACGCTGCTGAATTCCAGAGTTGGTGAATGTTAATGCTGCGAATCCTCTATTCCTGAAGCCACCAAACTCTTTCTATAACCAACCTAAAATTCCTGTCTCTTAAACTAACTGTTGCAGATTCTTGTTCATACCTACCTTCTCCCATTCGCTTGAGTCTTACAATAAAAATAAGTTGCGGCAACCACCGTCACAAATAAAGCACTGGTTGCCACAGTTGCTAAAAAGGGGCGATTTGTGTCTGGCTTGTCTGCGTTTCAGCTCTGCTCTATTTAATAAAAAAAGTACATGATCTGAGTTCCTGAATGCAGGTGCCATAAACATGTTCTCTAAGATTCAACTGCAGAATCTTACTTTTTTGTACTTTAAGATCCTCTTTTACACCTTCTTTAGAGATCACACGTTAATTGGTTTCAGTTATTCTGGGACACAATTAAAAGCAGATACTCATTCCATCCTAGACTCCGGGAAACGAACAGTGAAAACTTTTTAAAAGCTGGCTCTGCCTTGGTTAAATCCGACAAGTAAAAACAGAAATTTCAATGCAGCTGCTATGGCAAGTCGCACTGTGACCTCCCGTTGCCCAGACATTAACAATCATTTGCAATTCAATAGGTCTCGCATTAGTGAAATTTGGAGCTATTGGTGTGGCAAATGGTCTTTTTTATTTTGTAAATGTAAAAAAATAGTAGTTCAGCTTAAAGAATTTCTCCAAGGGGGCACGGAAATGAGGGGGTGCCCTCTTACCCCCACCACTTGCCTCATCCGGAGAAGCTGTCCCTGCAAGGTGTTGGCAGCTCTTGTGTCTGCCTGCGGAGAGGGGCTGGGGGTCTGTGGCACGCAGGGCTCGCCGCTGTAACTCCTCTACGAGGCCTGCCCATGGCTCACCCGCTCTCCTCTGTGCTTCATAAACAAAAGCTGAGAAGCTCCCCATGCTTTTCCGAGCTCTCTAAACTCTCCTCACAGCCATGCCCCTGGTGCTCAGCAGTGATCTATGGCTTCTCGAGGGGCAGGGTGATGCCTGGCTGGACCCCTGTGACTAATCTGGTGTCCCTCTGTAGCACCCACAGTAACAGAATTGCTGCTAGGCGCTATGAAGGATTAGGGGTATACCTAATACGCCTAGAAGTGTTTTATTTAAAACCCTGAACATGTACGCTTCAACCAGTACCAATTATTTTGTCAGTTAATGCCAATTCCTCACACTGTTTACATTTCACACTGCTCACTAATGCCATTTTCTTGCACTGTCCACTAGTGCAGCTCTTAGCGCTGGTCACTAGTAGATGCTCTTACACTGACCACCAGTGCAGCTTCAAGCACTGACCACTACTACATGCTTCCAGTGGTTAATTTGAGCTGGTGGGGGGCACTGGTACTTAATTCTCCTCATCAGACTTTTCCCGAGAGCGACAGAAGGAAAAGCACACAAAACAGAAAGAGGGTGGAAAAGAAAGACGGAAAAGCACCACCTCCGCATCAGTGCACCACCACAGTACAACACCAACTCCGCATCAGCGCATCACCACTGCACCAACTCAGCACCACCTGAGCATTAGCGCAGCACCACCTCAGTATCAGCACAGCACCATCTCAGCATCAGCACAGTACCACCTCCTCATCAATGCACCACCACCAGTGCAGCACCAACTCAGCACCAATTCAGCATTAGTGCAGCACCACCTCAGCACCAGTGCGGCACCAATTTGACATCACTCAGCACCACCAAAGCATCACTCAGTACCACCTCAGCATCACTCAGCACCACCTGAGCAGCACCTCCATACAAGCACACCACCACCTCAGTTTTACTCAGCATAGCACCCTCTCCGCATAAGTGCACCACCTCCTCATCAGTGCACCAGTGCAGCACCACCTCAGCACCACCTCAACACCACCACTGCACAATCTCAGCATCAGCACAGCACCAACTCCGCATCACTCAGCATTGCTCAGCACCATCTCAGCATCACCTCCGCTTTAGTGCACCATCACCACCACAGCCCCACTTCGGCACCAGCGCAGCCTCACCTCAGCAGTAGTTTAGCACCAATGCAGCACCAATACAACATCACTGGAACATCAGCGCAGCACAACTTCAGCATCACTCAGCACCTCCTGAGCACCAGATCAGCACCACTGAGCACCAGCTCAGCACCACCAAGCACCACCTCAGATTGACTCAGCACCACAGCATAACTCAGCACCACCTCAGTATCACCGCAGTATCACTCAGCACCACCTCAGTCTCCCTTCAGAATCTGGCATCTGTTGATTCTCCCCTAGTCTCCGTTCGCTGCTAGTGTTGCAATTCAGGTACCTTTTCACAACCTCCACCCTCTCGTTGTTTATGCCCCACCCCCTAAAAAAAAGAACTATAAAAAACCAGCATTAGAACAGGTAGGTTGAAGTTGCCAGCATTGTAAAAACAAAAAAACTAGAAGATGTCTTCTTGGTTATATATAAGGTAACAAAAATGCTTATAATACGTTTTTATTATAACTTTTCAACATGCTGCACAGCAGCCACGCTGCTCTACAACATAGCTTAAACACATTGTCAAAGCCAATAGCTCTGGTTAAGCACTTATAAGGTGCCAAAGGTGAGTCCTATTGGCTATGCCATTGCTTGTTTACGCATGCAGTGTGCTGCCCAATCATCCAAATATGTGAATAGACAAAGGACTGAATTCACAGTTGTAGTTTTTTTTTACATTTTATGCATTATCCTTAATTCTGTTATGTGGTGATGCTCTCAGGATGACTCTGCCTCTTGTCAATTAACACAGATCACTTCAGCATCATATATAGTATCTGCTGCTGAACACACTGCTCAATTCGCATCTCAGAGGTACTACTGGTGCTTCTTGTCATTGATGTCCCTCAGGTACGCCTGTGGTGTTTCTCAGTTATGCCAGTTGTATTTCAGAAGTATGACAGAAAAGCGCTTCTTTGTTCTGCAAATAAAAGACTGCTTAATTATGCCGGTGGTGTGTCTTGATTATGTCTGTGTTTTTTTTTAGTAATGCTAATGGCCTGCTCCATCATCAGCTTTTTGTTATGTCAGTCGTGATGCTCAAATATTCTAGGGTTGTTTCTCAGTTATGCTAATGAAGCTTCTTAAGCTAGCCAGCGGCCCTTTTTAGTTTTCATACTGATGCTTTTAAAGTGTTCCAGTGCTCCTACTTGGTAACTGGGCGGAAATGTGCCGCAGGCTGTTTAATTATGCAATGGTGCTCCTAAATTATGCCAGTTGCACTCCACAGTTGTTCAGGCTCAATCACACATGAGCAGATGGAACAGAAATCAACTGCTCGAAGATCTTCCACCGAATTAAAGCAACTGGTCAGTTAGTCTCTGTCCGCAGCATTTGGGGCCTGGATCCACTGAAAAGACCTTCCTGCAAAGAAAAAAAAACACTTACACTTCTTCAATGGATTGACAATACTCTTAAGAAGTCAAAGTTTATGCTTAGCAGAGTTCATGGTGGTTGATTAAAATCCTAATTTTCCCTTCATCGTGCGTGTCCAGGAGACTGATTTCAGCCAGTCAACACTGGACCTTGACTTTCCCTTAAGAAGGTGCCTGCTACACTGCTGGACAAAAGAGAGGAAACCTTCAGATTTCCATCTCTGTTTTGGAATTCCACAGTAGCGAGACCTTCCCCAGAGTACATATGTTTTTAAAGTAATACATCTACACCTTTCCATGAGTTACGACTTTTGGTAATTCTCAAATCTTTCAAGAAATATCACAGGAAAGTTGCACCCTTTCATAGGTTGTCATGAAACCTTCTGGGACTTCCTGTTTTGCATGTGTATGCATTTCTGTTGGCTTAATCGTACGTGTTGTACAATTATGCATTATGAAATGGCACCGCCTTTGTGCAACGACCCATTCTTTATTCTTTTTTTCTCTACAGGAAAACTGTTTTTCCCTGTGCAGAAACTGTTTCCCCTATAAATAGGAAAAGCATGGAAAGCAAGTCCATCGCTGATCATTTACAGGGTGGCGAATGTGTCAGAGCCTCAGAGGGGAGTTTGAGAACATGCAAGAACTCTAAAGTACATGGATGTTCCAAAGTTGCCAGAGAGAGCCAACCCCGAAGCCCCACTCCCCATTCCTTGAGGGGAAACGGCATTAACATTGTGGACTAAACCATGCGTGCCGTTATATGGCAAGCGGACCAACGCTTCTCTTAACCATGCATAAGCCTTAAACACGCATATTTGTGGTGAAGGCAGTTAGTGGTCTAACACTGCAGCGAGTGGGCGGGGGGGGGGGGGGGGGTTGAAGACTTCCTATAGACGACATTCTAAGGAACGGCGGCTCGGTGAGTAACTTCTTTGCTTTTCTTTAGGTTTCAGGGCAGGGCGGGAAAGGGCAGTTTTTAGGGCTGGGGACGGTTTTAGGGCTCAGGGCGGGGGGCCGGGGTAGTTATTAGGGCTGGGGCTTGGTTTTAGGACTCAGGGCGGGGGGTGGCAGTTTTCAGGGTGGGGGTCGGTTTTAGGACTCAGTGTAGGGGGGTGGGGTCGGGGTAGCTATTAGATCATCTTGGTCCCAGGTTTTAGGGCTCAGGGTGAGGGGTCAGAGTAGTTTTTAGGGCTGGGGCGGGGATGTTTGCAGGACTGAGGGCTAGATTTTAGGGCTCAGGAAGAGGGGTCTGGGGTCTGATCTTTACCACTCATATGCCTTTATCAATCATGCCTTAACACACGAAATTCGCTGTAAGGGCATGCGTGGTTAAGGCATGCGTGGTGAAGACGCGGTCGAAGTTGAGACCATGTTGTTTAGGTGTGTATTGTTGAGGCATGAGTTGTTCTGTCACACAACCTTCCTTGACATGGTCAGGTGTAATTTTATGGCCTAGTGGGGTAATTGCGCTTGAATAAAATATTTACGGCTGACCCAGTGTGTTTAAATGAACTATCTTCTTATACATTTTACTGCTCTGTTATACAATGCGTTGGCACAGCTCACGTTTGCAGTGGGCACCTCAGCAATGTCGAGGTTCTGTTTCATTATGGATGGGCAGCTCATGTACACACGGAGTAGCTCGATTAGTTTATCTATTAGAGTATGCAGCAGTGTGCTCATGTCTGCCTGCTGTGCTGCTTAGTTATGTTAGTGGTCATGGTATGCAGTGTACTATTTAATTATGCCTTTGCTGTTATTCAATTAAACTTACCTCGTTCTTAAAAGGTATAGCAACAATTCTTGCAAGGTTGGTGGTGCAGAGGACAGAACTGCGGATGGGGGATTTATACATGATAGTGTGAGAATAGGTAGGGTTTACACTAAGATTAAGCACCATAAATGAGTTCTAGGTTATTTGGCCCCGGGGCCCATGAGTTGAGAAACGAGCCAACTTCATAGCCGCTTATAGACTTTGTTGTGTTGACTTGTATAGACTTGTATTTTTTGTATGGGCTAAACTCATTCCAGGAAATCACATAATCCACCAAATTAGTGGATTGTGTGATTTTCTAGAATGTGGGATTTTCTGCAGTAAACTTGGTGCCATGGATGCACAGGTGTCCTTCCTGGGAGCACTAACACTACCCTCTCAAGTAACTGGATGCAAGGTAAGTAACTCTTGATATGGGGGCAGTGTAGAGTCAGTAGACCTATAGTAAATAGTCCCCTCCAGGGTCTTGTGCTGCCCTGTCTGATGAACTGGTATTGTTGTCAGACTTCTCATGGTGCCTATAAAGGGCTCTTGGATCCCCCTCCTTGTAGTACATACAGGCACATTACTATCTTAAAACATGCTGATGCCCTTGTCAGATTGTTGCAGTCCCAGGGCCGCAGAGGCAGCTTGCGCACTCCTGGCCTCCTGCATCAGTAATCAGCTGACAGTGATGTTAAAACGCATACTTGAGCACGCTTCTGACTTCGTTAATTTCTTAATATCTAGCTTCTGCTTGCCAATATCACAAGCAAGGCCATTGTTGAATCCGTCAGTGTCTGGTTGGCTGAAGGGATGCCCCCAGCCAGGCAGAATTACCACTCCCGTCAAGGGCAGGTGATTACTCTCTCTGTATCGCCCGTGCTCACCCTTGGGTAGCTTGGCACTGAGCAGTCAGGCTCACTACAGAGGCAATGTGTAAAGCAAAGGCACAGCAGCCACTCTCGATAAATGGACTGAGCGTCATAGAAGAGACTTCACACAAGATGTATGTAAAGACGTTTATATTCAACACACATATTCAATCATTATAACATGACCATCATATACGTTTGGGCATAAAACACAATTGGAAATATTACTAGCAGTTCTAGGCCCACTCGTATTATGATTTCACTAGAATATACACTGTGGACAATTCGTAATCTAACCCCTCCCCTTGCCCCCAATTGAGAGAGAGCACCCTTACGCAGTGCAGGATATCAAAATGATATACATACACAAAAAATAGAACACTTTTTAGCAGCACCTCGGGCTGCAGTCACGCAGGAGAATCCCAATGTCAAAAGGTATTGTGCTTTTGGCACCAATCAACATATAAGGCGGCACCACCGGCCAGTGGTGTGAATCACAAGTGGTCCACACAGGATACATAAATACTTTTCACATTGCCTCTAAGTTAAGCCTGATTGCTTTTGTGGCAAGCTACCAGAGAGGTAAGCACAGGTTTATTTAGCGACTTTTGTGGTTTACCCTAACAAGATTTGTGTTTCGCTCGCTGCACCGGAAGCATAAGATAACGCTAATGCTTCATGTTCACTGACAATCTTCAGTGTTTTATGCCTCCCTTCTGAAATATTTGGATTTAACTACGAGGCCAATTAATTTCCCTCTGCTGGTTACAAGTGACTGGGGAAATGAATTTCCCAACATAAGCTTTAACATTGGCATCTGCAAAGAAAGTCATTAACCCATCCTGCTGGAATTGCACGCCCTTTCCCATGACTATGGGACCGAACCAAAGCAATGGTTTGAGCAATCTTTCATACGCCATTCCATCCTTGGCAAGCATCATAGTTCTGCCAGTGATGGTCCTGGTCCATTGTCTCCATTTCCCAGGAGCTTGAGAGAATCCTGGAGTCCACTGGGACCACTAGTGATCCAGGGTCTGAGTCTCATACACGGCAGCATCATTGAGCTGGAAATGACTAGGTTAGGAGTCCTTTCCCTGCTTCTAAATACGAGGACGCAAGGGACTCCCTCAAACAGTGAGAGTCCTGGAGAAGCTCTGTTTTTTTGTCTCATTTGTTATTGAGCTACTCTCAGCTCAGCTTCTATTCTTAGCAGCTCCTGAATCCAACTGTCTCCTTTAACTGCTAGCTCCCAACACACTCACAATATTCTATCTCCCATCAGAACATTTGCATTACAAAACACACATCTGCATTCAACATGTGCAGTGCATAGGTTACATTAACCCTTTCCTACATCATCCCATCATTTAGCCATAACCAAGGCCACATGCATTATGCGATTCTGTGCTTCCTGCATACTTGTGGCTTTATCGCATTTGCCTTATAATCCACCATCGGCTGCATAATTTGCAGATTTCAACAGAAAATGTTGCTTCACTCAAACGCTTGAAGTTACTTTGAAAAGGGACACGAGTAATGTTGCTCAGTGGCATGCTGTTCACAGAGGGTAACCAGTTACCCTTCAGTTGCTGTTTGCTTTTATTCAGGAGTTAAACTGCTACTAATAAGGTGAAACTCTTGCCCGGACAGTGTTAACGAGGGTTAAAATAAGAAATAGCGAAACAATGGAGCCAACAAATGTGGTGCATTATCCTGAATAATTAATCCTTTCTTGCCACACAATCTATTAAACCCTGCCACGTAATTTGATCACCCATTGCCATATAATTCCCGGACTTTGACCATAATGTTTATAAAATGCTGATTTTTGAGTAAGAATTCTTGCATAGCGACCTTTCATTCAAAATTACCCATAACTTGCCCATAACAACCCAGGGGCATATTCACAAGGACTTATCTCCGAGTTATCGCCACCGCAAAAACTCACGAAAACACCACTACACCACTTTCACAACAAACTGAAAGATCTGTGATGCAAACCAAAAACAGGTGATAAGCCGAGGTAGCAGCAGGGAATTAACACCTGCCTTTTGCTGGTGTTAAGCAGGACGACTACCTGCAGCATGAAAGGGAGCCCAGCCAAGAGCCACATCTGAAGACCCACAGATGCCATGGAGACAATGATCATGCAGCTCCGAGACCCATGAGGGCCACAACACCCACCGCCACCCCCCCCAGGCCCGCCACCACCCCCAGGACCCATCCCGCCACCCCCCCGGACCACCTTAGAGGCAGCGTACACAAAGACAGCGGACCCACCTTAAACGCACCAGCCGCACAGACCGAACGCCAGAGGAGGACATTGCCCACTACAGGCACAAAAGGACAACCATCCCCCGCACCCTGACCCACATCACCCACCTGCTGATGGTACCAACACAGCGGACAACCAACATCCCTCCGCAGACAAAGCTGCCGGCTGTGCTGCACATGTTGGCCTCTGGTACCTTTCAACCCACAACTGCCAGAGTCGGAGGAGTCTCACAGCCAGCCCCATCCAAGTTCATCACACCTGTCCTGGATGCCATCATCAGCCTGGTACCCCAGCACCTCCACTTCACCCACACTGCGCAGGAGCAGCTGGAGACCAAGCAAGGCTCCTACGCCATAGCTGGATTCCCTCACGTGTCGGGGGCAATCGACTGCACACATGTACCCCTCTGCCCCCTGCCGACACTGCACACAACTACCGCAACAGAAAGCACACGCATCCCATGAATGTGCAGGCAATAGTGGACCACCCGGGACTCCTCAACAATGTCGTGGCCAACTCCCCAGGCAGAGTGCATGATTCCTACATCGCCCGACAGTCCATCATCAACCAGAGCTCCCAGGATGGCACCTATGGAAATGCAGTGCTCATTGGTAAGTACCAAATGAACACACCACACACCTCCACCCCACAGTCATGCAACTCACGACACTGGCAATGGGCACACAGCAGAACTACATGCAACATGCCACACAACATGTCAACCGACCAGACACGACAACACGACTCCATTGGGAACCTGGTCTTGCCATGCACACAACCCAGCCACGGCATGACACCACAGCCACACAATAGCAGAATGTGAGGAGAGGCTTGGAGCAGGCATGTGCGAGAGCGGCAAGTGACTAATGAATGAGAACCTACCCAATGCCAGGTGTGGCGTGGAGGTGCCGGACAGACTCCAATGTGCAAACCACGGAAATAGCCATGTGGACATTAACTGCTGGTGCATGGAGTGTAGTGGCCAGTGGATGCTACCATGTCCCCACAGGCTGTGGGGCAGAACGCGGAAATGTCGCACGTTACGTCCCCCCCTGTATGCGCGGGCGGAGTGGGTTTGCCCTGCGTACGCCAGGCCTGCGTAGGGTTGTGAATAAAAACCCCGTCGCACTGGGCGTGGTTCTCTTTCGGAATGGCCAACGTGTCTGCCAGGGCGGCGCCTCTCAGCCCGCCATGAGGCCGGCGCCGTGCACGGCGGGGCCTGCGTCCCTGTGCGCCTGCTGCACCCCGGGCCACTGGTCCCCAGACCTGTCATGCCTGCCCCAGCGCACCAAGGAGGCTCCGCTCACCTGCCGACACCGTCGTGTGTCAAAGAGGGCCCACCACGTGCCGGTGCAAGCTCCAAGCCCCAGTTCCGCGGCCTTTGCAGCCTCCGCAGACCATCGCTGGCCTCCACGATGCTGGCCCACAGTACTCCTTTTTCATTGACATACTCCACCGGCGTACTTTTCGGCCCAGTTGTTGGCACATGTTGTACTGAGTCGTGAGTCTTGAATGGCAGTGACCCCAAGTCCGTGGCAGCGTCCACATCACTGAACTCCCTCCGATCAGTGAGGCGAATGTCTGCATTGCAAGCCGGCGACACGTGGTGCCACTAACCCTGTTCAACGCAAGCCTGCAACACGTGGTGCCACTAACCCTGTTCAACGCAAGCCGGCGACACGTGGTGCCACTAACCCTGTTCAACGCAAGCCGGCGACACGTGGTGCCACTAACCCTGTTCAACGCAAGCCGGCGACACTTGGATAAGGGCTCAGGCCTACACTGCGGCCCAGTAGGTCCCACATGTGGAACTGTGTCCTGAGTCTTGAATGGCAGTGACCCCAAGTCCGTGGCAGCGTCCACATCACTGAACTCCCTCCGATCAGTGAGGTGAATGTCTGCATCGCAAGCCGGCGACACGTGGTGCCACTAACCCTGTTCAACGCAAGCCTGCGACACATGGTGCCACTAACCCTGTTCAACGCAAGCCGGCGACACGTGGTGCCACTAACCCTGTTCAACGCAAGCCGGCGACACGTGGTGCCACTAACCCTGTTCAACGCAAGCCGGCGACATGTGGTGCCACTAACCCTGTTCAACGCAAGCCGGCAACACTTGGATGAGGGCTCAGGCCTACACTGCGGCCCAGTAGGTCCCACATGTGGAACTGTGTCCTGAGTCTTGAATGGCAGTGACCCCAAGTCCGCGGCAGCGTCCACATCACTAAACTCCCTCCGATCAGTGAGGTGAATGTCTGCATCGCAAGCACACGATACGTGTCTGTGGGCCCGTGCTGACCGCTGCCCCCGGCCTACACTGCGGTCCAGTAGGTCCCACATCCAGCACTTAGTCGTGATTCATGAATGGCAGAGTCCATACCAGTGAACGCATGGAGAGGAGTAAGAGGAAGATGCGGTTCAGTCCGGATGAAAGCCGGATCCTCGTCACGGAGGTGACCGAACACTAGCAACAACTGACCTGGTGCCACTAACTCTGTGCGCAACGAGTCATGGGCACTTTCTGGTTGGACTTTGGTGGCGTCTGAGTCCATGGCCTGGGGGTTGTCTGCATCATCATCTGGATGGGACGGACTTGGTGTTCGACATGTGTCTGTTCCATTCATCTCCACCATGGTGACTGTTTCTGCGTGGTTCTGCCCTCTGCATCATGCCCTGGGGGTACACCTTCCACTGTCCACTGAGACACTCCGCGACAACCCCCTTTGTCATCTACGAGAACCTGCTCTGCTCATGTGACCCTGCCCCAGTGCACCGCAAGTCAGCGGCCCGTGGCGGTAGGCCTGTGCAGGACGCTGTGCATCTGGGGACACTAACTCTGTGCAGCTCAAGTCATGGAGCCTTTATGGTTGAATGGTTGTGTCCTTAACGATGTACACTGTTGTCGTTGTTTTGACTGCACCAGGCACTCCATGATGGCTGGTGTACACATACCCCACACACATCCAACACAGGTGTCACTCGACATGTGAGCCTGCTAATAAACGCGGCCGGGCGCACGTGCCCGTAGCCATTCACACCATCTAAGCAAGTGTGTCCGTGTGGTCATTATGTCAGCATGATGGGCCCGAGCCCTGCAACATCACAGTGTGCTGTCTTCGGCGGACGATACCATGTCACCTCAGCAGTGGCCAAGACCTTGGACATGTAGCTTCGCCCGCCCCCCCCCAGCATGCACAAGCGGCGTGTGCTGGTCCGGCGTACGTCAGGTCAGCGCCGGGGTGTGCTGATTCGGCAAGGGGGTTCAGTGCGTGGCTCTGGTCTGGCCTTGAGCAGGAAGTGCGGTAAGCGTGTCTCTGTGTTGGAGTGTTGTCGCCACCAGGGCCACAGTAGTCGATGTTGCAGTGTAGCATGCACCCGGAGGGCGGGCCCGCACGTACTGGGAAATGTAGAGCGCAAGACCGCTCGGGGTCTTGGCTCATGGATGCCAAGTGTTATGTGTATCAGTCCTGCGGCTGCATAAGTCAGATGCCTAGCCTCAATCGCAGCGCGATCACAGCCAGCCATGGACTGTACACCTGTGTCCGCCCTGTCCAGACCATTGGCCTACACTCATGTGGCCGCACACCCTCAACGGCCAGCTTCACGGTGTTGTTGGCATGCCGCTGGACATGCACAGACAGGCATGACAATGGTGTGCTGTAGGAGTGCACGTGATACAACCGCGCAGCGCACACAAGTGTGGGGGCTCGTGGTAGGGAGGAGCAGCTGTGAGGCAACATAACACACAGTGAGGCCGCTCATGTGCCACGTGCTCGGCATATCATGCATGATTCCCTGGGTCGCAGGCATCCCACCCCACCCACGACAGGCCTCTGTACATCTCCTGTATACAAGCAGATGGTGAAGTTACTCTAGGGATGAAAGGTCCTTTGTCTGAACTATCAGGCGGTGGCACATCTGCAGCTCCGAGCTGGGACTTGCATGTGCCCAGCACCCCCTGACAGATACGAAAGCATTTGCTGGCGACTCCCACACTACGCACTGCCCGACATGAGACCAACTTGTACACATCCCACACGCAGTAGTCCTTGGTTGTAGTTAGCGTGCGTGAAATGGCCTTCCCACCCCACCCCAGGCCTGCACCCGTTGCACACAGACACTGCTCATTGCTCCGAGCTGTGCCATTTCATCCACAGGACTGGCGCGGGTCAGCACAGTGCCGCTTCAAGCAGGGCCACTTACGCAAGGGCAGGTCATTCCGGACACATGCACAACTCCAGTCACGTGGACCTGTACCGTGCACGTCTGCTGCATGTACTGGGGGCACTGCCATTGGCAGTGCTGCGGATCAGTTACCGGCTAAGCTTCCGCCTTGCCAACGTCACCTGCGTTCAGCCTGTGTTGCATTGTCGCTCGTGCATATTCGAGTGGACCATGGATGTCTGCCTCTCCAACGTAACGGTAGCTGACCTGGATTTTGACGTGTGGGTGCGCCCCCTGTTGGCCCAGGACCAGGAGTGTCACTGTGATGCCCGTTTATGGCATGCCTGGATGATTGGCATGCATGCTGGCAACTGGACCGGGGAGATTGCACGAGTCGTCGTGTGCAGTGACCACATTGAGCCGCTCCCCTATTGGGCTTTAGTGCCAATTGGGGCCAGGGGTTGGAGTCAGCACATCTGTCCGGGACAGCTGATGGGTTACGTCGCCGACACGTTAGATGTGGTGGACAACGAGCTCTCATTGGAAATGTTGGCCTACGCTGCTGCACTGGCGTTCATGGACGAGTGGCAAGGTACCTGCAGCCACAACTGAATGTGACCCATTGCACGTGCCCCGACGCCTGGTTGCATGTTGGGGATCTGGTCACATGTCCCAAGACGATAGTGGACATGGCTGCATTGGCCTGGACTCTGGATCCATGCGCGGACAACCAACGTGGGTTGGCACTGACTTGTGTGGGTGATGGACTCCCCCGGGGTGGACATGGGCGCTTTCCAACGTTCCTCATTCAGACATGCTGCTGCATTGGTCTGCATGTCGTGGCACTTCTCTTGGCCATACTGACACGCAATTGTTGATTAAAGTTTCCGCACCTTCACTTGTCTCCAACTGTGATGAGTGTTGATTTGTATGCCAATTTGTGTGTCACGGCCTATCTGGGTCCCTGCCATACATGCATTGTTACCCCATCAGGGCTGTGGGTTTGTACTTGTGCATTATCATGTCCCTGTTTCGTGCTTTGCCAGATGCGTATGGCCATTTACCAGCCACAAGCGGGTGCACTTGTGTCCTGTGTTCGGTTGTGCAAATGTTGCTGTTTGTGCCACATTGTGTTCGATGTTGGGGTGCTCTGCTTCCTATGTGTGTGTGCTGCATTGTGTGTGAGATGTCCCTTCAGCTCTGATTTGGCTCACCCTTCTCCCTTTCAGGCAGTGTGGTTTTCACTTCTGTGCTTGTTCAGTGGTGTGATATTGCCGAGTTGTGTGACTTGTGCTCTTGGTTGGTGTTGTTACTCTTGGGCATGGTTTGTCTGCAGTTGTGCCGTGCTTAATTGTGCATGTGTGCCATTGTGCCCATCTCCCCCTGTCCCCCCAGTCCCTGGTCGTTCCTCTCCCTGTTGATGTTGTGTCTGTTGATTTTGAGCAGTTTCCGGTCCCCGACTCCTGCCACCATCTCCAGACTGATGTGGTGGACACCATTTCCTCCATGTCATCCAGCTCCTGGTGTGGCGCTGGACTCCCACCTCCGGTGTTAATTCCCTGCTGCTACCTCGGCTTATCACCTGTTTTTGGTTCGCATCGCAGATCTTTCAGTTCGTTGTGAAAGTGGTGTAGTGGTGTTTTCGTGAGTTTTTGCGGTGGCGATAACTCGGAGATAAGTCCTTGTGAATATGCCCCTGGGTTGTTATGGGCAAGTTATGGGTAATTTTGAATGAAAGGTCGCTATGCAAGAATTGCTGCCTTCTGGTTGTTGGGGTGTTTCTGCTTGTTTGTGCGTTTCGCATCATTCCAGCTGTTCTGGTTTTCTTCCATTGTCCTCCTCCGCTCTCCGGCTGCATTCACCTTGTCCAAGATGGACTGCCATGTACAATGTTTTGTTGCCAATGGGGCTTGTGGGGTTGTGTACTAGCTCCGGCTGCCTCCATTGTGCTTCGCTGTTGTTTTCTGTTTGGTTTGTCTTCCTTTTTCCTGCTTTTGTTGTGCTTATTCCCGCCTGCCGTGTGTGTGTCGCAGGCCTGGCGCTGCTTATCGCTGCTTTCCTCATTGCGAATGGGCTCATCGCACGTTTTTTGGTGTTGGGGTTTGTGTTTTTATCTCCGTCGAGGTGGTTGTATCGCGGACATTGGCCGCGTTTTCGGCAGACTATCACATGGTACCGCCGTGTTGTGAATTCCACGTTAACACTGGGTTATTTTCCCGCGATAGACTGCGATGTGAGAAGTTGCATTAAGCGATTTTGGCGATAGTTAACACACGTTCTTGAGAATATCCCCCCCAGTTTCTAGACTCTTCCTGGTGTCATATTGACGAGGGGGCAGGGCTAACTGAAAGCTAAATGAAAAAATCAGATTGAATTACATGGTTTGCACTGGCGCTCTTGAAACGTATCACAGACATTTTGCACTTGCAAGTGTTGATGCAAAATTGCTCTGCCACCAGTTCGATCTATGTATTCCTGTTCTGTATTTTTTCCTAGAAGCTTCTAGCATATTTTCCCTGTTCTTACCAATGATGTGTCTTTATTTCGAAGGAGGAGGTTTCACTAAAGCAATGAAGTAGGTAGTGAAAAGAAAAAAGTGCAATAAGGTAAACCACCTTTTAAAGATAACATAGTGATATTGTGTGCTCGCCATTTATTGTATAACTAGTCCATAATTTGAGCCAGTGTTTACAGCTGGGGCCCACCAGCACTCACTTTTGAGGACCAGCACTTATTTTAACTCATCAGACTGTGACCCAGAGCAAGACAGGGAAAAACACACAAGGGAGAAAGAAGGCGGAAGAGAAAGGTGGAAATCCAGTGACAAACTGAGAAAGCAGGGATGAAAAAGAACCTGTGAGATAGGCCGGAAGTATGTAGTGGTGGATTACATAGGCATGGGGTGGAATCAGGACTAGGCAGCCTCGGTATTCGACTCCCTGACATTCTATAACGCCAGCAGCAATACATTGAGCATTGACACTTACTCTTTTACGAATCAAGCACTGTTTATAACACAATGATAAATAAAAGAAAGGGAGAAGGCCAAAAGTGAAAAAAGTGACTATGTTCAAAATTCATGACCATAGAAATATATCCCTGTGTTAGTATCACTGCTAGATTTCAGGATGCCTGCTGTAACGCATACTAGTAGTAGTAGTACATTAAATGCATTTTACTTTATGGAAATAAATTGTTATCAATTTTTCTAAATTGTAGTAGTAATTGTTTAGTTTCTTCTTTCATATGTTTAGTGTCCTTTCTGGGGAGAGGGCTAATTGGCACTTTCAAACTGTTACTATCAGCTTTTAGGCGCCTTTCTCCCGCTCATGGATTCAGTGATCTGCACAGGCCCCCAGCCATGTTATTTTTGTATACTGTACATGTGTAGGGGGACTCAAGACATGCACATAAGAGCACAACCAAATTAAATAAGCGACCTTTCAGGTTTAAAAAGCATATGCGGATAGGTTATTTTAGCCAATGCGTGTGTAGCGTTGGCATGTCCTGTGTTATAGGAACTCCTAAAGATGATCAAACGTAGCCTTTGAAGGCGATAAACGGTGCTGGGGGATACAGGAAATTCATACCAGTGAAGGGGAACAACCAGATGTGGTCCCATTCCCAGATGAATAATCACTTGCACGTTTTATTCAGAGTCTGAACTCTGCAGCCTTTTAGCGAGGGGTTCATCTGAGTGTCACTGGCTCGGGCTGGTGGCCACGTGCGAGCAGCTGCACATGCGCAGTTGAAGTCACAGGAAGAAAAGTGTTATAGCACCGCTGTCAAATAATCAGACTAAGGGTGCAGCCCCGAAGAGCGAGGAATGATTCCCGGTGGAGCTGTCATATGCAGCTATAGAGGAGTTTGGCTCTGGTTCACCCCTCGGCCGGCACCTACCCAGCCGGACATCGGACATCGTTTTCCTCGCCCCCCCGTTGAGTCTTGAATGGCAGTGACCCCAAGTCCGCGGCAGCGTCCACATCACTAAACTCCCTCCGATCAGTGAGGTGAATGTCTGCATCGCAAGCACACGATACCTGCATTCCCTACCCCCGTTTACCATTCCCCCTCTACCTCTTCACTCCCCATAAGACGTGTGTACGCGCTAATAATCTCACATTATTGTGTTCTCATGTTTTTCTCTTTCCTCCTTTGTCTATATTTGTCTATGTAATTATGGAACCTGTAACTCACTGATCCTCATGTAACGCGCTCTGATACCTCCGGGTCTAGCCAGCGCTATATAAAACTTTGCAAAAAAAAAAAAATTCTGATTGGTCAGTATATCAGACGGCTATATCTGCCGGGCAAATACTCTTTTCCCGGCGTTTAAGCAGAAAACTGTTACGAAACTTGAGAAATCTACTGGTGGTTTCGTCTTTTTTGCAAAATACTGAAGGTTATTAGAGGAGGGATTACAATTATTCAAGCAATTCAACAATGCCCTCAGGGCTTTAAGTGGGCTGGGTCCTGCTGGGGCTGAGCACCAGCAGTTCTAAAAAGCGGGTGCTGAGACAGGTCCCTATTGGGCTCTCTCTATTTTTGCACTCACCCTCGGTGAAAAAATATAAATCTTAACTCTGCAGCAGTGCCACCCATCACTGCCTTTGATGAAACTTCAAAGAGACTCGTTATAGTTCTTTCAGGCTCATCATTTCAGAGCTGAAGTATTTTCAATATTCTATAGAACGAAGCCATAGTTGTTGCTTATTTATCTTATGCAACTATCAACCATTGAGAAAGCCCATAGCCCTGGCTTGTTGTAGGTGTAATGTTACTTGTTGTATTATATGTCTGAATGCAGTGACAGAAGCAGCAAAATACCAAAGCAGCGGCACACTACTCCAAGCACAGATTTTCAGTTTATGTGTTTTTAAGCCACGCCCTTAACTATGTCGGCCACGCCCCTTTGAGGGACTCCCCCAGTTTTTTCATCCAACTTAAAGCCCTGACTGCTCCAGCTCTCTCTCGGGGTCTGCATTAGTCCAACATTTGTGAGTTGGGTGTGTTGGTGTGCATGATTTAACAGACATCACCCTCACTTCCATAGAGTCCCAAACAGTGATTAAAGGACCTGCAGTTTACCTGTCTCATAATACACTCCATTTCTAGTGATATCCCTCTCCTCTCTCAAAACTGAACAATACTTTTTTTGTTTTAACCTTAGTAACTTTGCAATACCGAAAGTGAATGACGTTATAGATCAGTTTCTACAACTTCTTTAAGAGTTTGTAAGGCTTAATCTAGACCTATTCCATGCTCAGAAAGTCTTGCTTGCACATTAAACACTTCTAGATCTAAGCCATAAACTCTACAATTCCGTGCATATGTATCTGCTACCTTACAATGGAAAGGCTATTAAAAATCATTAATATCAATCTTTCGTATGCATCAGAGTTTTACTGAGCAAGTTCTGTGGTAAATGTAATCTGTCTCATCACAATGATAAGCCTCTTTCACACATGTAAAAGAACAAACACCAATACCCACCGGGAATCCAAATCCACACTCTCTGCTCAATCACAAACTCAGATAAACTACATGCAGATATGTTTCAATCATACATGCCTACTGTGATGTTTTAAGTTGGCAGGGTATGCCCAGACGTGGGTCCCTTGCTCACTTTGCCACTGGATTCAAGCTAGCCTGGCTGATGGAGGGTGTTACCCAGAAACCGGTCCCAGGATGCTTGTTTCTGGTCCAGTGAAGACATGGCTTGGCAGTTCGGGCTGGACTGTTCCCATGAGGCACAGGGTCAAGGCTGATTTGCATATAGCTGTGTCTGAACTGGGGTGGCGAAGTGAGCTAAAGAATGATGATGGATTCAACCCAGATCTGTGACTGGGGGTGAGTGTCTGAAATGTTTCAGCACTCCATCCATCATCTCCTTGTGTTTGCTTTGTTCGCCCTAAGTTGGCAGGGTTTGCCCAGACGTGGGTCCCTTGCTCACTTTGCCACTGGATTCAAGCTAGCCTGGCTGATGAAGAGTGTTACCCAGAAACTGGTCCCAGGATGCTTGTTTCCGGTCCAGTGAAGACATGGCTTGGCAGTTCGGGCTGGACTGTTCCCATGAGGCACAGGGTCAAGGCTGATTTGCATATAGCTGTGTCTGAACTGGGGTGGCGAAGTGAGCTAAAGAATGATGATGGATTCAACCCAGATCTGTGACTGGGGGTGAGTGTCTGAAAAGTTTCAGCACTCCGTACATCATCTCCTTGTGTTTGCTTTGTTCGCCCTAAGTTGGTAGGGTATGCCCAGACGTGGGTCCCTTGCTCACTTTGCCACTGGATTCAAGCTAGCCTGGCTGATGAAGGGTGTTACCCAGAAACCAGTCCCAGGATGCTTGTTTCTGGTCCAGTGAAGACATGGCTTGGCAGTTTGGGCTGGACTGTTCCCATGAGGCACAGGGTCAAGGCTGATGTGCATATAGCTGTGTCTGAACTGGGGTGGCGAAGTGAGCTAAAGAATGATGATGGTTTCAACCCAGATCTGTGACTGGTGGTGAGTGTCTGAAAAGTTTCAGCACTCCATCCATCATCTCCTTGTGTTTGCTTAAAAAAACAACCTCTAACTGAGGATGCTAAACAACCCACAATGCCTTAGCTATGTGAATTATGGCATGTAATTCTGTACCAGCCATGACAAGACCCAGGATTACTCCACATTCACTCAGCACATGCCCATGCCTGAAAAAAACATGTAAACTTACAACAAAATTGTGTCAAAAACTCACAAGTGTCTCACATTTATAAGTATGCTGAAGGCAATTTATGTGGTGCCCTCCAGAATTGTAGATCTGCTTTTTCCCATCCTCCTGATTAGCTATTTATGTCAGGGAAAGTTGACATTATGGTTCTTACTGAGGCATGGTTCTGGGACTATTCTAAACCTCACATGGACCTGCAAAACCCTTTGGAAGCTGAGATCATACGGCTTGACAAAGTAGGAAAAGTTGGTAGTGGGGTTGCTTTAATATTTGAGGCTGCCCTGAATTGCTCAAAAATAAATACCCTTCCCTTCCACTCGTTCAGGACTCAGGGTAGTAAACAGGCAGTGTGAGAGAAGAAGCAGTCTGGGTTAAAATTTTGATATCCTTTGCTTTGTAGGGGTAGGAGGTGGAGATTTTGGAGAATTGGGTCATGGAGGATAGGGAGGAAAGACTAGACAACGAACTGATGTGGATTCACTCCTTTCTGAGTTTGGCCTTCACTGCTAGGTTGACAAAATAGCAGCTCGAGTATTTAAACCCTTCAGCCCAGTAGCTAAGTGCCTGGCAATGAGTTGTGTAGTCCTATAGTTTCCCCTCTGTTGACTAGTTTGTCATCCAGCACTCCATTCCTTCTGTTAGCTATTCAGTGCTTACGTCTCTGTTTTATGTGTCTGTCTGTGCTGACTGTCATGCCATCAAGCTCCTGTTTTACTGCTCCTTTGTGTCCTGGGGTTCTCTGCAAGTTTAGGATGTTGCGAGGGCTTATCATAGCACCATCCATCTTTGAGTTTGATAAATGTTTAAATTACTAATCCATCCATGTGACAGCCTTTCTTGTCGCCGTTGTAACCTTGTGCTCCCTTTTACCTTACCTCAACTTTTGCTGACAGCTGGCTTCTGTGTCTCACTACCTTCCCCTTTCTTCTAAATAGATTGCGCTATTACTTTGGTAGTCGATTGTCAGAGAATGACACTGGGTGTCTCAGCTGCTCCATCCCCTTCAGCCCATCTTAACACACACTTATCAATACTTAAATGTAGAGTCCACTGGGTCATAGAGTAAGTTTCATGGATGAACACCAGGAATCAAAAACAGATCAACCGCTGACTTAAAGCAAAATTGTCCTTCTAGGAGATTTCAACCTCCCTTGGAGCTCTGTGAATGACAGGGCCACCAAAATGTACAATTCTTCCAAGAGAACCATGACTGTAATCAGTTCATTGAGAACTACCATGCCTCATGACCATAATGGAAAAAAGTGTTGCTTGTCAGTTCAAGAACTAACTGAAAGAAAACAATCTTATTGGTGATTTCTAATCAGGATTTTGAATGGGGCATAGTACCGAAACATCAGCTGCGGGTGTGTTTGACAACAATGACTATTACCTTCTGATTCTGCTAGAACTGTCCTTGGCTTTTGATACAGTGGACCACAAAATACTCTTATATTCCCTCAAATATATGATCAAAATAAAAGGCTCAGCACAAAAGTGGTTTGAATGATATCTTGCATACAGAAATCACTACGCCAAACTCGAGAGTCTCCCTCTAAAGTGACCCCAGTGATGTGTGGCATGTGCCGGGCCTCAGGATGTACACCCTTACTTTCCAATATTTATATTAAACTCTTTGGGCTACTACTAACCAATCTACGGATTCGGTGTTACAACCACGTGGATCATGCCCAATTATGCCAGCATTCAACAGTGGTTCCATGACATTAAAACGCATGCCTTTCCCTTGCATGCCTCTATCAGAAATCCTTTACCATGCAATACTTTTACAACGCAAAGCCTTTACCACGTATGCCTTTGCCACAAATATGCCTTTACAACGCAAGTTAAGTATATTTAATTTAAGTCAAACACACACACACTCATGTATCAATCAATCAGTCAGGGAATTGTAAGCACGCTACTCAGCCGTGAGGGTCTCAAGGCGCTGAGGGGGTGGGGGGTCCGCAGATCTGTTTAGCCGAAGAGCCAGGTCTTGAGGGTCTTCCTGAATGTGTTCAGGGAGGGGGCGCGTCTGATGTCTGCCGGTAGTTCGTTCCAGGTCTTGGCTGCAATGTGAGAGAAGGATCTTCCGCCTGCTCTGGCTCTGTGGATGCGTGGGGTTTCGGCCAGTGCGAGGTTGGAAGTTTCTTTTGGGTACGTGGAAGTTGATTCTGTCGTTGAGGTATTTGGGTCCGTTGTTGTGTAGGCATTTGTAGGCGTGAGTGAGGATTTTGAAAGTGACTCTTTTCTCCACGGGGAGCCAGTGGAGACTTCGTAGGTGTTGGCTAATGTGTTCGTGTCGGGGGATGCCGAGGACGAGTCTGGCGGCGGTGTTCTGTATTGTCTGGAGTTTGCGGAGTAGGGACTTGTTGATGCCGGCATAGAGTGCGTTTCCATAGTCCAGTCTGCTGGTGATGAGTGCGTGGGTGACTGTCTTCCTTGACTCAGGGGGGATCCACTTGAAGGTCTTGCGGAGGATGCGGAGGGTGTTGAAGCAGCTGGAGGTGACGGCGATGACCTGTCGGTTCATGGTGAGTGATGAGTCGAGTACGATGCCGAGGTTCTTGGCGTAGTCTGAGGGGGTAGGTGGGCTTCCGAGGGCGGTCGGCCACCAGGTGCTGTCCCATGCAGAAGCGGTGGTACAGAGGACGAGGACTTCTGTCTTCTTGGCGTTGAGCTTCAGGCAGCTGTTGGTCATCCAGACTGCGACGTCTTGCATTCCTTTCTGGAAGTTGAGTTTGGCAGTGGTGAGGTCTTTGGTGAGGGAGAGGATGAGCTGGGTGTCGTTGGCGTAGGATACGATGTTGAGGCCGTGTTGTCGGACGATGGCTGCGAGGGGGGCCATGTAGATGTTGAAGAGGGTGGGGCACAGTGATGAACCCTGTGGGACTCCGCAGGTGATTTTCGTGGGGTCGGAGAGGAAGAGTGGGAGTCTGATCCTTTGGCTTCTTCCGGTGAGGAATGATCGGATCCAGTCCAGGGCTGTTCCTTGTATGCCTGCGTCGTGTAGTCTGGCGACTAGTGTGCAGTGGGAGACGGTGTCGAAGGCTGCTGATAGGTCGAGTAGGATGAGGGCTGCGGAGTGGCCTTGGTCCAGGAGGGTGCGGATGTCATCTGTGGCGGCGAGTAGGGCGGTCTCTGTGCTGTGGTTGCTTCGGAATCCGGATTCGGACGGGTCGAGGACGGCGTTCTCTTCAATGAATCGTGTCAGTTTCCTGTTGACTGTTTTCTCTGCAACTTTGGCTGCGAAGGGGAGGAGCGAGATGGGCCGATAGTTCTTGAGGTCGGTGGGGCCAGCTGTGGGCTTCTTGAGCAGGGATCTGACTTCTGCGCGCTTCCAGTCGTCTGGGAAGGTGCCTGTTTTGAAGGTGGTGTTGATGGTGCGTTGTAGTTTGGGTGCGATGGCGGCCGCGTCTCTGTGGTAGATGTGAGGGGGGGTAGGGGTCGGTGGGGGCCCCGGAGTGGATGTATATATGTATATATATATGTTTTCCGGCTTGTCCAGGTCGGGAGGACTGCACCACCGTGAATTTTAAAGGGGCCACACAGGTTCAGAAGTGTCGAAACCTGTCATGCGGGACAGCTGGTCTTAATCAAATTAACTGGCTCTGGTTACCCGGAAACCCACTGGAGGGTATTTTGAATTTATAAAGAGTGTGTCACGGCGCAGAGCCCACTGAAGGGCGAGAATTGTACAAAGGACACTACAGGTCCCAGCCTGCACCAACAATGTGAACTTACCAGAAAGGCCCACTAGAGGGCAATAAATTTGAAGTAATACGAGTGTCCTTTGTTTCTGCGCAGGTGCACCAACAGCCTGTAATCAAGGAGCAAGGCAGCTCCGAAATGCGTTAGGCAACTCACCATCTGGATGCCAGTGCCGGTTTGCCTCAATAAAGAATTCAGTGCAATGACCTTGTTGTGGAGTGCGTCTTCATGCAGTGGATAAAAACTTTGTAAAATATTTTCCGGCTTGTCCAGGTCGGGAGGACTGCACCACCGTGAATTTTAAAGGGTCCGCACAGGTTCAGAAGTGTCGAAACCTGTCATGCGGGACAACTGGTCTTAATAAAATTAACTGGCTCTGGTTACCCGGAAACCCACTGGAAGGTATTTTGAATTTATAAAGAGTGTGTCACGGTGCAGAGCCCACTGAAGGGCGAGAATTGTACAAAGGACACTACAGGTCCCAGCCTGCACCAACAATGTGAACTTACCAGAAAAGCCCACTGGAGGGCAATAAATTTGAATACGAGTGTCCTTTGTTTCTGCGCAGGTGCACCAACAGCCTGTGATCAAGGAGCGAGGCAGCTCCGAAACACGTTAGGCAACTCACCATCTGGATGCCAGTGCCGGTTTGCCTCAATAAAGAATTCAGTGGAATGACCTTGTTGTGGAGTGCGTCTTCGTGCAGTGGATAAAAACTTTGTAAAATGTTTTCCGGCTTGTCCAGGTCGGGAGGACTGCACCACCGTGAATTTTAAAGGGGCCGCACAGGTTCAGAAGTGTTGAAACCTGTCATGCGGGACAACTGGTCTTAATCAAATTAACTGGCTCTGGTTACCTGGGAACCCACTGGAGGGTATTTTGAATTTATAAAGAGTATGTCACGGCGCAGAGCCCACTGAAGGGCGAGAATTGTACAAAGGACCCTACAGGTCCCAGCCTGCACCAACAATGTGAACTTACCAGAAAGGCCCACTAGAGGGCAATACATTTGAATTAATACGAGTGTCCTTTGTTTCTGCGCAGGTGCACCAACAGCCTGTGATCAAGGAGCGAGGCAGCTCCGAAACGCGTTAGGCAACTCACCATCTGGATACCAGTGCCGGTTTGCCTCAATAAAGAATTCAGTGGAATGACCTTGTTGTGGAGTGCGTCTTTATGCAGTGGATAGAAACTTTGTAAAATATATATATATATATATATATATATATATATATATATATGTATATATATATATATATATCTATCCAAAGCACAGTATTCCACCTGGGGCCAGCCGTTATCTGTTATCACCCTACACCCATACCTACCCATATATTCTAAAAACACCCTTACCTTTAAGGAAATGGCTGCATTAAAAAAAAACACATTCAGTGTTTTTAAATGCAAAGACAGATATAGTGGTCTGCTGACCCCAGCAGGCCACCTTTCGTGTGATGGCATTCAATCAGACTGAGTCACAATTTGCGACCTACTACATGAATATTGATGAGGTAGGTTTTGTGACCCAGTTCAAAAGGTGATAGGTCAGATTGCAAAATCAGATTTGATTTGCAAAATGTTAGTGTTCAATGTGCGACCACTTTTGACAATTGATTCTTTGTACACCTGACCTAGATCTCCAATATGAACAAGCCAAGTGCATGACAGGATTCCAGGAAGCAATGACAGCTTAACTGTTTCAAAGCCCAGAAAAGCACAACTGAAGCCTCTAATAGCAGAAGCAAAAGAGAAATACCAAGCAGAATTGGACTATCATCCTCCTGGAGACTACCATGGTATAATGTTATCTAATGTTATCATGAGTTAACAAACATTGTGTTCGCCACCTAAAAAAGGGTGACAGTGGCATGGCAAGCAGGGGTGCACCTGGTCCCAATGAAAGCAAGGTAATGGTCCAGCTGCCCTCCCTACCCAACTGGGCAGTAAAAACGATGATAATTTGAGTGGATCCCACACGCCTCTAGACACTGATGTCCCTGCACCTGTCGTCCTAAAGATAGCTACTCCTCTGGAGCGGGATAAAGCCCTCCGTTGTCAGCCATTTGGGATTGGGTTATAGACTACCTACTTTCATCCACGGTGTTGGCCATGAGCCTCTGAAATGCTCCATTGATGGAAAGTCTAGGAGCAGGGTGTGTTTAGTACCACTTTGTACCTTTTTTCCTTTGGAAGGCCTTTCAGAGGTCTTGTTGGAAGCTCCTCCACTGTGGCCATGTTCACCGCAACTGCTCTCGAAGCACCTGGTTACAGGGCAACAAGTAACACTACTGAGGTCACCCTACAGGTGAGGCAGGGGTAGGGGCTGCCTAGCTCCAGAATTGTGTAGTACAATAATGAGACCTTGCAAAAGGATTGGAAAGACGAGTTGAATCGCGACAAGCTCCACTCATACAGGTTGACAGTCACACAGTGCATTGTGAATGTCAAGGTACCAGTACAATTCAGTCACTGCATCTCATGTTTGGAAGGAAATAGCTGCAAGAAATCGATTTGTATTGTGATTTACATCTGTCATCCGTGGAGGTATTTAAGTACATAAGTCACTCATGCCACATTTAAGTTATTTCGCGATTATTCCTATATCAAATTAAGAATGTCCAAAACAAATCAGTGATGATAAAAAACTAAAAGATGATTCAAATGCCTCGTGAAGTGAATGCATTTTAGAAATATAACAGTTTACTCCTGCAGCTATTTGTCTTCATGTGGGATGATTAAACGGCTCAATTAATTTACCTGTTTTACCAGTAGCTGGCAACATACTTCCTGTGGATTGCTACAAGTGCCATGTGCAGTTTACAGTATTCTTGCAAGCTTTGGTATTTGAAAAGATTTATTTCTCATCATTTCATGAAGCAATGCTAGTAGGCATATACGTACGTTTTTGAAATTTGACCCATGTTGGGATTTACAAATGTGCACTTTGCAAAAAATGTAAATTGTTTGTTTATGAATAGAGGCTAAAGTTCTTAACTATGCTTTCTGAGCCCGATCCAACAAAGAAATTTGTAAATCTAAACAGTACCATTGGCTCCTGATCTAATCTTCCAAGCCTAGGCATTACAAAAGTTCTCACAGGCATTTGGAACTCACAAAAATAGCTAAATTACACCTAATTTTGTTACTCTGCTCATGTGTATCAGCTCATTGATGGGATAATGTTAGACATGTCACCCTCAGGGTGGTCTTACACCAAACGTTTTTGCTTTAGACCTCCATGTTTTGCTGAATCTTTTTGCTGGCCTTAAGACTCTGAGCACTTTACCACTGCAGACCAGTGCTGAAGTGCATGTGTTTCTTCCCTAAACATGTGTGTAATTGGTATATACGTGATTGGCATATTTAATTTGCCTATAAGTTCCTTGTAAAGTGGTATACCATATACCCAGGGCCTGTAAGGTAAATGTTACTAGTGGTTCTTGCAGCACTGATTGTTCCACCCACGGAAGTAGCCTTTCAAACCTGTCTCAGGCCTGCCATTGCAGTGCCTGTGTGTGCAGTTTACTGACACTTTGACTTGGCATTTAAAACTACTTGCCAAGCCTTAATCTCCCCTTTTACTACATATAAGTCACCCCTAAGGTAGGCCCTGGATAGCCCTAAGAGCAGTGTGCTATGTAAGTAACAGGTAGTGCATGTACTTTTATGTTTTGCATGGTGTGGTAGTGACAAATAGCAAAATTTGTTTTTCACTACTGTGAGGCCTACCCCTCTCATAGGTTAGCATTGGAAATTCCCTTATACACTTTTAAGTGGTATTTCCTGTTCAGAAAGGAGTAGCTATTTTATATCTTTGGAATGGTAATGACAAATCCTCCTTACTTGTGGAATTGGATTTAACGTTACTGTTTTAGAAATGCCACTTTTAGAAAGTGTAACAGCAACAAGGGGTTTGGTCCTAGGCGGCTGGACCGGGCCGTAATAAACTAAGAGAAAAGGTGTCCTAGCCGTCACATTCAAATGCTGCTAAACCAATTCAACAGACTAAAGGCCATCAATTCAATTGATTTTTTTTTGTAACATATGTTTATTCATTTTATAAACAAAAACAAAATACATATACAAAGTGCACAGTCCAGCCGGTAACAAATAGAAGAAGGACAGTCGAAGATCCCTGTAATGAGATGGATTAATCTCTACTGCTGGAATAGCAGAATAGCAAGGAAGTCAATGCACCACCACGAGGTAGGTCCAGAGTGCCACCTCTGATAGGCAGCTGGAGCCGCTCAATCGCAGCAACATCCTCAGCTCTAACGAATAAAAGACCAATGCAACATACAAGAAGGCCAGGGAAAGCATAAGGCCAAATACTAACAAGTACCATCAGTAAGGAAGAACATGCACTCAAGAAAAAGAGCCCCCCCTCCCCACGCCCTCTGGCACCCTCCCTCAACAGTCCCTCCCCCCCACCCCCTGGCGTGGCACATGGAACAGTGAAGACCAACTAATACAATATGTGGAACTCATGGTGTAGTGCAGGCACTAAACCCAGCTGTAACATCAAGTATCAGCATATTTCCGGGTGGCTCCAATTACCCACCCCACAGGGCCGCTATCATGTCCTGGCATGGTTCCAATGAGCCGACTCTGAGCCACCTCCTACTGAACGCTAATCACAGACTCAGCGTCAGAGTCGACATCAGGCACCTTCAACAATAATGTTAACGCCTCCCACGCCCGTGCTGCGTCTAGCGCTTTATCATTATTTGCGCGAGTGGCCGCCTGTATCCGTACAACACCCTCACAGTCCGCCCACTTAACAAAAGCTGCCCTCCATCTATTAAAACTCGGGCCCCTCTTAGCCTTCCAATGTGCAGTTATCTCCCGTTTTGCGAGCACCAGGCCCAGATCCATGAATTTGCTTGTGATCTTGGTTTTGGAAGTGTGGGGAAACCAGTGGAGCAGGCAAACCCCGGCCCCGGGTCAATGTCCCTCTCTGTGACGTTATGTAATAACTCCACCACGTCCCGCCAGTAATCCCGTAGCTGAACGCAGTCCCACAACATATGGTGAAGGTCTGCCCCCTCTCCACCACATCTTGGGCAAGGCGCCGCCGACACTTTGAAATATTGCTTAATTTTCTCTGGCGTTAGGTATGCCCTATGTAAGATAAAGAACTGGATTAGTTGAAATCGGGCATTCTGGGAACATTTCCAAGGCCGTTTGAGTATCTCAGACCACGCTTTCTCGGGAATTTCACCCCCCAGGTCCTCCTCCCACTTCCGCTTCAGCCATTCTAGTGGAACAAGCCGCTCCTGCGTCATTCGTCTGTTTAAGCACGTGACCGCCTTAATGGTGCCCGCGGCTAATACCACATACTGGCAGACCATAGAGGTCGGAGGCTCAGACAAGCCCCCTCCCCAGTACTTCTGAACAGCCGCAATCAATGCGGAATGGAGCAAGTAGTCTCCCCGAGGCAGGTCAAAACGGTCCCGCAAGGACTCGAACGGAAGGAGGGCCCCATCATCATACAGATCACCCAACGCGTTTAGGCCCAAGTCATTCCAACGGACAAGCGCCAACCAATTACACCCGTGAGGAAGCACCAGGCACATCAAAATAGGGATCTCCGGGGCGTATGGGCGAGTTATTTTAGCCCTCCTCTGACTCTGTATCCAGCATAAGCGAAAGGTTTTAACTTCGGTAGAGAGCTCGTCAAGTCGAAGCGGTCGTTGCAGAATGATGGATGACAACACCCGTCTGAGCACTCTCCCAGCCTCCTCCTCGCCAACGTCTCGGAAAATTTTAGCTACTGCCTGCGTGAGCCACTGCAGTTGGGCCGCCAGATAGTAAGACTCGAAATCCGGTACCGCCAGTCCCCCCTCCCCTCTCGGTCGTGCAAGCGTCGTCAAGGCCACCCGTCGCCTACCGCTAAGCCACAGAAAACCAGTGACCAGCGTTTGGAGTTGCTTAAAAGTCTTCGCTGGGATCCAAATCGGCAGAGTTCGGAAGTAATAAAGGAGCCTAGGCAATGCCACCATCTTGAGGAGGGCCACGCGGCCCGCCAGCGAGAGCGGAAGCGTGCTCCCAAACTCCATACTGCCCCACAGCCCCCGTATCGCTCGATGTACGTTGCCCTCCAACACGTCCGCCTGCATGTGATATATCTGGGTCCCCAAATAAGTCAGGCAGTCATACTCCCAATGTACTCCACTACTACTCTGTGGGCCCGCACCTCGTGGACTGGTTGGAAACAAGCATGACTTTCCCCAGTTTACTTTAAGGCCCGCCACCCGCTCCAGGTCGCCTAACAATCGACGCGCTCCAGTAAGGGCTGTTCCTGTATCTTCCAGAAACATCAACAGGTCATCAGCGTATAACGCTATATACTGAGTATCCCCGTATACATCAAGGCCCGTGTATCTGCGCTCAGTTCGAGCATGGGCCGCCAGCGGCTCGATAGCCAGTGCAAATAAAAGCGGGGACAATGGGCACCCCTGACGTGTCCCTCTGCTCACTACACAAGAGTCAGAAATCAGGCCCCCTGTCTTAACACGTGCCGTAGAGTCTTTATACAGCATTGCTGTCCAGTTTACGAAGTCCTCCCCCAGCCCGAATGCGCGCAGGACCTGAAATAAATACGGCCATTCCAAACTATCGAAAGCTTTTTCGATATCCACTGAGAAAACCGCTGCAGACGCCTGCTGATATGTGGGAGCCTCCAGGACACGAAGAAGCCGCCGCACGTTAACCGCGGTGTTCCGCTTCGGGATAAAGCCCGCCTGGTCTTCATGTATCAGGCCGGTCATGAGAGGGAGCAGCCTGGTCCCCAATACCCGGCTCAATATTTTATAGTCAGTTGGTAACATGGATAACGGCCGGTAGGCCGTCCTATCCATTGGGGACTTCCCTGGTTTCAGCAGGGGGGTAATTACCACCTCACGGGTAGAAACCGGCAAGTGCCACACCCTTTTCGCAACGTTAAAAAGGGTGACCAATTTCAGCGCCAGCAGATCGATATATGTTAGATAAAACTCCACTGGGAGCCCGTCCGCTCCAGGGGTCTTCTTCCGCGCCATATGCTTAATTGCGCCTCTCACTTCACCTAATGTAATGTCTTGGCCCAACCTGTCCGCCTCTGCCCTATCCAGCTCCGGAAGAGCCGCCCCACCGAGAAAGTCCCTAAGTGCCCCCTCATTCAGGACCACCCTGCTGCGATAAAGCTCCTGGTAGTACGCATAAAACAAATCATTGATCCCCTGTTGTGTGCGGCACAGGTCACCGGAGGGACCCTGCAACTCCAAGATTAGCGACCCTCTCCTCTCAGGATTAGCCAACCAGGCCAACAGGGTACCAGACTTATCCCGCTCAGAATGTGCTCGCGCGATGTAGTTCATATAATCATAGCAGCGCAATCTATCAACTTCCACCACTACCGCTTCTCTTGCAGCTAAGAGTTCCCTGTGGCTATCAGGCTGATCAGGTCTAGTAATCTCTAGATTCCGTAGGCGCCGTTCCGCAGTCTCAATGTCATGAAGCAGTGTCTTCCAGACCCCTACTACGCTAGCAATACACAAGCCCCTCGCCACCACTTTAAAGGCGTCCCATTCGACCCCCAGCGTGGAAGCCGTACCCGTGTTCTCCAGGAAGTAGTTAGTCACCCCGGTTTCCACCTCCGCGCAAAACACTGAATCTTCCAGAAGTTCCGGATTCAAACGCCAGTTAGGAATAGCAGGGCGCACCTGGGCCCACTGAATTCGTACTAGCAATGGGTTGTGGTCCGACAGGGTCCTGGCGAGATATTTGCTATGTACAATCAGCGAGTGGAGCTCTGGGGAGCAGAGGAAGGCATTGATTTGAACATGGAGATCATGTAATGCAGAGTAAAAGGAATAATCCCTGACGGCCACGTGATGCACCCTCCACGTGTCAACCAGTCCCCAATGCTCCTGCCAATTCTTCAGCGCCCGTGCTATCTTATGTGTAGTGGCGGTAGTGAGGGGTGGATGGGACCTATCTAGTTGGACATCTGTGATCGAGTTGAAATCCCCCCCTATAATGACAGCGCCAGTCAGGAAAGGCGCAAGCTTCCCAGATAGCTGAGCAAAGAAAGCAGGCTGATCCGCATTAGGACCATACACACTACCCAACGCTATGTCTCTACCATTCAATCTGCCCAATACCATCACATACCTACCCTCCGGGTCTGTGATCTGCTGTACCAGTTGGAACGGCACCCCCGCTCTAATCCAAATCAGGACCCCCCGCGCAAAAGCAGAATAAGCTGTGTGAAAAACTTGTCCCCTCCATCTATGCTGCAAAGCTGAAGCCTCCGTGCCAGTAAGATGGGTTTCCTGGAGGAAGGCAACTTGGATCCCCCTGCGCACTAAATAAGCATGTATTTTATAACAGCGGTTCATGGAGTGGAGCCCCCGGACATTCCATGAAATACATTTCAGGTCAGACATTGAGCTCCTAGTAAAAACTGAATGTCGCTTCCCAAGAGATCCTCAACAGTGCCACGCCAGGCACCCCAGTAGATAGCCCCAACATCCCAACTCCCCCACCCCAGGACAGTAACTATAGAACGAGCTCCCATCCAAACCTTAGTCTAACCAAACAATAACCTCCAACTACTTCAGAGGTGGTGAGAGATGCAGCTGCCAAAAGTCGGGCTCATAGCTCACTAAACACCAGCTGCCTAGTATTAATACTCGCTCTGCGACCGTGTATCCAACCCATTATTAACACAAAACATAGATGAACAAAAGCCAGCATACCACCCCTGTCTCACACTATATCATCCACACTCTGGGGTGTGATCACCGGTATCTGGAGATTACTGCCATTAGTCGTGTCGGATTCATTGTCCGCAGAGTCCTTATCTGACCCAGCATCATCGTCTGTAGTCGGCGGCCCTCGAGGCTGCGACAGGGACACCACCGCCTTTAGGGCCTCAGCCGGCTCCTTTCTTGCCTGCACCGCACTGGGCGTCCCTCGGGTCCCCCTCCTGTTTCTGCGGGGCCCACGGGCGCGGGAGGTTTCCTCCTGCAACCGCCGATCCGCACCGTGTCCGTCCCTCAGTAGGCCCCCTTTGTAGTTCTCCAACCAGTCCCAGGCATCGGGGGGGGGAGTCGAAGTAGTGCGTGGCGCCATCAAACAGTATGCGCAACCGGGCCGGAAAAAGTAGAGAGTACTGAAGACCCTCCTCTCTCAGCACCTTCTTCACTGCCAGGAAGGAGGTATGCCTGCGCTAGACCTCCAGCGTGTAGTCCGGAAACAAGGTGACCCTGCTATTATCCACCTGGTAGGGTCCGTCGGTCCTGGCCCTTTGCAGGAGTACGTCCCTGTCTCGGAAATGCATCAGGCGGGCAACCACCGGTCGCGGAGGTCTCCCCGCTGCCAGGGGCCTCGCAGGGACCCTATGTGCGCGTTCCAGGGTGTAGTAGGGAGTAAGACCCTCAGGAGCCACTACTGTTCGGAGCCAGTGTTCGAGGTAGGCCACCATATCAGCCCCTTCCACGCCTTCCGGCAGGCCCACCACTCGGACGTTGTTGCGCCGGATGCGGCCTTCCGCATCCTCGACCCTCCTCTCTAGGGCAGTGACCCTTGCGGAGATCGCCCCCAGTTCCTGGCCCATCGTCTTCTGAGCTGGCACAATTTCCCCTAGTGTCACCTCATGGTGCTTAACTTTCTCCGAGAGTTTTTTGTGTTCTTCTCGCAAGAGCCCCAGCCCCACCGCCACCTTACTGATGTCCTGGTGGAGAGTGGTCTTGGTATCCGTGATGGCCTCCAGGATTTGCGCCAACTGCTGTTGAATCTAGTCCCCCGATCCCGGCTGTGACCTCTCCACATCAGTGTCATCTGGGTTCTGCACCGCACCGGCCCCTCGGGCCCTAGGTTTGCCCATATTATAGCTGCGGTCTGTGCAGTGGCGTCACTAGGGTTTGTGTCACCCAGTGCGGTAACTCCCGAGTCCGGGGGTGCGGACCGCACCGGGGCGGGTAACACCATCACATGGGGTGACACCGTGAGCCTCTGCTTTAAAGCAGAGGCTCACGGTGTCATCCCATGTGATGGTGTCACCCGGTGCGGTCCGCACCCCCCGCACCCCCCTAGTGACGCCACTGGGTCTGTGCACCGGGATCTCAAGGCCTCGGTATGAGTTAGCTCCGGCCCACCAGAGTGCGACCCCACCTGTCGCCAGTCACGCAGGGGGTCTGAGAGAGAGGACACTCCTCAGATAGCCGAGGCAGCAACAGGCCCCCTCCCCTGGGGCCCGCCCAAGAAGTCAGCCAGCAGTGCAAAGTGGTGCCTCGCCGCTAGCACCAAGGTGATATTCGCCGCCTCCACCCACGGCGGTGCCCACCAACAGACCAGGGCATCTACGAGTTCCGCAGGACCAGGCAGCAACTCTCCCTGTAGACGGCCAGATGGTCAGGGAACCGCCGTTCAGCGTAGGCGAGCACAGCCCATCTCCGCCGTGCGTATGCTCCTCTCCAACCAAGATGGCGGCCGGGACTCCTCGGTCCCCCGGTGCAGGCTCACCCAGCAGTTAAACCTCTGTTGTCCCCAACCCTGCAATCCAGGTCACAGCCCTCCTGCTCCTTCCGAGCTACGCCTCAGCCACACGGGGGGGGCGGGGAAACAGCATGCCCCAGATAGAGGTCCGCAGGCGTCGCCTCCCACCCGGTCACTACTCGGGGGGGGGGGCGTTCACTCACCTCCCCCGGACATCAGCTATGTCCCCGCTCCTCTCCGGCAGTCCTCCGATCCGTCAGCCGCGCTCCCCTAGCGATCCGCCGCCGCCGCAGCCCCAGGGCCGCCCACTCATCGCCTCCGCGGCCTATCTCCCACCTGAAGCCGGGGTGTAGCGTGCCAGCAGGGCCGCCACAGATGATGCGGGCGCTCAGCTCCTCTCCGCTCACAGCCCCCAGCGAGGGCTCCGAAGTCCAGGGGGAAGCCTCGCGTGGCGCCGCCGCTCCGTGTCTCTGCTCCAGGGGTCTCAGCAGCGGCCAGAACCGGCAGGGCGGTTCACGAGCAGCCCGTTTAACAGGATGTTCAGGCAGCCGATGCGGAGCTCAGCGCTCACGCGTCCGCCATTGCCCTCGGCAAGCCACGCCCCGCCATCAATTCAATTGATATAGGCTTGAAGCATTTATTAGCTATTTCATTCTATGCACTTTACTCCACATATAATCATAGGTCAGGTAAGTGCGGATACGTTTTAGTCAAGAACAAATTATACATATTAAGGCAACAAAAACATACAGATTTTGTGATAAGGTAATGTGATGTAACAAACAATGCATGAAGAGTGATACAGAACAACAATTAGCTAAACATTATATCACCAGTCTTAGTTCACAAAAGGAGCAGTTACAAGGACATCCTTTACCATCCACATTTTGTAACCAATTTAAGAAGCTGCTACCCACGGGAAAAAAGAAACATTAGACCCAGTAGTGAGACCATTCAAAAAACATTTCTACTGGGGGAAACTTAATTAAATGCAAAAGTCCCCGTGTTGTGTAATGCCGACGCGTTTCGATTCCCAAGGTGGTTTGCGGGATTCTCTTCAGGGAATGGGCTGATTTATCTAAGGAACAAAGGGGGGGAATGAATTATAGATGAGGAGAGGCTCTAGAAGAGGCAAGTTAAAATGTAGATGGCACGATCTAGAATGAAAACGGATCCACCATCAGTCATGTACCTGGTTTGGTGAATGTTAATATTTTGTCACTGAAGGAACAAGAAAAGGCACTTACTTGCGCCAGTCGGGCGGTGCTTTTACTAAAGATATCAGAATGCTTGCTGCCAGTTAATTGGAAGCCTAGTTGGGCTTCAGAAGGGCGATCTAAAAATAGGGATGAGTGCTATATCAATAGAGTATCTGATTAGATACATTATGGCTTTGTGGGCAAGAGACAACACTTACTTTTGCCATGCCGGCGATGTTTTCATTAATGCTTCCTTTCAGATCTCAGTCGGTTTAATAATTACCAATAGCCGGACGGGGCCGCTCCGCTGCTTAATTCATGAAGCGGTAAAGAAGGTTGCTACCTTTAAAGTTCACACAGAAACGGACAGCACTCATCTCTATTTTTAGATCGGCCTCTTCTCGCCTGCAACGTGCAAATGTATTCCTCTATTCAAACAGGTACTTTTGAGAAAAATTACCCCGTATTTTGAGTAATTAGGAAGTTTAGAGTCTCTCCTCATCTATAATTCATGACCCCCTTTGTTCCTTAGATAAACCAGTCCACACCCTGAAGAGAATCCCGCAAACCACCTTGGGAATCGAAATGCGTCGGCATTACACAACACGGGGACTTTCGCATTTAATTAAGTTTCCCCGCAGTAGAAATGTTTTTTGAATGGTCTCACTAGTGGGTCTAATGTTTCTTTTTTCCCGTGGGTAACAGCTTCTTAAATTGGTTACAAAATGTGGATGGTAAAGGATGTCCTTGTAGCTGCTCCTTTTGTGAACTAAGACTGGTGATATAATGTTTTAACTAATTGTTGTTATGTATCACTCTTCATGTATTGTTTGTTACATCACATTACCTCATCACAAAATCTGTATGTTTTTGTTTTATTTGTTGCCTTAATATGTATAATTTGTTCTTGACTAAAACATATCCGCACTTACCTGACCAATGATGATATGTAGAGTAAGGTGCATAGAATGAAATAGCAAATAAATGCTTCAAGTCTTTATCAATTGAATTGATGGCCTTTAGTCTGTTAAATTGGTTTAGCAGCATTTGAATGTGACGGCTAGGACACCTTTTCTCTTAGACTTTTAGAAAGTGGATATTTCTCTGCACTTACTGCTCTGTGTGCTTTGCAGCTTGTCTCCAACACACATCTGAGGTGGGTGACAGCTACACTTTGTGCAGTCCCTCTGCACAGCCACAAACACAGGAAGGATAGGTGTGTCTGAGTACCCATCTACATACATCTACATTCTGATTGCCCTGCCTAGGCGGGATGGAAAGGAGGGGCTAACACTTCTCTGAATAGGTAGTGTGTTGTCCCCACACAAAGGGCTGATTTATCCCCCTATAAATAGCCTGGCAGACAGGACTGGATTGAAAAGAGGACCTGTGCACTTCAAGGAGCTGCTTTGAAGTCACCCCCACATCAAAGGCACTTTTGGGTATAGGTACTGGGTCACTGATCCCCTAAAATCAGACACTGCTGGACTTGTAACTGACGCGCTGCCAGAAGAACTACCGTGCTGCTTAAAGGACTCAACTGGACTTCTAATCTGGAAGACCTGCTTTTCTGCTTGTTGCTTTGCTGTCTGCTGCTGTCTGACTCTGACTTTGCTGAAGGAGAACCGGACTCTACCTTCACTACAAGTGTGCTCCAAGGGATTTCTGGCTTGCCTCATGTTGCATGAGACTCAGAGATATCAAAGTCTCTACCTTGCTCCTGTGCCTGGCTCACTGGAAGTGGCCCAGATATGCGCAACACGGACTTCGACGCATCTCCTGTCTGTGTGTAGCAGAACGAGCACATGGCTTGGTTACAGGAGTAAAATCGGCGCATTGCATCGGAACCAGCACTTTGTCTCCCGAGATTGACGCATTGGACAGCGTATCACGGCTGCTGCAGCTTGGAGAGATTGACACAACCCCTCGACTCCATAGAGAAACCTGGCGCATCGCTCAATGCCTCTTAACTCCGGCACCCGTCTACGGAACTGACGCATCAGAATCACTGCGTGGAGAAATCGATGCATCACGACTTGCGGAACCCACATCGACGCATCTCTCAACGCATCTCACTGTTGCGACCAGGAAAGGTGCTTTGTTTAGCCGGGCCTGCATGGATCCTGTAGCCGGCCTGCACTACATCGAGGTCAGCCCAAACTTTGACATTGCGCACGACCAGATGACCATTTATTTTTTTAATGATATTTGCTTCTAAGCGTTACACTGCATTTAGTTTTTTGAAATTCAACATCTCAACTTCTATACATTGGATTTTTGTCATTTTGGTCTTGTTTTGTTTATAGTATAATAATCTATTTTCCAAAACCTGTCTGGAGTTTTTTTGTGATGTATTCATTATGTTACTGTGTGTGTGTGTGTTGCACAAATACTTTACATATTGTCTCTTTAGATAAGCCTGACTACAGTGTGCCAAGCTACGGAGGGTGAGCACAGGCTATCTTTTAGTGTGTACTTAGCTTATCCTGACTAGAGTGGTGATTCCTGCCTGGCCTCGGTGCATACCTCAGCCAATCAGGATTTCCATTTCTATAAGGTAATAATTTACTTTGGTTTCTATTTCATTTGTCTTTTTGTGCCAGTAAAGTCACTGCATGTCTCCCATTCCTACACAAACTATGTGAATGCTGAATTGATGAGTTGATTAGAAAACTTTAGATCGCTGTTCACCTCACTTCGATTAATTGTTTAGGTGCATGCTTATTAAGTATTACAAGTTTATTTCAAATTGTTGTGAATGCCCCCAAAGTCTACTATTTTGAGACTATTCAGGAAATTCAGATTGCATGTCATTGAACTCCAATTTGACACTTCGATATCTTCATGGTTAAATCTGTTGGGACGCCCCATTTTCTGAGACATGAATAGCCCAGTGGAGAATATAGTAAGCAATGATTGTGTAAATTATGTGTGGGCAAATAAGACTTTTTCTTTTGCGTAATATATTGATTTATATAGCTTGGCTAATAACATCTCAGATATGCATCCGTAAGTTAGGATTTTAGGGGCTATTTTGCTCAGTTGAGACTTAACTTGTTTGACTTTGGGTGGTTATTGTCATAGATGATATGTTTTGGCCTGGGTCAGTAGGGTGCCTTCATTCAAAATGTTTGTAAATATGGTGTTGTATTAAATTTACTCCATGTAACTCTGCTCCCAGTTTGCTCTGATTACCTCTTTATTTAGTTCAAGGGAGAGAAACTCGCTGCATCACAGTAAATCATGATGAAATGATGTTGGTCTCTCCAATCCATTGAGGTATTTGAGCCTGGTACTCATGATGTACATTATGTGTACACTATATCCAGATATTTCCTGATTTTTTTTACACAAGCAGAACCTTAGTAGCATCATCGCACACGTACTGAAAATGTTGACACTTGTTTTGGCCATGGTGATAAGACGTTTGGAGACACACTCCATTTGTGTTGCAATAACTTCTTCACTACTATTTTTGTTTGTCACAGTTCAATAATTAACACGTCTGTATGTTCATCAAGAGCCTCTCTCTGTGGGATTAAACCGCCTCCAAACAAAATGCAGCATTACAGTTTGGCGAACACCAAATATTCCTAACAATTATATTGCACACCACTCATTGAAGAATGTCACGAAAATAATTAGTTCAAACAAACAATGGACTGTACATCATATAGCTAGATGGCGAGAATCTTAAAATATGTTGCTTCTGGTGCCACCCTTTTCTGCAGGATTGTTTAACCCGCTGCTCAACCCCAGGTTTCAGAGTGTACCATTGCCCCCAAGTCAGGGGGTAGCAAGGCAGAGGAAGTGGGTGACACAGGGACAACTACTATTCACAAAGTGATTCACCCACAAATATGAATAAATAAAACATTTTAACAAACTTGAAGTATATGTAGCGAACAAAAACAGGCAGTCTGCTTTGGGCTGAAATCCTGATATGAAGAAATGTTTTTGGAATTTTTCCAAGTTCCAGCAGCTGTAACTCAGGAGAAGTGTTTTGTGGGGTTCCTGCTGACAAACGCTTGATTTTGAAAGACGTGTAGTTGGCTTTACGCAAGGCGCGAGGCTGTCACACTGAGAACTCGTCGTACGACTCCGAGCCAGAGGTTGTAGCCCGGCTGGGAAATAAACCAGCCTCCTGTGGTAGGCATCTGTGTGCACAATAAATGACAGATTGGGGGTTGTTCTTTTGTACCACAGGGAGTCTGCGTAGCTCAATCAGCAAAGGGGTCACGTGACTGAATGTTGCCATTTCTGCTGCAGTTTAAATGCCCCACTGTTGAACTGCAAGCTCAGCCTAGAAGTGGACGTACAGGTAACAAAGATATCTAGTGTGGCCATTACTGAGAAATTGTACGAATGAATGTAAAACTCATCCTAAGAGGATTCCATGGTTGCAGTGGTGGTTTGCACTGGCTCTGGGGAGAAATGCTACATATATGCAAGTTTGTTTTAGGATAGTTTCCCACGCCTGTCCTGGGCAGCTCGAAAGGAAGAAAGGAAGTATGGTACCATTAGGTTTTAAAATATGTTTTTACCAATTTATCCTTTGAATGTCCTGCACAAGTCAATGTGGAAAGAGGCGATGGCATGCAAAGGCCCTTTTTTAATAGTCTCCACACATTTTCCCTGTTTCCATCAGACTTATGGACAAGCAATGAGTGTATCTAACATACAAAAGATGATGAGTGGAATGCTTGCAATTCCTCTAACCACTGCCAGCCGCTCAGGGTAACATGCCAAACCATCCTTTTTGCCCACCATGCCACCTCAGATTTGGCTAAGCCATATGCGAATCAGCCTTGGTTCTGCTCCAATAGAAACAGCTCAGTCCAAACTGCCTAGCCAGGTCCTCTCTGAACAAGCAACTCAAGACTGGTTTTGGCCTAGTTGGCCCACTTTAGTCGGTTGTAACTTGGTTCCAGTTGCACAGGGAGCACAGGACCCATGTCCACGCCACTTAGGACATTATATCAAACACCCAAAATGTGATGGAAGGAATGCTTGCAATTTGTGTAACCAATGCCAATCGCTTTACCAACCGACTGTTTTTTTTCCCTCAGTGCCACCTCTGACAAGACCCACCCATATGCAAATCAGCCTTTGTTCCTTCTCAAATGTCAAGCCCAAACTGCCAAGACAGATCCTCTCTGAACTGGAACACAAGCAACCCAGGACAGGTTTTGACCTAGTTGTATTCCCTTCTGGAGGACGTCTTGTCTGGCAGTTCAGAATGTACTGTTCACATGAGGAGCCGGGTCAGTATTGATTTGTTTAGGCTGGCACCGTGGGCAAAAAATGATGGATTGCAAATGCTGTCCCAAGAGACTGCAGGTGGATAGGCTTTTTGCAAGCATTCCTCCCATTAATTTTTGTGTGATTCAGGCAATGCGTGAGGCAATGGGATGATAGTGGACAAGTTGGCTTGTATCACTCTCCTATGTGGAGCGAAAGAGCAATGAAAATGTGTTGTGTTTATGCACAAGTTACATAAGCACTTGTCTACGGCCGCCATTACTGATTTGAGAGGTTCCAGTGACACCACCATATAACACTGCAGGCTTTTATGCTGGGTCTACATCCAACCTGGACAACCTCCACATCTTCGGTCTCAAACAGATCGTACCAGAACCAACGCACTCAGCAGGACACACCTTCGATCCCATCTTCACAGCAGGGAACTCCATCACCTTCAGCCACACCTCTGAACTACCATGGACGGACCACCGCTGCGTACATTTCACCATCTCCCGCAGATGCCCACACCAGCTCCAGCGCAGGAATTGGAACAAGATCACCGACGACCAACTCGCTGCCACCCTCAGCAGCTCCACTCCCACCACCACAGACAATGACCCTACCACCGCCGCCTGCACCCTACACAACTGGATCACCGACTGCGCCAACACCATCGTCTCCCTGAAGAAAGCCTCCAACTCTCACGCCAAGAAATCCAGCTAGTTATCCACTGAACTCCGGGACTCTAGACGCACCTGCAGACCTCCAAAACCCAGCAGACATCGACAACTTCAAAACAGCCACCACCGATCACCACAAACTCATCAGATACTCAAGGAAGAAAGCCCTCCAGGATAGAATCTCCACCCATGCACACAACAGCAAGGAACTCTTCGGCATCATCAAAGAGTTCGCCCAACCCAACAGCGAGACTACAGACATCCCACCCTCCCAGGACCTCTGCGACAGACTCAGCGCCTTCCTCCACCACAAAATCAAGACCATCGATGACAACTTCGACGACAACAACCTCCACGAGGAACCCTCTCCCATCATTCCAAGCACCACGCAGCCGAGCCTAGACAGCTGGACCTCCCTCAGCATCGAAGACACCCTAAAGATTATGAAGACCACCCACTCCGGGGCCCCCATGGACTCCTGCCCCCACCACATCTACCACAGAGCCGCAGACATCATCACCCGAGCTTCAATGAATCATCAACTGCTTATTCGTGACCGCTTCCTTCCCCGACGACTGGAAACACGCCAAGATCAACGCCCTCCTGAAAAAACCCTCGGCGGACCCCACCGACCTCAAGAATTTCAGACCGATCTTCTTACTCCCATATCTGGCAAAAGTCATGGAAAAAGCTGTCAAAAGTCAACTCGCCGCCTTCATAGAAGAAAACAACATCCTCGACTCCTCCCAATCAGGCTTCAGGAAGAACCACAGCACTGAAACCGCCCTTCTCGCAGTGACAGACGACATCCGCTCCCTTCTCGACAGAGGAGAGACTGTGGCCCTCATCCTCCTGGACCTCTCCGCGGCCTTCGACACAGACTCTCATCGCACCCTAGCCCGCAGACTCCACGACGCAAGAATCCGGAACAAGGCCCTTGACAGGATCCGCTCATTCCTCTCCGGCAGAACGGAAGGGGTCAGACTCCCTCCGTCCCTCTCGGAACCCACATAGACTACCTGCGGAGTCCCACAAGGATACTCCATCAGCCCGACCCTGTTCAACGCCTACATGGCCCGCTCGCATCCATCATCAGACCACACGGACTCAACATCGTATCGTACGCAGACGACACCCAATTCATCCTCTCCCTATCCAACAAACCCAACATCACCAAACACAATTTCCAAGACGGAATGAAAGCAGCCACCAGGTGGATGAAGAACAGCTGCCTATAACTCAACATGGACAAAACCGAGGTGCTCATCATGGGCCCACACCCGATGCCTGGAACGACACCTGGTGGCCCCCCGCCCTCAGAAACCCTCCGTCCCCCATGGACCACGCACACATCCTCGGAATCATCCTGGACTCCGAACTCCAAATGGACCACCAGATCAATGGCGTCACCTCTTCCTGCTAACACACACTCCGCCTACTCCGAAAGACCTTCAACTGGATTCCCCCTGAACACAGGGAAACCGTCTCTCATGCCTTCATCAGCAGCAGGCTGGACTACGGCAACGCACTGTTCGCCAGGATCAACAAGAACCTCACCCGCAAACTCCAGAACGTCCAGAACGCTGCCGCCAGACTAGTCCTGAACCTATCACGCCACTGCCACATCAGCCAACACCTACGGACACTCTACTGGCTCCCCGTCGAGAAGAGAATCACCTTCAAGCTTCTCACCCAGGCTCACAAGGCCCTACACAAAACTGGACCCACCTACATGAACCCCCGCCTCACGTTCCACGCACCCCAACGATCCCTCCACTCGGCCCAGCTCTCCCTTGTGACGGTACCTCACATCAAAAGACCAGATCAGGGGGACGCTCCTTCTCCCTCCTTGCTGCCAAGGCATGGAACTCTCTCCCTCTCCACCTCCGACAGACGGCGTCATTCCCCAGGTTCTTGAAGGACCTCAAGACCTGGTTTTTCGACAGAGCTCTGTGAACTTCCAGGAGCTGCACGCCGCCTTCCCCCCTCAGCACCTTGAGACCCTTTCGGGTGAGTAGCTGCGCTTTATAAACCCTTGTTTGATTGATTGAACCTTCTCGTTACACGTTCAAATTGCAAAGGGTCCACTCACACTTTCATCTTTCCCATGCTGATAAAATGAGTACCATTGCTTAGGTTAAACATAAACATCTGTTATCTCAGCGCCAAGAGACGCAAAGAGGAAAGTGTGCTTTACAAATACACATTATATAATGTTTCAGCAATGTTAAGCAGCAGATAGAGAGCATCTTCAGAATAATAACGCAGGAAGTGCTAGCCTGGCATAACTGCCTCTAAATTTGATTGGGTATAGACAGTTGAGTGAGTTCAGTCTTCTGCTACCGAGCTTTGTAAAAAGTCCAGTTTGATACCCATACTGGGAATGTGACAATGTGTGGGCCCGGAAGAGTGCATTTGAGCTTTTTCACAGGTTTATATAGCAAATTGCACCACAGTAGGTTCTGTGGTAGACAGAGACTCATGAGAATGCCACAACTGTCCAGTCATGGTTTCGGTATTTGTCGCAGAATATTGGGTCTTCATAGTACTATGTCTTATAATGTGCAGGCCACAGATGAATTTTCTAAGTGCCCCGGAGGTCAAAAGCAGTGGCGGCTGGTCCATAGGGGCGCCGGGGCAGCGCCCCACTAGGCAATCGACAACAAGAAAAACTGCTCACTAATCGGGCAGCAAGAAATGTAAGCAGACGAATTGACAGCTTTAACAATTCGTCTGTTTACATTTCCGGCCTGTGCTGGCAGCTGCTTCACAGCCTCAAGTGCGCATGACAGAGTCTCTGTCATGCGCACACAGAGTCAACAACAAATGCACATCGCACGCAGGCGAGAGCAGCAGGAGTCCAGACTCCAACTGGGCATCTGCGAGAAGAGCGCTTTTTATTTCAGCACCCCACTCCATTGACATTACATTAGGTATGCTGCGCATGCCTAGTGTAGTGCAGGAGTGTGAAGATAGGATCCTGCTCGAGCGGTGATGTACAGTCGCCCCATGCCCTGTCAAATGCCAGGATACAGCCAAGTAGCCGCCCCCAGTCGCATCCAGTCTTCGGATTTGCCACTTGCCAGTCAAGGAAAAGAGCGGGGAGAAGTTAGTTCCATGTTTGTGAGAGGAGACGTGATGCTGATGCGACGCGGAACCGGCGGAGGACGGAGATGCCTGGTAAGTTTGTTTTTATTTTATTCATATCATTTAAACACCCCCCCCCCCCTGGCGTACCCCCGAGTCATGCTGCCGGCCGCGACTGTGAAACCTACAAGGCACTGAGCCTGGATAACACAGACTTTAAAACAAGGGAACTCACCACCATCTTACAAATGTATTACGTGTGCCCAGATATGTTGCTAAAGCGCACACTTTTCAACATGCACTTTTATTGCCACACCTGTGATGCTCGCTAATTCGAGTCTCGGCCACTTTAAATGTTGTCATTTTCATTTAAATACACATTGATGTTAACAAGTAGAAACCCAAGTGAAACACAGGGAATGGCTATGTACCATTGAACGCTCAAGCCTTGCCTGATCTCGGTGACTGGCTCTGGCTCGGCCCGAGGTCCTTTAGGACCCTTGAGCCAAAAGCAAGCCGAGCTGCGAGTGTGTGACTGAGTGACATCTCCAGCACATCGCGTGAGATAGAGAGGAGGAGAGATAGATTGGGGGTGGTGGGGGGAGGGGCGGAAACTGGGCAGAGCAGCTGAATAGAGGCAGAACAGAGGAACATGGACAATGGCTTGAAAGAGGCAGTGAGGGCAGAGAGGACGAGGCGGTGACAGCCTGAGGAGGGACAAGTGAAGGAGAGAGGACAGAACATTTGGCAGGGGGCAGCAGTGAGAAATGAGAAAAGAGAAAGAGCGAGGAGAGGAAATATCTACCATTGAAGAGGGCTGGGACCGTGACAGGATGAGGTGAAAGCAGGTAGGGCTGCGGAAGAGTCAATAGCGTGGACATGTGACTACCTGTGACTGCCTGTACAACCGGCCCATCAGGGGCACCAACCTGTCACAGTATGCCCGTGGGCATCAATGAGTCCACACGCAACTGCACCCCTCTCCTACCCTTCTCTATCTTCCCGATCTGTCACCGCATGGCAACAATGCGGCTGGCTCGTCTCATCCTTGGGCCCCTAGAGTCAAGATGACCCTTGGCTCGGCTCTTCACTTGACTGCTGATGCCTTCAATTAGAATTTAATTGGCCGGGGGTCCTGGGGGAGTTGGTCTTTAACAATCCTTCGGGAGTGCAGCAAACACGTGTGCGCTATTAGCACATTGAGACACATTTATAATCACCCAGCGCATGCAGAGCTGCAGGGGCAGCAGCAGCACAATATTAGAAGCGTCAGAACCACTGCCAGAGGCATTCTGACCCACCTTTGTCCCTACGATGCTTAACGGCCAACTTTGAGTGTTTTTTTTTTTTTTTTTTCAGTGTGCAGTTTTATAAAGCGCGAACTGTACCCGAAGGTATTACAGCGCTCCTTTACATGAGCTACAGTTACATTAAATAAGGCCACACTAGGTCCTTGCTTGTGCCTGTCAGCATTCCCCATCTGATGGAGGCCCAGGCCAAGGTCATAACATCCATCTCGGACAGGAGGGCCTATAACAGAGGGCCAGCCTAGGCACAGGCGGGAGATGGATTCAGGTATGAAGCTGGTTGTTTACATTGTATAGTATGCAGCTTCTTATTAATGCATGTTTCAAGATTATTTGTTTTACTTTTAATAATTATAGGGTGTAAAGAATACAATTTAAACTGACAAAACGTTCTTTTTCAAACACCTTTCAGGTTCTGTTCTTTCTTGTTTATTTTATCTTCTTTTGGTTTATTACGCTGAGTAAGAGAAAAAGCTGCAGATTTGAGAGAAAGGGATCTCTTTGTTAACATGACTTAAGAAGAACCAAGGGAAACTACTCCACTCTCTTTTCCTGAATGTAGAACATTTCATGTCGGAATGTACAGTGTACACATTCTTGTGGTGATGATGGGGCAGGACAAGGGAGAAGGTGGCATAACTGCTCAGGCCTGCCTCCATAGCAGTGCTTAATTTGAGGCAGTGGTTGCCGGTGCAGCCCACGGCACTCATTTTTGGGCATCACCACTTATTTTTCCTCATCAAAGATTTACTAAGAGCAAGAAAGCGAAAAACACACAAAGAAGAAAGAAGAGAAATATGGAGAAAAAATCATCACACAGGGAGAAAGCAGGAGCCTATTAGAGTGAGATAAAGGGGGCGGGAGTGCTTCCAGGTGGATTAAAGACACATGAGGTGGAATCAAGATTGCTCAGCCTTGGTATTTGGTGCGCTGACATTTAATAGCACCGGGGGGAACCATCTTCCCACAACTCATCTTTCACTTCAAGCTCACTCACTGTGTTCTTGCATGAGTTCTACTCAAATCTCTGTTTTCCGCCTCACCACTTTTAGAATCCACCAGCCGCCACTGGTCAAAAGATCCCTATAGGTCATCTGTAGTTAGTAAAAGCTGCTAGGGAAGCTTGTGACATTATTATCCCCGGAACCACAGGTATTTCACCTGTACATCCTGATGTGCGATGAATCCAAGAACTTCGAAAAAGTAGCTAAGAAGCCTCACGTCTGTAGAGCCAGAGACCACATAAGTGCCTCCACTCACATTCAAATGCCACTAAGGCAGGCGTGGATCCCAGGCTTCCACCAAATGGGACAGGCTACAAGTATGGTAGTGTAACTCTTGAGCAGATTAAGAGACTGTCCTGACAAAGGATTAAGTTTGCTTGTTGTGACAGAGAAAAACAAGTCTGCTAGTCAGGGTCACTGCTAATGATTTCTCACATGTATATTCTTTGATGTGACATTGTTCTGTTCTGTTAGTTTAATTTATAAGGCGCACAAATCACACCGGAAGGGGTATCTCGGTGCAGTCCAGATCATAAACTGCTCTGTCTTAAGACGTTTTCTGAATTTACAATGATAAGTACATTGACGTAAGCGGAATGGAAGCTCATTCCAATACAAAGGGGCTAAGTAAGAAAAAGACCTGCCTCCTGAGCAAGACTTTCTTATCCGAGGGAATGTAAGCAGGGTTTTGTCACTAGATCTTAATGATCTACCTGGCCGGTAAGGACAAAGCTCTGAAGACAAATGGAGCGGGCCTTTGCCGTTTAAGTATTAATGCGTCAGACAGCAAATTTAGAAAATGATTCTTTTATGATTTGGCAGCCAGTGGAGAGTGCGCAAAAGGGGAGAAGAAGCCATCCTGGGTGGAAGATTGGTAATGAGACGGGCTGCCGTATTATAGACATGCAGTTTATTTATTACTGTCTTGTTGAAGGAAGCCAATAAGGCATTACAATAATCCAGGCGGCTGATGACTAATGCGTAAACCAAGGTTTTCTTCGTAGAATGTGGAAGGAGCGGAAAAATTCTCCGTAACAAGCGCAGCATATGACAACAAGTTCCTATGGTGGTCCCAACCCGCTCTTTCACAGTGAGTGCTTGATCTAGGCGAACGCCCAAATGAACAAAAAAAACATTGAAGCTTTTGCCTCCTGGAACCTTTCCCCTACTGTTGGATGTATTGGCTCTTGGCAGCAACCATGGATTCTGGGGCAGTTCAGACAAGTGCCCTCTTGACTTTTGCTGACTTCCTCTTGCTGAGGACTTCTTCTGTTGTCTTGAGGTGGGGTTTTTTGCATGCAGCAGTGGCAGGAAACAGAGTTTCACAGTAGGTTGGCTCTAGATATGAAACAAATGGACCACTGAGTTTCACCATTCAAGCAGTAGTGGTGCTTCCTTCCTGTTTCTTTGTGGGGCCACTCAGAGTAAGCCTATGCTCACTGACCTTTTGGCTCCTACTAGCACTGGTGGGTCTAGGGCATTGGATGGATTCCTCAGCTACCCAGATAGTGACTACACTTCCCATGTGGGCGGACAATTTCTACACTTCAATTGTGGGAAGCAAGATGTGGGGGTATGGGAAATGCCATGGACAGACCTCTTTTTAAACCCAGGAGTGAACATGACGAGGTGAGAAAAATGATAGAACCCATAAGAGAGGGAGGGAGGTCCCTTTAGAAAGGGGAAATAATAGCCCCGCTTGCGCATAGCAGCAAGCAGAAACTCCATTTTGTCTACACCCTGACGCATGTTATCGCAGAGAGTGAAGGGCTGTGATATGCAGAGGTTATTGGATTTTACATGGTGGGGGGTGGGGGGTAGACCACTACCTCAGGTGTGCATTAAAATAGTTATTCTCCAGCTACTGCATTTTCACAACGACCGCCTGACAGTTGGGACCCTCCTCACGACTCCGCACAAGGACAATTTCATTGCCCCCTAATTCTAGAAGAATTGCAAAACAGGTTTGACCTCACAGCTTTCTGGCAATTTAAATTATGGACAACTGACTTCTGGGGAAAAAACAGAGACGCCTACAGGAAAAATGCAAAATAGGTCAGTATAATGTGACTGACCACACAGTACAGCCAATGAAATCTGTATCTTAGTCAAACCCACTTCAATTCTCCACCTGCTAGACACCCAGGCCCTCCTTGTGATATCTTACTAAAACTAATTCAACTTATTCAATACTACAGTAACAGCACTTTTAACATGTGCCATTCCTTCGCTGCATGCGGGGGGGGGCGGGGGAGGGAGGGCATTCTCCAAATTATAAAGAGCGCTACGTTTACCGCTACCTTTCTCTATGCAAACTCGCTGTCAGGCCTTCTTTCGAATCAGATTTCATATTCTGATAAATACAAACCAGCACATTTACAACAATTATTAACCTCAGCGAAACATGTCATATCTCAGAGGTAGATCACTCTTTTTTTTATTTTTATTGAGGCCAGTATCAATTGTATGATCTTACATTTAAAAAATACATTTCAAACTAATGGCTGTTCCATTTGCCTCACACAGAGATAAGGTGGTGAAATACATGTGCCAATTCACTGCAGCTATCAGTAGGAAACGGACTTATGAGTGATAATATTAGAACAGAGTGAAGATGAGATCTGTAGGAGGTGCAGGTTGATCAAAGGAGTTAACATATGAGCTATGTTATAGATCCATCCAATATTAGCACAAGCACCCCCCTGGGAGGTCGGCTTTATCTATTCATGCAGGTAGTGAAGGTGTGAGCCATGGCAAGGGACATATCATAAATGGAGGTGTTTAGTTCACTCTGCCTTTTTCTCACAGTTATGCTCACAATCATCACCACACACAGAAAGTTCTTGAAACTCCCACAGACCTCCACGATCTGTAGGAGGGTTTCTATGACCCGACCTGGTTGCCACATGTAACTAGTGCAACTGACAGCACTTACATTCTGCTTTGCCCATAATGAGATGCACAAACCATATACCTTAATAGAAAGGGGCTTAATTTGGCCTTCTCCTGCCACATAATTCCAGTGGCCCTGGGGCAGCCAACTCTCATTGTGCAGGTACAGTGTGATTACAACCATATCATCACAGAGTTAATGACATGTTACCTACGTAAACATATTCAGACACAGCGTATTATATCACAGACTGGAAAATGGTAACCAAGATGATAGATCTTTCCTTGGTATCCATGACTATGGAGTGGGTGACTTAGGTAGCTGAGCAAAATGTGCACTTTGTGCACTCCTATTTTCTCAAACAGGTGGCATGGTCTACATGGCTAGATCCTATAGTAGATCCATACTTTTCCTGAGCCCGCTACCATCCCTTAGCATAGATACCTGACACATCGTATCAAGGTTGAGCTTATTTTTCCCACTGGGAAGGCAGAATTCATGTGCCCTCGTAAATATGGGTGAGCCTTACTGTCTGATACCGTAAAATGCTTCAATATCACTGCTACGCTGGTACATTTTACAGTAGATTGCCTTGTGTAGGTGCATGCACATAATGACTGAGGAGAATGGGTACAGGCTATGTCAGAAGGAAAAATGTGGCCCGAATTTGGGGATATGATCAGTTCTTTCACCGCTTAAGGACATATGTAGAAAAACACAAAGATGATTTTTGTTCTCATCCATTTGATTTTCTTTCCAAGTGTCCTACAAAACATACATAAAATATGTCCCATTGGAAACAGTCTTATAACACTAACACTGAGAGTAGAACACAGGAAAAACCAACTCAAAACTTCACTCATTCGATACAAGGCCACTCTCACAGAAGCGCAGAATTACCTTAACCAAAAGGTAATCTTCTCAGGCTGTCAATGCGCCTTGTGAAGCTTGGGCACCTTGAGAAGCTTGGGCACCTTGAGAAGCTTGGGCGCCTTGAGAAGCTTGGGCACCTTGAGAAGCTTGGGCTCCTTGAGCAGCTTGGGCACCTTGAGCAGCTTGGGCACCTTGACAAGCTTGGGCACCTTGAGAAGCTTGGGTACCTTGAGACGATTGGGCACCTTGAGTCGCTTGGACACATTGAGAAGCTTGGGCACCTTGAGAAGTTTGGGCACCTTGATACTGGACTTTATAGGCTTCAAGAAACAAAAGACTAGAAAATAATCCTTCTCTGGAAATGCCCCCTGGATTTTAAACTCCATCCCTCCGTCAATGAGAACTCTACCCAACTTTCAACTATTTAAGAAGAAACTCAAAGACTTATTGTTCCAACAATGTTTGCTCCCGCAACAGTACTCCTCTGCTTACCCATCCAGTCATACAACCATAATACACTAGCTATTTTAGTCTATTTTATGTGCTTATCGAAATGCAAATTATTCAATCTACTATTTGTACGTCCCTCTGCCGTGCTTATTAATATCTGTTAATAAATAAACAAACAAATGAATGAATAAATATATGAACTGAACATATAAATGCGGTGAATGCAGACCTGAGTGGTGTCAATATATTAAAAGCCCTGCCTTCCTTGTATATTAGCTGTCCTATGTCTGTGGCCCCGGTATTTCTGTCCCTCACTCCCCGTGGTTTGGGCGTT